>CM047394.1:27172421-27915491 GCA_026123125.1 Chironomus striatipennis | reverse complement strand
TTTTATCGCCTTTATTTGGGGATTTTATACTTTTCTGCGTGATTATATCCTCAACAATCATGTTGAAAAAATTGCCGCAATACAAAAAAGCTTCTTTATAGTGGCCATCGACCGTACAATACCACATTATCGTCATCGGACATAAATTGTGCACCATTTTGTGAGAAGATTCATAAATCAAGCATCACATGCAATTTTCAAACCGCAATTTGTGTATGAAAATAAATTTGCACACAATAATACAACAATAAGGATGATGGAAAGAATCATGAATTTACCAAAAAAAAAAAAAAAACTTGAATAATTGATGGTTTCAATGGTACATAAGTGTATATATATCTACATTATACGGTAGACAGTGACCTGAGGTGATTCGAGCACATAAGAATGTCGTTTATTTGCCAGTGAATCACTTTACACTTCTCAGAATAACGTTCGACCAAGCATTTCATAAATTATAAATCGAACTGAGTGCTGAACATGCCCCATAAGATCAACAATACTCTTTCACCGTTCCAACATCTCCGGTTTACATATTAAAACTCTGTGATGTTTCTTGTGGCACACGTCATCCGAAAGTTTATTTATTCCTCTTCCACACATTTATTTCCACGGATGGACAATCAAAATGCAAACATCCACGAAAAAAAAAATGAACAAATAAAATTCTTATCGCAATTTCACAAAATAAAGCCAAAGCGTCATCAAAAAAGTTTTATTTTTTCAAGTTTTCATTCTTTTTTCTTTTCCGCACACCACAACAAACATTTCCATTGTCTCAGCGATTTATTTTTGCAGGTATTTTTTTTAGCAAAATTATTCAGAGGAATGATTGAGTTTTAATTATTCACTTTGTGTGGTTGGATGGCAAGACAAATTCGATGAATAAAAACAAAAGATCTGAATGAAGTTTTTTTTAATATTTTTTCTTTAACCACGGCTTTCTTTAATTTTTTGCAGTTATTTAGACAGATTCTTGCCATTTTTCAAAGCATGTATTCTACAAGAAACAAGGTTGAGCAATGAAGTTAATTAAAGTAATTTGAGAAAAAACTTTTCAAGATGAAAGAAAAAAAAATAAATTAAAAATTTTCAAATTTTGCAAAATCCGTTAAATTTAATCTCCTTTTATAATGGAACAACTGTGCCTGTTAACTTTGATAAATGCGTTCATTTAAATCACTGAGCAAAAAAGCATTTCAACTTTATCACAATATTTTGGCAAAGCGGAAATGTTCAATTGTTAGTGTTCTTTTTCTCTTGCCATTGCATTTACTTGAAACATAAGAAGTTAATGGAAGAAGAAGAAAAAAGTTTGTTCTTAATGCGCAAAAAGTGTTCTCAATTTTCTTTCATTTTTTTGTGTGTGAGGGAAGCTTTTATCAATTAACTTCACTCTCTTTTATGTCGTTTGTCTCATAAAAGCAGTATGAGTCAGGCTTAATTAAGAGGACATTTGTGTATAAAAACAAAAAATTATCAATCGTTGAGCTACAAATACACATGTAGTTTAACATTTGAATAATGATAGTAGTTATGGTTATGGTTTTTAAACTAATTTTACTTTCTTGGTGAAAGAAATATGCTTGGAAAAAACTATTTAATGATAATTTTTTAATTTAGACTTCATTCTTGTTTCCTTGCGATTGCGCAAATTCAAAGCCGACTAAAATTGAATTTTCATTAAGCAATAAAATTGATACTTTATGTGACATGACTTGGAGTAAATTCATATAATCCGAAAGAAATTGCTTTAAAAATATGTTTCATATTCGCGTTATAAATTTTACGTGATTTTTGCGATTGTTTATTTGACTTTACAACCATTTTTTACGAGAGTTTGTTATCAAAAAAAAATCTTTAATTTTGACAAAATTTTGATAGTTTTTAATGGCTAAGAGACTAATGGAAATCAACAGGCTTCTGAAGAAGATGAAAATTGCTACTCGGGTGTATAATTACCAAAAATGAAACGATTTGAATATAAAATTTCAAATAAATTATACAAAAGGAAATATTAATCAGATCTTCATAATTTTTTATGGATTTCATTCTGATTATCATTCACACTCCATCAGAAACTCGATATTTTTATTCCATTCATGCTTTCCTGGTATTAAGGGTTGCATGGGATCATTCACTTTTGCTGTTCAGCATTTTGAATTCTTGTGGACTTTGTCAACAGCAATAAAATTTACGTCAACAATAACTGTATTCAAATTTATTGTCTTATCCATGACTTGCGATTATAAAGTCACAAATTAATTGTCAACACAAAAATAACCCCAAAGTAGTCTGTGTCATCTAAAATGGAATATTCTCCAGACTTAAAATTAAGTTGCAATGAATTCAGAAAAAAATTATTTTTGGAAGTATTAGCATTAAAATTATATTAATTCTGATCCATAAATGGAGGTTGCAAAATCTTAAAATTTTTAGCAATAAAATGAAGATTCTATAATTAATTTAGAGTCATTAATTAATTATTCATGAAAATTACTATTTAAGACAAGCAGACGTGGCCAAAGATTGTTCAGATTTTTCAATTCCACGCCTCTAAATCTCATTAAAGTGGAGTGAAAGGACAGACAATAAGTGAGTAATAAAATTGTATTTTTAAGTGGAGCATGTGTAATCCATGACAAGTAATTGGCAAGTTGTAATGCTTGGCCTTAAAATAGATTAGTTAACTACTGTCTACTACGTGGTCCAAACAAAGACTAATCAGAAGATTTGTCAAAATTTTTTGGTAATTTTCAGTGGCATTTGATTACAATTATGGCAATTTAATGCTGCGTTCATGATCAACAAACCATAGATTTTAATATTCATTCCATGCAGCTCCCATGGAGATTTAATTGAATAACTCATGCACAATGTCTCTAATCATAACAAGGATAGAATTCACTTATGTACAGCATATACATTTGAATATTTCTCGCGCACGAGAACATTTAATTGCTGCTTAAAATTCACAGTAAACTCGTTCGTCTCCTCATCTGCTCCTAACATTTCATAATAATTTTCGTACTGCGATTGTTTTATGTGCAATGACTGCAAGAATATTTTTTATTCTCTCCTTTTTTTGCTTATTTTATGTCGTATTAAATTAAACATGAGGCAACAGGTGGAAGATACGCGTCCATCACATCCAATTTCAATTCTTTTTTTCCACTTTGTCTCTTTTCATTATTTTTTGTTACACAGAATTAATTTCGTATATTTTTTGGCTTGTGCCATTCTTTATGCTGTACATGCAATAAACTAAAAATTCATTAGCTGTCTAATAACAATAACAGCAATAACATCAAATGATACATGCATGTGCATAAAAGACACCTTGTGGTTGACTTCTTATATACACGAAAATTATTATAATAATTGTAGCACACAGAAATGCACGAAGCACAGACTCAACTGGTTTTTATTTCAATTCATTCACTTTATACATTTATTTTTTTTTATTGCAATTGCATTTTAATGTTTAAATCGCGAGCATAAATTCACCATGGTTGTCAACAATTTGGCTTTTGAATTCCTTTATGGACATTTTTGTCAGATTTTTATCTCGTTGAAAATATTCTTTTGGAGTTGTTCCTTAAAATGGTATTGCATGTTGCTTTTAGAATGACAGAGGGTCAAATCAGGAACTTTAATAATCTGCATAAATAAATCTGACAAAAAATCCACAGCGGAAAAAACTGCAATTCACAAAATTTTTTTTATTACACTCGAGTAAAACCTGATTGATTTTCTTTACGACTTTTAAAATTTAAAAAACATAAAAACCACTCCCAAATTTGGCACATAATATGCTAATTCTCGATAATCCTTGATGTCTTAATTTCACATTTAATGATCACATGCTTCTTATTTTTCTTGCTTTTATCTTCTTCCATTGAAATAATGATGATCAGACACAAAAAATACAATACAATAATTGTGAAGATGAGTGCTATTAAGCACTTTTTTCTTGCTTCTAAACAATAAAATTCAATCAGTATTGATGATGACGTCATAATCCATACACAAAATTTCTATTGAACTTGTTAGACATTAAAAAAAATCTTCCTTACACAGCATTAAAAAAAAATAATATAAAACCGCAACGAAAAAAAGCACGTCTAAAGTAATCGAGTATGAAAGCGAAACTGTGCAATGTTGGAGAGTTTGTAGAAAAAGAGCGCAGGTATAACGAGAGGTACAAGCCACAAATACACATGCATATTCAGCAAGACTGGTTTTTCTACCTTTTTTTTCATCATAATTTTTTTTTTACAATCTCTTTTCCAAGACTTTTTTTTCTGTTTCTTTTTTGTTCTCTATTTTTTATTTCTTTTCAACTCAACTTGTTCGTTTCCATCGCATGCATGTAGGACTCTGAATATATGTATGGTAATAAAAAAAAAGAAGTGATCAACACACGTGCATATGTGTGTATCAGTGTAAATAAGAATAAGGTAAGAAAGAAGAGAGAAGTGATTGCTTGTTGGACAAACATCAATATTTGAAGCCAACGATGGATGCTTCACGTTGAGATTTGTATGGAACAGGTAAAAGAAATATGAAAAATTTTCTAAACTATCATCAGTAACATGAATGCAAAGAAGATTCTTTTTTTTGCAAAATCTTTTCATTTTTATTTTGAAGGTGCAATTTAGAATGAACATTTGTGAATATCCAACAAAAAGAAAAGTCAATTCTTAGAATTTTTTCTGAATATAATCATCAATTTTCTTGATCTTATAGAATCCAACTTAATCATCTATTGGTTCACTGTTTGGAATGTCTTGATTGCAAAATAATTTTACCATTAATCTTTTCGCGCCAGACATTCTTGTGAGTATTTTTTTTATTTCTGTCTTTTTTTTTTATTTTCTCTATTGAGTATTTGTGCTGTTGCATCATTATAAAGTCAATGTGAATTGCGAACATAAAGCAAGAATATTTAAAACTCTTTGACTACCGTTTCGAAATTTCAATTAGGTACTTGAGAGGAATTTATTTTGGTATTTTTTATTTTGTATGGGTTTGTGATGCAAATTATAATTTTGAGCTTTTTTTTTGCTTGATTTGATTAATAATTGCTGGAATTTTGAATGATTTTTGCAGGCATTTGAAGCATTTTTACTTGTTTCAATTATTTTATTTAGAAATTAAAATCTTTCCCATTCAGAATTAATGCAATCGTAATTCATAACCTCAACAGCAACAAACCACATAATTTCTCAACATTTAACTCAATCATACTTCTACCTCAACATAAAATTTCTTAATGACATTATTATGCAAAAGTGTCTGCTACTTATTTTTTTAATTATGATCAAATATGTAAGTGCATTTGAAATTAATTTTAATTATCAAGTCTATAATTACGATAACTTTTTTCTTCATTTATATTAGTTTGAAAGTGGCACTTTTTGTCGACCATTCAATCATCCTTGACCGTTATAAATAATTACTCAATTTTACTCTCAAACTGTATCAATAAATAATTGCCATTTTATGCTAACTAATAGTCAATAACAATATTCTTTGATACTTATGAAATATGTTCATGTATCTGAATAATTTAATTTCCATATTGTTCCATTCTTCTTTCTCTTATTACTGCTGTTCTACATGAAACAAATTTCAAATTAGTTTCACGATCTGAATATTGAATGAATGAAGAAAAAGTTTCTCTCATAATTTTTTTTTATTGTTACTATAAAGTTCTCTTTTCTAAAGTAGTTGTTCTTGAAAAAAGTGCCTTTTAAGGTGGAGACAAAATTCTATAACTGCTTAAAACTTTTTCCTTCTAGTAAAGTTAAATAAACTGTTGTCTGTGTGATGCAACACAATGTAAATAGAATCTTTAATGAAATGAGTTTGAATGTTAATAATGAGATCTTTTCAGGAAGCGTTTTTTGTTGTCCAATTTATATTCTCTAAAATTATTTTTTTTAAAAAAAATAACGGTTGTAGAATTTGAAATTTATTCCTTCAATTAAAATCAAAATGGCGAAATGTTCTATCCTTATTTAAGATAATTTTGCAAATTTATAGCAAAATACTTCAAAATTACAAGAATTTTTCACATATTTAAAGTCTTTAGAACAGCAAAAGTAATCTAAAAAGGAAACTACAAGCCTGCTTCATGCTTCCAGCCCAAAATGAGAACAGTCTTTTCAAGAACTCGAACATAAGAATAAATAAACACGTAAAGCACATGTTGATTCCAAATAACAGCGTGTTTTTCTAGAATTGAAGCGGGAATATCATTCATGCACAACAAGTTTGTCTTTCCTATTATGAATGATAAGATAAAAGCCATGAAAGTGAGTCGGAAGAATAATTAACTGAGAATTCCTTATGTACCTTGTGACTGCATATAGACATGCATATTCATAACGAATTTAAAATTTTTAAATTTATGAAGGAATGAAAAAAAAAATCCGATTTGAAATGTTAATTAAATTTTCATTCCATGAGAGTTGAAAAAAAAAATCTAGTTACTCTAAAGTGCATCTATCATAAAAGGCCATTAACGTATGATGAATTACACAGCTTTAATATTCATGTTCAATAAAGAAGCGTAAAGAATCTTGAATGCAGCTGAATATGTGAGGTCCATTAGATTACATCTCTCAATAAACTTTTATGTTTCTTTCTAATCAAGATAAAATTTTTTCCAATAATGTAATAATGTAAAAGGAATCAATTATTTTGAGACAATATTGCAGTAAGCGGCAGTAACGCACGATTATAAACTTATAATAAATCCGATGTGTTTGTCAGATGCAATGGGAAGACGTAAAGAATTCATTGACCTTTGTTCTTTTATAAATGCTAAAAAAGGCTGAATGAACTGACTGATGCCATGAAAGTTTAATGAATTCATAAGAAAATTTCCACAGACTTTTCCCACCAATTGTCTTCTTCAGTTTGTGTATTTTTTATTAATTTTTTGCAAATGTAAAATAAGGCAGAAATGAGAGCAGTAAATGAATGAGAAAATTATTTTTACGAGGCACTCAACTAGAATCAAGGGTGGATAGACAGAGATTTATAAAATTTGATAGAATATTTTGGCATAAATTTATGTGCGTAAAATAATCTATCTACTATGTTATCGCGATTTTTACGCAAAGCACGTCCAATAATTTATGCAAATTTTATTCCTACCCAGAATTTCTTTTTCACATAAAAAAATTATAAATTTTTTTCAAGTTCATTTTCTATACAGGCATTTAAGTCTTTCTATCCTATTTGTGTTTTATTTTATAGTCCACAGCACAATAATAAACGATTTTCTGTCTTTACCTGTTTGAATATTTTTTAACTTCTATTCTACTTGAATGACCTTTTAGATGGAGAAATTTGTTAGATAACAATAACATTTAAGTAGTTTTAGACAAGTTTGAGTAAAAATTGACTTTTGAAATGAATGTTTGAGACGTTTTTTTGTGGATGAAAGTTATGGACAAATTTCAAAATTAAATGTAAATTAATATTACAAAATGTTAAAATTCTGATAAACTTTGAGTTCAAATCTCAAAATTCCCCGATAGCATTCGAATTTTTATTTCATATTTCTAAATTCTCAAATTTTTTTAGACAAACTGACAAGCTATTTTACATGACCATCCACACAAAATTACATCACCTCAAAAACTACATTCAGACTAAGCACTAAAAATGTCATATCTGTCAATACAGCAAATTTTTAATGGGAATTTAAGTGTGCATTCTAGAATGAGAAATTTTTTATGATTATTGTTATGATTTTTAATGAGGAAGTAAGTCAGACTTTGTACAGATTTAAATCTCGGTTTATGACATCATTTTGCAATTCCTTTTTTTCTCATTTACTTCACTCATTTTTTATTTCTTACTAATGTAAATTACGTAATGGTATGAATTATGCTTGTGACTTTTATTTCTTGTGCGATTTTAAAGCTGTTTTTATTAATGAAGAAAAATGTTCTGCTCGTGACTATAGACGCTTGGGTGGTTTGTGTCTTTACTGTGCTTTAATATTTTTTTCTCAGTCAAGTTCCTTAAAGTTATGCAAACCGCGAGTCTTATAAATATCTTAAGACACATATGAGTGGATAGGAAACATAAGTCTCGGAAATTGACCGGTAATTTAACCACATATGAAAATATGGCCTCAAAATGAAGAAAAAAAAAAAATTTTATTTTAAGTGTCCATGATACCGTGAAGTAATGGAATCAAAAAATTAATTTAAGCATTTAGCGCAAAGCATCTGTGTAAATGGAAAAATCTATTGACTTGCGACACGACGAAAAAAATCGACATTGAATTTTAGTGTCGTATAATAATATATCTTCATCAAATTAACAGTGTATTAAATTCATCACGTCGATATATTTTTTCTTTAAAATTAGAAGAAGAGGAAATGAGGAAAGAGTTAAAAAGTGCAAAATAGAGCCATTTGGTCAATAAGACTGAAGCCCTCAATTTTATTTTTTTATTTTTTTTTTCATGTTGTGATTTGATTAGTTCCATTTGAATTGAGCTAGTTCGTTTATGACATCAAATTCCGACTGTAAAGCTTGTAATTATGTCAAATTAGCAAAATTGGTTGTGAAATTGCTAACATTTTTCTTTCCGCAATCTCGACGAGTTCAATGCTGAGTTAATAAAAAATACTTAACAAATTTACTGGACATGTTTATGTTTCATGGAGCATTTTTGTTACAATTGGCATGGTTTATGATCGGGTTTGAAATATGAAATTAAATTGAATTCTAAGCATGAGAGCTGAGTCTTTAGGACAGTAATTTCAAATTACATACCATCAAATCATCAGCATCGAAAACCACACGCCAGTTATGCGAAAAATACGCCATAAGTTGCAAAATTATGCAAAGATGAATTACTTACCTTTAAGGCACAAAATATACATTCTGATCCGCTGCAACTGTGATTATTCAGCTGTCTGAATGAACGTCTAAATGCATCTAAATGCCACAAGACCTAGAAATGAAGAAAATCAGAAAGTTCATTATTATTATTATTTCGTTATTTTATTCGTTTGTGCTAATTATATAATTTATGCAGTAAGAATGGATGAAAGAAAATTTATTAATTTTCATTCTATTGAGCAAGAAACTTAACGAGATGCATAGGCAAATGAAATGTAGAGTACGTCGACCTCATATCATTGACTGTTGACATCGTTCCATAAAAAAAATTTGTTTTATGATTAGATAAAGAATTCATGAATTAACATAAAGAACAGTAAAGCCATATTGTTTAATTCTCACAAGAAACAAAAACATGATGCGCATGTTGCAAGCATAAGATATTTTTTTTTTCATCTCGTGGATGGAAGTGTGATAATTATCGCTTTTGTGACTTCTTTTTCTCGACTGTTTGTGAGTGCGCTTCATTGTTTACATGCCGAGTCGAGCTACTTCTTTCAATCCATTGCCTATTTTCTCTTTCTTTTCTTTTACATCATCAAAAAGAAAAAAAAAATTGTCAGAACAAGATGAAAAAAATAAATTGGGCTCAAACATATGCGACATTCAGCACAAATTTATGCTCATGTTGTTCACACGATGCCAATTATTGCTGCAAAAAATTATAATAGAAAGAAGAATTTCTTTTCGCTGATGGCAATTCGTGGAAGATTTGAGATTCTTTTTAATGCTTTTTTTGTTACATACTATAAAATAAAATGAGATTGAAAGGTTTTCATTTTAATGAAATATTCGATGTTAAAAATTTGTGATTTTAATGGAATGAAAGGTCTTAACAGATATTGTAATGAGTTTAAATGAATTTTAAAATTTCTCGAGATTCTTTGATTGTTTGGATTAGATTGTGATGTTTTTAAGCAAGTGCTGAAATTTTTAGATTGTTTGAATACTTTTTGTAAATGGAATGTGTGACTTTCCGCTTGATATTCATGTTTTCAACATATTTCACCTTTCATTTTCATTTCATTTCTATTTGTTTTTTTTTTTTTTATTTCTATGAATTTTTAAAAGGTTTGATGCAACGGGGAATTTTTATTTCAATTTTGTTGAGGTTTAACATAGTTTTAGTTCATTTTGCGTAGTTGTAAACCTTTAATTCTAAAGTTAATTCTTGAATTTTTCGCAATTAATATTTTCAGGACATAACCAAATTTACATTCGAGAAAAAATAGAACAAAACAAGTGAAGACTTGGTAAATACAATTATTTAAAAGTAAAAACAAATATTCATCAATTTTAATATTTTTGCCAATCAAATTAAACTCAAAAATCAATTCACGACTTCACCTTCATTTGAAGAACAAAAGAAGCAATCATACAAGAAATAAGCAATTCATGAGTTTTAGTAAATTTTAATGATTCTATTGCAGCAGTTTTGTAATCTTCTCATCAATACATATCTTCCAGAATACATATAAACATGAAGATCTATTTTGTTCATCCAATTTTCATTATAAATTACATTTTCGTGTTTTGTTAATCATCGAATGAAAACAAAAAATTGCTGCTAGTAGAAAATATTTCAAGTATCATAAAAATCATAAAAATGCCCAAACTTGGCATTAAAATTATTCTCTCATTTCTTTCTTTTCTTCAGATGAAAACATTCACCGATTCTATTCAATTTTAATTAACAATCAAGCCAAAAAAAAATGAATGAGAATCAAATTATTCTAACTGAAGGTAGAAAGAAAGGCAGTAAAAAGTGATCTCGACCACACAAAAAAAATCTCAGTTGATTGTCAGTTGATGAAAATTACTCGTCTCACTGTTTTGTGGATAGACAGGCCAAAAGTGGCCCTCAGATCACGTCACGGATAGAATGAATAAAGGTAAAAATATAATACATAAAAAGAACACTGACCCTGAAGCATAAATGTCCGAAAATCCAATACAAAAAAGGTAAAAAGTTATTATGAACCATTTTAAGGCAAATGAGAAAAAAATAAACATTAATTAGATCAACCATAAAACAATCAACTAGATATTTTATATTTGGCAATTGATCGCTTCTTCTTGACTTAACATTTTCAGCATTCGCCCAAAATTGATGGATGTGTACTTAGCACAAAAAAATATCAAATTTTAAGGAAGAAAACGAAGTCATAAATTCTTACGCATGTTTAAGGAATTGCGCGCAAAGTAAGCACGAGTTTAAGATGAGTTCAATATCGTGATATGAGACTGATCATGTGTGTACCAGCATAAGAACAAGAATATATCTTTAGAATGCCCTTAAAAAGAAGAATCAGAGTTTTTTTTGTGTTTTGTGTATTATAAAAAAAATATTTTCGTGTCTCTCCTTTATGCTGGCTTTTCTTACAACATTTCTTAAAAAAATTTATACACAGAGAACAGTGCAGCGCATGGCAGCCATTTTGTGTACGTGCATGATATTTTTTTCTTTTTCTTTCTTTCGTTTTCTTTTTCTTCTTTTGTACATTTGAAGGTATCTCGTCGTCGTCGTCTTAATATACCTTCGTTATTGAACAACAGAGAAAAAAATATATATTTTTTCGTTATATGTGTTACATGATACTCTCTAACTCAATCTATCCATCCATCTATCTATCTTCATACCATGGACCGTTTTATGTTGTAAATTTCTCTTATTTCTCATGACATCATCTTCAAATAATTTTTTACCTTTTTTCTCAGCATAACCCATGAATCATCTTAATTTTCATGTATACATTATGTTTTTTCTTGTATATTATTAGATTTTAATGTGTAAGAAACAGTTTGAAATCTTGAATCACTTTTTAAAGGTCCATTCTATAATTTCATTTTATTCGAAATTTCCCTCTCACTTCTATGCTATTTGCTATTCTTTTTTAGAGATTGAATACGGTAGTATGCTAATACATAAATTGACTGTTAGTTTAAATGGACTTGTAAGATTATACTTTCAATTTTGGATTTTATGATTTTTAGGGATTTGTAAAATTAAACTAAATTTTTCTTAACCTCAAAAAAAGGGTTCATGATCTCAGATGAACTTAATAAAAGTCTCCAAATCAATTTAAATTTTTCTCCCAATGATGTTGCAAGCTTTCCATGGAAACTCCCAAATTTAATTAAGATAAATGATAGTTATGAGCATAAAAGTTAAGGTTGTACAACCCAATGATACAGCACAAAACATCTTGAAGAACTTTATTATATTTTAGACCTTGTAATTTGAGAGATTTTAGTGCGTAAACAACAAGCTCCAACAGATTGAAAAGAAAACGCACTGTCTGCTACAAATACGCGCCAAAAATTTTCATTTACCGAAAAAACACAGAATAAAGAAAGTAATTAACTTAACGCATTATTTTGTAAGAAAGGGAATCTCTTCATATTCAGTATTAGAGCTTTAATTCAACAGAGAAGCAGCAGCAGCAACAAATGAAGAAATTTTCTGACTAATTTAACAGTTAATTTTGTTCAAGAATTGCGGAAATTTTATTCCACACATCTCTCTGCACAGTCTGTGATTTCTTCATCGCAAACACGACTGAAATGTTTTTGCTATGAAAATTATTTGCTTTTACCCGCGAGAATGAGAACGAAAGGAAAATTGTGATAATCTTTGAGCTTCACAACACAAAGTCATTATTATTATTGTTTATTTGTTCTTTTGTGGATGTGCGCATCTTGTTACAATTATTATTATTATTAACTTTGTTTTGTTGTGTGTCTTATCCTCCTTTTATTGCTGTTTACAGATTATGTGATTAATTAGACGATGTACGTGTGTAGTTGAGGTTTTAATATTGTAAATTTTCAATACAATTGATTGATCTTTGAGCTTCGGGAATCTCTGCTTTGATGAGGTTTTCAATGAATCATTTAAGGTTTGAACAGATGGATTTAAACATTTCAAATTGATGATTTATCGGAATTGAGGATAAATAGCTTAACAAATTAATTCTTAAGATTTAAATTTGTTATTTTTTTTTTTTTTGCTTTTATTTGGATTCAAAAATTGCCAACAATTGGATGAAGAAGTAGAAATGTTTACGGTCTAATGACTGTAAGATGATCACTGATGTAATTAACAATAAAAATTAATTTAATAAACCATAAAAATAATTTCTGTAATTATGAATGCTTCATTATTTTATGTTGTTGTATGATTATGTCATACTGTATGTTTTTATAGAAACTTTAGAACTTTATGGAATCTCACTTGTTCTTACACTATATTACAGCGTGTTTTCAAGTAATTTCCTCGTCATGCATGATGAGATTATGAACTTAAGTTCTTACAAAATTTTTTTTCTTGATGATTTCGTAAGATCGGCTTGTATTTATGCTGGCTATGTTGGGATTTATGTTAAATTCATTGAATTAGTTCTGGATTATACGGGATGGAATGATGAGATTTATTTTAGAATCAAACCTTACTCTATGAATGACTTATGAATGCCTAATAAATTTAACATAAAGCAGATCCGCAAAAAATATTCAACAACTTAAAAGAATCAAACCAAAACGGTTCATCTTTGTTGACATAATTCTTTCATATTTTCCAGTTCTAATCTTGAGAATAATCCGACAACTTTTGCTATGTCTACATCTCTTCATTCTCATTCTAGTTACGATTCATTTCTCACACTTTTAATGTTTAATTCTGATCGTCCTGTTAGTTTTTATTCAACCATAACTAGTCTTGAGATGAAATAAAATTTAATAGTCTTTTGAAAATCTCTGAGATTTTATTATTAAGCTTTTGAGCTTATAGAATTGCGACATTTTTAAGCTTGTTTATTTTGAACAGATTATTGTGAAGTGACATATTATGAATGTAAGATTTTATAGCAAATCTGTTGACTGTGTTGAGTTTTTGATTTGCTTATTTGAGGTAGAAAATTGATTCTTTTTGAGTTGCTAGGATGCTTATACGTACTATTTTGAACATAACAAAGTATATATTTTATTAATCTACTCTGAATTGTTAACTTTATAAGTATAAGCTTCAATCAAAATTCGAAAGATGAGTTGTTCAAGGGAACTTTTCAAGTGATTCAAGGTGTTCAATAATTATAGCTTTCGATGATCTAAAAACTTCAAATTTCCTTCACAACAAACACCTTTCATTTTCATCCAAATCGACTAATCCATTTAGATAATTAAAATACTTTCCAAACATAATAATTTTAAACAAAAGCAGTAGAAGCAAATGAAAGTATCGAAATGAAAAGTGAATTTGACTAGCTAATAATTCAATTAATTACAAATATTTAATTCCATTCACAATTAATTCTTCGATAATTTTATCCATAAAAATATTTTCAACTCATTTTCAATTGAAGCTATAGTTGAGGACGTTCATAAATGTTGTAACACTCATAAATTTCAAAGCACAAGAAAATTCTAATTTTTGTAATTTTATAAAATGAAAAATTAAGTTTTCGATGCAAAATTTGCAGACATCACTAAATTCATCTTGAATTTCAATTTATCTTCGAGTGTGCAAAAAAAGAGAATAAAAAATGAATGTTTTTTCCGAAAAAAGAAGAATCATTAGCACATCTTTAATATAACACCAACAATAAGTGAATAAGTAGAAGAAATATTACAACAACAGCAATAAAACAATTTAAAGAAGAAACTTGAAGAGGAAGAAGATCATCTTGCTGTGAGATGAGATGTCTGAAATATTTTCTTTTCCATAGAGGAAAAAAAAGTCTAAAATTAGTCGCATCTCGTTTCATTTCTCATTCTACACACATCGTAAATGTTCAATTTGCAAGATGTCTAATGGATAAGCAACATCGGTCAGTGCTTTGCTCAGTCTCAATGCATACGGAAAAGGGAATTTCTCTCGAAGATCGAACTAGTAATTCTGCGGTTTATATTTGCTTGTAGTTGCTGATTTTTATTTATACTCGTTTTTTAGAGGGAAATTCTTCTTCCGTTTGCTTTTGCCGGCGACATGCAACGCATGATAGGAATGAATAACACGAAAGCAACAACTTACACACTCGTCACTGATTCTTCAATTCCCTTCGAATATAAAAATGTGAAAATTATCGGGTCAAGTTAATGTTCGACTTCCGTAAGTGATCGCAAAATTGTGTGTGGATGAGGAGAATTAAGACGAGGAACACAAAAGAGATTTCTTTTTTTATTTAATTCTTTTTTTAGAATCAAGAGGCAATGCGCGAAACTTCTATTCTTATTTTTTTTTCTTATTTATTCGATTTATAGATTCGATTTCATTTATGGCGATTTAATAAAAGAAAATTTAACAAATAAGGTCTTTTTGTGTGATTTTTTTGGTGGATATAATGTGGTTTTTGGTCTCATTTTGGTATGGATAAAGTTTGCAGATGTTTCTATGCGTCAGTTGGCAATTTTGGAAATTTTCGCAAAAGAACTATTTAATCTTAAACGTTGCCTAAAAATTGAGGTAAATAAAACGCAAACCAAGTTATTACCTTCTGGACTATGCCTTTAACAAGCAATAATCGATTGCTCGTGAAAAAATGCGCTAATATAACAAATTAACAGCAGCCTTCCTTACAAAGTCTCATTCTATTCCATAAATTAAAAGATTTCTTTGTACATCATCTCTTGTTTGGTAAGCAACAAGCCAAAGGAACGGAAAATCTAATTATTTCTTAAGAAATTCACTTCAATTCCGTTTTTTGTGTCCATGATTGTTCTATACACAGCAATGAATTCAATTTCTCTCCATTCTATGGAAATGGCATGGGAATCTTTTATATTCTTATTCTATTCTTTTTTTTACAACTATTGCCATTGCTTTCCTCAAAACATATTTAGCTTCTTTTTAAGTCTTTCAAACAATTTCTAAAGAGTTCAAAAATATAAAATTATTTTCAGAATATTTTTTCGTGGCTCTTTTCATTAAAAATTCAACGCAAAATGAGTTTTACGACACAACAACAATAATATAAAGTCGTCAACATGCCCGAAAATTGCTCTAATTATATGCAGAATAACAAATTTCATGGCTATAAAGAAGACATTTCTCCCATCTTTTTTCAGTTTTACTCTACCTTTTCGATGATTGCACAATCTGACATTTGAATTGTGTGAAGATCTGATATTCTCTTTTAATATGTATCATACAGTCAGAGCAACAGTTTTTCGTAAAATAACACTTTTTCTCTTACTTTGATAGACAGTTTAATCAAAAATTAAAGGGGAATCGCTGCCGTGTTCCCTGCAGTTTTAAATTTATTTTTATAAATACAATAGATTAAGTTTATAGCAAGTTGGGTGATGGAGGCTTTATAGAGATCTTGATGCTGTTAAATGAAATTGCTATGGAAATGTGGAAATGCAATTAGATTTTATGTTAAGGTTCGAATCCTTCAATATCTGATGATTCAGTATTAAATATAGCAAGAACGATGAATTTTCATTAATGATCACTAAGCCATGCTCTAAAAATTCTCCTTACCATGTAAGACAAAATGAATCATACTACAAACTTAACAATAGGACTTATTAGAATTTATTTCCTAACTATGAAGTCTTATTTTGTATAAATATCCACACTATTAGAAGAAGACTTAAAAGTATGTAACTAACAATACGGAAAGAGAAAACAGCATAAGAATCAAGAAAACAATGTTCCAGTTAAAATTATAGATTTATTAACTTCACGCGCAGCAAAAAAAGGCAAAAGATCAAAGAACTTTTAACGTACAAAAGAGAAAAAAAATCTCCATAAACATTAAGTAACACATACACAAAGCGATAAAGCAAATAGTAACAAAAAAAAAGTAAGTAGAAAGAAGAGTTAATGAGTGGAATAAAGAAAAGCAATAATTGACGATTTAAGAAGAGATCATCGCTATGCTTAGGCTTAATTTTACATAACAAGAAATAAGAGACGCCAAACATTGCATCATCAATTGTTCTGGATTCGATTAAAAACCATTAAGTCCAAATTTATCAATGGCTAATCGACACCTTATTGCATCGCGGAAAGAAACAAAAATGAGCATTCAATGAGATTACGAGATCAGTGGGCTTGTTGGACCAAATGTAACACTTTTTTTGGTGTGCTTTATGACGCAAAATAACGCAATAGTAATTATTAGTCATGCTTTTATTATCCACTAGTTATTATCCGCACTTATTCACTTTTTCTCGAGTTTTATGGTCAGTCATTTAAAAAATTGAGTTATAGTTTATGAACTGCTTGTTTAATGGAAGAAGAAAGGCATTTTTATTTGCATTGAAGAAATGAGGAACAAAATTGCATAATTGGGGCGCTAAAAATTCGAATAATCGATAGAAATTGTGTCATGGGAAAAGCACACAACAAACAACATATTGAATGCTCAATTTCTTGGGGTCGTAACCTAATGAGCCGGCAAATTATTGTTTGTGGTGATGAAAAAGGGTTGCTGTGCATTCATAATAATGCACATTAATGATGTGTGTGAGTTTCTCATGATCTTCTATAAGGTCATTTCCTGCTCTATGAAGCTACTGCCCTTTATTATTACTTCTTGTGGAATTTCTTTTCAATTCTATTTTTTTTAAAAAGGAATTCATTTCTAAGGGCATGTCTGTGGAAATGAAGAAGAGATAATTTTAGGAATGCATTGTAAATAACTTCCAAATTCATGCGTAGGGAAATTTTTCTAAGATAGATAAAAGAATGCATCAGTTAACCCAAGTTTTAAGTGCATTTTTGCGGAAGGAGAATAACGTTTATGAATCTTTTGTTTTCTAATGATTGAATTGTACATTCTATGGAATTTATTTGCATTTACCTATGTGGGTTGAATGTATGATTTAATAGCTTAATTGTCGATTGCAATGCATTGTTAGGGTGTGTATATGGAGAGTTTTTTTTTTGGCGGGAATAGAAATTTTACAAAACTTGAAAATCCTGAAATTTTTAATTTTCGAAAAAAGTTATCCTTCCATAAGTCAAATACGATCAAATTCAATAGGAAGAAATAATTCACTAAAAGTTGCATAGTCAGCCTAGACATTAATTTCACGCTTTGAACTCAGAATTAAATGCCAAACATTAAATGCCAAATAGAACATTTCATGATCCATAAAAATATGTTTAATCAATTAAGCTAGGCGCCAATATTTCCAAACCCCCAAATTTTCTTAAAGACTGTTAGTCAATCAGCATGTTTGTGAAAAAAAAATTAAGACCATAAATGACTCGACAGAAAGCCAAAATACGAAATACAAATCCAATTTTAGAAGAAATTCAAATCTATCCATGGACGCCCAATACTGCCACAAACAACTTCATCATCATTAAGTCATAAGCGTAAGATTGTGAAAGTAGACGATGGCATAAAATTTTTCCTGACTTAACTCTTCTAATCCATAATAATAAAAGAATTTTAAATTGAAAATAATTGTTACCTTGCATGTTTGAAAGAATGCACCGATATTATCCTTGACGGTGCTTTTATGTTTCTTATCCATATACATTTTTTATGTTCTATTGCTTCCGGGCTTTATATCCTCTCGTGAAGATTTATATTCTTTACAATTATTTAATATGTTTCCACTTTCTTTCGGTACTAGAAACTAATGATGATTATCATGATGAAAATTTCTACATCATTTCACAGTTCTTAAGGTTCGACTTTGTTTCTGGTGTTTTTTTTTATATTAACACACACGTGAGGTAAACATTCAAGTGTGTTCCTTTTCTTTTATTGGGAATAAGATAAGAATCTCACATAAGAATTGTACACTTGATGAATTTTTATATTCTGGTTGCACCCTTAATAATTTTCTTTATGTTTCTTATAAGTCACTTTTTATATTCAATTTGAGTATAAATATTATATTCAAGATAGAATCCCAAGCGCACCTGCGATCTTTCTACCTTTTTTTTGTTTCTTTTTCTTATTCTTTTTATATTTTTTTATGTTGAGTTCTTCAACAATATATACACATACAGACGTAAATTATAGAATAAAGATGATTCACTCTTATGTCAAAAAAAAAAAAAAAAATTCTGAGGGGTTGCTTGGTTGCTTGCATTTGCTGCTTATAATGCCGTATCTTCTTCAAATAATATCAAATATACATATACAAATATGGAACTACACCAACTAGAACATGCACTTGTCTTTTTAGTTTCAACTTCTGTTTCACCTCGGTTTCTGTTTATTTCCATAAGACAATCCACATGTTTAATAATAATAATAATATTTTTTTTGTTTTATTTTTTTTTTTTTGGGAAAATATAACATCAACGGATGTGATGTCATGCGTTAATGATGATTACAACATTTATGCACTTCAAATAATGTTTTTTTTACATATAAGACGTTCTCAGCCGCTTCTTATTGTTTTAATTAAAAAATTCAAGTTCACTCAAAAATTATTATGGTCTTCAATTCCCAAACATATTGTGGACATTCGAGCATGAATACATTCACTTTTTTTTAATTTTCTTAATTCACAAATTTAAATAATTTTAAGCTTTCAGCTGTGCTTTTGAGCTTTTTTAATTCGTATTGCATGTGATTTATAATTGCTTATTTTGATTACATTCGTTCCTCTATGCGTCTTAAAAATTGCACAAGAATATTTTTGCAAATGTTAAATTTCAAATTTTTTATGTCACTTTCACATATTCATAGACACTTAATCCTTCCTGAAGGTTTATTTCTGTGTATTCGGGTGAAATTTTTCTTCTTTTTCTCTCTCTTTATTGCCTTAATCTTGATCTTTTTTTTACATTTAAATGCTCAAGACGTACAGCAAAAATACGTCTTATGTTTAACTTATTTACTTTCAAACTAACGCTTTGTTTGAAAATTCAACGAAGACTTTTGGAATAGCACGATGTTGGGTAAAGCCGATGCCGAAGAAGAACGAAGTAAAAAGAAAGGTAAGAAAATGATCTTACCTTTGTAAACGGTGCTGTATATTTGTACAACAGTACAGCATGTATAATACAATACATTCATAAAGACTTTGCTATAAAAATGTTGAATAGCTAAGTGTGTAGCATGCCAGCCATTTTGAAAACATTCAGCTCCATCGGATATCTTAACGAAAGAGTTTCTTTTCTGTTTCGTTAAATGCTCGAATAAAGAAACGAGAAATTGAGAAGAATAAAAAAAAGCTACAAAGAGGGTCACGATATATGTGTACGAGTATTTTTGCTGACGCTGGCTGGTATGTTGAACTCAAACTTAACAATAAAAGTAAAATAAGAAACAAGCTTGTCTTTCTGACAGTATAAAATATATGTATGATCGCTCTTATAAGACAAGACACATTGAAAGGATATGGTTAGGCTCATACATACGTTCAATTGTATTTGTTCAGTATTTCTTCATAGTTTTCTACATTTATGCTCTACGAGAGTCAACTGGACAATTGAAAATGATTGACTATCTTTGACTTTACACGTATGAATATAAAAAAATGAAAAAAATCTTGCGCGATCAATTTAATTTTTTTTATTTCATTTATTAAGGTATTTCTAGCTCTAAGGCATAAATATTTTTGTTATATACATTACGATACTTAAAAATAATAGCAAAGTATCCAATCTAAGTCGATTTTACACAATAGTGCCATTAAATATTATGAGCCCATTTAAACATAAATGAAAAAAAGCCTCAGCATCCAAAACAGCAGCAAAAAACTCTCGCTGTTTCGAGGTCAACTTTTGAAACTATTTTTTTCGCGAGGATTTTATTTTGAGAGCGCGCGCAAAATGCAAGCAAAAATCAAGATCGTTGCACTGCAGCATTAATGATCATACAAGAATTTTAATGGCAATCAGGAAGTAATTGAAGGCATAAAGAGAAAGAAAAGAAAACTTTATTTCGCGCCAAAGAAATTGCGCGCAATTTTCCACCAAAATAAAAAGATCCAAAAAGAAAGGCACAAAATTATTTTTTTTTTGAGTTCTCCTTAATTTATTCTTACGCCACACAATCTGTTGTTCTTGTGCCATTTCGCGAATTGTATAGAAAGAAGCAAAACATAAACTGATTGTTACGTTATGTCTTATTCTTTCTTCTTTCGTGAGGCTGGGCTCAATTTAAAGGTACACAACATAGACTTTTTTTTTTGCAAATACAAAAAATAAATTTAGTACTGGAAATTTGCTTTGTTTATTGTTAAAGTTTGCTCGAGAAAAAAAAATAAATTGTCAGTTTGTATTTATTTCTAAGCTCATATGGTCAACGCTATTGTGTTGTATGGATTTATGATTCAAGGTTTGTCGCGAATTATGGTTGATTCTTGTGGTTTTTAATCAGTAATGAGGTATTGAATGTGTTGGTTTTGTTAGTTTTTAGGAGGCATTTAGAAGTTGAGTCTTTCTAGGTGTATCATCAAGCATTGATCTTAAAGGCAACATAAATTCAACTTAAATAAATTCAGAGCAATTGTAGAGCAGGGTGGTCTTTACGTCATTTTAAATAATATGGATTAATGTAACTTATGAGATCTTAATAGTCAGTCATTATACTCAAATTTTGATTTTACAAAAAATTTTCAAATCGTGGCAATTTTTTACAAAAATGTTTTGCAAATAAAAGATTCCCAAATAGCTTTATTGACCATTCATTTCGCAAATGTTCATTAGTTCTCCACATATGTACATTAGTTATCCACAAATATTGACCATTGTGCTATTTCGTTTTGTATTCATGCTTTTAAAGGTTAAATGAGACTGATGGGATTTATTTTTAGTCCAAGACGTGATGAATACGATTATGAATGCAAAAAAAGGATTTTCAGGACATAAGTCTCACTTCTATTGTTTTTTTTCCCCTTAATATCAAGAGATAAAAAAGCCATAAGGAGAATAACAAAATAAAAATGTAAAGAGTAATGCATAAAAAAACAATGTCGTGCCATAAGAAAAAAAAGGCACAGCGCGATCAAATACACGTTTTCTTATTTTTATTCAATATTATTTATAAATAAATATTTTTTACGATACGCTTTGGCTACAACAACATTAAGATCTTTTTCCTTCTTTTTCTTATAAAAGCAATAAAACCTCGCTGTATGCTGCCTCAAGAGACTCGAAAGAGCTCAAGAGACACAAACTTTATAACAAATAAAACCGGTTCTCAGATTTCCAACAAGAAAAAAATAAGAAATCTCTGAATGTTGCTGTACAATTTATCTCTTCGAAAAATATAAAGTATGTTTTTAAAAGAGTTAAAAACTCTTGGAGATTGGAATTAAATGAAAAGAAACCATGAACAAGAAGATGAAGAAAGAGGAGAAGGCAACAAAAATACAAAATGCGCGCGATCATGAAGTCAGAAACAGGCTTGAAAATGAATACAATAAGAATCTTATGGGAATAGACGCGTTGAGTTAGCTATAGACTTGCAGACTCAATTGAAAGCTTGAGCTTGAAGCTTTTTTGCTTTCGTGGATATCTCGTATAAGTTTATTGAATATATAAGCAGACAGTTAGCAATAAATTTAAATAATAAAATATTCAAAATTTTTGAATATTTTTAATCTTTGGAATTTTTAACATCGTTCGTACCTCATTCAAATGGCTGTTTTATGTTTATGCTGAAAAACACAGAAGAGATATCTTCTCGTTTTAGTCAATTTACATATTTTTGTGTCTCTTCTTTTCTCCTTGTCGTAAGTAAAAGCGCAGCATGATAAAGTATTGATAGTGGAATGCTCAACGCTGTCATTTCTGCCACTTCCCCAAATATTGAGGCCATTAATATGATTTTTAAAAACACAGAGAGAAACTCATGTGATGAACTAATTTTGAATGGCTTTTAAATGGAATGAAAGTTATGCGATATATGTCCTGTATTGGAACTTATATGTTTACGACATCCACAATCATAAAACATCACACAAACTCAGCATGATGTTGTGTCTTCAATTTGCCAAAAATAAAACTCATTTAAATGTTTTATGGCTCTTATAGTTCCTTTCTGCGTAACTTAGTTGGTGCATGTATTAAGCATGGGAAAAAAGTGACATACACCGACCGAAAAAAATTCTTACTTTCCCATAACAGAAAATATAATTTTATAATCAATTGGCTGAAGGGAAATCATAAACATTTCAGTAACAATAAAATGCATAAATGTTTTCTTTATATCCTTAGACATGCATCATAAAATTCCATAAAAATTGAGATTATTCAACCTTTCCTTTTCAACTTATTCTTCTTTAAATCCTCTAAGATCCTTTGTACATACACGTCCTTTTTTTAGTATCCCACCCTCAACATACTGTTGTTTATTTTTTTTTTTTTGTACACGAATGTCAGGTAGAAATTTATGTTGCACCATGCAATATATATTTACCTTGTTGTATATTTTATTTTTCCTTAGATTTGTCATCATGCGAGAATTTACTAATGACTAGTAAGAATTAGTAATAATTTTTGGTAATTAAGACGCATTTTCGTATCATTAAATTTTTCAAATTATTTATTTTTTGAGGTTATATGTTTTTTATGGTCTATGTCTGCAAATTGTATAAAAACATAAATTTTCAGTCTCAAAAATTATCAAAAAATTAAATCACTTGAATATAGCAAAATTAACAGTCGTTCAGTCATAATGATACCTAAACTCTACTCATTTACTTTAAAAACAACTTCAAAGGACAGAAAATAAGGAAGATCGATCGTCATTGGAAAGGAATTTAGAAAATGTATTGTTAAAATTGCTACCAACTGTGTCTGTTTATACACATGTTATAAGGAGACATTTCCATGCATTTTATTTACTGTTTCCTTTTTATTCAAAATACGATCGATCATTCACTTGCATTTTTGAACTGCTTACTTCACTTCCCATGCTTTCACTCGACTTTTAATTTATCAGATTTGTAATCAAGTTTTTTTTTCTTTAATTTTGTTAATTTTTTTATAAGCGTTACGAAATTTTTATTTCTTAACTTTCTTGACCTGAAATTTATGCCTTAATATGGAAATATGGTCATCAATTTCAATTTTCTTGCCTTTCCATTACGATATTCTCTCAATCTCTTTCTTCTTTTTAGCTCTTTGTTGTTTCAACGTAATTGAGTGGATGAGACTGCCGAATTATTTATTATGCAGCATGTTAGATGAGCAGGTAGAGATGGATATAAATTTAAATTCTGTGATAACACTCAACAGTTCTATTAAATTTCACTCAGATTTGATTTATCGCTTTGTACTGAATTTTTGTAGGCTGTGAAAAATTTTTAATTCATGAGGGACAGATACATCTAAATTAAATTTGATATTAATCTGTGGTTTTGTGTATGGGAAAAATCAGAGAAGCCAGATGTTGTTTATTCATGATAAATGTAAAAAAGTTTAATTTAAAATCAATGAAACAAGTTCTAATATTTTGAGGATGGATCAACGGTCATTTAAAAATCAAATTTCATTTACAATTAATAGAAGTTGTTCACCCCTTATTAAGCTGTTATCTGTTTCATACAATTTAATTTGTTTTCAACCTTTAAACAACAAACATCTCATTTATTATTTATTAAACTGTGCAGCGTTTAAAGTTCTTTAATTTAAGACATCAACAAATACTTTTTGATTTGAGATAATCAGTTTTCACTTAAAATTGAAAAGTAAATAGCACATAACACTTCAATCAAAAAAGCAACAATCGCCGCTCAAAAAATCGAAAGTTAATGAAATGAAAATGAAATTTATCGTGCAGAAGCTAACCGCAAGGTTAATGTGGAAAATGAAGATAGAAAATTGCAACAAATGAGCATGGAAAGGGAATAATAAGCATAAACATAAACTGATCGGATGTTGTTTGACGTAAATAAGAAAAAAAAAGTTCATTCAGTTATGCGTACGCAAATTAACTGAACTTTTATGAATGAATATAGAGGATGTGATAATAAAATGCTCGTGTAGCTGTCAAGAATCGATAAGCGTAAATGACATAGAAAGGAAGTAAGAGGAAGGAAATTGCAGAACAATTATTGACACCAGATCACAAAGCTTATTGAGTCATAGCACAGCCTAATCAATGCTATTTCTATGAATAGACTTAAAAGTCAATGTCTTAACAATAATAAATAATCATGAAGCATCTAAATGAAATATGAGAGGAAATCTATCAATTATTATTATAGCTGCTGAAGAGTCCGGTATGGAAGCAAATGTAATGTATAATGACACATCGTGGATAAGATTATCCATCATAAAAACCGCACACGCAATACACTTACTTAAGACAATCTTTATAAGGCCTAAAGCCAACGCACTCTGCATTTTTGATTACCTAGCTCCAATTCCCGAAAAAAGTCAATGTTTTTCTCTCTTTTATCTACTTCTATTACCACGTTTTTTTTTTTTTTTTTTTACCACGTTTTTTTTTTTTTTTTTTTTTATTACCACGTTTTTACCACGTTTTTCTTAACTTGCTTTCTTGTCTGTTTGATTGATTGTCGAGGGCAAAAAAGTAGATCGATTTTTCGACCACTTGTTCTTGTTTAATCGAGTTGATTTTTATTATATGTATATAATCCGCGGTACATTTTCATATTCCATCGTTTTCATATTAAAAAAATGCATGGTTTAATTATAATTAAATAATGAAAGTTAAATAAGGGAAAAATAATCCGGCATCAATGATGTATGTGCTTTCTTTGCTTCATACATCATGTGTTAGATGATGAACATAATCTTAAATGATTCTTTACAAATTAATTAATATTACCAATTATTAATTTCATTACTTAAAAGCTGTTTTATGATGAAATCTTATCATAAAAATATTTTTTTCACGGAATCTCAAAGTAAAATTTTAAATTTTTAAATAACGGTCAAAACGAAAAAAAACAAAGGGGTCTTCAGTATTGAAAATTGTTCTAGATTCAAAAAATATCACGAAAAATACATCAAAACAGAAATTTCCAATTAGTGAACCCCCTAAATTGTAAACAAACTGAAAATACAATAACTTGCACGCTATGCGTGGAAGTTAATTTTAAGAGTTTGAAGAAGTTAAATTAATTAATAATAAAAAAAAATAACAAGGCAAATTTAAACTGTGTTTAATGGTCATCAATAGTCACGGAATCTTATTTAATGGTCATAAGTAGTTACTTAATCTCTTTTTATGATCATGAATTCTTACTGGATCTAATTTTGTGATCATGAATGCTTACTGGATCTCACTTTATGACTATAAATGCTCACTGGATCTCATTTTTTGATCATGAATGCTTACTGGATCTCATTTTGTGATCATGAATGCTCACTGGATCTCATTTTGTGATCATGAATGCTCACTGGATCTCATTTTATGATCATGAATGCTTACTTATTCTCATTTTATGATCGTGAATGCTCACTGGATCTCATTTTGTGATCATGAATGCTCACTGGATCTCACTTTATGAGCATAAATGCTCACTGGATCTCATTTTATGATCATGAATGCTCACTGGATCTCATTTTATGATCATGAATGCTTACTTATTCTCATTTTATGATCGTGAATGCTCACTGGATCTCATTTTGTGATCATGAATGCTCACTGGATCTCATTTTGTGATCATGAATGCTCACTGGATCTCACTTTATGATCATGAATGTTCGCATGATCTCATTTTATCATCATAAATGCTCACTGGATCTCAATTTATCACCATGAATGCTCACTGGATCTCCTTTTATGATCATCAATGCTTACTGGAGCTCATTTTATGATCATGAATTTTCACTTGATCTCATTATATGATCATGAATGCTCATTAAATCTCATTTTAAGTATAGTCAGATTTTATTTAATAGTTTGAACGGAATGAAGCAAAGCGAAGTAAAGTTTGACATCCCTGTAATCGATAAAAATCGAACGGAACGAAGCAAAGTGAAGTGGAGCTCGACACACCTGTAATCTATAAAAGTCGAACGGAACGAAGCGAAGCGAAGTGGAGTTCGACATTCCTGTAATCTATGATAGTCGAACGGAACGAAGCGAAGCGAAGTGGAGTTCGACATTCCTGTAATCTATGATAGTCGAACGGAACGAAGCGAAGCGAAGTGGAGTTCGACACTCCCGTAATCTATAACAGTCGAACGGAACGAAGCGAAGCGAAGTGGAGTTCGACATTCCTGTAATCTATGATAGTCGAACGGAACGAAGCGAAGCGAAGTGGAGTTCGACATTCCTGTAATCTATAATAGTCGAACGGAACGAAGCGAAGCGAAGTGGAGTTCGATACTCCTGTGATCTATAGTAGTCGAACGGAACGAAGCGAAGCGAAGTGGAGTTCGACATTCCTGTAATCTATAAAAGTCGAACGGAACGAAGCGAAGCGAAGTGGAGTTCGACATTCCTGTAATCTATGATAGTCGAACGGAACGAAGCGAAGCGAAGTGGAGTTCATTTATTCCTGTAATCTATAAAAGTCGAACGGAACGAAGCGAAGCGAAGTGGAGTTCGACATTCCTGTAATCTATGATAGTCGAATGGAACGAAGCGAAGCGAAGCGAAGCGAAGTGGAGTTCGACTTTCCTGTAATCTATAAAAGTCGAACGGAACGAAGGGAAGCGAAGTGGAGTTCGACACTCCTGTAATCTATAATAGTCGAACGGAACGAAGCGAAGCGAAGTGGAGTTCGACATTCCTGTAATCTTTAATAGTCGAACGGAACGAAGCGAAGCGAAGTGGAGTTCGACATTCCTGTGATCTATAATAGTCGAACGGACAAAGCTTAGTGAAGTGAAATTCAACATTCCTGTAATCCTCTACCTCTAACATTCCTGTAATTTGTAATAGTCAACTGCAGATTTTGGATTCATAAAGTAAAATTTGAAAATGGTCGAGCGAAGCTCGAACATAAAAAGTTTGAACAAAGTTCAAACTAGGTTGAGCGAAGCTCACAAATTTTTACATCCTGAACGAAGCGAAGCGAGTGAAGGTGTTAAAATTTTCCAAATACGTACCCAGACTTTTAATTCATATGGCAACTGTAAAAATGTTCGAGCGAAGCTCGAACATAAAAAGTTTGAACGAAGTTCAAACCAGGTTGAGCGAAGCTCACAAATTTTTACATCCTGAACGAAGCGAAGCGAGTGAAGGTGTGAAAATTTTCTAAATACGTACCCAGACTTTTAATTCATATGGCAACTGTAAAAATGTTCGACAAAGCTCGAAATTTTTGCATCCTGAACGAAGCGAAGCGAGGGAAGGTGTGAAAATTTTCCCATTACGTCCTCAGATTTTGGATTCATAAGGTAAAATGTAAAAATGTTCGAGCGAAGCTCGAACATAAAAAGTTTGAACGAAGTTCAAACTAGGTTGAGCGAAGCTCACAAATTTTTACATCCTGAACGAAGCGAAGCGAGTGAAGGTGTGAAAATTTTCCCATTACGTCCTCAGATTTTGGATTCATAAGGTAAAATGTAAAAATGTTCGAGCAAAGCTCGAACATAAAAAGTTTGAACGTAGTTCAAACTAGGTTGAGCGAAGCTCACAAATTTTTACATCCTGAACGAAGCGAAGCGAGTGAAGGTGTGAAAATTTTCTAAATACGTACCCAGACTTTCAATTCATATGGCAACTGTAAAAATGTTTGAGCGATAGAAAAAATTTTATCGGATTTTGTGACAAAAAAATTTCACTGTAATTTTTCCTTTTACAAAAAGATCATCAAAAGCTTATTTAAAATTATAAAAAATTTTTAAAATACTTTTTTACTTTTTGCTCTTTATAACACTAAAAAGTAGAAAATAAATACTTTATAAAAAAAACTTTTTAAAAAACCACGTTTTTCGCGTGGACTAAAAAGTAGAAAATAACTTTGTTTTGGATTAAATATAATTTTCTTTAAAAAATTTAATGTTTCAAAATTTTATTGTTGATTCAAATCGCATATGACCTAGTACGACTTAATGTTATCGTATACTTTGACAACCAAAAACGTGGGCGCATTAAAGAAAAAGTATTTAAATTGAAGTTTCTAAATTGCATTAAAATTTTTCAAACTATAATCTATTGTAAACAACTGTTCATTGTGAAGTAATGCGCCCACGTTTTTGGTTGTCAAAGTATACGATAACATTAAGTCGTACTAGGTCATATGCGATTTGAATCAACAATAAAATTTTGAAACATTAAATTTTTTAAAGAAAATTATATTTAATCCAAAACAAAGTTATTTTCTACTTTTTAGTCCACGCGAAAAACGTGGTTTTTTAAAAAGTTTTTTTATTTGTGGTTTCGTTTCATTGTCTCTTTTGCGACGGCGTTGACCATATTATTTTTAATAAAAGCTATTGAAAAATTCCATTTATGGATGAATATTACTATCCACAATATTTTATATACTCCATATTATTTGATCATGAGATATTTAGAATGGATGATAGTAGACCACAACTACACATTTAATGATAGTAACAATAACGGCTGAATGGAGATTTAAAGCTAGTAAATAAGTCGTGTTGTGAGCTTTGAAAGTATCATCAATCTTCGTTCTTTAAATCTCTTCTTTTACTTCTTGTTCTAATGAGTTGATTGTTTGATGTAGAAGATGGTAACTTTTATGGGCTGATCAGAATGTCAAGCAAAAATTTATCCAAAAAATCTACAATTATATACTTTTTTATGTGGATAAGGAATATTTAAAATCGATTCAAAAGATTTAAATGAGTGTATGGAATATAATACATCAAAAGAAAATGCGTCATAAAATCTCATTTCCATCACAATTTCCATACTAAACATTCTTACTCTTTAATCTCGCAAGCGTGCATTCTCGCATTATTTGTTGGATTACATTTATTTCTATTTTTGTGCATTGTGGACAAGTTAGAGAAATGCAGTCGTTGCAGTAAGCAAAGGCAATGTCGGCAGCAACAGCGTATCATATTATTAATTAATCCGTTATAATTTATTCATTTATATAAAAAAAACTTTTTATTTTTGTATATCCACATTATGTACTATTATGACTGTTGGAATGGAAATAAATGTGTTTGGGGCTGGAAGCAAGCTATTAGGAAGAAAGAAAAAATACATTTATATGATTGAAAGATACAAATGGATTTGAGTATGTTTGGATTCCTTGTTTGGTCGGCAGCATTTATCAATCTGCATAGATGGACGGATAAGCTTGATTACAAGCTTGTAGCAATAATATGGAAGTAGAAATTGGCAGTCAAGAGAATGATGAAGAGGCAAATTAATTTGATATTATAGTGATTGCAGGTTTTAGTACTAAAGTGTGCTTGTTGCTCTAGGCAAAATATCGTAAGACCCACCAGAATTAAAAAGGGCTGATTTAGTGTCAATAATAAAAAATATTGACTATCAAAAATGAAAGTTTGATTCAAGTCTCAGCTGTCTACATTTCTTCACAATTTTTATACAAAAATTGGAATCAATATTTTCATTACATAAAGTTTCTAGTCCAACATCATCTGATATGAGTGACTAACATCATTAAAACTCATTTAAGTATAAAATTGAAGTCCTGTCAAGATAGATTTACTTAGAGAAATAAATGTCTGTAGCTGACCAGTCCTCCTATTTTTATGATTTCTCTTAGCTAATGTACAGCCCAAAAAAATAATCTACACGCTTTTTCACAATGCATAAATCTTAAAGCATGTACAGTTGTGAGAGAGAATAAGAATGTTAAAGCTTATAAGAGAGTAAAAGAATGTAAATAAGCTCCTGAGATGCTGTCACAATAAATAAGCGTCTTCAAGTATTACACGCTCTTCTTGATCATTACATTCTCCGTTATGTTTGATGAGATGTATACAGGAATATATGCATGCATTTATATGAAGATAATATGGAGATAGCATTTCTTAAATTATGCGTTTACAAAATTTTTTTCACCTTTTTGCTCATCTTCGTGTAATTACTTTGGAGTTGGGATTTGTTTCAAAATTATGGAAATGGATTTCGATTGCAGGTTGAAAGTATATATTGATTACATATCAAGTACCCTTGAAGACCAATTTCAATCATTTGGAATTTTCGATTGCACGAAGATGCATAAGTCAATTGGATGCGTGACCTCCGATATGAATTTTATCAAGCACCAAAGTCTTACTTGATGAATTCCACATAAGAACTGTGAAAAATCTCGTGATTTATTTAACTTACTCAACCTTAAATTCTCTCCAATTTTTCTGTCCTCATCAATGCTCATCAAGTCTTGTAAGATAAAATGTTTTTGCTATAATTGAATTTACATTTTTATGAATCTTCAACTCGAGTCAAATTTCATCTTTGCATGTAAATTATAATTAAAATAAAATTTATGAAACGATCGTTCACCCGACTTTAAATATTTCTTAACCTTCAACTGTAACTTATGTCTGCATCTTAAGGGGTCTCAGAAATTGGTGATTATAATGGATAGATATTGGTGTGTATATAGTTTCATAGGTAGAGAGAAATGTGAAACCCCATCATGATCGATTATTTAGTTGGTTGAACGGAAATAACGAAAAAAAATGTGTTGGCTTGACAAATGTCCAATTCCATAAACAATATTCTTGTTGGTATAGGAATAACAACAGCTTTAAGAGACAAAAAAATTAGCATGTGACAATGTGTATCACACATATACGCTACAAATGCGGTGCCTGTCTTTCTTCTTATTTTTATTAAATTTCAGTATTTGACATGTGACAAGCAACAGTGCAGTCAGTCAAACTATTTTTTTTATCTTGAACCAAAATCTGTTTGATTTATTAAGAAATTTAATACTTTAGGAGTTTTTATGTAATAAAAAAATATTTTATTTGTATCCAAATGGATCATCATCATCAATGAAAGAGAATTCCTTACACAATGGCAGTTTTGTAGATTTAATTCAAATACAAATATTATACTCACATATGGATGTGAGATTTTTTTTGTAGAGTAACAAGAGCTACTGAGGATCATAAAATATCAACAAACCATAAATTAGTGAGGCAGTAAGGAAATGCTTAATGTTTGGAGGTTGCAGCGAATGTTTTTTTTTTGGTGGAAATTTTATTGAATTTATTGAGGAAGTTTAATGGGTTTGCTGACTGTTTATTTTAAAATTCGAAAATTGATGAAATTTTAAATTTTATATTGAATTAATTTTAAGCATAAATAGTCTATGCCATTGTCAATTTGGCATCAAATTTTTTGTATTATTATATTTTTTTCATAAGACAAACTGACGCCTCTGACAATGTTCATATTTACGATCTCACGTCATAATTTACTCATAATAATCGGTTTAGAAAAATCTTCAAATCAGCTACATCTGAAAATATTTATTCCAGGGCGTAGCTTGCAAATTCAAGGTTATGAGAATTTTTAATAATGGAGACTTATGTCTAAAAGTTGAAACATCATGTCCAGAAATAATGACTTGTAATGTCCAGAATAATAATTTGTCTATGAACAACTCATCCAGTAAGGATTTAAAATCATCAGAATATTTATGTGAATGGTTCAAAAAAAATTCTTAATCCTTTCCAAAAGAGCTTAAAATTTGTCTCCTTTTTTATGTGTTTGTAAAATCCGATTAGGCTTATATTCTTATTAATCACTCAATCTGTAAGTCATTTACTTCACTTTGACATCAATTTCTTCTTGGAAATGTGTTGAGATTGATGGAGCATAAAACTATAAATTCTAAGATAGAAATTGAAAACTGGAAATGATTGCGTCATAAATGTGAGATTTTAAGTTCTTTAAAAGGTTTTTAAGAAAAAATATTAAAAAAAGTTATGAAGAAAAATTTCAAATTATCATCATCATCATTGTTTGTTTATACCAATTAAGTGTGAGAGATGCAGCCATTTGTGAAGCATATATGCGTGATGATGATGAATAATTTTATGTCCATTGATTCATGTCTCATCATCTTCACATGATATATTTTAATGGGAAAAGAATATTTTTGATAAAAATGAGAATTTCCAATAAAAATGTAGAAATATGAAGGAAGACATCGGGACTTAATTGCCGTTTAAATATTTAAATTAAAAATTTTTCTCGCAGCTTCTGTTGTGCTTTAATTAACAGCATGAAGTCTTTATTAAAGAAATCTCATTTCTGTCTCAAAAATGTTGTAGTTTGGCACTCGATTCAATCCAATTTTGGGATTGTTGCTGCATCATTTAACGATAAGAATCTCAAATTAATATTTTTATTCATAACAAAAACAAGTATTTCGTGATGGGTACGAGAAGAATGAGGATAGATGGAAAAATTGGAGCTGCTTTATTTTCTGACTGATTTCATTCCATACTCCAATATTGCCTTCGTTTATTCTCTTGTCTTCTTGTTATTGTGATTTAAATCTCTTAAATGTTTTTTTGTTCTTCAATTCTTTTGCTTTTCTCGCTTGCTGCTGCTTTTGCTGCTTGTTGCTTGCTAATGCTTCTGAAGCTCATCATGATGATTAAAAAAAAACATTTTGTTGTTGCTTTGTGCGTTTGCAGTCTTTTTACTACATTTTCTTCTCTTTTTCAATCCACAGACACGAGCTACAAGCGTTTATTGATGATATTCTTGTGCTTGTTATTCTTCATTTTCTTCCATCGATTCTTGGTATATTTCGATATTTATTGAAAGAATATAAAAAGAACTTGAATCTTAATTTCTATTCTGTATTTATTCTTCTTCTTGTCCATTTTCTTCTCAAACCTCTTGTTACTTCTCTTTTCATCTTCTTAGCCATAAAACTCTATCCAATTCTGAATATATTGATGCTTAAATATTTTTTGTTAAATTTTATTGAGGCATTGTTTGATTTCTGACTTGAAAAATGGTTTTCTTTTGTTTAAATGTCCACAATTTGTTAGTATTTTGACACTTCAGTCATTAATACCTTCCATACTCTATATTTCATGCGATAGTTAACCAAAGTAATTAAAGTCATAGCAAAAAAGTGAAGGAATGGAATGCTGTATAATAATTAAGCAACAAGTTCAAAATTCATCAATCGGCTTAGAAGTTGAATCAAAATTTCAACAAAAGATGGAAATAAAGTCATGATAAATGTATGGAAAGGAACTAAATTGGTCCATCAAAAGGATTTTGATTCCAACATTTCAAAAGGATTTGACTGCATTCCTTAAAGGAAATAATTTCAATTCAACCACAAAAATTAATCTAATTAAATGCATAGAAAATGTTTCTATTCATCCACGACTTTTATTCTTAGATGCATTTTACCCAAAATAAGATATACAGCATAGAATGATCGATTTCAAGATTTTTATTTTGCTTTGTTGCCTTTATGTCTCTTGGTTCTCAAATATTTTACTTTAAGAACATATAACATTTGTGATTGATGGAAGGAATGAAGGAACGAAGGAGGAAAATTTTAAATTCTTGTTTTGATCTTTTCAGTTTAGACATTCACAAAATGTGTTTTAAATAATCAAAAAAATTAAGTTTAAAATTTTCTTTCACGCCCATTCGAGCAGCAACAACAACAAAATTCGTTGTCGGCTTTACATAAAAAAATTGTGCGTTAATTAAGATTTGGACTAATGACATTGCATAATGTCTGGTACTTGAAATATGTAAACTACTCCAATTATTTTTTCAAATTTATGTTTAATGTAAGATAGACAGTCGAGACAAAAAAGTGGCAAGTAATGGTCCAAATGAGCAAATAAAAGTGGAAGCGAAGTCAAAATTTTTCACGCTTCATTATGACAAATTCAGACTAAAAAGAGACTCGACAGTGATCATGGACAGAAATACGCAAATGAATGAAATTGAATTTTTATTGCTGCTTCCACAAAACCCATTCGAAATGCTTCCACAATCAATTCTTCTCAGCATGTAGCTTTACACATTCTGTTTCTATTTCTCCTACTTATGCTGACTAAATTCTAGATTCTGCTTCATCTCAAAACTTGATTTTCATTCAACGTGAATTGAATGGCTAACGAGAACAAATGATGTGCAGCACTAAGTGAAAAAATTGGATTAATTTCATTTTTATTTATTTTTTCACTTCTTCTTCGAACTCGCGCGCGTGCTGTTTGACCACAATTGCTCATTTTTATGTTGCTTGTTGCTGTCGTAAAAATTTCTTTTCGCATTTTTCGTTCCTAAATCAATTGCAGTATTGCTGCTTTTTAATGAAGTGCAAAATGCTTTCAAGAACTTGCACGACTTGTTGTCTTCAGCATCGCATCTACAATGGACATTACAGAACTAATAAAAAATGGAAAGATATTAAAACTGTGGATGTTAATTGATTTCATAACATTAAGTCAGTTCAATGTTGAAGCCACATAAAGTATTTTCATTTAATGATCATGGAACTGACTTTGATGATGATGCTTACTGTTAAGGAATTAAATGGAAGTGAATTGTGATCAAAAAGACGGCTAGTGAACCCGGAAGGAATCGACATTGAACTATGATGATCTTAAAAAATTTCTTGAATCAATGCTGTTGCATTTGACTCATACTGGATGTTTACACAATATGGAACTGAATAAAACCTTTAATTATCATAAACAAAGAATCCAATATATGAATAATAATTGTTGGTGCTGTTGATGATATTCTAATGAGATTTATAATTTTCAGTTCCGAAAACATTCAAAACTTCTGTCTTGTTTCCTAAAATATTAGTTCTGGATCTCAAAACTAGATTTAAGATCTGAAATGCTTATCGTTCCTTAAATGGGTTCCATAAATGCCAAATTAATTCACTCATAGTTCTGTTATGTCTATCTACCATTCTGTGTTCTAATTTATGTTCCTTAATGTGATCCATAAAGTATTTTTGCACAAACACAATCATCAAAAAGGAGAGGCAAGAAAATTGAATTAAAATTCTATAATTCACAATTCATTCTTAAAATGGCAAAAGGAAAGAATTCAAAGAAGGCAGAGTCAGCAATAACAATAAGAACGAGAAGTTTTGAATAAAAGTAGATTCTGCTTAGTGCTGTAGCTATTATTTGAGTTTAATGATTATTCCATTAATCACATCATCCTCATTACAAAGCTATGATGATCAGCATTAACTATATGTTGCTGATTATTGCTTACGCGAACATTGGAATGAGATGAGACGGTTGAGTAATAATTGAAAGTTTCATGCACGGCTCATTCAATTCTTTTTAATCAGAATTGTCTATGTCTGTGAATGGAATTTGTTTCAAAATGGAAGTGATTTCATCTTTGGAACTTGCATAAAAATTTCATAACTTCCTGTGACTCTTTTCTTTATTCAAAATTTATTATCAATTGAGCTTCTAGTCACTGCTGTCAATGACGTGCTTATTATCCATTGATTGATTATGTTTTCAAAAATTACATTAAGTACGCTTACTTATGTTGCTGCCTGCTTACTTTCGTGTCCAAACTGTGCTTTTCATTCTCTTTTGTTTACAATTTTTTTAATAACGCCATTAGCTATAGATTCATGCTGATCTGACGCTTCATTCAATGATTATGTGATGAGCATGGGCGATGAAAAGAAGGAATTTGGACAAAGACTTTTTGAACTTCTTCTTGAAATTTCTGAGTTCATTCCATATGAGATTCTAAGAATTTTGAGCTCATGGGCTCAGAACTGATCATTTTTATTTCACTGACCGTCAATGATCAAGATTTTAGGCATTAAACTAATTTAAGTCAACCTTGACATTTTGCATCTCTTTAACTTAATTACCAAACCACAAAAAGTAATGAATGAGCAACATAAAAATGATTGAGAGCATTAAACGAAAGATTCAAATCATTAAACAAGCAATGAACTTGATTACGATGAGATGAACAGAACTGAGTATGCAGCATAAACAAAATAATTGAAAATATGTGTGAAAATTTTTCATGTTTTATGCTGTACATGAATTTTTATGTTCTTCTTATGAGCTGCAAGTATTTTTCTTAGTTCCTTACTATGTGTAATTCAACTTTATGTTCGGCAATTAAAAAAACTTTTTTCTCATAATTTTAAATTCCGTGAAATTTTCTGACATTTTTCACCCACAAAAAATTAAAATGCGTGTCTAGCTGCTCATGTTAATGTCTTTCAACATATTTTTATGTATGGTAAATGTTTAGAATTAATCAATCGATTGTTCTAAAAATGTGAAACGCATTCATGTGTGTCCACCGAACAATTTTTATTGCTTTTTTTTCTCTTCTGACCCTTTCGAGTTCTTGCTTGATTATTTTCATGTGAAGAGTTAAACATTGAACAGGCAGAACAATATGGTTCAATTTTATGTAATTTTCATGTTCAAATAAGAACAATTACTCAGGTGCACATGTTTGGTGAAACATTTATCGTCTCATTGTACATCAGTCGATGATGATTATGTGAAAAAAGTCTTGTAAGTTTCGTCTCGTCTTGCTTCATTTCATTTTCACCTATTCATCACTTATTTTGTGTTATGAGACTTTTTGTTATTTATTTAAAATCTTCAACCATCTGCCATCACTTCTATGCTGCTCATTGCCTTCTAATTTCCTCAAACTTCTCCTCAAATTCAATCAGACATGTTAAATAGTCAGCATAATCATCATCTCAAGTGCTTCATTGTCAAGTGGATTTATTTAATGATACATGCTGTCTTATTGGAACTATCCACTTGAAATTGACTTTCTGTCACCAGACAACAATTTGTTTTTATTTAGAATGCAGCATGTGATGAGTTTATGGGAAAATTTTTGTGATATTTTCGTTAGCTGTTCTATAATTTTCAACTATTGTCTATTTTTATACATTATCAAAAAGGAACTTAAGAATGTCAAAATTATGGTACAATGAAACTAGTAAGAATAGAAAAAATAGAGGTACATCAGCATGAAATAGAACTCTTCACTTTTAATGCAATCATTTCCATTTCTTCTATTTATTTCTATTTTCTTGAATTTTTAATATCAAGGCACATCTTATCAGCATCTGACGATCTTTAAAGACTTCTTATTGCCTTTTTTATTTCCATTTTTTATTATTCTTTCATTTTTTGTGTTTGAGGTTAAAGAAGGCATAAAAAAGATCCCAGACAAGTGAAGCATGAAGCACCTTTGAGAAATTTATTTTCATATGATTAAAAACTTCATTTACCTTACTTTGTCTGCCTCTTATTGCATTTTTCATGACTGTGTGTGAACTTTTTTTTTGCAACAATTAATTTTTAAAAAATCTTAAAATTTTCACTTTCAAGACATTTTTTCAATGTCACAAAATGGAAATTTTCTACTTCTTTTGTGCAACATTTTCTCAGGTTGATCAGGAAACCGTGAATGCAGTAGACCATAAGAATAAACAAGTATAACGGTGGTCACTCGTGACCGACGAAAGCGCATTTTCCGCGATCAGTAAATACACAAAGAATTAAAACCCCAAAAGTACAAAGCCAAATATTTAACTATAACCATTCTTTATTTACCCAAAAATTTAAAATTGACAGAATAAAATGGATGAAAAACATTATGCAACATAGAATTAAAAAAAAGCAAAAAAGTATTTGGTCACGTGCTAGGTTTGAACCCTTGACTCTCATGATAGGAGTCGCGCACTCTACCACTTACGCCACCGCTGTTCTTTTTTTTGAAATTCCTATATGACAATTTGATTATTTATATTGATGAGTTTTTTTTAAATAAAAGTGAATTATTTAACAATTTTCACAAAATTTTCCGGAAAAATTATGAAAAATCCATGAAAATAGAAAACTAAACAACTAAAATATCAAAAAAATATAAAAAAAGTAATTATCTATGAAAATTGTATGAAAATATTGAAAATTTTAACAAAAATCGTCGGAAAAACTCGGAAAATTGTGAAAATGGAAAATTATGACATGATTTAATATTATATGTCATTAGAAATCAAAAAAGTATCAAAAAAAGCAAAAAAAAAAAAAAATTGTCATCGGTGGGATTTGAACCGAGGACAGCTAAGGTTTTGAAAAGTCAACATTTTAGTGCATTCGACCACACTAACACATACAAAGAAATGGCATTTTTGGCACTTTTTACGCTGGTTCCAGCAGAGGAAGTGACCATTCGTGCTGATTTTTTCGCCAGCTCTAGCCAGACATACTACACACATTTTAAGCCAAAAACCGCATCAAAAAAGCTTAACCCTGAGGAGGAGATGCGATGACAGACAGACATACAGACAGACGGACGGACGGACAGACAGACAAAGTGCGGATAATAGCGTCCTTTTCCCAAGAGGAAAATGCGCTAAAAAAAGAATTACGTAATAATAATCATGCTGATGAGCATTGTTATTAAAGGTTCTTGAACTTTTTGTTTCCTATTTATGCTACTTCTTGATGCTCATACAAATGTGATAATAATCGTAATGGTAATGAAATTAATGACATTAAATATGAAAATGGAATTCAATAAGCAAGGTAGTGGAATTGAGAATAGGTGTGGAATTAGATACAGATTGAATATTTGTGATTATGACGCATTTTTGGAGTTACAAATTGTTCTGAATGAATTTTTATCTAGTTGATATTTTAGTAAAATTAATTTATTGAGTATTTGAGTAGTCAACAATCTATCATTCAGATGGAGGTGCTGTAGATGTTAGATTGTGATCATACACTCCATAATTATGCATCCAAAAGTCGCTCAGTTGCAGGCTGGCTATTACTATTACATCTTTTACAATTTAAGCAAGATTTGAAAATGTAATGAAATAAGTCTAAACTGAATTAAGCATAGAAATTGCTAAGATGCAGTTTATAGAAATTTAACTGAAAGCATCTCCCAAAAAACACTCAAATAGTCACCCTACACTTAACATTATCAAAAAATTTTCATTTTTCATCAAAAAAATTATTTCAAAAGCATTGAATGTCATTTGAGTTATTTTAGGCTGGTTACATCCACGCCCAATATTTTTCGATTCATTTTGAAATAATTTCGAATAAATCAATTCACACTAAATTAAAAAATTATTTCAAATAAATAAAAATTCAAGCGGCATCGAGATGAACAACACAAAAAAATATTGAATGGAATTTTTTTAAATCTTCCAACGCACACATTTTCTATTATGTGTTATTGCTTATTCTTTTATTTTATTTGTTCTATGCGGCATCAAGAAAGGAATTGTAAAAAAGACCAGTAGTTGATGATTTCTTGAACAGATTTTATTCGAGAAATTCTTCAGATTAAAAAAAAAAACCGAAAAAAGCGTCAAGAAAAATTTTTTGATGAGGATGAATAAGAAGATTTTTATGATCTTTAAATTGACTTTTTTCATTAATTTCATTTTAATCTCCTACACTTTTCTGTAACCAGAAGCGTCATAGATGTTAATTAGAAACTGAGAAGAATCCTGAAATATTCTGACATGCTTAATATGTTAAAAAGAATCTAATCAGATTAAAATAAGAATCGAATTGTATGACACGAACATTGTTTCTTACAAGATACAAAAAATGAGCACCTGTTGACATCACAACATATTGCCATGCGCAAAAAGAGGTTTTAAAATTACTTCTTGCAGCAGTCACCACATGTGGTTTCGATTTTGAGGCAATTTTAGACTCAAAAAGCAACCCGAAAGGCACAAGTCGGATAATCGAGACGAAATCCGGCATCTAGTTGGAGTGAGGCCAGCACCAAGCTGGCATACAATTCAAGCCGGAGGAGTGCAGGCTTCACTTCGACTTGGTGCCGGATTTTATCTCGATTATCCGACTTGTGCCTTTCGGGCAATAGATAGAAATAAATTTTAATGTCTGAAGGTTGAAGAAGAAAAACTGAGAAATTTTATGTACCCTTAGGCACAACTATAAAATATAAAGGAACAACAAGATAAAGAAATTTGAGAAGAAATTCAGCGAACGAAATTAAAAATAAAAGAAATAAGAAGGCAAAGCAGGTGAATTGAGTTAGCACGCCACAGTTTATACTATCGATCTCATCAAATTAAGTTAGCTTCATTTGCCTTCATGTCTTTTTCAATTTATGCTGCAAATCATATATTTTTTGCATTAATGCAAATTTTGACCATGAAAATAATTTTTTGCAAGCATAAAACATGAAAATTTATTTGAATAGGAAAGTCTGTCCATGAATTGGCAACGACATGAGTAATGTGTAAGAGGAAAGAATGAGGAATCGGAACCATGTTCCCATGACGAATAATTAAGAAGCAGTAACTGAGGCAGTGAGAAATAATAGATGAAGAAGAATCAAAACCATAATAATAATATTAAATTTTTAATCAAACAGCTCTTATGTGAGAATTTTTAAGTCTTTCTCTCTGTCTTTTATTGCTGTGTAGATTGTTTAAATTACTCACTATCCATTCACACACAAAACTTCAACAAAACAAGTGATTATTACAAACACCAACAAATAAACAATTACGAAATGTTGGAAATGACTTGAACTTGTGAATTTGTAAAAATTTCAATCTAGAATCGGAACTGAAGCATGAAAAATTGGATGTTGAGTATGGAAATGATAACAGTTTTAAGACACAACATCGAGTGAAAGTTTCTCAACAAATCAATCATGTCATCAATAAAATTCATCATCGTTGCAATCATTTCTAATTCCATGCAGCGCATATCTAATTCATATTCATGTTAGCATTTTTATGCAGCATAAATTAACATTTTTCATGATTGATTGAAAGTCAAAAATCTGATGAATTATTCAAGTCACATCCAAAATGTCGACATTTGATTTAATTGCCATTGAACATTTCTATTGCTCCTCAAAAATGTTGAACATATGTTTGGAACAGGAATAACAAGATGTTCACTTTATGCAACATAAATATTCATGACTGCATAATTTGTAGTAAAAAAGTTAAAGACACTCACCTGAACTGCACAATTGAGAAAACAATTGTTTTGTCCTGGACCATTGAGAAGTCCCTTTGTGTCCATTAAATGGTACTGTTGATTGACTGGAGGTGGTCCATAAAAATTCGTCGCACAGTTCCTTAGATTTTGCATCATTGTGTGCTGTTGTGTCTGTTGATGAGTGTGAAAAGTTCCGACTGTCATTTTTATTATTTCGTTGTCAAATTTTCACCTCGTAATTGAATTTATTGCTGCTTATTCAATTCGCCATTCAATTGCCTTTAAATCATCATCTGGAATTGACAAGAAGAAGTAAATAATGAAAAAATTATGTGGGTTAAAAAATAGTTTTTTAGTAGTTCCGAAAACAGAAATTCGATGAGCTAATAAAATTGACTACTCTTATTTATTGCTGATGCTGATTGAGAAAATATTTTCAAAAGTGGACATAAAGAAAGTAAAAATCATGATTGGAAGTAGAGTAAGAAGAGGCAATGTGGAGATAATAAGAAGTCAATTCTGTTACGAAAGAACAGTTAGAGAATTTCTTCAGTTTCTGTTTTTTTGTTCTGTTCCACACAATATGATTATCATCATCATTGACTTTATTGGAATCAACACTTTGTGATGCGACGTCTCATAATTTCACGCACCAGATTCATTCATGCATTCATCATTAACGACGTCGCCAATGATTTTTTTCTCTCAATTTACCGCTGCAGTTGATTTTGTTCTGAAATGCCGGTAAATTTGATCCAATTGGTAGCTTTTGATGTTGACTTGTTAGTTTTACAAATCAATTGATGAGAAACAAATTTTGAAGCCACGATTTGTCGTGCAATTGATTTTCTTCTTTCGGCATCACTAAGCTGTTCATTGCCGCCCTCTCTGCAGTTAGACAGACTTTCTATGTCATCAAAAAAACTCGAAGTCTCGTGAGAGGCTCATAATTATGATCATTATGATCATGCGATGAAAAGCAAATCGTTTTCGCAAATTCAGCATTGAAATGTGACGAACAGTAACGCAAGAAAACATTGCCAAAAATAAGCCACGCTTGAGATAGAATGGAAGAAAGTTTAAAAAGCAATCGACAAATTTTTCTCTTCTCCTTTATCGAGTATTTTTGATATATTTGACCCAGTTTACTTCCAAAATTGAAAGAAATCATTAAATTAAAAATTGAGACGATGAACTGAACTGATAAGAGCATAAATTAATTGTGTGGTGATGGCATATTGAATAAAATAATTCAAGTTTGTGATTGGAATGAGAATTGAACTGACAATAAGCATGAAGAATTCTTCACGTCAAATATTTGGACTTGGAAATCGAAAAGAAATTAAATTTTGGTATTCATTGATATTTCTGAAGTTTTGAAAGGTTTGGCAGTTTTCTTGATATTTTAATAATCAGAAGTTTGCAATTCACAGACGTTGACGAGCCTAAATTAATCCATTGAACTTAATTGAGTAAATTTACAAAAGTAATGAGATTTCCCTTGAATTAAGACTCAAAATCGAAGTCATTTGCACTCAAAAGTCCTTCAAGTGCAAGCAAATTTACAGCATAATAAGCTACAATTAAATAAACTCTTTTCATACCCATGTAAAATAGAGCATAACGTGCTAACAATTTGTCGACTTTTGACTCATTAGCGGAAAATGTTTAGATCTAAAACTTTTTCTTATTTCCTTTTATTTGATTCTTCCACACCCAAATGTAATAACAGCAACAATAGTAACAATATGCCTTAAATGAAAATAAGTAAACAGCTGAACAGCATGGAAATAATCAGTCTGATTTCATGAATAACGTGTGGCTTACTCGGAAAGGCTTGTAAATGTTGATAATCGATCTCAAGCACGAGCCATGATTTGCGGTTTTCTTTGAATGGACCAAAATAGATCAATTAATTGAACTAAGAATTTTGTTAATGTTTTTGGAATTTTCAATCTTTTTCGCGGAACTAAGTAGGAAGAATATTGAAGAAATTTGTTAGAAAGAAGCTAGAAAGCAGAAAGCAGAAACAAGCAAAAAAGTTTAATTTAATTCAATTTTCCTTCTTGTTGAACAGCCCAATGCACAAAACACAAAACGAATGACAAAGCAAGCGACAAAAAGCGATCAGCAACAACAAAAAGCAACACAATGTGTCAACGTTCATGTAAAAAAGATTTGTTAGATTAAAAAGTAAGCGAAAACAGAAGAAAAGCAACGATATAATAAATGGCAAGATAATATGTGCTGTATATGCTGTGCGCCCAACCTTTATAGTAATGACTTAATACTGTTTTCCTGATTTGTTTGCAAATTTTTTGATTTAAATTTTTACGAATATTTTGGTGTTTTGAATAATTTAAAGAAACTATTGATGCATAAATTCAAGTCTACAATTCTAACATCTTGACTTTCTAGTAACAACTTTTAAAGCAATTTTATCTTCTTTTTCACTTAATAAGTTTAAATGCCTTAAGACAGTAGTGATCGCGTAGTAAATTGGTTGTTCTGCCTCACATGATGATGATGATGATAAATTCTCAGGAAATAGAAATACAGAGAACTTTACACCATCACCGACATTCAGTATTTCCATTATTTCTCAAAATATCTCAATTCATTTTTTGTAACCCGAAAAAAATGAGAAGCAATTGTTTTAGGCTGTAAAGGGGAAATTTTTGTTGCTACTGATGTATTTATGTGAAATTATGCTCTAATGTCATTTTAATGATGATTTCGTCTACAAAATGTTTTGAATAAAATTTCTTTTATTATTAAATATAGGAACTAGACTTGTTGTAAGCTTTGAATTTTGAGACTAAAAATTTTTTGTCTATTGGTCTTTTTTTCAACAAAAAGTAGATCAACAAGGGAGAAAAGCTATTAAATACCAAATCCTCATACAGTTCCGTTAATTTACATTTTCAATACATTTTACGTCAACAATACTCAATAATAAGCTCCAAAAAATATAATAAGCATATCCAACTGCGCTCTTTTTACCAAAAAAAATGCAACAAAAGCTTTTCAACTAGCTTAATTTATTACCAAAAATTTACGTCTCATTTTTAATGATGCCACAACATTAACTACTTTTTAAGTCATTTATGACAAATTAGAGGAAATTTTTATTAAAGATTGAAGATTCATTTTATGCTTCTTAAACTTTTTTCATGCTTATGGAAAAAAACAAATTACAAATCCAAAACAGACGTAAAACTTCATTTTATGATCATGATTTGAATATCATTTATTTGATGGATTTTTCGTGCTTTCAATTCCAATCAATTTGACAATAAAAAAAAAAAATGAGTAAGAAAAACATTCCTACATGTATGGACTATTCTGTTGTCTTGTCTTTCATTCCCTTATCTGCTTAATATTCCGATAGTAAAACAGGTGCGCTATCAATAATCTCAAAAATATTTTCATGCATAATATATAACTCAATCTCAATTTTATTCCTATATCTATCAAATCAAAGCATGTCGCATAAATTTTTCAAAAGTCCGATTGATATCGCTGCTGGAATTTTTCATTAATTTTTCTGTCTCAACTTCTACTGAATCTCATTTTGATATTTATGTTCATGTTTATTGAGATTCAACCATATTTGGTGGATTTATTTGCCAATAATGTCTCGTGAGACTTTTTTTAAGATTTATCAAAAAAATATATTTTATGGTCTGTACATGTCAAATAATTCAATTATTTAAGCCGAATTGATGATGATGATTATTGCTAATGTTATTGGATGTGAATATGTGGAAATAAATAATCATTTTTTTTTTTTTCAATTTAATGCATGATGGATTTAAAGGCATATCTAAGTGGGTTTAAGCCACTTTTGTCATTAAGCATTGACAATTCTGAATGTTCTGATTGATGTTTTTAAGTTAAGCGGTTGATCACTGAAAGATCGAACGGTACATTGTGGTTTATGTGTCTTATTGCTTAATGTTTTGGTCCAATTTATTCAAATCACCATCAAGATTATATCAAGCTGATATTTTGCAAAATTTATTTTTATTGCAAATTAAAATTTGAAAATCAAATTCAAGATAAGAGATCACAATAAAATTTAAATACTTATTGATTCCTTGTGTTTTTGAAATCTTCTCTAAAACATAAAATATTTAAATTGAAACTTTCTTCTAATCTCCACGACATTTTCTCTGTAAAGTGAAAATAATCAAATTTGTCACAATTAAGTTAACACCTTCGAAAAATGGCACAAGTGTCACATAACTTATTAATAATTCCAATTATTATTGCGATTAGATAAAAATTAAAGACGTTAAGTAGAAGAAAAAGAAAGAAGCAGAGTTGATTTTAAGAAATGAAATTATACATTTTTTTTTTTGTTATTAAAGATTTAAAAATTTAAATCAGTTCCAGCAACATCACTGGATCAACAATACTCAACGCAAATTAATTAATAAAATCTTCTTCTCCTCTTTCATTGATTTTTTTTCAATTTACAAGATTAAAAATGCGACATCGAGAGAAAAAAAATCAAAAAATGAAGGCACAAAAATACAAAAATATCTCGCGAGCATTTGATTATAAAAAAAAATATTCATCGATATTCAGCAGATTTACATTAATTATGTTCACTCTTCACATCATTCGTCTGTTGACCATTCCATTCGGCTAATTAGAAACGAAAGAAGAGAGCCTTTTAATGAGCCATCAACAAAGATTATGATTTTTTACGAATGGAGAATGTAAATAAAATTTTTAATGACAATTGAGATTGAAGAACATTTTTTAAAGCCTTTCTAAAAATATATACAGATATGTGTAAAACTTGATCTTCGTGAAGATGTGGTATATCGAGATGTTAAGTCACGATCATAAGCTACTAGAATTATTAACATCAACTTTCATTATTACCTATATTTTTAAAATGAAGAACAGAAATTCCCATAAATTAATCAATTCATATGAAAACGACCTGCTGCATGACTTTAATTTTTTTTCAGTGCAATTCTGTGAAGGAAAATGAGATATTGTTGCTTTAATGACTGACAGAATGGGAGAAAAAGAGGATTGAGTCATCGTAAGTCATTTTGTGAGAGGAAACCACGACTTTTTGTGGACTTTTGCATGTGATATCCATCAAAAAATGATTTATTGAATAATGCACTCTTTAAACAATTTTTTGAGTACTTTATGTCTTAAAATGACCGACCCATGCATTAAACATTGGATTTTGAATCATGGGCTGATTCTCTTTAATAAAATCCAATTTAATGCGTTACATTCACCCACGAATAATTATTTTCCCATATTTACTTAAAATTGCATTCATCATGTCCACTCAGACATTCTGCAACATGTCGAATGGCACAAGAATCATGCAGCAATTATGATGACTGATGGAAGTTGATGAGATGAATGACTCAAAGAAGAATATCAAAATTAAAATTAACAACATCAAATCGGCAGGGAATGTGAAAATAAGAGTTGATTGCAGCACCAAATGAGTGATGGTAAAATATTTAATGTCATAATTTTTAGCGCATTTTTGGAAACTTGTTTTCAAAAAGGAAGCTCAATCATACACTTTGATCGGCAGCAAAAAATCGATGATCGAGATCTCATGATCTAGACATCGTAGAGAGCTCCGGTTTGTTTTATTAGCTTCGTTTCATCGAGTTATTGGCGGCAAATGTATTTAAAAGTCCCAAATTTGTGTTTAAACACCTTAATTAATTAATTTTTAATTTCACAAAGAAAAATAATCAACACATGACTGCAACTTCACGTCGTAGAAATTTCAAATATTTTTTAACCGTTGACATTTGAAAATTTTTTGACCGTTATTTTTTACGAAAAGTTTTTTGTTCAGTTTTGCAAGTTATTAGTTTGTGCATATTGAAAACACACTTTTCATGCACAATGAATGTGAGGAAATTGAAACTGAAGGGTTTTTGATTGTTGTTGTAACATTTTTGTAAAATTATCGTTATTTTTATGTAGAATTTTGCAAGATCTGTCCTGAAAGTTGATATACTTTCAATTCGTAGCTCGATTACTGATCGCCGCGCCAAAAATGCGCTGAAGTCCCTCGATATGAAACACGAGGACTTTTGTAATTTTTTTTTAAATCTGTACGATTGCCTGGCGAGACTCGTCATTATTAATGAGCATCAGATTCATGCTTGATATCGATCATATTGATTATATAGTTGTAAAAATTTTGATTTTAGTTAATTAAAAATGAGATGAAATATTTTTCATCACCATCTCTGCTGTGTCTTTTGATTTTTCGTGTTTATAATCATTTGTTGATGATTAGCTTTATTGTTGGCATGATTTTAGTGAAAATTGAATTAAATTGTTGTTTTAAAACTTATGAAAAATTATTATTAGTGTGAGGATCATTGATTGGAATAACCTTAATGATGTTCAATTAGGATCGTTGTCTGTACTCTTGTTTAATTTAAACTCAAAATAAGCATATAGTTCGAAACTTTCAACTACACCGCCTATAGTGTTTTCACTTTTAATTAATATCTAAAATGCCCGAATCACTGACAAATTCACGTTAATTACCATCTTTTTTTAAATATTTTAAATATCAACATTAGCATCATCCATACCCATTCATCATCTAGCGAAAGTAACAACTCTTCTTCCAGAAACATTCAATATAAAGCCATTGTACTTCAAAATAATACAGTAAGTCTCATATTGTGACAAAATATTAAGCACAAAAAAAGAGTAAAGACGGGGAAAAAATATCACGGAAATGATAAGTAATTTGCAATTTTCAAATGACCTCGTCAGCAAATAATTTCACTCAAGCTGTTTCTCTTTTCAACGACGCATAGAAACAAAAAAAAAATTTGTTATTATGCGTGTGCCTTGGTAATAGTAATTTGTAAAAGGTAAGTAAATAACACCGCTCAATAGTTGACAGAAGCATATTTTTCAAAAGGTTTTAAAAATGAAATGTAAAAAAAAAAGTCAAACGACTTCTCCTCATTAAAGAAAATATTGTATTGAAGAACTGGAATTTGTGTAAATTAAACGACTTAGCAATTAGTAATGTTAGACTCGATGGAGGGAAATAATAATTTATGCAAAAATATATTTTTTAATGAAGTTTGCTGAATGATGGAATTTTTCTCTCTCACTCACCACTGGAATTTACTGGCATTTAAGAAAAGTATTATTAATCTTGGTGATCGTTAATTGACATTTTACTTGAAATTGCGGTGAACTGGGATAGTGGTAAATGTGTGAATTATATGCGAGAATGCAATGACTGTAAATTACTATATTCTACATAATTTTTATGAAAACGTGTCAATGTATGCGCTGGATAGATTGATCATAAACATAAATATGAAAATCTTGGTATGTTGATTTTTATAGACCGTGAATTGTCAAAAATGTTGTATTACTAGTTCCTTAATAAATTACGCATGATTTAAGGATATTTCTCATTTAATCACATTTCAGGAATTCTAATCTTTAAAATTGATCAAAAATGCGTTATATTCACCCACGTCTAAAGCCTCACCTAACTTAATAATCCATAAAAACAAATCTGCAAATTATTCTTTTTCAATTTGCATTGTTTTTAAATGCACAACAATAATAATAACAATAAACTTAAAGTACTGAATGGAATTGGCAGTCAAACGACAATCTTCACACAACAAAGTATCGAAGCTTTTAACTTAAGACTTTCAATATACGGAAACTCTCAAACTGTCAAGGTTCTTAATTATATTTTTTTGCCATTACCCATTGATTGTGGTTTTTTTGCGAGCAACCTTGATTCCTTGCCACATTCTGTTAAAGCTTGAAATTTTCTGACACATTCTTAATTAAAGTATTATTAAATTAATAATTTTTGGATCAATTCCGTTGTTTAATCTACTTTTTATAGACATAATTTGAACGCACATTCATCTTGTGTGTCGATGTCGTGTTAGGTATGTTGTGTGATCGCACGGAACGATAATAAATTGCTAAGATATTTTTCTTTCTCTTTATGACCTGTTGGCCTGAATATCACTTGACTTTTCTTTCTCATGTACTCAAAACTGATTGAAGATTGATAAGAGATTGCTTAATTTGGTATGTGATAATGAGCTTTAAAGGGTACAGGTTGATTTAGATAAATGACAAGTTTATGGTTTTGTAATCATCAGAATTGAATACGAAAAATGTTTATTCCATGCTACTACAGACATAATAAGCTAATATACTTCAAATTTTTTACCTAATTGGCAATAAAAATTTGACAACATCTTTTTAAGTCTACAACATTAATAAATTCAGGAAAGTAATAAACTTCTTCCTGTGGTTTATAAACTTTTAATCTTTGAAATATCTCGATAGGATCTTTAAATTTATTGCTTATTAAGACACGACCTTGCTAGAAAAAGCCACCCAACAAGAACAAGTTTTGCAAAAAAAGCTAGTTCCTACTGTTTAATATAGACATTATGTTAACATATGTAGGAACATAATATCATCATCATCATCATCATCATTCAGACTGTCATCAAGCTTATCAACAAAATCCTTTTAAAATATTCAGGATTTTTGTGCTTGTAACTTTATACATTACCATCAACAAATTAGTAATTAATGAGCTGACATGGCCATTAATATAATTAAATATTTTCATATTCACACCGTTTCACGGCGTGAATATATTGTTTTTACTACACTCTCAAAAACCGTTTTTTGCGTTTTTCTCTTAAATTAAGCATTTTTACGCTTTATACCCTAATTACATAAAAGTTAGGCCTTGGAATTCTCTACAAAATGCCGCAAACCCCGTGAAAATTGGTTGCATTGTTTTCGAGAAAATCGCGAAAAACTGTTGATGTAGACACTGCTTGGACTATAGTCGGCCAAATTCCGGGAAAACGGAAGCGAGTTAGGACTTCAAATATGGACCAAAATATGTGTATTGGGCTCCGATGGTGCCACGAAACTTTTGGGAATGATTCATGCAGCAGTTCCTGAGAAATCAACGAAAAACTGAAAAATTATAGCCGATTATTGCATAACACTTTTCCGAAAAAACGTAGAATTTTACGTTACGTAAATTTTTCTTTACGTATACGTATTTTTTTACGTAAAGACATTTTTGTATGAAAATTTCAAGAAAATTTATTAATGATTGATTAAATGGCTACAAACAGTTACTGAATATCTTTTTATAGTCATAAATAGTTACTGGATCTCACTTTATGGCAATAAATGCTTACTGGAACTGACTTTATGGCCATAAATGCTTACTGGATCTCACTTTATGGCCATGAATGCTTACTGGATCTCACTTTATGGCCATGAATGCTTACTGGATCTCACTTTATGGCCATAAATGCTTACTGGATCTCACTTTATGGCCATAAATGCTTACTGGATCTCACTTTATGGCCATGAATGCTCACTGGATCTCATTTTAAGGCCTTAAATCCTTACTGGATCTCACTTTATGGCCATGAATGCTTACTGGATCTCATTTTATGGCCATGAATGCTTACTGGATCTCACTTTATGGCCATAAATGCTTACTGGATCTCACTTTATGGCCATAAATGCTTACTGGATCTTACTTTATGGCCATGAATGCTTACTGGATCTCATTTTATGGCCATGAATGCTCACTGGATCTTACTTTATGGTCATGAATGCTAACTGGATCTCATTTTATGGCCATGAATGCTTCCTGGATCGCACTTTATGGCCATTAATGCTTACTGGATCTCACTTTATAGCCATGAATGCTTCCTGGATCTCACTTTATGGCCATTAATGCTTACTGGATCTCACTTTATAGCCATGAATGCTTACTGGATCTCACTTTATAGCCATGAATGCTTCCTGGATCTCACTTTATGGCCATTAATGCTTACTGGATCTCACTTTATGGCCATGAATGCTAACTGGATCTTACTTTATGGCCATGAATGCATCCTGGATTTCACTTTATGGCCATGAATGCTCACTGGATCTCATTAATTGACCTTGAATGCTTACTGGATCTCACTTTATGGCCATGAATGCTTACTGGATCTTACTTTATGGCCATGAATGCATCCTGGATCTCATTTTATGGCCATGAATGCTTACTGGATCTCATTTTATGGCCATGAATGCTTACTGGATCTCACTTTATGGCCATGAATGCTTACTGGATCTCATTTTAAGAGCATAAATGAAAATGAACTGAATCCGACGATTTACTAATTTAGGATTTTGTAATCTTTGGTTTTAAGTTTTGGTCGGTTTACTAATGCTGAGCTATAAATGTTGATGATAGAATTTCAATGCTTTAACATGGAAAATTCATACATTTAAAAGGTTTTAAGCATTAATATTAAATTTTTAATGCTTTAACATGGAAAATTCATACATTTAAAAGGTTTTATTGATATTAAATTTTTAATGCTTTAACATGGAAAATATGTGAAATTGTAGGGTGTTAAGCATTGACATTATATTTTCGATGCTTTAACATGAGATATATGTGGAATTGAAGGGTTTTAAGCATTGATATTATATTTTCGATGCTTTAACATGAGAAATATGTGGAATTCAAGGGTTCTAAGAGTCGAACGAAACGAAGCGAAGCGAAGTGGAGTTCGACATTCCTGTAATCTATAATAGTCGAACGGAACGAAGCGAAGCGAAGTGGAGTTCGACATTCCTGTAATCTATAAAAGTCGAACGGAACGAAGCGAAGCGAAGTGGAGTTCGACACTCCTGTAATCTATAAAAGTCGAACGGAACGAAGCGAAGCGAAGTGGAGTTCGACACTCCTGTAATCTATAAAAGTCGAACGGAACGAAGCGAAGCGAAGTGGAGTTCGACACCCCTGTAATCTATGATAGTCGAACGGAACGAAGCGAAGCGAAGTGGAGTTCGACACTCCTGTAATCTATAAAAGTCGAACGGAACGAAGCGAAGCGAAGTGGAGTTCGACACTCCTGTGATCTATGAAATTTGAACAAAGTTCAAACTAGGTTGAGCGAAGCTCACAAATTTTTACATCCTGAACGAAGCGAAGCGAGTGAAGGTGTGAAAATTTTCATAATACGTCCTCAGACTTTGGATTCATAAAGTAAAATGTAAAAGTGTTCGAGCGAAGCTCGAACACATGAAGTTTGAACGTAGTTCAAGCTAGGTTGAGCGAAGCTCACAAATTTTTACATCCTGAACGAAGCGAAGCGAGTGAAGGTGTGAAAATTTTCATAATACGTCCTCAGACTTTGGATTCATAAGGTAAAATGTAAGAGCGTTCGAGCGAAGCTCGAACACATGAAGTTTGAACGTAGTTCAAACTAGGTTGAGCGAAGCTCACAAATTTTTACATCCTGAACGAAGCGAAGCGAGTGAAGGTGTGAAAATTTTCATAATACGTCCTCAGACTTTGGATTCATAAAGTAAAATGTAAAAGTGTTCGAGCGAAGCTCGAACACATGAAGTTTGAACGTAGTTCAAACTAGGTTGAGCGAAGCTCACAAATTTTTACATCCTGAACGAAGCGAAGCGAGTGAAGGTGTGAAAATTTTCATAATACGTCCTCAGACTTTGGATTCATAAGGTAAAATGTAAGAGCGTTCGAGCGAAGCTCGAACACATGAAGTTTGAACGTAGTTCAAACTAGGTTGAGCGAAGCTCACAAATTTTTACATCCTGAACGAAGCGAAGCGAGTGAAGGTGTGAAAATTTTCATAATACGTCCTCAGACTTTGGATTCATAAAGTAAAATGTAAAAGTGTTCGAGCGAAGCTCGAACACATGAAGTTTGAACGTAGTTCAAACTAGGTTGAGCGAAGCTCACAAATTTTTACATCCTGAACGAAGCGAAGCGAGTGAAGGTGTGAAAATTTTCATAATACGTCCTCAGACTTTGGATTCATCAGGTAAAATGTAAAAGCGTTCGAGCGAAGCTCGAACACATGAAGTTTGAACGTAGTTCAAACTAGGTTGAGCGAAGCTCACAAATTCTTACATCCTGAACGAAGCGAAGCGAGTGAAGGTGTGAAAATTTTCATAATACGTCCTCAGATTTTGGATTCATAAGGTAAAATGTAAAAGTGTTCGAGCGAAGCTCGAAGCGAGCGAGCTGAACGAAGCGAAGCGAGTGAAAAAGTACAAGAACACGAAGTATGTAGTACAAGAACACAATGACTGTAAAAGCGTGGTGCGTTCAAAAGAGGTCATCAAAATCAAAGGGTCACCAAGACAATTACGCCCCACGCTTTTACAGTCATTGTGTTCTTGTACTACATAAAATATTTTAGAAAAATATTTTAGACACTTTTTAGTTAGTCAATGAAATTTTATTTTAGTTATATTTTATTTTAAAAGCGTGATATTATTTTATTTACTACTTTTTAGAATAATTTTAACAAAGTTTTTTGGTCATTTTCAAAAAGCGTGTTTTTTAAAAAGTTTTTTTTATACATTTTTTATCTATCAAAGATAATCATACATGAAAGTCTGATCTACAGAATAGACTGACCGCGGAGCAGCAACTGGAGCGAAGCGGAAGTTGCAAAACTATCGAGACTGTAATCTATGGTAAAGTCTTATCTAAAGTTGCAAAACTATCGAGACTGTAATCTATGGTAAAGTCTGATCTAACAAAAAGATCAACATATATGTAGCTCTGATCTACAGAATAGACTGACCGCGGAGCAGCAACTGGAGCGAAGCGGAAGTAAAAAATAGAAGATATTATTTTATCTTTATTCTAATCTTCTGTTTTTATCAGTTTTATAACACAGAAAAGATGTTTTCAAATTAATCAGTGTCATTTGGAAACGGTGTGAATATCTCCATGAAGCGTGATCCGCTTCATAACTAGTTTCATATTCATTTTTTGCGAATATAAATATCAAATGAATAATTAATTATTGTATTCAGAAAACAAATTACAAGTCATTTATAACCAGCAAAATACTTCTCACTCATATTCTTTAATTGAATTTAATGATCAGAAAATTCTTTCTCATTTTTTATGAGCTATGAGCTGCATATGGCCACAAAAATTTTTCCCTCAAGACACAATGGCTAAATAATATTTATTGCAAATTGTTTCAGCTATAATAAAAATGCAATAATTGCCGTGTTACAGAAAAAAGTTTTTCCCATCGAGGAGGAAAACAAACAAAAAATACTAAACATGAAAGTTTGTACTGGCGTGGTTGTTGTACGTAGATAATAGTCATAGATTTAATGACAGTACTTTGCGAAAAGCATTCTATGCAGTTTTTAAATAAAAAAATAGTTTTTAATGCCAGTGGTTTTAGAAAAAAGGCAAAAAATCTCAAATTGCAGGGTAATTTAAACCGATAACAAATGGAAAAATAGTTTGCATAAATCACAAAGCTGTTAGTATTTAATTTCAAATATTTACAACTTTTCATTTCTAATGCATAAAATCAGCTAAAATTGAAGCGTATCAAAATTCGTTTATTGTGTGAAGTTTTATTTTTTCTAACAGTTTTTAACGTTTTTGATGAACACGTGCATAAAGTTTTTATTACTTTTCAAGCAAAACTGCAGGATATATTGAAATAAAACATTTGCATTCTGCTTTTGCCATCTTATTCTGCTGTTTTGACTATAAATACGATGTGAAATCATTAGTTAAAGTTGAATTTTTCTCAAAATGTTTTTCTAACCGAGAGAAACTTTATTAAATTTTTTCTGGTTTTTTTTTCAAATTTGAAATGGCCGTTAAATTATAACTCAGTTTGCAAATTTTAAAAGCATACAATTAAGCAACATTTTTCAACGTCAAGGTGTCTGAAAGTGAAAACACTTTTCAAATTGCCGCCAAACAATAATTTTTTCCGCAATTTTCTTTTTCTGTCTGCAAAATTAATACTCAATCTATCCATTCAGTGAAAGAATTCAAAGTATTGAGAAAATTTACTTTAAACAATGGAAAGTACTAAATCAACCCACACCAACAGAAACAATTTTCTTCCCACAAATAAAAACACTCATCATCATCATCGAAAGTGAAGATAATGATGGCAATAAGCGTGGTACAAAAAATTGCTTTTTTTCCATCTCTCATCACAAAGTTCAAAATTATAAGTTTAATGCACTGAAAATCTCATCAGATGACCATTATTAGCACATTTTTTATCGCTGATTTAAAGCAAATCAGCAATCACTGCTCTTCCATTTGATTCCATCACTTTTTCACATGAAATTTATTTTTTCGATTCCAACTTTGGTGTCACGTTTCAGATTTCAAGGCTCTTCAACGCTGCCGTTATACAGTCGAACAACCACCATGCTGTATAATTTTTATATTTATCAGAGTTCGCGCGAAAACTATTGTGTATACAAAAATACTAAAAATAATATTGCAACATGATCTCATTGTTATTTATAACCAGTAAGCAAAGCGAAATGTGGTGGTTAGAATTTCTGTGGGATATTAAGATTCTTAGTGGCGCAGTTGATTGATATTTTATGAATTTTTAAGAAACTTAAATTGATTAAAATAATTTATTAATTCTAAGATTTTTCATTTTAATGTAAGCATTTACGAGGTCTGAAGAATAATTGAAAAGTTCTATTAGGTAGTATAGCTTAGCTGCTTTTTGAATAATTCAAACGTGCAAATAATGGGTTGATTTGAAGATTTAAGATTTTAGGTTATGTAAAAAAACAATAAAATTCATTTGAAATTTCTAAATTAAAATCTTTAAAAAACGTGTATTTTAAAACCATTAAAAATTAAATTCTTTAGTATGATGTCAAAATGATTATCTGCTTAACACATTCTTCCATAGTTTTAGTCATAACTTCTCAAGTTGCGATAATAACGAAATAGTAACAAAAAAGTACTAAAATAATTAATCGGGACAGCTATTTCGAGTTTATGAGAAAGCAATACAAAGCATATTGATGGAATGTCATGAAAAATATCAAATTCACCATGACATCACCCTAATAACTCATCAACAGTCGATTGAATTGTTGAATTTTTTAGTTTCGTGTGTTTGAATAAAAAAAAAAAAAAACAACAAAATACACGAAAGAAATTTTTCCATTAAAAAACTTCTCCACCTACCAAAAACCGAGAAACAATGAGTTTTTTAACTGAAATGAACAGTTTGATCGATAAAGTAATACATGATCTCGATAGTAGCGAGACAAGAATCATCAATAATATGGAGTGGAGTAAAAGAATTGGGAAAAGGAGAATGTTATGTGAATGTGAGGGGAAAGGTTCAATGCTCTATTAATGATGATGATGAAGGAAAACTAATTATTGTTATTATCATTTTTTATTGGGAGCAATTTGTAGGTGCCCATCAGCTACTGACATTCGAAATGTTTGCTAAAATTGAATAGCTTTTAGACATTTATTATTGGATGAATGATAAATTGAAGAGATATTCAAAGATTAATTTAAGAAAAACCGTTAGGAATCCTATATCTAGTCACAGACAAAGTCTATCTACAGGTCAAGTTATGCCAATTTTACTGACAATATTTTAAGCTTAGCTTAAGCCGACATACTTCAAAGTCTATTGTATCTACAAATAACTCAATGATTGATGTCTATTTTTGGTAATATAGAAGCAACATCAACTGACATTTATAGCTCAAATATTTTCATTGTCATCGTCATTATTTGCCTAGCAAGTGGTTTCCTCCCAAAAAAATGTCTGATGTAGGATAACATCTACTTTTAATAATTTAATTAACCTCATTTTGATTGGCACGAATTTTGCATAAAATATTTTTTTTTTTTTTTTTTGAAATCTCACCATGATTATTTGGCATAAAGCATCAAATAAATGCCAAATTGCGAAATTTGCGAATATATAATTTGAGTTCAAGCTAGTTTCCTTAATTCAATTGTTTCTTAAATATTCATTGCCACTGTGAAACCAATTAAACTTGAACTTTAAAATTTGTATGATCCATAGTTTAGATTTAATGGTTAGTATTTGGGGTTGATTGAACTTTTGTAGCTAAGCTTAACTTGGATTAAAATTTGAAAATTAAAGTCTTTATTCTAAAATTCTGAAGAATAAGATTTGATATCAGGTTATCTAAATTCCAAATTGTGTGAACAAAATATCCATTACCATTTCAGCTGATTTATCACACATAAACACTACATAAAGGTTCATAATAAATAATGCGAGCAGTCAAATGTTCATTAAACCGGACGAAAAGATCACATTAAGTATCAATTTCGACCACAAAGCAAGAACAAGTGAATAATTTTGCGAATGCCAGAGACCAGAGGTAGGCTCAAGGAGACTAAAGAAGTGTACATTATAATCAAAAACCATTGGGCTAATATACAAAGCTTCAACTCTGTAATCAATTCTTAAGTAAGTGCAAAAATAATTGCGTAATTAATATTTTTAAGACCATAAATGAACGTACCTTAATATGAATTATAAGACTTGTGAATGATAAATGATCTCAATATTTTTTGTAATATATATCCCCATATATCCAAAAAGTAAGTAGAACCGTAGAATAATTAATGACTTTCTCTCCTTTAATTCCTTAATATCTTATTGTTTTGGTGTTAAACTGATCGATGGTTTTTTTCGAGATTCTTGTAATCCCTTTTTTTCTTCTTTCTTTCTTTAGCTTCAAATCTGTTCCTTAATTATTTTTCATTCTCTTTTGTTTTCAAAATTCCACTTCTATTTCAATTTCAATGTGTATATCTTGTTGGATTTGTAAGCTAAGCGTACACACAATAAAAAGAATTAAATTATACACAGCACACGTATAATAAAAAAAAGTAAAAGAAGTTGTCTTCGGGAAGTAAACAAGCTTGTTGAATAAATACTAGCTTTTCTGGCTCATGGCTTGTTTGTGTGTAATTTTTTTTATTTATTTTTTTTTTTATTTTTGTGAATTTCACTTTATCACTTTTTTTTTTTGTCACTGTTGATTTTATTTTATTTTAGGTAATTTTCTGAAGCACGTTGTGAAGTTTTCAATTTTTACTTAACTGCTTTGTTTGTCACTGATCATTTATTATTATCAACATTTATTATAGCTCAAATTACTAAATATTTAAAAAAATTTTAAACTTTTTCACTTTTGTGTGGTTTAATTCACTAAATTTTTGAATTTTCAATGCCTTCTTTGATTTTTATTTTTGATCAAACTTTCAATTTAAATTCACTTTGAGATTCAAATTCACATTCCACAATATTCAATTTTTAATTTCCTTAAAAATTTGATTTAATCTCAATTCTTATTTAAAATTCACTTTCAGCATTCACAAATGTTTTGATTTTTAAATCCCATGTAAATTCTTGACAGATTCCAATGTGATCATCACAGTAAACAATTCCTGTTTTTTTCTTATAGTGCATACGACGTAAAACGCGTGCGATCTACCTCCGTTAAACAACTTTGAGAGACTAAAGAGTACCAGTGGAATATTGAAAACAAGACGCACGTAAATTTTTTGTATTTTAAGCGCGCACCGCATAGACAAGAAGCAGAAAAAGAGAAAATGTTGAAAAATCAACAAGTTTAGTTGTATTTGTTGGTTTGTTTGCTGTCAGACGTACGATATTTCACTACCAGAGGGCGCATGAGATAGCTAGACATTGAATGTGAGATTAATTATATTAAATCGTGATTTAAAATTGATAAATGATGCTTGGAAAAGAATTTGTGGAATGAGAATCTGTAATGTTTAATTCCTCAAGATCATTTTTGTAAGTAAATTATTTAATTTATGTTTTTTAATTTTTTTAATTAATTTTAAGTGCTCATTCGATTCAATCAAAGATTAATGACATTTTGAGCTGCAATGGCATGCAGATGATTGAGAATGCATAATAATTGCAGCTGTTTATTTAAATTCAGCAGTCACTAATGCTAATGAATGTAAGCTGCTTGTGAATTTGAGGATTTGTTAGGCATTTTATGTGTTTTAAGCGCATTTAGGCAAATGTCAATTAATATTGCTAAAATATCAAGAATTAGATAAAATTTAGCAGTAATCCTAAAAATTTAGAACTTTACTTCCTGAGCTTTACAGGAAAATAAAATTTTTCAATTTTAAAACATTTATTCCCAATATTTTCTCAAACAAGACAGCAACTAATGAAAAAAACACCCATCAAGACCGTAATATCACTTGCCATTAAGCAAGACACTTCATTAAATAAATTTCATACTTTATTGCCACAAATTCCGCTAATCGCGAGAATATTAAAGTCAACAATGATGACATCAGGAGAATGTTGAGGCCCTTGAATGAATAAAAATATTTTTTATGGATCTAATTTAAAATTCTAAACTATTTTACTAAGCATCTTTTAGACTCAATAAGTTCTTGGTCTCATCAACATTGTAAATCGAATTTCATACAAAAGAATAATTTAATAAGTTTATGTCTTGGAGGTTGGGCTCTTGGCACTTATTATTTTGCCATTTGTTATTCTTTTTCTTTTGGCTTACGATCAAATCTTTTTTTACATGAACGTTGACACATTGTGTTGCTTTTTTGTTGTTGCTGATCGCTTTTTGTCGCTTGCTTTTTCATTCGTTTTGTGTTTTGTGCTTTTGGCTGTTCAACAAGAAGGAAAATTGAATTAAATTAAACTTTTTTGCTTGTTTCTGCTTTCTGCTTTCTAGCTTCTTTCTAACAAATTTCTTCAATATTCTTCCTACTTAGTTCCGCGAAAAATATTGGAAATTCCAAAAACATTCACAAATTCTTAATTCAATTAATTGAACCATTTTGGTCCATTCAAAGATAACCGCAAATCATGGCTCGTGCTTGAGATCGATTATCAATATTTAGAAGCCTTTCCGAGTAAGCCACACGTTATTCATGAAATCAGACTGATTATTTCCATGCTGTTCAGCTGTTTACTTATTTTCATTTAAGGCATATTGTTACTATTGTTGCTGTTATTACATTTGGGTGTGGAAGAGGCAAATAAAAGGAAATAAGAAAAAGTTTTAGATCTAAACATTTTCCGCTAATGAGTCAAAAGTCGACAAATTGTTAGCACGTTATGCTCTATTTTACATGGGTATGAAAAGAGTTTATTTAATTGTAGCTTATTGTGCTGTAAATTTGCTTGCACTTGAAGGACTTTTGAGTGCAAATGACTTTAATTTTGAGTCTTAATTCAAGGTAAATCTCATTACTTTTGTAAATTTACTCAATTTAGTTTAATGGATTAATTTATGCTCTTCAACGCCTGAGAATTGCAAACTTCTGATTATTGTTAAAATATCAAGAAAACTGCCAAATCTTTCAAAACTTCTGAAATATCAATGAATACCAAAATTTAATTTATTTTCGATTTCCAAGTTCAAATATTTGACGTAAAGAACTCTTCATGCTTATTGTCAGTTCAATTCTCATTCCAAACACATACTTGAATTGATTTTTTCAATATGCCATCACCACACAATTAATTTATGCTCTTATCAGTTCAGTTCATCGTCTCAATTTTTAATTTAATGTTTATTTTCAATTTGGAAGTAAACTGGGTCAAATATGCCAAAAATACTCGATAAAGCAGAAGAGAAAAATTTGTCGATTGCTTTTTAAACTTTCTTCCATTTTATCTCAAACGTTGCTTATTTTTGGCAATGTTTTCTTGTGTTACTGTTCGTCACATTTCAATGCTGAATTTGCGAAAACGATTTGCTTTTCATCGCATGATCATAATGACCATAATTATGAGCCTCTCACGAGACTTCGAGTTTTTTGATGACATAGAAAGTTTGTCTAACTGCAGATAGGGTGGCGATCAACAGCTTAGTGATGCTGAAAGAAGAAAATCAATTGCACGACAAATCGTAGCTTCAGAATTTGTTTCTCACAAATTTCTCATCAATTGATTTGTAAAACTAACAAGTCAACATCAAAAGCTATCAATTGGACCCAATTTACCGGCTTTTTAGAACAAAATCAATTGCAGCGGTATATTGAGAGAAAAAAATCATTGGCGACGTCGTCAATGATGAATACATGAATGAATCTGGTGCGTGAAATTATGAGACGTCGCATCACAAAGTGTTGATTCCAAAAAAGTCAATGATGATGATAATCATATTGTGTGGAACAGAACAAAAAGACAGAAACTGAAGAAAATTCTGTAACTGTTCTTTCGTAACAGAATTGACTTCTTATTATCTCCACATTGCCTCTTCTTACTCTACTTCCAATCGTGATTTTTTTTACTTTCTTTATGTCCACTTTTGAAAATGTTTTCTCAATCAGCATCAGCAATAAATAAGCGTAGTCAATTTTATTTGCTCATCGAATTTCTGTTTTCGGAACTACTAAAAAAACTATTTTTTAACCCACATAATTTTTTCATTATTTACTTCTTCTTGTAAATTCCAGATGATGATTTAAAGGCAATTGAATGGCGAATTGAATAAGCAGCAATAAATTCAATTACGAGGTGAAAATTTGACAACGAAATAATAAAAATGACAGTCGGAACTTTTCACACTCATCAACAGACACAACAGCACACAATGATGCAAAATCTAAGGAACTGTGTGACGAATTTTTATGGACACCTCCAGTCAATCAACAGTATCATTTAATGGACACAAAGGGACTTCTCAATGGTCCAGGACAAAACAATTGTTTTCTCAATTGTGCAGTTCAGGTGAGTGTCTTTAACTTTTTTACTATAAAATATGCAGTCATGAATATTTATGTTGCATAATGTGAACATCTTGTTATTCCTGTTCCAAACATATGTTCAACATTTTTGAGGAACAATGGAAATGTTCAATGGCAATTAAATCAAATGTCGACATTTTGGATGTGACTTGAATAATTCATCAAATTTTTCACATTCAATCAATAATGAAAAATGTTAATTTATGCTGCATAAAAATGCGAACATGAATATGAATTAGATATGCGCTGCATGAAATTAGAAATGATTGCAACGATGATGAATTTTATTGATGACATGATTGATTTGTTGAGAAACTTTCACTCGATGTTGTGTCTTAAAACTGTCATCATTTCCATACTCAACATCCAATTTTTCATGCTTCAGTTCCGATTCTAGCTTTAAATTGTTGCAAATTCACAAGTTCAAGTCAGTTCCAACATTTCTTAATTGTTTATTTGTTGGCGTTTGTAATAATCACTTGTTTTGTGAATGTTTTGTGTGTGAATGGATAGTGAGTAATTAAAACAATCTACACAGCAATAAAAGACAGAGAGAAAGACTTAAAAATTCTCACATAAGAGCTGTTTGATTAAAAATTTAATATTATTATTATGGTTTTGATTCTTCTTCATCTATTATTTCTTACTGCCTCAGTTACTGCTTCTTAATTATTCGTCATGGGAAGATGGTTCCGATTCCTCATTCTTTCCTCTTTCACATTACTCATGTCGTTGCCAATTCATGGACAGACTTTCCTATTCAAATAAATTTTCATGTTTTATGCTTGCAAAATAATATTTTCATGGTCAAAATTTGCATTAATGCAAAAAAAATTATGATTTGCAGCATAAATTGAATAAGACATGAAGGCAAATGAAGCTTACTTAATTTGATGAGATCGATAGCATAAACTGTGGCGTGCTAACTCAATTCACCTGCTTTGCCTTCTTATTTCTTTTATTTTTAATTTCGTTCGCTGAATTTCTTCTCAAATTTATTTATCTTGTTCTTCCTTTATATTTTATAGTTGTGCTGCCTTAGGGTCCTTAAAATTTCTCAGTTTTTCTCCTTCAACCTTCAGACATTAAAATTTATTTCTATCTATTGCTTTTTGAGCCTCAAAATCGAGACCACATTTGGTAACTGCTGCAAACCAATTTTAAAACCTTTTTTTTTGCGTAAAGCATATGGTAATATCTAGATATCGACAGGTGCTCAATTTTTATTTTGCATGATTTATTTGGAGTTTAAATTTATAAAAAAGCCTTACATTTTTGACAAAAAAGTTTACCAGTTTTTTAAATGAACAATTTATTCAATCATAAATTTCTATGGATTATTTTCGTCATATTTCAAAATCCTTCTCCTGTAAAATTTTTAGGAATAAACTCATCAAACCTATATGAAGTGCTAAAATATTTTTTATAATCCAAGCTTTTGAGAAGTGGCCTAATATATCCTGCATAATTATCATCATTTGTGTAGTATATCAGTGATATACCTGATAAAGGAGACTTAATCGTAAATGACACATCATTTCCATCAAAATATGGAACAAAAGACTGACCAGCATCACTTTCTTCGTTACTAATTCCAAATGCTACAATCAAGTTGTCTTTTTTTGTGAACGAATGTGAATTCATTTTATCCTTATCAAGTCCTGGGATGAGATATTCACAGTTGATTGAATTAAGATTTCCTGAAGTTTGAATTTGTGATTCTTCTCCTAACTGTCCAGCATTAAAATTAACAAGTTCTCTTCCATATATTGACCATGATGGTCCACGACTATATATATTTTCAAATTGGACGCCTGTAACAGAAAATGCTAGAATCATTAAGTTTAAAAACATTTTAATTTACCAGTAACAACATAATCAGTAAATCTCATTTCTGAACCACCAAATAGAATTTCTCGTTTGTCGTATCCAAAGTAATAGAAACTGTTATCATTTGGAAGCTCTAGCCAAGTAACTGAACTTTGATCAACAGTAGCCATTGGAAGTAACTTTCCAACTTGAATTTGTGGATATATTGATTGATCTTCCTCGACAAACCTCATACCAGTTACGACACTAGAAGTTTATGTTAATTTTTTGCATATTTGAAAAATTGATTTATAAACTTAAATTCTTACTGTCCATCCGGTGCAGAAATCTTTCCCGTATAAATGGATCTTACTGTATCAGTATTCGAAAATTGATCGCATATGCATTTACACACATGACAATTATAAAATCCTCGAAGATATGATTTCTATCGAGTGAGATTGTTAAAAATTTAATCAGTATTATTTTTAAATTTTATGATACCTTTAACTCCATATTTGGATCTCTCTCATCATCTATTCCATAACCATACCATTTATTACTGAGCACATATCCGTCATAAATTCGATCAACTTGTGGATTTTGTCTCAAATATCTCTCAGTATGATGAACTTTTACTGCATATTTGCAGTCTTTTACAGCTCCATTACATCCACCTCCTGAATACTTGCGATTTTGAAAATGTTCACAATCATCTGAACAAGTGTCAATAATGCTGAGTTTATCTTCATTTTCCCAAAAATATTGAAGAACATTGATCATGCGAACTGGCTTACTATTTCCATTTTGTTGCGCCAAATTTATAAAACCGTCGACATCCATACTGTTGAGTTTATTAAACGCTTTTTCAAATGAATTAAAAAACTTTTTAAACAGTTCATTCTTTCTGTAATGGCTGAAGCGTCTATCTTCTTCGTAATAATCGTCAGTTATTGCCGTTTTTAGATTAATAACACTTTCTTGGATAATGTTGGTATTCAGGATTTTCATAAATGTAGTTATATACAAGTCATATAGACTCTTCATAGTTGACGATCCAGATGAGTCAGTACGACGCAAATCAATTAAATCATCAACAATAGAGGCTGTAACTCCAAGTCCTGAATCAAGAGTGTTTACAATTTTTACATCAGATTCTTTAAAACGGTAATTATCAACAAATTTATCAAGTTGAGCAATAAGTTGTGTCGAATTTGAAGAATATGAGTTAATGATGGTTTCAAAAGTACTTTTTGATGCTGTCAGGTCTTCATAGTGTTGCAAAAATGATTGAAACTTTACAGTCAAGTCAGTTTTTTTATGAGCATGATCGATTTTTAAATCCAAAAACTTGATCTAAGATAAGATTTATAAAATTTGACACGGAGGGTTTAACAAATATTTTGAAAAAATTTGCATACCTGTTCTGATATGGAATCTAATTTCGCGTCAATTTTTTCCAACTTTTCTGTAATATTCTTAAGATATTCAACGGATTCATCTTGCTGCTCACCACTAACTTCCAATGCAAAACCAATAATATCTGCTGCTGGGCCTGTATATTTTGCGTATTTTTTTGAGAAACCAGCTATTTTTTTAAAACTCTTTCCAAGTTTACTTCCCCATTCCTTAGCAATGTCACTTGATGCAATTTTTGTTAAAATAATTATCGTTTCCTCAGATGATGTCAGTGTTTTGCTTATTTTCTTGCCTAAATCACTGGAAGCAAATTCTTTCAACGCGTCTATTGGTTTATCTGCAGCCAATAACTTATCTGCTAATCCATCAGTTGCAGTGAAGTCATTGAAAATGTCAATGGACTCTTTAGCAATTTCTGACACATCAGAGAGTACACTCATAGAAAAAAATCAACCAAGCTATTGGTTATTTTTGTGGTAATCGGTTTTAACAAACTTTTGGTTAATTTTGTATGGGAAAAAAAATTTTCAACTAAATTTTTGGTTAAAACTTTTACCAAAAAAATTGTTAATTTTACTAACTTATTTGTTATTTATTAAATTAATAATTTAATTGTTTTTTCAATCTAAAACTCTTTATTACTTATTAATAAAGAGTATCTATTAAAAATTTAGTCAATAAATCAAGTTTTGAAGCTTAAAATCATATTTTTATAAATTTATGTAACCAATTAATTTGGTGAACTTAACTAAAAGTTAGTTACCAAATTATAAATTTTAAATTAATCTAAAAATTGATGGTTACAGCCAAATTAAATATTTTTTTCATGAACTTTGCTGCTTTGCTAAGTTTTAATGATTTATCGATCAATTAATTTATAATTACGATATTTTAATTCATTAATTATTTATATTTGCTAAGAGTCGTTCAATCTCTAATAAAAATTAATCAGGATTTGATCAGCGGAAAATCTTAGGAACTCAGAAGTTAAGCAACAAAAATTTCATTTTAAAATTGGATGGGTGACCAAAATAACAAATTTTGTGGTTAAAATTAACCAAAAAATTTGTAAATTTTTAATTTACTAAAAATTAACAAATTTTTGGTTAAAAATTTGGATTAACCAAAAATTTTGTAAAATTTAACCAAACAGTTTGTAAACGCTATTTTAACAAACATTTGGTTAAAATTTTCATATAGGGTAAAAAATCTAAAATTTCGGATGATTTTGAAAAAATCAACACATGAAAAATGTATTTGAAGAATTCTTTAAAACCGTTGATTCCACAAATTCTAAACTAAGACACATTTGTTCTATGACATAGAAAGTTTTATTTTCAATCCTCAAAATGAGTCTTCGCTTCCAGTAAATTGCTCAAAAGTCTCTTCAAAGTTTAAATTTAAAAATTCGGATGAAAATCTAATTTTTCGGATGAAAAAATTTAAAAATTCGGATGATTTTTTAGCAGCAATCTTTGGAAAATTTCAATTGTTATTTTTGTAAACAATAATTTTTTGGGAAGCAAATTAATTGATTTCAGCACTTTATGGCCAAATTAGGCATCATGTATGAACAATTTCAACATCTTTTAATTTTTACAGCATTAAACTAAGAAGAATTCAAATTTTTGGGCACATTTTGTCATGCTTGTTGTTTTAGATAATATTTGCTGTATTTTTGAACATGTACATAACTGTAAACAGCCATTCTGATTTTTTGTGATATCTTAATTCCAGCATATACTTTCTTATAGAATTTATGTTATTGAACAATTATTCAAGCAAATAAACAATAATTAAATAAAGGCACAAAAGTCTTCTTTGTTCCTGTTGACTTATGCTTCGAAGCGCTTCTCAAAAACTCTTACTTGATATGAAAATCTGCCCCCTTTGCTTAATTCTGCTACACTTCTTGATTTCAAAGGAAAAAAGGAAGTATTAAGTCAAGGAAACTGCAACAGGCATTCAAATTAGGGTCTGGACGCATTAATACTCTTCTTGATGCTCTGAAAAATTTTTAAATGACATTTACAGAATGAAATTCAGCATCTATTATTTAATTTTTTCTCAAAAGATAAAGTTTGAAGCATAAACATTGCATTTCCATCCAAAAAAAATTAATTTTATTTGCTTTGTTTACAAATAAAATATGAAATTTGTCAATGACAATTACGATCAAAGACCATCCGAAAAATTAAATTTTCGGAAATTTTCATCCGAAAAATTAAATTCAAATTTGTGGTTCAGTAAATTGAGAATTTCTCATTAATGGCTGAATGAATTCAGCCCAACTAAAAAGAATAAGTAAGAATACAAGTGTTGCCATCCAATAAGACGTCTATTGAATATCTAGCATTTCCAAAAGTATAATTTTTTTGTGTTTAAAAATTTGGTGAAATTTGTATGGGGATGAGTAATTGACAATTTTTGAAGCCTTTTTTGGCTGAATTGGCTACAAATAGGTTAATAGTAATTCAGAGTAGAATGCTTCATAATTCTGCATCATTACTTTTTTCTCTAACGGAAGCAGATCGCCAAAAAATATTATTTTTGGTTTTTTCAACATCATCCGAAAAATTAAATCATCCGAAATTTTAGATTTTTTACCCTAAATGACAAAAGTTTGGTAAATTTTTTTCTATTAGTGTACGAATGAGAAAGTAACTATCAAAATTATGAACAGTAAAGCCTTCATCTTTCGATTTTGATGTTGCCGATTAAAAAGTTCACGATAGACTACACGGTTTTCAAATTGCCAGAATGTTTAAGGGCAATTCTTTGGATGAGTGGAATTTTTGAAAATGAGCTTTTAAAATCCAATGTCAATTAGCTTCACTTTAAAAAATATTTTTCTCAAATTTTGCTTTTTTCATTAAGTATTTAATGTCTTAAACTGTTTAAAATAACAGAATATTAATTACTTATAAGCATTAGCTTATTAATGCATAAAATAACATCGTTATTCATTAAAAATTTGAAAATTTACATTTTGATATTCTGTATTTTTTCGTGGATTAGGAAGAAAAAAATTACAAAAGTCCTCGTTTATATCGAGGGACTTCAGCGCATTTTTGACGCAGCGATTAGCAATTGATTAAATAGAAAAGAATGTTGAGTTTTAAAACTCTATTGCTGTTTCTTTAGTCATAATTCATTTCAATAATAAGTTTAAAACTATATATCAAAACTCCTTTAAAATTGATTTTTATAATGTTCAATGCAAAAAATAGCTTTACGATTTAATGGTTTTTTGAAATTCAAAATTTTCCGTTAGCGAAAAATTTAAATTTCTGAACACATCCATTATTTTTCAAATTTCTAAACACACTTATATTTGTTTTGTATGAAAAAATTAAAAGTTAATTAATTAAGGTGTTTAAAAGAAAAAAATTTAATCCGAAATAACGGTCAAAAAAAATTCAAATTTTTTAACGGTTAGAAAAAATTCAAACTTCTCAACAGCGTAGCTTTGCCCTGCATTGTTTACATATTTTTTTGAAATACAAAATCGATGAATTAAGCTATTTAATGAGTGTTTTTTGACTTTTCAATAAAAACGGCGGGAATAAAAACATTCAATGAAGCTATTAAAACAATTCCGAGCTTGCTACGAAGTCTAGATCAAGAGATAATTGGGACCCGAACGACCGAACGACCGAACGACCGAACGACCGAACGACCGAACGACCGATCAAAGTGCATGATTGAGCTTCCTTTTTGAAAACAAGTTTTCAAAAATGCGCTAAAAAGCTTCTTTATAACTCGTTGACAAATTAAATTTTCCAAAGAATCGAAATATTTCATCAACCAATGAGTTAAAGTGTTAAGTTAAGTATCCAATCGATAGATTTTTGGTCTTTTTGTAACTCAGTAACAGTCATTTAAGCATAGAAACAGTAGTTTTCTTTAATTTTTGATTCTTCGGATGCTTCAAGTGAAAAGTTCCTTTTTTTGTCAACGAGTTATTGACCAAAGAATCAAAATAACTTAATTAATACAGCCTTTCAGCATTATTGGAAGTGAAGAAATGATAGAATATTAAAAATTACATCAATTAAAGTAATAACATATGCGCGTTTAGTTTAAATTTTTTGCTAAAAATCGATTCTTTGACAAAAATTTTCAAAATTTCATCCAAAGAATTGCCCTTAAGGCTTTTCTAAATTTATAAAACTGGATAAAAATATTTTTTCTTCATACTTTGTTGTAAAAATAAAATGAGTTGATCCTCTTTAGATTTTTTTTTTCTTAATAAATGATTTTGAAGATTTAAATTAGTTTCTTAATAAATAAGACAGAACTTTTAAATACATTTTTATTAATTGGCAGGATACTTCACCCCTTAACTTAATTTTATTTTCTGATCTCTTAAAAGAAGTTTTGAAAAATCAAAGAAGAAGAATAACAACATTTTTAGTGTATTTTAAAAATTAGAGGTTGACTTTTAAAATTTATAGGTTTAAAATACTCAGAAGTAGATTTTGAGAAATAGAGTTTTTAAATACTTCATTTATTCTCATATATACACTTTTTTCTTATAAACTTTAGAATCGCTAAACTTGTTATATAAAACAGTATAACATTTGTTTTATTTTTCCAAGAAACTTCAAAATAACAACACATATTTGAGCACGTGCCGATAAAAAACCTGTATTAATGTTAAAAATTAGCTTAATATAGAGACAAAGTTATGAGTTTTTGAATTAGCGTAACAAAAGAGAAATGACATCAAATACCATGTATATTATTTAGGAAATAAATGACTTGCTAAAATCTTTTTCTTCTTTCGAAATAGAATCCAACTAGCTATGAACAAGACGTATTTTATTAATTAAATTTGAAAATTGTCAAAAAATTTGCAGAATAACCTTTCAATTTAATTCATTTAAGTTGTACTTAAAAAGTTTTATTAATTCAAGAAGCATTTAAAAGACATTAAAATAATTACTGCAAAAGGAGGTTCTAGTCTGAAGCTTAGACTTCTTTGTTGACTTTCTTCTGAATCCTTTTGAATATCCACAGTGTAATTTAAAACCACAAACTGTTCAACTTCATAAGATGTGTTGAATAATTCTCTATAGTCTAAGCTTCTTAGTACAGGTCTAAGAAAACCAGCATATTTTGCATCATTTGTATAGTGAATTAATGTGATACCAGACAGTGGAGATTTAATTTCAAATGAAATTTCATTTCCATCAAAATAAGGAACAAATGACTGTCCAGCATCTTCATCTTCATTGCTGATTCCAAATTCTACTCTTTTGTCTCTGCCAATCGAAAAAGTCTGCGCTGTAGACAGTCCCGGAATCAAATTTGTACCATCAAAACTAACAAGAAAACCTGTTGTTTTCACAATTACTTCATCTCCTAAAATTCCCATGTTAAAGTCAATAAGTTCTCTTCCATAAATTGACCATGATACACCAATGTAAGTACTTTGAAATTGAACACCAGTAACAATAGAACCAGTAAATTTTACTAATGAAGGATCGCCAAAGTCGATATCATGCTTATCATAATCAAAAGTAACAAAACTTCGAACACTTGGAATGTCCAACCAAAAAACTGAATTTTGATCAACTGTCGCCAAAGGTAGAAACTTGCCAACTTGTATTTGAGGATAAATAGCTTTATTACTTTCCACAAATCTGATTCCTGTAACAACACTGCAATAAAGTTACATTCATCAGTTTTGACATAGTTGAAAATGACATATTTACTCACTATCCATCTGGTGCTGTAATTTTTCCAGAGTAAATTTTACGCACTGAGTCAATGCTAGAGTACTGATCACAAACACATTTACAAACATGACAGTCATGAAATCCTCGATGATATGAATCCTTATGGAAAAGATTCTTAAGTATTTAATAGATTGATATGAATTTAAATAATACCTTAAATTCCATGTTGGGTTTATTAACATTATCAGTTCCACGACCAACCCATTTCTTTTTTATTTCATATCCCAAATAAATTCGATCAATTTGAGGATTCTGTCTTATATATCGATTGGTATTTTGAGCTTGACTACAATCCCTAACACCTCCATTACATCCACCTCCTGTATACTTTTGTTCCTTAAAGTAGTCACAGTCTTTTGCACAATTATCGGTGATACTTAGTTTATCTTCATTTTCAAAGAATATTTGAAGAACATTCTTCATCTTCGCGTTGTTTTCATTTCCATGCACTGACAAATCTATGAATCCATCCATGTCACTATCTTCAAGCTTGTTAAATGCTTTTTCGAAGCAAGTGAAAAATCGTTGGAAAATTTCATTCTTTCTATTGTGATTAAAGCGTCTATCTTCTTCATAGTATTGACCAGTTATTGCTGTCTTTAAGTTAAAAGCACTTTCAAGGATGATATTGGATTTTAGAACAGCCATAAATGCAGTTATGTAAACGTCATAAATAGTTTTCATTGTAGAAGATCCAGAAAATCCATAACTTTGCTTATGATAGGATCGACATAGTTTTATTAAATTTTCAACGATGGAATCAGAATTTCCAGAGCCAGAATCTAAAATATTTACAAGATTTGTATCTGAGTCTTGCTGTCGATAATCTTCAATATATTTATCCAATTGATGCAGAAATAATGTGGAATTGGATGTAAAACTATCCAAGAGAGACTCAAAATATTGCTTCGAAATCATCAAGTCTTTATAGTGTTTGACGTAGTCGCGAAATTTTAATTCTGTTATAGTCTTTTTCGTTGAATGTGTAAGCTTGGAATCCATAAACGTGATCTAAACAAAATATATATATATTTTTTTTGTCAACAAAAATTCTTCATGCCAAAAATGGAAAGTTAATAAAATTCTTACCTGTTCGGATATGGCATCTAATTTAGAATCAATTTTATCCATGTGCTGTGTGATGCTTTTTAAATATTCTTTTCTTTGTTCTTCACTTTTATCAGACATTATCAGTGCAAATTCTATTATATCTGCAACTGGGCCTGAATAGTTTTGAAACTTTTTCGATACTAATCCAATTTCTGTGAATTTATCTGCAAATTTATTAATCCATTCTTGAGCTAATGCTTTAATTGCTAGGTTCTTTAGTAATAAAATTGACTCATTTTGTGTGGTAATTTCAGAAACATTTGGAATATCTGAATGAATTGATGATTTTGGAAGACTTAAAAATAAGAGAATAAAGATTTTCATCTTCACTTTACAGATTGTGTTTATAAACTATCCAAAAAGTATTTTATTTTACAGAACTTGCTATTTTTTATTCTTCGACACATTGCGTCACACTTATATTTTTTAGACTAGATTTACGTATTTGATTCTTATTTTCATCGACTTTTTAACACAAAAAAAATTCAATTCTTTTGCATCATAGTCAACGCACATGAAATCATTTTAATCGCATGAAAACAAATTTCTTAAAGGTGCTTCATGCTTCACTTGTCTGGGATCTTTTTTATGCCTTCTTTAACCTCAAACACAAAAAATGAAAGAATAACAAAAAATGGAAAAAAATGGAAATAAAAAAGGCAATAAGAAGTCTTTAAAGATCGTCAGATGTTGATAAGATGTGCCTTGATATTAAAAATTCAAGAAAATGGAAATAAATAGAAGAAATGGAAATGATTGCATCTAAAAGTGAAGAGTTCCATTTCATGCTGATGCACCTCTATTTTTTGTATTCTTACTAGTTTCATTGTACCATAATTTTGACATTCTTAAGTTCCCTTTTGATGATATATAAAAGGAGACAATAGTTGAAAATTATAGAACAGCTAATGAAAATATCATAAAATTTTCCCATAAACTCATCACATGCTGCATTCTAAATAAGAACAAATTGTTGTCTGGTGACAGAAAGTCAATTTCAAGTGGATAGTTCCAATAAGACAGCATAGATCATTAAATAAATCCACTTGACAATGAAGCACTTGAGATGATGATTATGCTGACTATTTAACATGTATGATTGAATTTGAGGAGAAGTTTGAGGAAATTAGAAGGCAATGAGCAGCATAGAAGTGATGGCAGATGGTTGAAGATTTTAAATAAATAACAAAAAGTCTCATAACACAAAATAAGTGATGAATAGGTGAAAATGAAATGAAGCAAGACGAGACGAAGCTTACAAGACTTTTTTCACATAATCATCATCGACTGATGTACAATGAGACGATAAATGTTTCACCAAACATGTGCACCTGAGTAATTGTTCTTATTTGAACATGAAAATTACATAAAATTGAACCATATTATTCTGCCTGTTCAATGTTTAACTCTTCGCATGAAAATAATCAAGCAAGAACTCGAAAGGGTCAGAAGAGAAATAAAAGCAATAAACATTGTTCAGTGGACACACATGAATGCATTTCACATTTTCAGAACAATCGATTGATTAATTCTAAACATTTACCATACATAAAAATATGTTGAAAGACATAAACATGAGCAGCTAGACACGCATTTTAATTTTTTGTGGGTGAAAAATGTCAGAAAATTTCATGGAATTTAAAATTATGAGAAAAAAGTTTTTTTTTAATTGCCGAACATAAAGTTGAATTACGCATAATAAAGGAACTAAAAAAATACTTGCAGCTCATAAGAAGAACATAAAAATTCATGTACAGCATAAAGCATGAAAAATTTTCACACATATTTTCAATTATTTTGTTTATGCTGCATACTCAGTTCTGTTCATCTCATCGTAATCAAGTTCATTGCTTGTTTAATGATTTGAATCTTTCGTTTAATGCTCTCAATCATTTTTATGCTGCTCATTCATTACTTTTTGTGGTTTGGTAATTAAGTGAAAAAGATGCAAAATGTCAAGGTTGACTTAAATTAGTTTAATGCCTAAAATCTTGATCATTGACGGTCAGTGAAATAAAAATGATCAGTTTTGTGTCTTTAAACTCAAAATTCTTAGAATCTCACATGGAATGAACTCAGAAATTTCAAGAAGAAGTTCAAAAAGTCTTTATCCAAATTCCTTCTTTTCATCGCCCATGCTCATTACATAATCATTGAATGAAGCGTCAGATCAGCATGAATCTATAGCTAATGGCGTTATTAAAAAAATTGTAAACAAAAGAGAATGAAAAGCACAGTTTGGACACGAAAGTAAGCAGGCAGCAACATAAGTAAGCGTACTTAATGTAATTTTTGAAAACATAATCAATCAATGGATAATAAGCACGTCATTGACAGCAGTGACTAGAAGCTCAATTGATAATAAATTTTGAATAAAGAAAAGAGTCACAGGAAGTTATGAAATTTTTATGCAAGTTCCAAAGATGAAATCACTTCCATTTTGAAACAAATTCCATTCACAGACATAGACAATTCTGATTAAAAAGAATTGAATGAGCCGTGCATGAAACTTTCAATTATTACTCAACCGTCTCATCTCATTCCAATGTTCGCGTAAGCAATAATCAGCAACATATAGTTAATGCTGATCATCATAGCTTTGTAATGAGGATGATGTGATTAATGGAATAATCATTAAACTCAAATAATAGCTACAGCACTAAGCAGAATCTACTTTTATTCAAAACTTCTCGTTCTTATTGTTATTGCTGACTCTGCCTTCTTTGAATTCTTTCCTTTTGCCATTTTAAGAATGAATTGTGAATTATAGAAATTTAATTCTATTTTCTTGCCTCTCCTTCAAGAAGTCGGAGTGTTAGTGCAAAAATACTTCATGGATCACATTAAGGAACATAAATTAGAACACAGAAAGGTAGACAGACATAACATAACAGAATTATGAGTGAATTAATTTGGCATTTATGGATGCCATTTAAGGAACGATTAGCATTTCAGATCATAAATCTAGTTTTGAGATCCAGAACTAATATTATAGGAATCAGACAGAAGTTTTGAATGTTTTCGGAACTGAAAGTTATAAATCTCATTAGAATATCATCAAGAATATCATCAGTACCAACAATTATTATTCATATGTTGGATTCTTTGTTTATGATAATTAAAGGTTTTATTCAGTTCCATAATATGAAAACATCCAGTATGAGTCAAATGCAACAGTATTGATTCAAGAAATTTTTTAAGATCATCATAGTTCAATGTCGATTCCTTCCGGGTTCACTAGCTGTCTTTATGATCACAATTCACTTCCATTTAATTCCTTTACAGTAAGCATCATCATCAAAGTCAGTTCCATGATCATTAAATGAAAATACTTTGTGTGGCTTCAACATTGAACTGACTTAATGTTATGAAATCAATTAACATCCACACTCTTAATATCTTTCCATTTTTTACTAGTTCTGTAATGTCCATTGTAGATGCGATGCTGAAAACAATTAAAAAGCAGCAATACTGCAATTGATTTAGGAACAAAAAATGCGAAAAGAAATTTTTACGACAGCAACAAGCAATATAAAAATGAGCAATTGTGGTCAAACAGCACGCGCGCGAGTTCGAAGAAGAAGTGGAAAATAAATAAAAAATGAAATTAATCCAATTTCTTCACTTACATAGTGCTGCACATCATTTGTTCTCGTTAGCCATTCAATCCACGTTGAATGAAAATCAAGTTTTGAGATGAAGCAGAATCTAGAATTTAGTCAGCATAAGTAGGAGAAATAGGAACAGAATGTGTAAAGCTACATGCTGAGAAGAATTGATTGTGGAAGCATTTCGAATGGGTTTTGTGGAAGCAGCAATAAAAATTCAATTTCATTCATTTGCGTATTTCTGTCCATGATCACTGTCGAGTCCCTTTTTAGTCTGAATTTGTCATAATGAGGCGTGAAAAATTTTGAGTTCACTTCCACTTTTATTTGCTCATTTGGACCATTTCTTGCCACTTTTTTGTCTCGACTGTCTATCTCACATTGAACATAAATTTGAAAAGTAATTGGAATAGTTTACATATTTCAAGTACCAGACATTATGCAATGTCATTAGTTCAAATCTTAATTAACGCACAATTTTTTTATGTAAAGCCGACAAGGAATTTTGTTGTTGTTGCTGCTCGAATGGGCGTGAAAGAAAATTTTAAACTTAATTTTTTTGATTATTTAAAACACATTTAGTGAATGTCTAAACTGAAAAGATCAAAACAAGAATTTAAAATTTTCCTCCTTCGTTCCTTCATTCCTTCCATCAATCACAAATGTTATAAGTTCTTAAAATAAAATATTTGAGAATCAAGAGACACAAAGGCAACAAAATAAAAAAAAATCTTGAAATCGATCATTCTATGCTGTATATCTTATTTTGGGTAAAATGCATCTAAGAATAAAAGTCGTGGATGAATAGAAACATTTTCTATGCATTTAATTAGATTAATTTTTGTGGTTGAGTTGAAATTATTTCCTTTAAGGAATGCAGTCAAATCCTTTTGAAATGTTGGAATCAAAATCCTTTTGATGGATCAATTTAGTTCCTTTCCATACACTTATCATGACTTTATTTCCATCTTTTGTTGAAATTTTGATTCAATTTCTAAGCCGATTGATGAATTTTGAACTTGATGCTTAATTATTATACAGCATTCCATTTCTTCACATTTTTGCTATGACTTTAATTACTTTTGTTAACTATCGCATGAAATATAGAGTATGGAAGGTATTAATGACTCAAGTGTCAAAATACTAACAAATTGTGGACATTTAAACAAAAGAAAATCATTTTTCAAGTCAGAAATCAAACAATGCCTCAATAAAATGGAACAAAAAATATTTAAGCATCAATATATTCAGAATTGGATAGAGTTTTATGGTCAAGAGGATGAAAAGAGAAGTAACAAGAGATTTGAGAAGAAAATGGACAAGAAGAAGAATGAAAACAGAATAGAAATAAAGATCCAAGTTCTTTTTATATTCTTTCAATAAATATCGACCAAGAATCGATGGAAGAAAATGAAGAATAACAAGCACAAGAATATCATCAATAAACGCTTGTAGCTCGTGTCTGTGGATTGAAAAAGAGAAGAAAATGTTGTAAAAAGACTGCAAACGCACAAAGCAACAACAAAATGTTATTTTTTAATCATCATGATCAGCTTCAGAAGCATTAGCAAGCAACAAGCAGCAAGAGCAGCAGCAAGCGAGAAAAGCAAAAGAATTGAAGAACAAAAAAACATTTATGAGATTTAAATCACAATAACAAGAAGACAAGAGAATAAACGAAGGCAATATTGGAGTATGAAATGAAATCAGTCAGAAAATAAAGCAGCTCCAATTTTTCCATCTATCCTCATTCTTCTCGTACCAATCACAAAATACTTGTTTTTGTTATGAATAAAAATATTAATTTGAGATTCTTATCGTTAAATGATGCAGCAACAATCCCAAAATTGGAGTGAATCGAGTGCCAAACTACAACATTTTTGAGACAGGAATGAGATTTATTTAATAAAGACTTCATGCTGTTAATTAAAGCACAACAGAAGCTGCGAGAAAATTTTTTAATTTAAATATTTAAACGGCAATTAAGTCTCGATGTCTTCCTTCATATTTCTACATTTTTATTGGAAATTCTAATTTTTATCAAAAATATTCTTTTCCCATTAAAATATATCATGTGAAGATGATGAGACATGAATCAATGGACATAAAATTACTCATCATCATCACGCATATATGCTTCACAAATGGCTGCATCTCTCACACTTAATTGGTATAAACAAACAATGATGATGATGATAATTTGAAATTCTTCTTCATAACTTTTTTTAATATTTTTCTTAAAAACCTTTTAAAGAACTAAAACCTTTCATTCCTGTGGCCATTTATGACGCAATCAATTCAATTCTTTTAAAATCTTTTATAGTTTTATGCTTCATCAATCTTGAAGCAGTCTAAAGCGATTTTCATAAGCAATTCTCATAGTAAAAATGTTGATATAAGGAACAATAAAAGAATCAACTAATCGGATTTACCAGAGAAAAATAAATGCTTTGCGAGTGTAAATGGCACTAAGAACTCGAGTTGGTCATTTAAAGATAATAATTATGTTCATCAGTGCTGTGTAGCTTAAGGTGTTAATTGAATTATAATTGTAAGTATTTTTGTAGATTTATCATTGAATTTAGAGATGTAATTTTGATGTTGAGATTTAATTTTTGCGATAAGTTTGGATGTAAATTTTAATGAGGATCTTTAATTTAATTTTGTAATTCGAAAGATTTAAATTTTTTAGAGAATAAATTGATAATTTTTATCAGAATATTCAGATTTAAAGGATGAAATCAGAGCTGATTAACAGTTTATGAGTTGCTGATGCTGTAGACATCAAAAATGCTTCCGAAACCTTAATTAACATAAAATCATTTTATCTATGCAAATTGAGAAATTTTATTGATGCTCAAAAAGCCAAAACATAAATCAATGGTAATAAAAGATCAACATCGGCAAAGTCTTAATAAGAAAATAGATCAAAAAAACAGAAATAAATAAACTAATTCAGTCCTTCAATTGACGTAAAAATCTCCATAATGAATTCAAATAAAATTCTTGACATTTAAAAAAGATCACCAAAGGCAGTTCTAAAAATTCTTGTTGCAACAATTCTTGTTGCCATAATTAATTTTCTGTTCTATTCACATTATGCAGTCATCAGAATCTCACATTTCAATTATTTTGTTAAATATACTGTTGACGACAGCAATTCTACATAGCAACGATGATGATGTCATTCATGAGATGCAGTTAAACAAAGACTTGAAGATGAAGTCAAGAGAGACGAGATGAAATTCCCTCGACACGATCAGGAATAATAATTTAAATATTTATTTAACTGACTTGGGTATTAATGTGCGTTGGCTATAAATTCAGCACGTATTGTGTATACAAAGTATGTACGAGAACATAATACATTGTAATTGTTGTCGATGATTATAATAATGGTAATGGAAGCTTAACCAGAATCCTGTTTGAGTATTTTCTGTGAGTGCGTGTTAGTTGATGTATGCAGCTTTAAGATTGGTTATAGTTTGCTTTTTGACGTTTAGATGGCGTTTGAATGCAGATCAAAAAGCTTATGGCAGCTTAAGGATATAAAAAGCTATAGAAATATTTAAATATCTGAAATACGTTAAAATATCGTAAATGTTATCAATTTTGTGTTAAGTGACTTTGTCACAATAAAAATTAGATTTAAGAAATTAAGTATCAGAAAGTCAAAAATAACAAACCATAAAAATATTTTTATTGCATTTTAGGAAAAAAGACCAATGAAAAATTTGAAGGACACCTACAAAACAATTTTTCTCCGAAATTAATTTATCGAAATCTAGAAAACCAGGGGATGCAATCAATAATTAAAAATAAAATTGTTGCCATAAAATGCCCTCAAAAATGCTAAGTTTTAACACAAAATTTTAAGTCAAACCAATGTGCTTCACACAGACTTTTTTTAGTATATTTTTGCTGTTGTCTCTATTTTATTTATAAATGTGATCTACATATAACTTTTTTCATACAATTTTCAAGCGTTAAATTATGAGTGTAGTAATTGTTGTGTTATGTTTAAGGAACCAAATAAAATTTAAAATAAATGAAACTTACGTACTGTATATGATGATAAAAATGATTAAAAAAAACACGACTTACATAGAAAGCCACGAACTTCCACGCCACTTGCTCATAGACATTTGATTTGAGGTCATTTTTTATTTTTTAAAAGTATTTAAAACCTTTGAACTTAAATTTAGTCAAAATTTTGAAATTTTTATCAATTTTAAGCTCATCATGAATTTCATGATGATATTAAAAATTTCAAATTTTGTTTTGTTCTTTGGTCATTTTTTATTTTTTAAAAGTTTTTAAAACCATTTTGAACTTAAATTTCGTCAAAATTTTGAAATTTTTTATCAATTTTAAGCTCATCATGAATTTTATGATGATATTAAAAATTTCAAATTTTGTCAAATTTTCAAATTTTTTTTTTGTTCTTTGGTCATTTTTAGCGCATTTTTGAAAACTTGTTTTCAAAAAGGAAGCTCAATCATGCACTTTGATCGGTCGTTCGGTCGTTCGGGTCCCAATTATCTCTTGATCTAGACTTCGTAGCAAGCTCGGAATTGTTTTAATAGCTTCATTGAATGTTTTTATTCCCGCCGTTTATATTGAAAAATCAAAAAACACTCATTAAATAGCTTAATTCATCGATTTTATATTTAAAAAAAAATATGTAAACAATGCAGGGCAAAGCTATGCTGATGATAAGTTTGAATTTTTTCTAACCGTTAAAAAATTTGAAATTTTTTTGACCGTTATTTCGGATTAAATTTTTTTCTTTTATACACCTTAATTAATTAACATTTAATTTTTTCATACAAAACAAATGTGTTTAGAAATTTGAAAAATAATGGATGTGTTTAGAAATTTGAATTTTTTGCTAACGGAAAATTTTGAATTTCAAAAAACCGTTAAATCGTAAAGCTATTTTTTGCATTGAACATTATAAAAATCAATTTTAAAGGAATTTTAATTTTTAGTTTTAAACTTATTATTGAAATGAATTATGACTAAAGAAACAGCAATAGAGTTTTAAAACTCGACATTCTTTTCTATTTAATCAATTGCTAATCGCTGCGTCAAAAATGCGCTGAAGTCCCTCGATATAAAACACGAGGACTTTTGTAATTTTTTATATTTTAAAAGTATTTAAAACCATTTTGAACTTAAATTTCGTCAAAATTTTGAAATTTTTATCAATTTTAAGCTCATCATGAAATTCATGATGGTATTAAAAATTTCAAATTTTGTCAAATTTTCAAATCATGAATTTCATGATGATATTAAAAATTTTAAATTTTGTCAAATTTTCAAATTTTTTTTTGTTCTTTGGTCATTTTTTATTTTTTAAAAGTATTTAAAACCTTTGAACTTAAATTTAGTCAAAATTTTGAAATTTTTATCAATTTTAAGCTCATCATGAATTTCATGATGATATTAAAAATTTCAAATTTTGTCAAATTTTCAAATTTTTTTTTTGTTCTTTGGTCATTTTTTATATTTTTAAAGTATTTAAAACCAATTTGAACTTAAATTTCGTCAAAATTTTGAAATTTTTATCAATTTTAAGCTCATCATGAATTTCATGATGATATTAAAAATTTCAAATTTTGTCAAATTTTCAATTTTTTTTTTTTGTTCTTTGGTCATTTTTTATTTTTTAATAGTTTTTAAAACCATTTTGAACTTAAATTTCGTCAAAATTTTGAAATTTTTATCAATTTTAAGCTCATCATGAATTTCATGATGATATTAAAAAATTTCAAATTTAGTCAAATTTTCAAATTTTTTTTTTTGTTCTTTGGTCATTTTTTATTTTTTAAAAAATAAAATTTCTAAGATTTTTTTGTCAATCTTTATGATGTTATAACTTTTTATGGAAGCATTTTCAGGAAAAATTACTACTATGTTTTTTGTAGCTCTTATGTTTAACTTTAATTTTATGCCACTTATCATTACCAACAGTTAAAATCCTGGCCTGTATCAAAAATGGCGCAACTGTTGCAAAATTTGCAGTTTTTGGCATTTTTAGGTCACTTAATGGACATAAAGTCCAGATTTTTTTCAGCACAATTTTGTTTTTTGGTACGATCTATCGAATCAAATAAAAGAAATTCTTAAAAAATGCTTTCTTATTGATTCTATAGGATGTACTGGGGGACCTCGATTTGAGTAATTTCGATTTGAGTAACTAAAGTGCTCTTTCTCACTTTCCATGCAAAATTTTTTTAAAATGGAAAATTTTTGTTGCCAGTCAAATTTTAATCCAAATTGGCGAATTTTTAACATTGCGACCCCTTTGGATATAACCCTTCATATTTTAAACTTATTAGCTCATAATAATAATATTAGGTTAGTGACTTAATTATTGGACACTTTTGCAGTACATTTTAAAAACTAAATATCTCAACAACGATTAAAAATATTAAAGTGAAGCAAACAATATTTTGTTCGTTTCTAAAAAATATTCAGAAAAAATATTGAAAAAAAAAATCTGAAAAAAAAATTTCAGAAAAAAAAATTTTTGAAAAAAATTTGAAAAAAAAAAATTTAAAAAAAAAATTCTGTAAAAATTTTTTAAAAAAATCTGAAAAAAAAAAAATTAAAAAAAATTCTGGAAAAAAATTTTGCAGCTTTTTTTTAAATCTGAATCAAAATTTAAAGCACATTCAAAAATAAATATCAAATATTAAAAAAATCATTAAAATTTTTTTTTGTCTAATTTCCGAATTTATTTTGGAAAAATGCAAAAAATGCATCACAACGGAAAAATTGAATACTTTTTTGGACATCTTCTATCAACTAAATAAAGAATTCATTAAAACAGAGCTGAAAAATTTCAAGGCCCAGCGTGAAATAAACGTGGGAAAAAATTCATTTAGTTAATTGAATAGTTTTCAAGTGATTAATAGTGTACAAAACCACTGGAAACTAAGCCTAGCTTCGTCAGCTCTCCACTATATGTGGAGGTTGAAAAGAGACCTAAACATCAAGAATTCAATTTTGAAAAATTTCAATAAAAAATAACAATGAAGTCCAACTAAAAAATTCTAGTCTAAGGCCTTTAGACAAGCAGCTAAACTCATCAGATTAGTCATCTACATCAAGTTCTTGTATATTCAAGAAATTTTTTCTCTAGAAATTTCACCATAACCTCAAGAAGCATCCAGAGGATCATCAACAGTGTAAAATTATCTTCCAGCATTGAACAATCCAGTTCATATATAATTTATTTATTATTTTAGTAGGTATATAAGCTTAAAATAATTTATCATTTGGCTTTTTTAAAAAAATTTTTATGTCATTATCTTAAGAATCGTAAATTTCATGCTTAAAAATTATTAATAATCCATGATGTATTTGAATTAAAGCCGAGAATAGGCTGGTGTCAAAATAAGAACCATAGAATTGTAACAAAAATTTACAAACATACCAATTTTGAAATAGAGACATTATATTTAAAAGTCAAACAGAGTTCTGCCAACTGTGCAATAAACGCTCAAAAAAAATTTAAAAGAGAAGAAGCTTAAAGTGTGGAAGTTTGAAATTTTATACGTCAATTGTTGTTTCGAAAGTTTCCGACAATAACAATTCATTCAAATTGAGAAAATAAAATAATAAAAGAATTAAGTGGGAATGGATAGTTTATTCAACATAAATGTTGGTTCAATATTTGAACAATACAGCATAAAAGAAATAGAAGCTCTAAATCTTAAAATTCAGCATGAAGTTGATGGAAAAAAGGAGGAATTAAGAAATATGGTAAAATTAATTAATTTGATACAGTTTTGAATTCTCAATGTAACTAAAACATGGCAATTAATAGGTTGGTGAAAGGTATAGAGATCTAATACAAGCAGCAGATACAATATCAGAGATGAAATTGACTTCTGAAAAAATCGAAAACGTCATCAACAAAAATGAAATAATGAACTGGAAGAGTAACAGTCAAGAACAAGAAATCAGTAAGGAACAATGCTTTAATGATGAGGTATTTGATGTGACTAAGCAGATCAAAATCTTAATCAATTTGAATGAGCTGATATCTACTGCAATCGACGAATCCAATTTTTTAACAGCAACCCAACTTTTCTTGTTATCAAGACATATAAATGCAAGCTTAAAACTTGACAGTCATAGTGACATAATTAAAAAATTTCCCGTTGCAAGAAAAGTGTGGGATCTATTATCGCCATTTTACAGTTGCATAAAGTCACACTGTCTTCAAGCACTCGAAGATCAAAATATTGATCTTGAAAAAACTGTTGATTGTCTGGGAAGTTTAATATTACTAGAAAACGGACAATTTACCTCATCACTTAATACTTTTGTTCAGATTAGAGTAAAAACTTTTCTAAAACTTTTGACTGATTCTGATAAAAGTTACGAGCTTGTTAAAGAAAAGCTGATTATAAGTGTTATAGAACTGATTAATTCAACTAAAATTGTTTACGAAGCATTTGTGAGTTACAATGGCAATGATGGACTTTTGATTCAAAAGCTGACAACGCTCAATTCTGAAAATGTCACTTTGCCACCTAAATTAATAGCTAAAAATCCATTCCTTACCAATATCAAATTAGTGAACAAGTTTAAGTCACGTTGTAATCTTGGGTTAATTGATAAAGATTTAGTGAGGAGCATAATGATTCAATGGATGAATTCAGTTGAATCAATAGCACAAAATCAATTAAAAGACGTGGTTAAATATATTGTTTCTATTGACATAATTAGGGAAATGGAGAATCAAGTTCAAAATATTTCAAAACCTAATAATTGGGCGGAAATGTGTGAAGCATTATTTGGAATTGAAAGTTTGGATTTCTATGAAAAGTTCTATCAACCTTTAATTCTAGAACGAATATACAGTATAATTAACTTATCATGGAATAATATTCAAAATAGTTTCAAGAATGAAATCGAAAAGCTAACGATTATAATCAATGATCGAGTCCATAGAGATATGAAGCATTATGTTTGGACAAATGATGATTCAGACAACCCACAAAGTTTAAAGGATGCACTGAACGTTGAGCAAAAGTCACATAACTTACTAATGAAAGTGAATGGATATAACAAGCATATTGTAGAAATTTGTTCAAAATTGGATAATAATTTGAAAAAGCTTATTGATGATTTAAAGAATTACGTTTTGGCAAAAATCTATGTTCAGAAATCTTTAAGAATAAAGGACAATCAAGTACCAAATCAAGAAAAGATGTTGCTTTACTTGAAAGATTCAAGTAAAGAAAATATTTCGGCCTTAATAATTTACGTAAAATCATCAGTTCTATTGAATGATACAGAAAATTGTCATTTGTTGGCTAGATTACTGCAAGCTATTAGCGAAATGTGTCCAAATCTGAAAAGCTGCTTCTCAAATAATTTATTGACAGAACATACAGTTTATTATACCGAAAGTTCACTAAGTTCTCAAGAGTCAGATCATTGGAAGGAAGTATCAGATATGCTGAATAACGAAAGCATTCAATTATGGAAAGTTTGGCTAAATGGATTCATAGGACAATGGAATGAATTAAAAGTTGAGAAAGAATTATCAGCTTATGTTTTATTAAAAGAATTTCCAACATGGAGATGCCTTATAATCAATGAGAAAGGTGAAAATAATCAAAATATTGAGTCAAAAATATTCATTCCACAACAGCTTTCAATTGGTACTCAATGCTGGATATTCAACATTATAAGCTGTTTGAATAAATTCATTCCACACACATTACCCAAAAAAATTCATTTGGAAATTGTCGAGGAATTCAATGCAAAACTATTCCAATATTACAAATCACTTTGCCAGCAGACAGACTTAATTTCGAACCAAAAGATTGCTTGGCAAATTCTTTTCGACTTGAAAGTTCTAATTGGATTATTTTCTGTGCGAGAGAATAAAGTAAAGAATGACGAATTTCAAGAGCTGATTAGTAGATGCAAGACCATAATTGATCCTTTCGACTTTGATGTTTTCTATCCACATGTCATCAACAATATCAAGGATAATACGTCAAGACTGCAATATGAATTAGGTTGCATGATTCCTTATTCCAATTATAATTCGTCAATATTTCAAAATCAGAATATCGTTCATATTCACGATACGGAACCAAATATTATTTCAATGAGTACGTCAAATGCTGAAAAACGATGGATTCCACTGCTTCCTATAATCAAAACGAAAGGATTTACTGCTGAGCTCAATAAAGAGAAGGCAAAGGTAAGCAAGTATTGTTTAACTTCAAATAGTTATAAGTCTTTGTTAATTTATTTATAATTTTTTATATAGCCTCTACAACAACAACAGCAACAGCCAATTAAAAAAGCTCCATTGTCAATGAGTGCATCTAGTTCCACTCTGTCATCTTTACAAGAATGGTTCAAATAATTGTTATTCATGATTTAATTTATCAATAAAAATGCCTTATCTTTAATGTTATTTAAAAACATAGTCTATTAATAGCAGTACTTCATTCATAAGATATGTTGGAACTGCCACAAACACATACAAATGAAAATTTTTCGAACATTATATAAGTTTATTCCGAATATTTTAAAAACAATCGGGAATAAAATTAAAATGAAACGATTATCAATTCAATTGTATCGTGCATTTTCCACGACAGTCAATAAAACAACTAATGTCGCAAAGCCAATTGATCCATTAAAGAATGTAACTGGTAAGTGACGTGCTATATGAATTTTCATGTAAAAACCGAAATTTATTTAATGAAATTTTAGGACTTAGCAGCAAAGTTGTGACAAACAACGATGCAAAGGCAGTAAATGGAACTGGCAAAGACTATAAAGTACCCGAGTATTTTGGATTTAATCGTATGAGCTATAGTGAGGCAGAAGTTGAAATGGAAAAGTTTAGAATCCCACAACCAATCGCTCCTCGCAAATAAAGTCATAAATTATAAAAACTAGATTAAATGTATCAATAAAGTTCAGCTTTGGAAAGTCAAACAAAAGCTTATTCTGTGCCTTTTCTTGTTCGAAAGATTAATGTGGCTAATAATAAATTTCTCTTTATCTTTTGTGGTAAATTTTTAAATAAAATATTTGCATTTCCTTATCGAAAAACCAACAGTGAAAACAGCATATAAAGGAACTGTACTTGATTTCAGTAAATCAGTTTAAATAAAATCATGGATCAGAAACTTTCATTATCTACGCATATTCTTGACGTTAATTTAGGAAAACCAGCTCAAGATGTAAAAGTTAAACTCTTTAAGTTTATTAACAGTTTATGGATTGAATCAGCATGTCAAGCTATCACAGATGCAAATGGAAGATTTAAAGATTTCAAAAATGTTGATAACTCAGTAGCTGGAACATATAAAATTAGATTCGAGACTAAGGAGTATTTTGATCGCATTGGAATTAGTGAAACTTTATATCCATACATTGAAGTAAGTTGTGTACTTCAAATCAATAGATTTTATTTATTTTACAAAATCATTAAATTGCAGATCATTTTTGAAATCAAATCTTCAGATCACTACCACATTCCTTTGTTATTGAGTGCTTTTGGTTACTCTACATATCGTGGATCTTAAATTTTTAATCTTAAAACTATAAATGGATGAATTATGAAAAATCTTGCAATGAATAAACTGTTTCAAATTGCTCCTACTAAACATTCGTGTTTTTGTGTAAATACGGGATAGATTCTTGATCTTGAGATTTCTTTGTCCTCTCATCCCATAATTTTGATATTTGACTCACATAGCCTGATTTGATGGTCATATTGTCATCTTGTTTTTCATTGTCACGTGTATGACAGTTACACGAATGTGGCTCACTTGAATAATCTCTTATTACCATTAATTGATCAACTTTTGGACCTTGATAGTATGTATCATGTCGAAATTTGGAAAAGTCATCATAATATGTAGGCACTTCATTATTTATTTGTGTTTGATCATGATAACGTGTATAAGATGATGGTTGCTGCTGTGTTGATCTATGCAAAATTTTCTTATACGGTTCTGATTCCAAATGGTTGACAATTGTTGGATATTGCTTGACCTTAGTAGGCATTTGAATTGTTGGATATGTTTTAGCTCTTACGACATCACTTGTGACAAAACCTTCATGAATGTGCTCATGAGTTGGCGACGATGTATGCACATGATATTTATTAACTGGATATGACTGACCTTGATTGTCAAAATCGTTCATCATACTTTCATTGCCATTATTGGATACAGGGTCCGTAATTTTTGAGGACATTCCATCGGATTGCAAATTTTGAACACTTGATCCTCTTGATCGAATAGATTGATTATGAGCATTTTTCCTGTCATTCTCGTCATGATCAATTAGATTTAATTCACTATTAACTGTTCCAATATTTGGACTTCTTCCGAAATGTCTGTCAATTGAATTTGTATCTGTTTGTGTTGCATCCGTTTTTCCTTTCTTGTTCATTCTCTCACTCATATCAAAAAGGAACAAAAATGCCACAAGAAATGATAAAACTCCAAGAATAACTGCATTATCAATTAATTCATCAGGCACTTGATCGATAGCAGCAAACACCAAAGCTCCTGTTCATTGTCACATTGCGGAAAAAAAAAATAAATAAAGATATGAAAATACGTCATTCATCAGAAACGATTTTATTGTTCAAAACTACTTACCGACACCAAAAAACATTAAACTTCCAATGAGTAGAAAAATTTTTTCAGCATATATTGGCCTAGGTCTTGAGTCGATGCATCTAAAAAAATTATAATTTTTAAAAACAATGAGAACAATAGCACTAGTACACCACATGAATGTATGTCACGATAATTCCATTTTTTTTTTCGTTCACAACAATTATATTCAGATATAAAACATATGAAAAAAAAGTCCAAGTGCATTGAAATATGCTGTGGTTAGTTGAATTATTTTTCAATGGACAGCAATCAATTATAAAGCATGTGTAGAAAAGGTAATCTTCATGCATCATTTAGCACATTATCATGAGATGACAATAAGTTTTTGTTTTTTATAGTTACAAGACTTGTGTGTCGTCACATGTGTTACTTATCACCACTTTATTACTCTTGAGCAACTTTGAAATTTTTTATATTTTGCAGGTTTGAGCAGATAAAAAATACTGCTGACTGACGAAAAATTTGTTTGTTGTAACTTATAGACAATAATCATTACTTCCAAACTTTATTGGACTTATAAAAAATAAATTTTGTGGAAATGCGAGAATAAAATTCAAAATTTGATCGTTAAAATCTTGTCACATGTTCATGGTCATCAAATTGATCACTGACTACTCACATACTGATTCCAAAAAATAATGTCACTAGAGCGTAAGATCCATAAGTAATCCATGCAAAAGCATCACCTGTTGATTGAGTTTGATAGTCAATTCATGTAATTTACAAATAGCTTTTCAATACCTTTTAAATTCCAAAAAATACTGTGAAGTAACGGCCACTCCCTACTGTATTTTTGTCTGGTGTAAAAAATTCTTCTCGCTTCAATGTCTGTCCAAAATTTCATACCCAGACATGCTACACAACCAAGCTAAGGATATGAAAACAGGAGGATGTGAAATATGTAATGTCATAAAGGATAACTGAGATTAGATGCTTACAAATTCTAAAACCTTCTTGGTTATTCGGGCGATAGGTTTCATTTCCCTATTTAAGAACCGCGTATATTCAAATGATGTTTTGCACGTTCGGAAGTCTGATAAATACTAAGCTCTATTCAAAAATTTTCAATATAAAACGTGGGAACCTATTGTCTATTGAATATACGTACATTAGAAGTTATTTGTGACTTTATGTGTGTATCTAACAATATTCATCAAAAAAATAATTTTATTTTGTGGTTGTTACTCATGCATGCATCTTAATTTTGCATTACTCGATAATGATGTTCTAAGAAAGAAAAAAAAAAAATCAACAAGTAGTTACGATTATGCGTCCGTTCGGGGTATGCAAGTACAAACATCTAGCTATATTAGTTTCACTTCTAAAGAAAAGTTTTATTTAATCATATTTTTTTTTATACATAAATAAGATTTTAATATTTTTACGATAATGAATACTTTAGGAATAAGTTTACTGTTTAAAAGCTGTGTGTGTATGAGAGAATCTGTTGAGATATCTGGAACAAAATATATAATTTTAGAGAGAATTGCAGTTGGTAATTGATGAGTTGTAATTTAATATTTTTTTCGAATTTTAATCCATTTATAAACTTTTATTAAAGGTGGATTCAGTAACATAGATTTGATTCAAAATTCCAATACTCATCGGAAGTATGCTTTAAAACGAATAACAAATCATTCCAAAGAAGACGAAAAGAGTGCTTTAGAAGAGATTGAAATTATTAAGAAATTATCTCCACATCCAAACATCACCAAGATTATAGATTTTTCATTAGAAGGCATCGCCGATGACCTAACGAATCAAACAAGTCAGATAAATATAGTTTTACCATATTATAAAAATGGATCGCTGGACTCTTATCTGAATCGAAAAGCTAAAAACAATGATTATATAGCAGAAAGACAAGTCTTGGCGATGTTTTTAGGAATATGTGAGGGAGTTAAAGCAATTCATGAAATTGGATATGCTCATCGAGATTTAAAGACAGGAAATGTTTGCTTTTCTGATACCATGGAACCTGTTTTGCTTGATTTTGGTTCTGCTACACATGCAAGAGTTGAAATTAATGGACAATTAGATGCTATGAAATTGCAAGATTTGGCTGAAGAAAAATGCAGTCTTTGTTATCGTGCTCCAGAATTATTTCGTGTAGATTCCATTTCTATTATCGATGAGAGAACTGACATTTGGTCATTAGGTTGTGTCTTGTATGCTCTATGCTTCTTCCAATCACCATATGATGAGATTTATTTAAAAGGTGATAGTGTACCACTGGCCGTGTTAAATTCCAAAATACCATTCCCCGAAAATTCACCATACAGCGAAGACATGAAGGAATTAATTTTATTCCAATTAAAGACGAATCCAATTGAGAGGCCTTTCATCTATGGAGTTATTGAGAAAACGCAAGATTTAATAACAAAATTGGAAAATTTTGTTTGACTTTTTTTTTATTATAAAACATCACTTGCGAGATTTTAGTCTAAACTTTTTATTTCGGTAGCTATTTTTTTATTATATTTAAAAGAATAAGAGATTGAGGTGCTTACAGCTATTAAATTAAAATTAGAGTAAAAGAATTTTCCTTAGATAAAAATATTTTATCAAGGATATAAAATTCAAGCCTCGGTTGTTTTGCTTCAAAGCATTCAAGATACATACATATAAGGCCATAAATTATTGAAGTGATATGCATTATGCATTATTTACAAAATCGATTAGAAATTTATGACAATTTTTCATCCTTAAATCTCCAATAACTTCTGTTACGATTGTATTGAAGAAAGCACTATGCTTTTGTTCATTGTACCTTTCATAGGAATCCAAATTGTCAATAACTTTTAATGTTAAATCATAATTCTCACGAACAATGCTTAAAACTTGTTCTTGACTTGGTGAATTCAAATTTTTACTAACTAACCATTCCTTTATTTTAATCTGAAAATGTTTAATAATTGTTAAAATATTTACTAAAGAGTTGAGAAGCTTAAGGACATCATGTTTATAATCTGTGTCAGTCATAGCAGTATATCTAAGGACTAAAATAAAAATAATAATGATTACTTGACGAAACAATAAAGAATCAAAATTTTTAAGGTTTCTTACCAAAAGCATGAGTTTCACTAAATATTTTCTCTTCACGATTGAGTTCATAATAAAGTTCATCATACATGATTGTTGTCCTTAAAAATGTATCTCCATAGGAAATAAAAAAGTTGAATATGTTGATGATCTATGGAATAATGGATGAATATCAACATTAAGTTACATCATCATAGTCATTAATTACCTGAGTTGCAAGTATGAAAATGTTATGCTTCTTAATCAAATACTGTTCTTGATAGACTAGAAACTTTAAAAGATTTATCAGTGCTGCCCATAAAGACTTCCAGTTGTAATTCAAGCGAACACAATATCTCTTTTGATAAACCATTAATCGATGTATAATTCCGATACACAAAAGGTATAGTTCCATTGGAAATCTTTTAGTCATGTGTGAAACAATAAATTCTATCAGTAAATTAAATAATGTTGATGCCAATGGTTTTGCATCCTTTTCTTTTGGCAACCTCCTTAATCTCATCTGTGCTCGATGAATTTGTACTTTAAAGTTCAAATTTTCATCATGCATTAAGCTATTAGCATACGAATCTTCAGAGATACACGTCAGAATGATAAAGCAAAGTTTTGTGTTCACAATTGACTCAGTTCTTGTATAATCTTTCATCACAATTGAACAGTATTCAAATAACGATACAAACAAGTTTGTAGGTTGAACATCTTGAAAGTTTCCTGATACTGATGATAAATTGGATGCTGACGAAGAGCTTTGAAGCGTATTACTTGGAGACGGAGGATTTGATTCATTTTGAGTATGTGCCAATGTCGTAACAAAATTTCTATTTAAATGAATGTTTTCGTAGAGAGCAAGAAGCTGTAAATTATTTGCTCGAATTGTACTAGTCTTATCGCTGTCATCGTCACTAATAAAAATGTTTCTTAAAGAAGATAACGAAGTCAGCCATGAATTTGAATGAGAATCAATGTTAACAGAAGCATATTGATGCGAGAATCTAGAATAAAGTATTTAAAAGGTATTATTGACGTGTCATATAATATATAGCTAAATTATTGTGAAACTCACTCAACAAGTTTATTATTAATGATTGAAGCAAAGGCATTCAAAGCTGGTTCATTGGCAAAAATAGACAGCTGTACACTATATGGATTAGTGCATTCATTTTTTCTGTAGTTTGCTAAAAGGATTATTATCAGTACAACATCGTTTCCAATTTCTGACGTTTTTGATGATGTGTGACTTGATACCAGCTTAATTAGAGAATCGAAAAAATTTTCGACCATGATATATTCAACAAGCAAATTTTCGTTCAGATTGTCAACTCCAGTTAAAATAATTAACAAAAGCTTTAAGCAGATTTCTTGAACATCCAGCAAATCCATGTCTAAAATTTCATGACATCTTTTAAATAAAAGTTTGAGATCTTCGTGTTCAAATATGCTTTCAACTGTCCCATTTGACTTCCTCATTAAGCAATAAAGTATCATGCAAATCATTCTTAATGAATTGACAATTTTCTTTGGATCTTGTCCATCTGAAACATTTTATGAGATTTGTTACTGGATCTTTTAAAATAAGCTTAAAACTTCTCATTTACCTTCTACACCTTTGATGCATTCTTTAAACAGCAATTCGAAATTCTTTTTGACTATCTGTAATTGCTCGAAATTCACTTTAGATACTTCCAATTCAAACGTTTCTAAAACTATCGAGTTTACACCATTAATGATTTCATTAATGACATCTCCACGAAGATCCTCATTTTCTTCATTCTTAAAGAGTATTTCATACTTTTCTTTTGATTTCTTATTACTATTAGAATTTGACCTTTTTCTTGGTATATTCATTTTAATCAAAACTTTAATAGAAACTGCAAAAAAACTAATTTATCTAATTATTTATTGAAAACAATGCAATGTTTACATTGAATATGACTCATTATGAAAATGTATTAACTCCACAATTTCCAATAAATATTTTGTCGCAATATTTTACACTGTTTTGTTAAATTTGGATAGTAAAACGTTTCTTAAATAACGTTTAATAAATAATTTTATTTGAGTTAGGTATCTTAGAAAAATATTAACAACGGATCTGTTACATTTTCACTTAAATTCTATCAAACAATAGCATTAAGCCGCGGCTTGTAAAGATTTAGTAAACAAATAAACGTGCTAAAATTGAAAAATATTAAAAAATTGTTTTAAAATGCCTATTGTAAGTGATTAACTTTATTAATTGTATCATATTATTAATAAAAATAATTATTTTAGCGTAAGAATATCAAAATCTCGTCCACAAAGAGAGGACATCATGAAAGGCGAAAAAAGAATTTTCTAAAAACTAAAAAACAGCTGCATCGTGAAAAGCAAGTTAAATCTAATATATTTAAAAAGTCAAATAATGAAAAACGCAATGAGATATTGCATAAAGATGATAAAATTAAAAAAAAGAAGACAAAAGTTGATTGGAAAGAAAATGTTTTGAATCCAGCATTGAAAGGAAAAGATATTAAAGCATCAGATATTTATGATATGTTAAGTAATGAATCTGATAATGATTCAATTGAAGACCAAATTCCTATCAAACGTCAAAAAATTGAACTTTCAGATGAGGACATGTCAGAAAATGATAGTTTTGATTACAACCAAGAAGATGATGATGATGATTTAAGTGATGGAGAATTGGAAAGAATAGAAATAGAACAGCAAACGTCCTCAAGAAATCAAGCAAAAGCATCTAAAAGTGTTAAAGAATTGTTGCCAATAAAGACTAAAAGTGGACTGATGCCAAGAACGGAAATAGAAACACCAAACATTGTTTCTAAAATATCATCTGAAGTAAATGATCAAGTTAAAGAAGTTGTTCCAACGAAACAAAATCAAAAGGCAGAACAGCAACAAAAACCTGGCAAAAAGATTCTATCTGCGATGGAATTATTACAAGAAAGAGAACGTGAACTTGAAAATCAAAAGTTTCGTATTGGAAAATTATGTTCAGGAATTACAGAAAATCCAGAAGATAAAATTGGCAATTTGAAAAATTTATTACAGCTTTTACCAGACGTTGGAGCTGATCAAAAAAGAAATTTACTAAGTGTCAGAAAACTAACAATGTTTTCGCTAGCAGAAATTTTCAAGGACATTATACCAGACTATAAAATTGGTATTGTCGATTTAGAAAACCAGAAAGTCAAAAAGGACACGTTGGCTCGTGTAACGTATGAAAATGAGTTATTAAAATATTATAAAAAGTTTCTAAGAGAACTTGAAAGCATTTTAAAGGCACTGAAGCCTGGTAAATTTTCAAAACGACCAACAAAAGAGAGCATCAATATGGGAGAATCAGCTGTGTTTTGTTTATGTGAAATTCTTCAAGCACATCCATACTTTAATTTCAACACCAATATTGCACAGCTGCTTGTGATTTATTTGAATTGCTCAAACAGTAAAGTTCGCAAATTAATTAATGATACATTTATTAAAATCTTCAAAACTGACAAGCGACTTGATCTAACTTTACATGTAAGAATTTAAATCACTTGTTGATTAAATCTCATATAAAAATTGCATTTTTCTATTACTTTGTAGATTGTTCGCAACATAAATCATCTTGTTAAGAAGAAATCCAATTCTGTTTATAGTGAAGTTGTTGCATGTCTCTTAGCACTTCAAATTAAAAATATTAATGTTGATGCAGAAAAGGAAGCTGAATTAAAGCAGAAAAAGTTGGAACAACATAAATCAAGATTGTTAAGCATGTCAAAGCGTGAAAGAAAAAGAAAGAAGAAACTGTCCGAATTAGATAAAGAATTGATGGAAACTCAAGCAGAAGAAAATAAGCAGACTAAGAATTCAAAGTTGACTGATATTTCAAAATTGGTATTCACAATCTATTTTAGAATATTGAAGGAAAGTCCAAAATCCAGAATCCTTAACTATACATTAGAAGGATTGGCAAAGTAAGTAACTATGCAATTTATCCAAGGCCCTAGAACTAATTGCACTTTACCTACACTCACTACTTTTCTCCTTTTTTACTGATATTTTGCTACACTTAGTACACTTTGTATTACAATGCTACACTTTGAACAATTTCACTAATTTTTTAATGCACTTTACTACACTTGTCTAAACTTTACTACACTTGGCTGCACTTTGCTAAACTTTACTACTTTTTGATACTTTTTTGATGCACCTGCATGCACTTGCATGCACTTTACTAAATTTTGCTGCACTTTGATGCACTTGACTCATGCTTTAATGCACTTCATTTAATTCCACAAAAAATGAATTAAGTTGCCAAAAATTTATGAATATTTTGGAAAACTAAATTTACTGAGCAATTTATGACAGAACTTAAAAGATGAGTATGAAAAATTAAAATTTAAGTTAACGTTTCAAACAATTTAAATTATTTTCTTAAACAAACCTGAATTTCTTTTCAATTTTTTAAAAAATGCACGAATTTTATTAAAATAGGTGCTTAAAAACTTTGAAAAAATAATTACATTTTTTTTTTAAATTTATGATATTATCTTTACTTTACTGAATCATTAACGGGTTTTGAAACCTTAAGATTGAGTTTCAACAATGGATTCATTATTTCCCGAAAATCATACAATTTTCGTGACTCTTGAAAAATTTCAAACTCAAATATTTTCCAAACTACAAAAAAAAAAATTAGTTTCTTATTTAAAGCTTTAGTTGATGTCATTTACTGATAAAAATAATTCAAAATAATAATTTTAAAAATATTTTTTTTTTTATTTTTCGAGTTATTGTAGTTTGAAGTTTTGATTTTTGTCCCGAAAATGGACGGGACGGGAAATCGTGAATCCCTACTTTCAACACTAGAGTTTACAGACTTTTAATATTTTCATATTAGCATTCATATAGACTAGTAAGCAGATCAAGATGATACAGAACCACCTCCTCAAACAAAAGTACTGCCAATTTTTTATGTTCGAAAATTTTACAAATTTTTTTTTTGTGATTTTGTTTGTACAACTTTCAATATTTTTTACCCTAAATAAATTTTGCCCTACTAACTGTAGGGACGTTAATTCAATATTTTCTAATGAAATATTTTATAATTTGAGCAAGAAACAACAATTGTTATTAATACTCGAAGTTTTTTTCTTTTTGATCATTTACTGATTACTGCATCAAAAATACGCTAAAAACTCTCAATTAAATACGATAAATTTCGCATTTCTTAAAAAAATTACAAAAGTCCTCGTTTATATCGAGGGACTTCAGCGCATTTTTGACGCAGCGATTAGCAATTGATTAAATAGAAAAGAATGTCGAGTTTTAAAACTCTATTGCTGTTTCTTTAATCATAATGCATTTCAATAATAAGTTTAAAACTAAAGATCAAAATTTTCCATCAGCGAAAAATTTAAATTTCTGAACACATCCATTATTTTTCAAATTTCTAAACGCACTTATATTTGTTTTGTATGAAAAAATTAAATGTTAATTAATAAATTAAGGTGTATAAAAGAAAAAAATTAATCCGAAATAACGGTCAAAAAAATTTCAAATTTTTTAACGGTTAGAGAAAATTCAAACTTATCATCAGCATAGCTTTGCCCTGCATTGTTTACATATTTTTTTTTTTTAAATATAAAATCGATGAATTAAGCTATTTAATGAGTGTTTTTTGACTTTTCAATATAAACGGCGGGAATAAAAACATTCAATGAAGCTATTAAAGAGATAATTGGGACCCGAACGACCGAACGACCGATCAAAGTGCATGATTGAGCTTCCTTTTTGAAAACAAGTTTTCAAAAATGCGCTAAAAATTAAAAATTTATAAAATATAAAAGTTCATTCCTTGTTAAGCAGTATTATGCTAATTTGATTTAGTTATCAACTTTTCATTGTTTAATTAACAATTACTTAGTTTTTTTGGCCCATTAAAGTGTAAAATAAAATCACTACACTTGCTGCACTTTAACTACACTTTCACTAAATTTACTACACTTTGATGCACTTTTATGCACTTTACTCCACCTAACTAATTTTTACTGCACTTTGCTGCACATGGATGATTTTTCAATGTACAATTTTGGGAGTTCTATGGCCTTGAATTTATCTTTATTTTCTTTTATTAATAATTTTTAAAAAATTATATAGGTTTGCACACATCATCAACATTGAGTTCTTCTCAGACTTGATTAACGTTTTAAATTCGTTAGTTGAGAGTGCTGATCTTGGATATAGAGAACAACTTTTCTGCATTCAGACTGTATTTGCAATATTATCAGGACAAGGAGAAGCATTAAATATTGATCCGGCTCGATTCTATACTCATTTATATCGCAACATTTTGCGTGTTAATGCTGGACGAAATCATGAAGATGTTGAATCAGTCATTGAAACATTGGACAATATTTTGATTAAACGTAGAAAGAATATAACGCATTTGAGATATATTGCATTTCTGAAACGGCTGATGACTCTTAGCTTACAAGTTTTACATAATGGTGCTTTAGGATGTTTAGCAATGATTAAAAATGCCATGCAATTAAATTCTTCATTAGACGTTTTATTGGATACAGAAAGTCAAATTGGATCAGGAAAATTCAATCCCTTCATTGATGAGCCAGAATATAGTAATTCAAATTGTACAAGTTTCTTTGAATTATATCTTTTGCGACATCACTACCATCCTACTGTTGCTAAAATTGCCAATCATATATCAAAAGGCTGTCCTCTAAATCAAGCATTGGATCCAGAAATATCAAAAATGACACCAATTAATTTTTACAACAAATATGATAGCAGTCAAATGGCCTTCAATCCACCAATACCATGTCCATCAAGAGATACGGAACCAAAATTTCCAAATGTTGAAAATCACGTATACAAATTAAAGGATTTAAATGAGCTTTGTTATAGCAATTTAAAGTTCTCTGCTGATAATGATTCACAATTGAAATTTAATTTCTTTACAGAATTTAAGTAAAATTTTTTTTTATACAATTAACATTATTGTAAGCATAAAGTTAATAAAATTTTGTTTATAATGAGAAAAAGATTATGAAATATAAAATATAAAAGTTTGTGAAATTTAATATACTTGCTATGATTGATTTACTTTATTAATTTTAACGGTTATAAAAAATTTAAAAACGGGCATTCAAACTAGTAATACATTGAATTCAACTCAGTCAAACAAGCAAAAAAAAAATCTTCATTTAGAAACATAAAATAACTCGATAAAAACAGAGCTCATTTGTTTAGCTCGCGAATATAAGGCTCAAAAGTTCGCGTTTAAAAGTATTTTAGTGATATTTTGTGTTCAATCTTGTGTAAAATTGATTTGAGAAGAATAAAATAAGTGTTGACAAGCAAAAGGATATTCAAGGATAAAAAAAAAATTTCAAGGAAGTGAAAAAATTCAATAAAAATGCTTTTCGAAAGTCCAAACTCAATAAATCCGGCCGTATTCTCTTATACAACAACAAATGGTGTTCCACAAATTCAAATTCCTGTCAAGAATCAGTAAGTGGTTGCATGCTTTAGACTAAATTTTACTTAAAACATAAAAGATGCTAAAGGGAATTTTTTTTTTTTTTTTGTATCGAAAAATGACAACGAAATAATGGAAAGTTTTACACATAAAATAAATACCTACTATATTTTTTGCTACCTATGCTATATTCTTTATGGTTTCCTTGTGTTACCTATTCTTTAAAAAATGTGTATATAAAAAAAAATGAATCCTTACAACATAAACTGCATACATATATAATCGAGAGTTAAATAAGAAATTCTGTACTGCTTGAATAGTGGTGTTTTCCTTCTTTTTGTACATTTCTATGCACTGTCAATATATAATGGTTGCTATGATTTTTTTGTTCTATTGATTGGATATTGAATAAACAAAACAAATAGCTACATATATTTTTGGATACAAGGAATCACGACACATTTAGTTTTTGAATTAAGATATTCCTTTCAACATAAAAAAAATATTAAAATGAAATGAAATGAAGCAGCAAAATGTCATATAAAAAATAATATAATCTAATTATTAGACTTTATGTGATTAATTAATGCTTCCGTAATTGTAAAGTAATAATAAATATATTTATGAACTTTTTTTTTGTGTCTACCAAGTTCAATCTAAATTTATGGTTCAAGAATTAAATTGAATGTAAGAACTGGTAAGAATTTCCTATAACTTCTTTGATGATTCTTTTTTGCCTAAAGTAAAATGTGAAGGAACGACGATGGATGACGATGTGTGTATGTACAAAGAGAGGGAATGAAGAAAAAAAATGTAACAATGCTATTGTTGAAATTAACTAACAAATAACTTTTCGAATGTAAAAGAACTTAATATATAATGACCTTGGAGCTAGTCTGGTCAGCTTCAGCAACACATTAAGTAATATTGAGTTATGCATAGGAATAAATACAGATATATCAAATTCGTATTTATTTTTTTATTTCGCTTGATTTATTCTACAGAATAGAGTTTGTACAATATAATTATATAGAATACAGAATATATAGAAAATGAAGAAATATCATGTGAAATAACTTTTATTTCCTCTGAAGACTCGAATAAACGAGGTATCTAACTAATAGTTTTGCGTAAAAAGGAATGAAAACAAAAAAAATGAAGAGAAAAAAAAATCAATTACAATGTTCAATGACTTTAGTGTGCTGTCTTGATTTCTTCCTTGTCAATATCGTTTCTTCTTGCCATTTATTCCCTTAATATTAGTTGTTGTGTACTAAGAAGCATAAGAAACATTGGGAATATTTTTTTTATTAACTTCATCGGAATAAAAACAATGAATAATGTGGCTATGGATATTCATATTTCAGTTCTTATTATTATTTTTTTTTTTTTTGAAATTGAAATTAAAATGAAGAGAAAAAAAAGTATATGTATAAAAAACTATAACACTGAAAAGATCTCCCTATCTAGAAAACCGGTCGTATATTGTTGTTGTTGTTGTTGCAGCACCGTGAGTGAGCCATACGATCATCTGAGCTTTTAGAATAACTATAGTCGTCACATTGTTCTTTTTCGATTTCTTGCGAATGTAGATATGAAAAGTAAAAAAAAAAAAAATATAAAACCTTTGCTTCATACAATGTCGATGTGAAAGAAAACAATAAAATATGAGAAAACATTCAAAAGAAAGTGAGAAGTGCTAGTGGTATTAGTAGACATAGCAGAATAAAAGCAGAAATTCAAGAACGTGCATATAAAGAGAGGCTTAAGAATGTTCTGTTTATTTTTATTTTAATTGTATTGCTGCGTAATTTTTTTTTTTCAAACCATATTATTATTAATCTCTCATAAAGCATATTATCGACGGCAGCAACAGTAACAGCAACATAAATATCGGAAGAAAATATTCAATGCATTCAAATTTCCCTTTTATCATCATCGCTTCTCTTCTTATTATTTTCTTTAATTGGCTTCCTACTCGAAGCGATCTTTATTGATACGAATAGACATGGAAGGTACTTTTATTTTCATCATTTCCTTTACATTTTTGATCTACTCCAATCTACCTACGAGCATCTAGAATTAATCTCTTATTATTTTTATTTTTGATTGAACAGACAAATTTATTTATGAATAAATGAATTGGTAGAAAATTTTATTTCATCAAGAATAAATTATTAAAGCTACAACTACCAACGTAATTTCAATAATACGATACCTCCATCCCCATCTGCCTGTCTGAAGAAATTTCAGCTGTTATATTTTTCGTGTTATTTAATTTTTCAATATATTCGTCATCATCATCATAATGCCGATAAACGTAAAAAAATTGCAAATTTATTTGTTCTATTTTTTCTTTTATTCATTTTTAATATTAATAATTTTTTTTGCATTCAAATTTCGTTGTACGACAGACTCGAGAGCGGGTGCTTACGATATTTATTATTTTATAGATTCGACGATGAAGTATATATTTATAATGAGACATCAAATGGCCTAAATGCTAATTTATGCAATATCGTATTATATTGATTCTATTTATACCATCGATTCGGGAAATTTTAATTTTTACTAATTTTACACAGACATATGAAAAACATGAATTAATGATCGTAGCACATTACTCGTCAAAAAGTTCCGTTTATGCAATGCAATAATCAGAATAAACTTCAAAGGCAATATTTATGAAGAGTTTATATATATATTTTTTTTCTTCATTTCCACTTCGTAATATGTGGACAGAATTTTTGAATCTGACCTCCCTCAATAATAAATTATGTGTAATGGCAATATTTGAAAATATTTTTTTTAGCGAATATTTGTTAATTACATTAAATCAGCTATTTTTTATTTTTTTATAAATTTTTTAATGAGCCATAAGAAAAGATATAAAAAGGTCTCCGTATACATGTATGCATATTTTGAACTAAAGCGATAGAGTGAGTAGAGACGGTGTTAGTTGTTTGTGAGGATATAATATTCCGGGTTAAACGACACATGTTAAACGATAAATTTCTTTGCAAACAAAAATTTCCATGCATATCCATCCATCGGAGAAGTAAAAAACACTTTGTGGAGATTCATTTTTTTTTTCTTTGCTATTTAAAATTAAGATTTGATATTTTTGGAAATACGCTTGTAAAGCTAACTATCATATTTTTTTCCCGGCAAATAGTATCAAAGTGAGATGATGAAAATTTCATAGACAGATTATAAAAACATAAATCATCTGTGTTGAATCTTCATTTGAAATTTGTCGTTTAATATAATGTCTGAAAATAAGTTTAAGCTCATAAATAAATTTCTGAAATGGAATAATTGTAATAGCAATTAATTGAAACTCATTGTTTTTTATTTTTTTTGTAGCATAGGATAAATGCATTTAAATTTATTTCCTTCAAGTGATCATTTTTTTTTCTTTTAAATTTTAAATTTTTTCACTTTTTTTTCTATTTATCATAAATATTAGACGCTTATTGATGCTCAATCAGAGAATTTGGAATAATCGAATCAGACTAGGGATTTATATTTAATCTGTCAAATTCTATCCCACATTTTACTTTCTAATTGCATCCAAAGCAGCACTTAATTCTGGATTTGGTTTGTATTGTTGGTTGACAATACGCATCTGAAAATAAATTAAGCAAAAATAAAATAATTAAATTAGAGATTCTAAATTCGATAATTTTTGATTCATAAATGAAAAAAAAATACTATGGAAACCATACAGAATATAGACATCTTAAGTAATTAGATTTAATTATAATCGATACAAAAATAGATTAAGAGTACGAAATTCTATTAGACGTAGCAGTTTGTGTGGCTTCACGGAAATTCTTTGCGTACTTTATTTAGTCATCAAAAATTTACGTACCACTCTGTGCAATTCAAAAGAGTTTTATATCTAATCCTTAGAATGGCAAAATATATTTTTTCATTCGTTTAACTTTAATTCTTGGTATATAAGGGGTTAATATATACAGAAAGTAGTAAAGACATTAAAGAAGGGATTTATAGTAAAATTAGATATGTTGATAAATTCATAATCAAGTGTTTATAGCTTAAATTTAGGTAAATAGGGAAAATGAATATTTATGTATGTGTAGAAAAAGTTTGGATTCATTGCACTTGGTGATTCTGTTAAATAATGTATATAGGTGAAGCTTATTGTATTTTCATTTTTGATTATGGCTAATAGATGGAGTTACGATGAAAAGAAGAACATTTTCACACAAACTGTACGTCACTGCATTTCAGGATTATTTTACACATGCGTAGTCGTATGCTTTAGAATGCCCTTATTTTCATTGATTCTGCGTTTTAAAGCATCAAATTTTTACGATATCCTAAATGTCCTCTAATAAAATTAATCCTCATTTTTCTTAACATTCATATTTCTGTTCCACCTTTAATGCTTTGAATTGTAAATTGAGAAAAATGTCGAAGACTTTTTTGACTTTCCATTACTCTAAATAATGATTTAGAAAGGGATGATTTTTTTTTTTCTTCTTTCCTTTGTTATATTGAAATCTCTTGGGAAGAGCAAAAAGAACTAGATTAAAAAGAGAGAGGGTTCATTGTACTCTTCCATCAAAAAAACTTTTTTTTTTCGCAAGCATTTGAGAAATAGAAAATCGATAATCATCAAACTTAAGATTTTTTTTTTTAAATCTTTTTTTTGAAAAAAAAATATCAAATTTCGGTGGAACTTTAATGAAAATTTCAAATTTTATAAAATAATAAGCATTTTAAATTGTTAGATCTTTGTAAAGGGAGTGGCACTCTTATAACTTTATTACTTTTTGTCCTTAAACTTCATATGAGATTCTTATTAGTAGAATTGTTGTTTCGCTTATTAAACAATACAAATGTCCCGAAACAGCAGCATAGTAGAGGACATTACTGCTGTGACAGGACAATATAATCGTCTACAAGCCATTGAGAAAAAATTTTTTTATGCTTCCATTGTTGAAAATGATTTTCCAAATCCTTCATTTTATAAACTTTTTCACACTTTTAATTAAGTTTTACTTTTATTGACTTTTCTTCTTCATCACTTGAGATGAAATTCCAATGAAATTTAATGAATTTAGTAAAACTTTAAGTTCATTTGATTGAAATTTATAATAAATATGAAAGAAAAGTTATGAACTTGCAGAACACTTAACAGCACGACGTGACTATAACGACTAAACTAAGGGTAGTGGTAGTACGTTATCCGGTGTTTTCGGTATTCGTATCATGATACAGCGGCGAAAAATAAAGGGACTTCGGCTTTTGTAAGGGAAATTTCGTTATCAGAGTTGCGTAGTGTGTGAAAAACGAAAATATCAGGAGGGATATACTGCTTCGACTCAGTCAATAGCTATTTTGAACTCAAAGAACTTCATTGATTTTTTCATTTACTCAATGGTTTTAGCATATTATGATTGATAAATTAAATTACTTTAATCGTAAAAGAAATCATCTAAATTTCAATTTTGTCAAATTTCATCAGTAAATTTTTGTTTTTAAAATAATGTTTTCTTTTACTAAAGAAAAAAAAAAATCAATAATCCGACTTATTAAAACATTATTATCTCGAAGCATTTTTTCACGAGTTTGCGCAATCAAAAATGCCACTTTTTTAAAATAATAAAAAATCGCATGGAAGCATAAAAATGAAACTCAATGGCTGAATTTTTGTTTTTTTGATAATTAATTATGATTAAAAATTTTCTTCTATCTAAAATTCTGATGTTTCCCAATAAATATTTCATTATTATCGATAAAATATCTATTTACTAACCTTATTGACTTCTGGGTTCATCATATCCATTGATTCACAAATTTGGGGGTTTGATCGATTGAAACTAAAAGGAATAGAATAAATAAAAAAAATTATTGTAATGCAAATCTCAATGAAAAAGTTTTGTCATTTATTACCTTACGTCCACACGAGTCTTTGAGGAGTAACCAATGAATGTACACATGCCAACCTTTAAATAAGATTAGATATGTATTAATTAACCCAATATTTGAAAATATTGAGAACTTGAGATAAATGAATACTTACAATAGCTCCAGTCATAATGAAAACAAGTGGCAATACCTAGAAAGAAAAATGAGGATAATAATTAATTTTAAGATAGTTCTTGGAATCTTAATTTATTGTAAATACACTAGTAGATCTAGAATTATTATTTTTATCAGACATAAATTTCATTTCGTGCATCAATCTATTTTTAGTGGTGTCATAGAGGCAAATACAGTTGAACATGATTTACATAATGGATTGATACCAGTTAGTGCTACCACAGTAAATTGTAATACTAGCTCAATTACTAACACGAGTAGTACAACTCAAACATTATCTAACGGAGGTAATTCAGGGAGATCAACACCAAATAATGCAGATATGGCACCGGGAAAACTATTTGTTGGTGGTTTAAGCTGGCAAACGTCTAGTGAAAAACTACGTGAATATTTTGGAATGTTTGGAACAGTAACTGACGTTCTTATAATGAAGGATCCGATAACACAAGTATGTAGAATTAGTTACACTTTTCACCTCAAATCTAACAATTCTTTTTCACTCATTTCATTACGTAACTTCACTGTATATAGAGAAGTAGAGGCTTTGGATTTATAACTTTCACGGTAAATAATTGATATATACTTTATATTATTATTACTTAAGAATTCTTTTTAATAATTATAAAATTATTTTTTTTTTTAAATTATTTAGGAACCAGATGCAGTCGAAAAAGTTCTTAAAGTTCCAATTCATACATTGGATGGAAAGAAGATTGACCCAAAACATGCTACACCAAAGAATCGCCCAAAAGCTGCCAATAAAACTAAAAAGATTTTCGTTGGTGGTGTTTCACAAGACACAAGCGTTGAAGAAGTTAAAGCTTATTTCAGTCAATTTGGCAAAGTTGAAGAGGCAGTAATGCTAATGGATCAGACGACAAAACGCCATCGAGGTTTTGGATTCATTACTTTGGCAGATGGTAAATTATTGAGTCATACATTTTTTATACTATGCAATATTAATCTATTATATTTTGTTTTACAGAGGATGTTGTCGACAGAATATGCGAGATTCATTTCCATACGATTAAAAATAAGAAAGTGGAATGCAAAAAGGCTCAACCTAAAGAGACTGTAACTCCAGCAACACAAATGCAATTACAAAAGCGTTTGTTGCTTAATGGTCTCGGATTAAGAATGCCAACTACTCAAGCAGTTGTTGGAAATCCGCATCATCATCATCATCATCATGCTGCAAATGTTGTACCAACAACTTTGACTGCATATCCATTGAATGTTGCAGCTCAGGTAATTTTATTGGAGAATCTTTTTGGCATATTGAGTGTTTAGAATTTTTATGCATTTAATCAGGCCGCTCAAGCAGCAAGTATGGTTCCAAATCATCATTTGACAAACGCTGCTGTAGCCGCAGCAGCAGCTTCAAGTAACGGAGGAAAATTGATAGCAACATATCCCTCATCATTCCATGCTTTAAGGTAAATTTCAATATTTTAGAATCTTGACTTAATTTCTTAATTTTGAATTATTTTGGTTCCTCTCAGATACACTCCATATCCAATAGCTCCGACTATGCCAACTGCAGCAGCAGTATCTCAGTTATCAGCTCAGACAGCAAATCAGCAGCCACAGAATCCTCAATTGACTGCAGCAGCCGCCGCAGCAGCTAATCCATATCCAGGATATAATTTGACAAGTGTCGATATGTCAAGCTTCAATGGAATCGATTGGTCGTCAATGTATGGCATGTATGTATAAAATGCATCATCTATCTGTCTTTCTTTATAATTATTTTCTCAGTGCTAAATTACGAGATTTATCTTTGAATTTTTACTTCTTAATATACTTAGTGTTACTCATTCATTTTGATTAATTTTTATTACTTATTACACTAAACTTAATTATTTCCTATTTTAGTATTTTTTTTACATTAATTGTTTCTCTGGTAATTATGATAAATTTTGATTAAACTGATTGATTGAAAACTACTTAATATTCATTAATTGAAAAAGAAAACAAATATCAATTATTATGATACACAACAAATATCTTTGGGATGTTGTTACTATAACATCAAAAAAAAATCTATAATTACTGAATTTCTTTCTTAATTTTGCGTATAGTAAAATACGTTAGAATTTGAAAACACTACTCATTATTTTTAACTAAGCACTACTTCTTTTGATTTTTTATTTTGATATTTTTTTGTGTTAAATTTTAATGTGCTATACTTAGTATATATATGAATATTCTTAATTTTATTGTAACATTAATTTATGATTTGTCTCGTAGTAAGATGATTTCATTTCCTACTTTTTTTTTAAATTTAAAAAAAGAAAATATAACAATAACTTATTGGTCTCATTTAAATTTATGACGTAATAGAATGCATTATCAAGCCTCTTAATTATTTTGAAAGAAATTCGAATTTGTTCTTAATTCTTGCCACATTTAACTATATATGATTTTCAATAACTAATAATTAGTTTTAATTGTAAGAGATTTCGTTTAGTAAAATTTTTTAATGAGAATGCAAAAAAAAAACATTTATGTAATATATAGTAAAACATATTTTTATGTTAGTCCCACCTCTATTGAAAAAAAAAAACAAAACAAAAGAATACAAATGGTAAATTAGAAGAAGATGAGATTTTAGTATTTAGTAGAATTTAATTTTATATCAGCTTATTATAAAAAAAATAGAATAAAAAAAAAGTATGGAAACATTTTTTGAGATTTTATAGATCTTACATATTTCTTAATAATTTGATAATTAAATCGGCTGATACATACATATAAAAGCGAGGCTGTCAATGTATTGAATACAGCGGAAATATAAATTATAACAATATCCTATTTGCGTTCTTAAAGCAATAAAAAGCTCGCAATAATCAGTATTAGAAATTGTGTCCTTTTATTCTGGATAAAAAAGCATTATACATTTTTGAAAAAAAGTAACAAAAAAAATATATATTGGCCATTATGTGTGATGTAAATTTAATTTTTTCTCCCTCAAACATACAAATTTATAATGTGATGATAATATGATAGATTTACAACATAATCTTGCCCATTTTTTAAAAATCATTTCATTTCATCAAAATTTTCGAGTTTACGATTACAAAAATGGATGGTTTTCAAGTCTTTGAAAATATAAAGAAAGTTTGCTCAAGAAAAAAAACCTTTCTATACATGCATAACTACTGATATTCACATTTCATAATTATTTTTATCAATTTATTTTAATTTATATAATATGATACATTAAGACATTAAGTAGCCAAAATTCTTGACATTGCTACCTTAAAATTCAAACAGATATTCAACAGCAATAACACCTATTTTTCTAATAACTTAATGATGATTTCTGTCTCATTCTCCTTCTCTTTGAACAATAATGACTATAACTTTAAAAGAAAAATAAAATATATATTCATAAGCACCTTGTGCCTTAAATGTCAGCCAATGAGTTTAAAACAATTTTGATACGTATACATTCAAGTAAATAATTCATTAAATTTCAATTACCATATCATTTTTGAATGACACAATTAAAAGTTTCTTTAATCATTACAATCCATTGTTGTGATTATTCATATCCTATATGCTTGATATATTTTTTAATTTCTCCTTTTATTTTTAATGTAAAATCCTAGTTATTTTAAATAAAAGTAGATATTTGAATCACTTATTTTCTTACTGGTAGATGTTTCAGAATTTTGGCTTTTAATAATTGATGATTTTTTTTTTTTCATAAGTTTATGTACCTAATTTATAATTCTTATCACACAGTGGTAGTACGAATAAAGTAAGCTCACTTATTTTATATTGTAGCAGAAAAGACACTTTTTTAATTTTATTATTATTTTTTTTTTTTCAACTTAATTTCTTGATTATTATTATTATAATTATGTATATGAACAAAGCTATATTATAGAAAAGGAAGAAAGTACAAATATTTTCATTTTGTGAAAGTATATAATATAATAAGATGGTTCTCTTTGAAGACTTTTTTAGAACGTCAAAAAGGAGACTTAAAAAAATAAAAATAAAAAAAAACTATACCAAAATGTTTCAAGACATAGCAAACTAACTCTATCATTAAAAAAAAATATCACGATAAAGTGCTCTGAAAGACTGAAGAAGGAAATACTAATGAAAACCATCATATTTAGATATATTTTTTATCAGCTTCTAATTTTTTTTAATCCCACCATTTTTTATCTCAATTATTATTTTTTTTTCTGTTTCAATTTTTTTTATTATACTATGAAACCAAGATATATAGATGTGTGTATACAAGAATTAGATAACTTGCAGTAGATTGGTCGAACATGGTTAAATTAACTTTATATTTCACATGAGACTCTTTAAAATGTATGAAACTGCATGCACTTTGATTAATGTGGTCTGCTTCACGTCTATATAGCTTGTCATCTCAACTTCAAGTTTAAATTTGAAGAGATGTTTTAAACATTAAGTGAATTCTCTAAGTTCGTGATCATGTCATGAAAATAAATTCAATTAATTCCTTTTTATATCAATGAAAGAAATTGAAAAGTGTTGTGTGCACACATATCTTTTTTATATATATCATGAGATGAATTAATTATTATCATCAGAATTCTTTTTGAAAAAAAAAATTGAAATTCTATAAATTTTTTAAATATGAGACATAAAAAAGCGAATAATCTTCCTTAAAACTATCAAAATTTTTAAATAATTATTCTTCTATCCGACATACAAGAAAAAAAGAGAACAATTTGATTACAAAAAGCATGGTTTTTAAGTGACAATACTAAAGATACTACTTTTTCTATTTAAAATTACTATATAAAAAATGTTGATATTACTCATTAAAAAAAGTAAAAAAAAAGAATACCTTTTTTCAAAGGATTGTGGAATTTGAAAGCAATAAGAACTTAATAGTTGTTTTTTATGAAAGTAAAATTTCTAAAATGAGTATTTTTGTGCAAAATTTAATAGCAACTTAGAACAATAATAATTTTTGAAAAAAATTAAGAATCTTTCCTGCTCTCCCTCCTTCTTACACTACTTTTACTATTTCTAATCTCATTTCATTATAGATGTTATTTATTGTAGACTACCATTCTCTCTTTTTTATTTTGGTTAGAAATTGAAAACTTTGCAGTAATTTGAATTTTTGCTTTTAAATTAAACAACTTTTTTGTTATCTTTCTCTCTGATTTTTTTTCTTAAATCTCTTTTGAGAACATAAAATATTAAATATATGTATATTAATAGTAGAAAGACTTGAGACAGTAAAAATTATATTTTGTGAGATCTTCTAAACATAAAAAGTATGTCTAATAAATAATAATTAAAATATTAATAAATGATAAATAAATAAATGATCTGATACATAATAATGTTTATGCGAATGAAGAACATGAAGAAATTAATAATAATAATAATAAATAATGTAAAATTATTCTGTATCAATATAATATGTAGAATAGAAAGATGCTAAATACTTAAATGTAGTTACATTAAAGTTATGTGTATGAGATAATTTTATGTGTATTACTAAATGGAACAACATATAGTGTTAGATTAGAGACTGGATATTTCATATTATTTTATTTATTTGCATTCTTAATAAAATTATTAATTTCATTGGTATCCTAAATACAATTAGCTTTTTTTGGTTGACAATTTAATTTTCATTTCAAACAGTCTATCCATATCAAGATGAGACTTACTTTGCATACAGATTATATTGCAAAGTATCTTTTAATCACAAATCTTTTTCATTTCATTTTCATATTGCAATAATTTATATTTAGATTCAGTTGATCTGTTTGTATGATTTACTTCCTTTATTTTAATCTATACATTGGTTTCGCTGTTTCACTATGTAAAACATTAATGATAAAATTTTAGAGCATAGAAAATTAATACATAATGTAACAGATCATAGAGCAATATTTGTAAGGATAATGATATATATTAATATATAAAATATGAAAACTGGTATATTTATAGACACATATGAGCATATCATGAAATTATATTTTCGGGAAATTTGATAATCATGAAATAGAAAATTTTTGTTTGGTTTGTGAACAATATGCCAGTTCTCAAAATACTGCATTATAAGCTTTGTTCGATCCTCCCAAATTTCATCAGCATCTAATCTTCACATAAATTTAGTTGCTCTCTATTTTTAAAAGGCTTTTTAATTTGAGATTAAAGATTAGATGCTGGTAAGTATGGGATCCACCTTCCTATTTTTTTCTTCAATAGTATGTAAAATTTTATTTTAAGTTTTTTTTAGATTTAAATTGAAATTGACAAAACAAATATTTTTTTTTGGTTAATTACATAACAAGTATTCAATTCTCATAAATTTATACAGGTAGTAGAACATTTAATTATTACAAATTAAACAAAAAATAGATTGCAAAACAGTTTGCAAAGTATCTATATTAAAATAAATATTAGCAAACTCTAGTAATGATAGTAATATTTGATGTAAAAACCTTAGTAACTTTAAAATAAAAACATTTATAAGTAGCAGTATGTTATTATATTAAATTTCATGTAAACATAAACAGTTTTTTGGTCTGAATTTTGTAGATTAGAATTCTTTTGGCAAAGAAATTATTGTCTTGAATAAAAGTGAATACGTAAAAAATCACTATATATATTTTTTTTTATCTCTAAAACTTATTTCCCATTTTTGACCCCCCTTTTTGTAATGTTTTACTTTTTTCTCATGCATTTAAATTTTACTTTTCTTTTATTTAATTATAGCACAATGTAAATTTTGTAAGACATTAAATTCTGATCTGTACATATTATTGACACTTGTACTTAGCAAAGTAATTCAATGGGACAATTTTTATCAAAAGTTACTGGCGTAGTTAGAATTTATTTTTCAGTTTTTAAATGTAAATTAAGGCGACTTTAAAACGCATGACTTTTAGTGTTTATTACTGCAATGCATTTCAATTTAAAGTTTGAAAAAAAAACAAATCTATGCTCATCATGTTGGTTGATTCTCGCGATTTTCTTTGGTAGATTCTAAATTTCCATTAGACACATTTTGTCTTCAGTGGTTGAAGGATTTTTTTTTATATATATATTTACATCTAATTAGCTACTAACTGATGTCATCTTCGATATAACAATTTATTGGATTTTCCCATACTTTTATACATTTTTGATCTTTTATAACTAAATTAAAAACATTTTTTCCTTTATTACTAAAGCAGATTTTGGCAGCAATTCAATGTTGCCCCATCATGATAATAATTTATGATTACTTTATGATAAATTTAAAAAATGTGGAATTTACTCAAAGAGAAAATCCAATCAGGTAAGTAATGATGAAAAAAGTATGTGATCATGTGTGCGAGAATAAAAAAACGTAATCAAAAAAGTGATTTTTGTGAATTTATCAGAATTGATAATGTCAATAAAGATGCATGAAAAAGTTTAAGTCTATAATTTTTTCGCTCGATAGTGAATCAATAAAGGAAATAAATTCATAACAAACTTTTTATTTCATAACTTATTTTTAAGTAGTTATGTATTTCAGACAGAGTTGTATGATCTACAATTTACTGCCTTCAGCATGAGTTGTCAGTAATAAAATGCAGCACTTTAAATGTTTTTTTTACATATCTAGGTTAATGCAGTGAAAACTGAGAATTGGGGTAAGTTCATTTATTTATTTTGCAGGCTAAACTATTTATAAAAGCAATAGTTTTACTTTTCTTGTCAAGGTGATATTCGACAAAGTGGTTCCTATTACTTCTTTTGAAAATGTTCCGGCTTTGATTCGTGTTTCATTTTTACATTTAAAAAGTTTTTAGGCTTAATTTGAATTTTTTGAAATTTCTAATGTTCTATTTCATTTAGAATATATTTTCTAAAATTTGCCAGAATTTTCTGCTCAATGTAATTTAATCTTTAAGTCATAAACTTCAAAACCAGAATCAGAGAAAAATTTCTCGAAGCCGGTATTCTATTCATAAAAGAATGACTGTTCAACGTAATCGGATAACATTGTTTATCCTCAGTTTGTATTGCCACTCACGTTACCTAATTAATTCAATCTTGCTAGACACTTTTCCAACAACTCTGGCATCCAAGTTTAAAGTCAGCATGGTCTTAGTTTGATTTTTTAATAAATCAATAATAACAAAAACACTATGGCAACTGACGCACTATTTCTAGATCTACTTAATTGTTATTTTTATAGATGTAATAAAACTTACAGCATAGTTCTTTTTCATTCCTTTCCATGTGAAGTATCTCCAATCTCTTTCGACGGCTTTACCTACATAAACAAAAAAATTATAAAGTTAATTTAATTTGTAGATTAGAAAGATTAAACTAAATAATGTTACCTTCATAGTGGCGCAAGTTAAGAGCCATATTACGGACCTAAAAATAATCAAAGATAAAAATTATTATCGTGTTACTTTAGATATTCCAGATAATTTTTAAATCAATGTATGTCTTCACAAGGGATAAACATAATGACATCAAGGTTGCATGCATTTATGTTGTTTATTTTCAATAATAACCTACACTCAAATCCTAGAAGCTATATAAGATTTTTTTGGCAAAAAAGTAATCTATAGATAGAAAGATACAAGTCATTATTTTTCGTTCCAAACGTTTTCGCAGAGGTTAAATTTTCGTATGTATTTTCTGCTTTCTATCATTTTTCATCAAATTCGTACATGAAAGTGTATGGGTTCTCATTTTTTTTTTTACTACACTTTACTTATGAAATGATCGATTTTTTGAGTACAACGTGTCTATAAATTATTTATTTATATACTCGAACGCAAATGTTTCATTTGAATACATAATCATGATAACAACTAACTTTAATATTAAAATCATAAATTTGATGCTGGAGAAATTAAATTGAAATTGGAAATGGAATGTTTCGTAACAATAATTTGCGATGGTATTTGCAATAATTCTTAGTGTGCGAAAGAGTTTCTTATTCTTTCTTTTTAAGTAAATACGTTGGTCGGTCGTCATCTTAAGCAGCAACCATTTCTTAATAATTTGAATGATAAATACATAAGTGTGTGACAAATTTGAATCGAAGCATTAATTAGTTTCATGATTAAGAATATTTTGCGATATTTAGCGCTATTTAGAGAATAAATCAAATTCCGTACTTGTATCTTATCAAAATTTGCTCACAAACAAATTTTTAAAATAGTATGAATGTTGCTTCCAAAACGCAAAATAAGAAGTGCCGTTTATGTAACAATATAATTTCTCGGAATAATATATCATTACGCCGTTGATGAAATATAATACATTAAACTTAATCATCCCATGACTCATCTTACTTCTATTATTATTTTAGTTTCCTATTCCCTCTTTCTTATGAAATCATTTTTGTACTAGACATATTTGCACTTTTGCACGCAGACGTCTCTCCAGAATGGATTTGAGACCAAACAAGAAAAAAGAGAATCTATGTATTTGTGGATTCTTACCGTCATTTGTTGAACGGATGCGACTGCCTTTGAGAGAACCATCTTTATTCACTTTTTTTTGATGCACTGATAAATAAACAAACGTTAGAATATTTTTTTAAGGTCCCTTACGACGTGCGATGGATGTTAACAGTTTGAAAGCAAGTTAGTGAATGAGTAGAGAAAACCCTCAGTAAGAATAAGCGAAAGAAGAGAAAACCTTTTTCAAGTTATGGCATGCTACTTTTTCTATTGAACATGATATTAATTCGACATTGACCCATTTTTATAGTTCTGACTATTAAATTTTATGTCGTGGAAAATAATTGATTTTTACATAAATGCCGTAATAAATGATTAATTGTGTGGTGTCATGCTTTTCAAATTTTTCCCGACATGTGCTGCATTGATATACTAACACAATCAAATTGTGGATTGAAGTAATACACATTTAGTCTGCGTATAGCGTACTATACGTTCTCAATGAAAGAGAAGGCACAAAAAATTACATAAATACTTTCACACAATTTTAGCGAAAAAGTTGAGAATCCTTACATGTGAAAAAGTCGATGCTACATACTTTTAGAAGGGGGATTAAAGTTTTTTTTCTCTTCAGCTCCATTTGCATTTTTTTTTTTTTGGAACAGCAAACAATAAAAAGAATAACAAATAGAAGAAGAAGAAGAAAGGTACGGCTGGTACACACGCCGTACTTTATAGTTGTTGTGAGATATTCATTTTCCACCCATAGTTAAGGACATTTGAAGGGCAGAATCGATGGAGAAAATAAAAGCCGGTATGCGTGAAGGGCTGCTCATTTTTCTCTCTTTCTCTTCCTCAATCATACACACACGCAAATCATTACAAAATCATTTTTTATGATGATGATGATGAAATGAAATCTGCCTATTTTCCTGCCAACTTTATAAATGTTTGTATGCATGTATGTCTGCAAGAATAATAAAAACAATTTTAAGAAAAGAAAAACATGTGACTAAAAAATTTTAACGGTGTTGATAAAAAAAACATAGTGTTAAAATATTTTTGTACACAAGCAAAGCAAGCTTATTCATTCTTCGATGACGTCAGAAACAGTACACTTAGTCACGTAGGCATCTTTTTACTTTTCGACAGCGTTCAAAGCGAATATTCTGATCGAACATTGTTTTTCAAAAAATTTGCACGCGTGTTTGTAAGACGACTGTAACGGAACTGCAAAAGAAAAGTATGTACGTACGTTTGTATCCAAAAAAATTCTAAAAATAAACAACGCAATACTTTCTTTAATTACTTTTTTTATATATATTTATTGAAAATAATGTCAAAAACAAGGATAATTTAAAATATTCATAGTTCTTAAAAGAAAATATCGCAAAGCTTTATTTAGAGTAACTATATCTTTGCTAACTTCATTCATTTCTTGTGTATTAAATATAGAGAAATTTATTTCTGTAGTGTAGAAAAATTTAGCGCGGTAAACTGCACATTTCGCATGTCTGAATATCATTATTGTTGATAAAAGTGCAATGGTTACATGTCCAGTCACTTCCAGCATTGTTAATTTCTGCATTCATATGGTTGTCACTCCTGCAAAAGATAATTATTTTTATTAAAACTTGGGTAACTCCGAGTTGACTCATATTCAAAGAACTTACTCATGAACATGTGCGCTAATTAATTGCTCAAATGTGCGCCAAATGTCACTCCTCATAAACTGATTAGCTAAATTTTCGTCCTGTGCTCGAACAGCCTGTAATATCTCTCCCATCTGAGACTTCATTTTAATATCAAAACACGTCAATCCATAAAGGTAAAGAAGAACGTGAAAATCTGACATTGCCTAAAATTGTAATTTAAACAGCGTTAAAACATGTAAATGAATTCAAATTTTTTCGTAAATTATACCAATAAAAAGTCTCGTGACTTGTAGGTTTGCATGTAATTATGAAAAGTTGCAAAATCTTGTAAATGTTTGTCCAATAATCGATTTTCAATTGGGAATCGTTGCTGACGGGATGGGAATGTGAAAAGAGGAACGAGCGGTGATGATGTTGGGACATCGAGTAATAAATACTCTACAGGCAATGGACGTGCCATCTTTTGAACCTCATTTCCATATTGATCCTTGTCCTATAAAAAGAAAAAAAAAAATGATGAACAAAAATTGTTAGGTCGAAATTTCATGTCCAAAGTTAATACAGAATAGATGATCTGTGTATTTTGCATATGTATGAGTACCTAGTATTGAGCATACGTCAGCACTCAATTGCTTCCCCGTTCTTACATTTTACATTATTTGGTTCAATGTCCACCACCCAGCAAAAATTTCCCTTTCTACTTTGAAAGCGTATTAGTGCTTTTAAAAATAACGCATTGACTTGTACATTACGGCTGGAAAGAAACTTGAACTTTTCACCTTGAAAATCGTAAACAAATGTTGGAGAACTTTTTTTTTTATATATATACTCTCTTTACATCACGGGTACGCGCATAATCCAAAAATGTCGTCAAGCAGCTGGTTTTATTTCTCTCTCATTACTCATGCGCATTTAATAAGTGAGAATTTCTCAGCGCTTATGATTTCTATTATCACATACATTTGCAACAGAGCCGCAAGTTTTGGAGCCAAAAAGTTTTTCTTTCCCTTTTCACTGACACTTTTCAGTTGGTAACTGTTGATCATCATCGTACCGCCGTTTTATTTTATAAGAATCAGAAAAAATATATATTCAAGATGAGAAAATTTTGAGAATCAATTCTAGTTAGTTTTCTCATTGAAAACTTTTATCGAAATTGTGTCATCACATAGTTAATTATATTTTTCTTAATATTATAGTCGAGTGAAAAAGCATAAAGATAATATTATTAACGTAACATTGATAAAGGTCAATCGAAAAAAACTATCACATATTGATCATTTGGAACTTTAATATTTTTTCTTAAACTCTTCCTTCATTTCAATTTAACAAAACAAAATCATAAATAAAGTTTGTGACAATTTTATTTAAAAGTGATTTTAACTTTTTTTTTTCCTTTTGGAATTTCTAATATTTCAAAAATGAATTAAGTCTCAAATAAATAATAATACAAAAAATAACATCAATCTTCAGTAAATAGAGAAAAAAAAGAGAGTGAGAAAAAAAAGAATTGAGGGAAAAAAATTTTTCCATCAACACAACAAACTGAATTTTTCCAATCTGTACATCAGTATTCAACGAACAAGAGCTTTCGCAATACACTAAAAGGGAAAATATTACGCTCGTTAAAAGAGAGAAGGAAGAAGAAGAATGATAATGAAAAAAAGTAATGGAAGTTTTTCCGGAATCAGAATGTAACATATTTTTGACAATATTTATGCATTCTACGTTTGAATCAATTACATTCGTTCATTGAAATCAATACAAGTAATTTTCGAATGGAATCATCATAATCAACACATTTGGAAGTTCAGTTAATTATAATAAAAAATGAGTTCCACAAACAGGAAATTGTTAAAGACTATGTCTGAAGTGATTTTTAAAATTTTTAAGAAGGCACAGATCATTTTAAAATAAAATCTTATTAGTTTGTTTCCAATTAATCGTGATTTTATGTTCTTCACGCGTCATCAATAAACAGGAAAATTACTTTTCCTGTGGAATTAAAAAAGAAAATTATAAAATTTAAAGAAGCTACCAAGTCAAAGAAAAATCATAAATTAAAGCTTAATCGTCACCACAAATCAATTGAGAATCAAGGTAAGTATTATTGTAGTAGCTAACATCAAAAATTAGAATTTATTTTGGGCTCGTCCCTTTTTCCTTTGGTGACGTCATTTCACCGATCATATTTCAACTGTGCTGAATCGAAAAAAAAAATCCTAGTATAAATTGGCATGAATATAATTAATATGTTTTAGTCGAAGTGAAGTCAAGTAAATATCTTTTTTTATATGTTTATCGGATTAGAACATGCAAAAGTTACTTTCGTCTCAACATATTCGTGCTTTTTACTCTTATTCTCATAAAGTCATAAAAAATATTTTGGAAGGCATATGGAAATGTAGATATTTGTTGACCTTGAGCGAAATTTATATTTAGGTTTACTTTTTATTATTTTTCTATATTGATAATTCAATCTCTTTTTTTTCCAAAAATCGCAGTCAATACATTTCCTCAATGACAAATCTTTCCTTTCTCTTCTTCTTCTTATTATGAGATTCAAACTGATTTAAGCATTAAAAATTATAAAGCTTTCAAATTTCCTCCTTTCATTCGTAGATGGATAATTTATTACCAAACGAATTGGAAGAGTTAATTGTATGCAGTTGTTGCCACACAACATTCAATGATTCAGATGCATTACCAAAACTATTTTCTTGTCGCCATTACTTTTGTCTCAAATGTATCAACACAATTTTGTTGAAGGGAAAGGAGCTTTATTGCATCCATTGTTGGAAACGTACAGAAATACCCGATATGAAACCAGAAAATTTACCCACATACAATGCGATATTGTATTTATCACAGAATATGATAAATATAAAAGCAAAGAAAATTATAAGTGCAGATAAAAATCAATTTTCGCCAAATAACATATCAACAAATTTAAATAATAAAATACGTTCAAATGAAAATTGTCTCACTCATGCGATGCCCAATAGTTTATGGTGCTTGAAGTGTAATGTCTTAGTGTGTCGAGCTTGTGCCAGTACTGAAGATCACCGAAATCATACCGTTAAGAGCTTAAATGAAGCTAAAGAAGCAATTCATAATGACGTTTTATCGGAATTAATTAAGATGCAAAAGAAATTAACAGAATTACAGCATCTTGTGTTTAAGCAAAGGGACTTTTTGCTTAAAATCCTTGAAGGTTGCACAACACTCAAGACCCAAATTGAAACCGAGCTAATTAATCATATACCGACATTAGAAATAAGCGATATTCGAGGAAATTTGTCTAAAGCTAAACTAACATTGACGTTACTCGAGCATCAATCGTCTCCAGCTGAGGCCTATCGATTATTCACAAGTCTTAACATGGAAAAGCAACGACTTCATTTTAAGTATAATGAAATGCTTTTACAATGCAAACTCGAAGAAATCATTCAACATAATGGTTCCCTTTTGGATTTCGATTTTCTAAAGCAAATCTCTTCGGTACTAAGTATGAATGGTGTCGACGCCGTTACACTAAGCGAAAATCAAGTCATCTTAAATGCAGTTAATAGTAATTTAGCGTCCATTTCTAATCAAACCGTCTTAAACAATAACAATAATAACAATTCGAGTAATACAACTAATAATAATAATAATTCAAATAATTCAAACAACGGAAGTAACAACAACAACAACAATAATAATAATTCTAATAATTTAAATAATAATAACAATAATAACACCATAAAAAATAATAATCACCCAACTCAATTAAGCACACCGATCTCAAGTGCTTCAATTAACAACATCAACAGTAATTCAGCAACTGTAGCAACTTCACCATTCAATTGTAATCACATTATGACTGGATTAGGACATAATAATATGATTTTATTATTAGCTAATTATTGCATTTCTCAATTATATTCACATCATATATTAACAACAAAGACAATGGCGCAAGCACTCATGAGCAGTCCACCTCACAATAAAACTTCATTTTCCTTTCCCAGTAATAACAACAACAATAATAATAATATCTTTGGTGGAATAATTGGGATGCTTCCTGAACAAATGTCCCAAATGTCAATGCAAGATCATCTCTTGCAAAAATTTTCGGAATCAACAAACATTTCTACATCAGATCTTTTGAATAATGTTGGACACATTGGAAACGGAAATATATCTAACTTTATATCAGCAAATAGTCGTCAACTTCATCATTCACATCATACTCCACCACCATTAAACTTTATACCTGATATAAATGGAATCGTTTTACATCATTCATTACATTCCTCAGTATCTAATTCTAATAATAATTTATCAACAACAACGACTACGTCAAATCCCCAGCAATCTGTCGCAAATATTGTTCAAAATCCTAGCGTTCATGTATATCCAATATATTATTTCAACATTGAAATAAATGGATCACCTTTTGGACGAGTTCTAATTGAAGTACGTAACGATGTGGCACCAAAAATGGCCAAAAACTTTGGTTCTTTATGTACAGGTAAATTCTTACATTTATAAAGTAATTAAATTAATAAAATAATGACCTTCTCTCTTTTTTTTAAGGCGAGCTTGGGTTTGGCTACAAAGGATGTTCCATTTTCCAGTGTTGGGAAAACGAGTCAATCATAACAGGTGATTTTGAATTAAACAACGGACGTGGCGGACGTTCAGTATTCGAGGATAGTTTCTTTATGCCTGACGATACAAAAATTTTAGCGATACGCGGATCGGTAGGAATGCGACGCAGTCAAAAACGTCACGATAATTTAGGTTTAGTCGGTTCACAATTTCGAATTATTTTACGTGAAATGAGGGGATTTACAGGAATTTTCGCTTTCGTTGTTGAAGGCTTAGATTTGGTGGACAAAATAAGTAAAGCGGGTGATTCGGCTGGGAAGCCGACAAGTAATGTGATCATAGTTAATTGTGGTAAATGGCAATAGACGAGATAACCAAGTATTTTTGATTTTAGAGTATTTTTAAATGAACGTGCTGATATGTAATGAATATAGTAAAGATTTATAAAGTTACCTTTAAAAATTTAAAAAAAACGATGATACAAAATGAAATTAAGCGTAATGACCTGACTAATTAAAAAAAAAAAAATGACGATGATCATATATTTTTTGTGGACATTTTCTGTAGATAACGAAGCATGTATGCAAAAATGCTTGCAATAGTTAATGGTCTATATAAGTATTTAAAATGATAGGAACCGAAATTGAAAAGAAATAGAAAATATTTATTGAAAAAAATGAACAAATTAAAAAATAAATCCTTTAGAAAGTTATTGTAGCAATAGTCAGCGTGCTTAAAACAAAAAAAAAAAAAAAACACTGCATAAATTGTTGTAATTCGTGACTACATCTAATGTAAATGTGAAATAAAATTTTAACTGTGAAAAAAAAAAAGAATATATATTTAAAGCACAAAGCTCATAACTAAGCTCATTAGCCGAAAATTTGGTCGAAAGTATCTCATTTATTGTTCAAGGAAGCCTAAAAAGGCTTTCCAATAAGAAAATCGAAAAGAAATAAAATAGAAGAGAATGAATACTAAAAAAATATATATTTACGCTAAAAAATGATGTTAGTTGTTTATAAATTGAACAGAGAATAAATATACTTCATGTTATGATTAGGAAGAAATTCATAGATACATACTTAACATAATTATCGCATTGAACAAAAAAAATATATATATTATAAATGTTTGTCTCTTCGTTAGAGAAAAAAGAAACGAATTGAAGATAGGCTAAGCGACTTTATGCTTTGGTTAATGTATGTACCTGTTTTGAAGTAATTCAATTTCGGTTACAAATAAAGAGTCTTGACGTGTTCTTTCGAGAAATCACGCAATTTGATAATGATAAAGTAACGATGTTGCAATGTTTTTGAAATATCACAATTTGCTTGAATTCCAAAATTACAAAACAAAAAATATTTAATGTATTAGAATTTGTGCATTTAGTCTATCAATTTAAACAGAACTCTTTTTTCAACCAATAATTTTGGTTTAGAAAATTAATTTAAGTTTCAATTTGAATTGAGGTGTAAAACTAATAAAGTTTTCAAAAATTTTGCAATTCTGTTATTTTGTTTGCAAACCTCGTGAAATGCTTAAAAAAATATTTATGAAAAAAAAATACAATCAATAAAAAACATTATCTGTCGCAATTTTAAATCATATAAAAAAGTATAAATAGAACGAAAACCAGTAAAAAAAATATATAGACAATCTCCTCGAGAACAAAAATAAGTAAAAGTAAAAAATTAGTTCGAATTCTTGATGATTATTATTACCTATATGTGAAAACGTTTGATTTTATAAGAAAAGATATACTTAAAGACTGGAAGGTTCTCGGAAAACTGATTGATGGATTTAGTAATTTTCTTAAATTACCGGGAAATAAAACGAATAGTACGAATCTATACGAGTATTGATTTAGAATGGTACAACTTAAATAATTAGTAGTTCATAAAAACAATTATGCAGGAAAATGGAAAATTTTAATTTTAAATCATTCTTTTTTTTTCTTTAGTAAATTAATAGATTTTGAGTTCAAAACTTGCAGTCAAATATTATTAATTATTAATAAACGGATCGAAAAAAAATATGAAAATTATTTATTTTCCCTCATCAGTTACCTCATGAATGCGAAAGAAACAAAAATGGTCAAATTTCATCAGTGAAAGTGTTAAGAAAAATCTCATGTAAAGAAAAGATAGAATAGCCTATATTAAATTATTGATGTGTGATAAGAAAAATAATAATTTGTAGTTCATTCACGCGCCCATTCGTAGTTTTGTTGCCGTTAGTGTAATATTAATATTGTGAGACTTTGTTTACTATGCAAAAATAGGATTTCATTATTATATTTTGAACATACATCCCCGATGTGTTAAAATAGGAATTATCTTGAGAATTATGTTTCTTCGTAAATATTATCAATTAGAATAAAAATGAGAAGCAAGAAAAAATTGGTTGTTTTATTTTTCTTACCTTAAAGAAAACATCTGGGACGTATTGTTTATCAGTGGACTCTCTTATGTAGCCTAATTCTGGAGCGTCTTTAGTTGGCAGCAAACAATTGTCACGCACTAAAGCCATGCATTGAGCTGATACTTGATATCCTTCCATATGAATTTGGTTCTCTTTGTCTCCTGTTTTTGTGAAATAAAAACAGTTTTTCATTTAAGTTTAAGCTCTAATTTAAATCATACGAGAAATTGCATACCTGTGACACAAATAGTGACAAATTTAGATCCAAGATATCCATTTGAAGCTTGTCTACAAACATTTGGATGAAGATTCTGAAAATGTCCTGCCAAAATACATTCTTTAGCTGTCAAGAAAAATGTATCGATTCCTCGAAGATGTTTGACTTTTCCATCATTAATAGCTTCAAGATCAGTAAAAATCCAACCAATTCTCTTGAGACCAAGTAAATGAGCCATTTCTTCAACTTCTCCATCATTTGGATCATCCAAAAGTTTAATACTAGACTTAGTACTTTCTTGAGGAGGTTCATAAATTGCAACTACTCTAGCTCGAATGCCTAAAGGAACATCGGTAGTTGTTTCATAACATCCATATAAAAATCCTAAGCGTTGATGAGATGTAGTTCGCCAATAATTGATAAATTCATCAACAATTTCATTGTTTTCAAACATTACATTATCAACATGACGATAAATTTGACGATTTAATGTAATTGCCGATGGCTGACATTTAGAACAGATTCCTTTTGGCCATGGAGGATGTTCTCTGCAACCAGATTTGATTTTACAGTTAATGTCTTCAAATGCAACAAATTTGCCACGATCAACACCGGATGTCATTTTTCGAATATAGGAATGAAATGAGAGATGCTTTATCTTTTGTTCCTTTAGATAATTCTCATCATATGGTTCCAAAGATGAGCAATGAACGCAACGATTTGTTGCCGTATGTCTGCACAACTTTTCGTCTCTTTTTCTCTGAATTCTTCCGTCTAATTTTGATAACTCAATGTCAACTGGATCTTCAGCAACTGTTGTCGATTTATGTCTTATCTTTGTAGTTCCTTGATTTGAATCGGATGTAGATGAGCTTGATGGTGTAGGATCAGACTAAAAATTATTTAATATTTTTTAATAAAGAAATATTTTTTTTAAAAATTTAAAATAGATAAAACTTACCGAAGATGTTCCTGCCATCTGTTTATAATATAATATATCACCATGATTTAAGTTTGACTTATTAATTGTTGAGGATCGAGTCGATCGTACTTCATTTGAGCACTTTCGATCGGTAAACAAAGAAAATCCATAATCCAACAAATTTAAAGACTTGTAGACTATTTCATAGAGGTCTTTGAGTGTTGCATTTTTAGATACATTAATTCGTTTGAGACCGTCTTGTGTCTGAATGCGAATAATCTATAAAGGCAAAAGGAAATATTGTGTAAGCAATTACAAGGCAATTTTTTTGTTTACGAATGAGGTTAAAATTTTCGATAATAAGTAGATATCAGACACTTTTTATGCTGTAGTCCTTACATTTCTCTCAACATAATTAATGACTTATTATTGTATTATCATCAAAAAGTTCACTTTAATTGTAATATTTGTATTTTTAATTTTTATTATTTTTTGTTTATAAACCAATTTTACGATTATGCAACCATATTATTTGATGCTAATACACTTCAATTACTTACAATTTCTTCAGACATGCTTAACAAAGCAGGAAGGAATATTAAATTAATTAAACAATATGATATTTCAGTTTTTTAAAAGAACTTTTTAGATCTAATAATTTTGTGAATTTAAATCTCTAAAAACCGTTATTGAATTATAGGAAATTTATAGGAACTAGCCAGTTTCAAATCATTCCTTAATAAGTCGTGTATATTTTCTGTGCTGAATCTTTTTAACTAAATAGTGTTTTCTTTACATTTGTGTATTTAACTTTAATCAGATTTCATGATTTGATATAAAATCGACCAAAGTATGTAATGAAAAATATCAAAAATTGATTAAATTGACAAGTTTTATAGTAAATTAAATTTTGTTAATTAAATTGTGATTTATAAAATTAAATATTAATAAAAGGATAAAAAGGTATTAGTCCCGTGACATAACAACAAATTGATACTTAGTTCCTAATTTTTTTGGACAATTTTCGCATACAATTTTCCTACACTTTAAAGTTATGCTAGTAATTTTTCAGACGCCTTACAAATATTTGGATTTTTTTTGTGCAAGAGTTATATTTTTACATTTCATAAGGATAAAGTGTTGTTAGAATAGTTATTTAGTATCCAAAATACTCAAAATGTAATGCTTAACAAGTGTAATGTGGAAGCATAACGTGAAAATCAGTGTATTAAGATATAATTTGAAAAACATGAAAGGTGGAGCAAAAAAGCAAGAAGAAGAAAAATATTTGATGTTCATCTTATAAAATAATCTTAATTCATTCTGTTTATTAACTTTTTTGTGTGGTAAGACATAACTTTAACTCATTTAAAATAGTTCCTTATTAAAATGTTCACCATTAGATTAATTAATGATCATAAAAAGTTTGAAAATTCTTTTGAAATTAAAAGTGAGTAAGTGAACAGTCTAAGGCTTCACAATACAGAGATATTTTTTGAAGACTTGAACGAACGTACTTTATGTGAAGAAATATCTTGATAACACAAACTACTTTAAATTTTTTATATATCGTTCTTAGGTCAAAGTACAGTGTCCGAAATGCCAATTTTTAAGCTTTAAGCATGCACTAATCCTCAATAACAATACCTGACAAATTTGTAAATGTTTAAGATACAAAAAAAAGTGAAGAATGTATAGAATGTTTTCATACGTGATCTTTCATTCATTTACTTAGTTTATGCTAGTTTGATAGTTTCTTTTAAATTTCCTTGAAGCTATAAATAGATAAATTAATTTTTTTGGATAATGGAGATGATGATTTTGTTGATGCTTTCCCTTCAAAACTATTGCTTAAGACAAAGATCTTGGCGATCAGCCAAGCATTTTTAAAATTTATTGAATTACTCCGCATATATGTGAAAATTCTTATGAGCGATTATGCAAGACTCAAATAACATTAAATATTTAAAAGCAAGTTTGTGGTAGGTATGTAGTATTTCAATGATTTTGTTTCTTTCTAAAAGTCATTTAGAAATATACACCAACACACAGTGTCAACACGGATTATAATACACATCTATTAAATCGCTCCATAGAGGCGGTAAAAAAATTAGGCAGCTATGAGGAAATGTAAATATTAGACCAAAAAGGGTGATAACTTTCGTTCAGGGTCGAATTAAATATTTTTCTTCCATGTAATATGCATAATTATGGTCGTGAAAACAGAAATTTAGGGGAGAATTTATCGTACATAATGGGACGTTAACTGAAAATCGATAAGGCTATTCATTTACCTGTAATTAAGAAATAACCTTGATAATTGATTCGAATGAATGATAGTGAACAGCGATAATTTTTATCAAATGAAAGATTTCGATGATTGACTATGCCTTCAAGTACGAAACTTTTCTGGTCTTCGTGTGATAGTAAAAAAAAAATATTTCCGCTAGATTTTTTTTATTGCCTTCTTTAAATATTCATAAAGTAATCATAACTCGTCAAGTATTTGAAAACACGAAAAGCAGGAAAAAATATACAAGAATATTGATGGAAACGAAAATATGCAAAAAAATCTTTGCGTTGTTCAGTTCATTTACATGCCCGCTCATACATTATATAGTGCTTCGATTTTGTTTATTCACATATACTCGAAAAATTGTATTGTATTGTAAATAAGATTAACATAATCGCTCATATTCACATATTTTTTTATAGTCTTCATGATACGCTCACTTTTCTCTAAATTATTTCCTATATGCTAAAAATTCATTTTTTTAAAAAAACAAAAAAATTATCAAAATATTAAACGCGACGATGCGATCATCAAAATATCATTTTCTATGCTTCATATAATTTATTAAATATTGAAGAATTTCATTCAAAAATATTTACCGCACATGGAAACTTCTATCTATAAAGTTTGCGCAAAATTTAGTATGCGCAACGAGTCGATATGGATGTTAAAAAATCTAAAAGTAAACATGCAATAATATGTATGTTTTTGTAAAAGGTATATTATACAGAAAGTGTGTAATGTTCGGTTCATGTTGTGGCTAAAATGATAAGTCGTGGCTTCACATCGCATTTTTGAAAATTACATTTTTTTACGACATCGTACACTCATGTTTTTGAGGGTCTGCCCTTAGATACGTATATTGAATTAATATTCCCTTTTTCCTCCTCTCGTGTGAATAAACTAGCTAGTTAGTGCATGTTCATTTCGCTTTTGTCTATTATTTTTCTCTTTTGAAATATAAAGTCAGTAATCCTTTCTTTTTGTGTCTGTTTCATTGAATATTTATTGCTATTCTTATACTTTGCAGGAAGAATCAATCAACGTTATTATAATTTAATCGCTTTGTTGACGAAAGCGTATTGTGAATAACAACATATAAATAAATAAATAAATAAGAAATTACTTAACCAATGGTTTTATTAACATTATAAAAGATGATGCATAAAATATCTGAATTTGCAAATAACTGAAACAACAACAATAAAATGACAAGCAACAATGAGAATGATCAGCAACAACAAAGTCACTTTCTTAATAATAGTGACGAACTGCCAACTAGCTCAAATGAAGTATTAAAGAAAAGATCACATTTGCTCAATCTAATGAAACCTTCTTTGTCACTAACATCACTTCCACCTCAGTCTCCAAAAGAACATGCTAGTGAATCAACGTCCAACACAGAACGACCATACAACAGTTTAAAGGTAAGATTCTAATTAAAATCTAAGTATCGATTAAATATTATATTGCATCATCTGTATTTTAGAAAAAGAGGGACATTGAACAAAAGGAATTATGGCGTCGATCGTGGGAATCACAAAATTCTGTAAGCACAACAACAACGAGTACTGGAAAAAACGATTTTTGGGCCGCGTACAATTATATAATGGATAATTCCATAATTGATTCCTGTCGAGAGGCAAGCGGAGAAGCAAAATCACTCAATGACACAAGCGGCGAAACAAAAATCTTACCAAATCTTCTCAGTAAAATTGTGAGTTATGAAATTTATTTCCAAATCAGCAACTAAATTGCTAATTCATAAATATTTTCTTCTTGCATCATCATTTGTTTTTAGTCTCCATTTAATATGACACAAGGATCGCAAGGATCTCAATCGTTAGATCCAAAACGACTCCGCCGATGGTTACGAGAGATGGAAAGTCGTGTTTCAAAACTGCCTTCTTTGAAAGAAGCCATGAAGTTGAATGCAGATGACTTGAAGAAATTCTCCGTTGAGAGTACTGTAAGTATAAATTTCTTTTCATTCATCTTCATCGTCAAAATATCGGTCGATGATTGCTCTTTTCGAAATATCAATTACACACAAACTATAGGCATGATTCAATGCTACATAAATTTAATATAGAGAGAAAAAAGAGAAACTTTACATTTCAATCAATTGTGAAGAATTTAAAGTTTTTCTTTGATCACTTTTAAGTAGATTTTAGTTTTCTATGACATTCCGTATACATTTATGTACATAATGTTTGAAGACAATCATCGATATCTTTCTTATGATTTAGTTTCATTTTCTTTTATTTATCTCTACTCATTATTGACGAGCACTTTCAATTGATCAGATTAATGTTGTATTAAAGAAATATCATGTGACTGATCATAGAACGTTTAATTCAAATCTAATATTTCCTAATTTGATTGATTGATGAAGTCTCTTTCTCTTTCTTAAATTATACCCTAATTGATCGTCGTAACAAATAAGAAAATGGTCACATGCTGATAATTTTTGATTGAACATGTACAAATGATGGACTTTTTAGATTGCTCATGAAATTGTCGTTTCAATACACAGCAAGCAAGCAAACAAGTGCCAGTGATGAAAATTAGCCATTTATGACACATTCGGATATGACTCTCTCGTCAACAATAATTTGTTTATTGTACGAAAGGTCAATCCTTGAGTGTGTAATGATCAAAAATTTTACGAAAAGCGATCGTTAAAAATATTTCTGAGGTATTTGTTTCTTTTTTTATATGAGCATGATAATAATTATTCAAATAAATGACTGCTAAGGCTCTTAAACGTCGATAGACCATCATGATTAATGTCACGAACCCTCACATTGGTCTAATTTTTGAACGATTCGTAAAAAATTTTTTTAACCGCGAAATAAAATAATAATTCTTAAAAGTGTGCCACTGTCCGAGAAAAAAAAATTTGACAGTCCGAGGTTCAAGCATTTTAATGCGATTCGAATAAACTTTAATTATAGGTTTTTATTAGAGTGCGAAAAAAAATCTTTGCGAGAGACCATTAATTCTTTTTAGCGCATTTTCCTCTTGGGAAAAGGACGCTATTGTCCGCACTTTGTCCGTCTGTCCGTCTGTCCGTCTGTCTGTCTGTCTGTCTGTGGAGCTATCTCCTCCTCAGGTTTAAGCTTTTTTGATGCGGTTTTTGGCTTAAAATGTGTGTAGTATGTCTGGCTAGAGCTGGCGAAAAAATCAGCACGAATGGTCACTTCCTCTGCTGGAACCAGCGTAAAAAGTGCCAAAATTGCATTTCTTTATATGTGTTAGTGTGGTAAAATACACTAAAATGTTGACTTTTTCAAAAACTCAGCCTTCCTCGGTTCAAGTCCCACCGATGACAACTTTTTTTTTTTGCTTTTTTTGATACTTTTTTGATTTCTAATGACATTTAATATTGAATCATGTCATAATTTTCCATTTTCACAATTTTTCCGAGTTTTTCCGACGATTTTTGTTAAAATTTTCAATATTTTCATACAATTTTCATAGATAATTACTTTTTTTTATATTTTAGTTGTTTAGTTTTCTATTTTCATGGATTTTTCATAGTTTTTCCGGAAAATTTTGTGAAAATTATAAAAACTTACACTTATATAAAAAAAATCATCAATATAAATAATCAAATTGTCACATGAAAATTTCGTAAAAATGAACATCAGTGGCGTAATTGGTAAAGCACACGACTGATACCGTGAAGGTCGTAGGTTCGATCCTAGCCTCCGGCAAATTATTTTTTTGCTTTTTTTTACTTTTTTGATTTCTTATGACATTTAATATTTATTTATGTCATAGTTTTCCATTTTCACGAATTTTCCAATTTTTCCGAGCATTTTTTTAAAAATTCTTAATATTTTCATACATTTCTCGGAAATAATATTTTTTTTTTAAATTTTTTTATATTTTAGCTGTTAAATTTTCCATTTTCCTAGATTTTCATATTAAATTTACATTTATATAAAAAATCTCATCAATATATATAATTAAATTGTCAATTGGTATATACATAAAAAGTTGCAGAAGTGGCTTAAGTGCTAGAGCGAGCGGCTTCTAATTTGAAGGTCATGGGTTCGATCCTAGACCGTAGCCGATTCTTTTTTTGCTTATTTTATTTTTTTTTTTAGATTCTATGTCGCATAATATTTTTTATCGGTTTTTTTGCTGTCAATTTTAAATTTTCGGTAAATAATGAATGGTTATAGTTAAATATTTGGCTTTGTACTTTTGGGGTTTTAGTTCTTTGTTTATTTACTGATCGCGGGAAAATGCGCTTTCGTCGGTCACGAGTGACCACGTTGATACTAGTTTTTAGCGCATTTTCCCCTTGGGAAAAGGACGCTATTGTCCGCACTTTGTCCGTCCGTCCGTCCGTCTGTCCGTCTGTCTGTCATCGCATCTCCTCCTCAGGGTTAAGCTTTTTTGATGCGGTTTTTGGCTTAAAATGTGTGTAGTATGTCTGGCTAGAGCTGGCGAAAAAATCAGCACGAATGGTCACTTCCTCTGCTGGAACCAGCGTAAAAAGTGCCAAAATGCCATTTCTTTGTATGTGTTAGTGTGGTCGAATGCACTAAAATGTTGACTTTTCAAAAACTCAGCCTTCCTTGGTTCAAATCCCACTGATGACATTTTTTTTTTTTTTGCTTTTTTGATACTTTTTTGATTTCTAATGACATATAATATTGAATCATGTCATAATTTTCCATTTTCACGATTTTCCCGAGTTTTTCCGACGATTTTTGTTAAAATTTTCAATATTTTCATACAATTTTCATAGATAATTAATTTTTTTATATTTTTTTTGATATTTTAGTTGTTTAGTTTTCTATTTTCATGGATTTTTCATAGTTTTTCCGGAAAATTTTGTGAAAATTATAAAAACTTACACTTATATAAAAAAAATCATCAATATAAATAATCAAATTGTCACATGAACATTTCATAAAAAGAGCGTCAGTGGCGTAAGTGTTAGAGCGCACGACTACTACCGTGGAGTCTAAGGTTCGATCCTAACTCTCGGCAAGATATTTTTTTGCTTTTTTTATTTTTTTTAGATTCTATGTCGCATAATTTTTTTTATCGGTTTTTTTTTGCTGTCAATTTTAAATTTTCGGTAAATAATAAATGGTTATAGTTAAATATTTGGCTTTGTACTTTTGGGGTTTTAGTTCTTTGTTTATTTACTGATCGCGGAAAATGCGCTTTCGTCGGTCACGAGTGACCACGTTGATACTAGTTTTTTTTTGCAAGCGTCAAGATAAAAATTAAAATGTATATGATACACAGTCTAAAAAAATTTTTATTTCATTCTTTACGTTTTCTTCTTCTTTATTGTCTATACTAAACATTTTCATGTGCTCATTTTTGATTGAGAGAGTGATCAGTTCATTCTCCGCAAGAGAGAAATTGTACAAAACTCAAAACATATTTTATTCCATTCTCTTTTCAAAAGCAAAAAAGTTTTAGTACTAAGCGCGACGTTAAACATTAAAGACATGGTATACATAGAGTAGTAATAATATGTTTCGATTTTTCGTGAAGCTAATATTTTATTGAATTAAAATTTCGATTACGAGTAAAGATTTTTGCAACAATGACTGTTGTAAAATATAAAAATATATAATTTATGAAAGAAGAAAAAAAAAATAATAAAGAATGATTCATGTGAGTTGAGTCAAGTGATCTAACAATAAATGAATTACAAAAAATTAGTATATAGCTGTTAAATTCAGTCAGTGTGCTATCGAATGCAAAATTCCTTTGCTTCAAAATTTAAAAAAGAAGAATAAAAAAAAATGAAAAGACGAATGGACTACGAAAAGTAGATGAAACTTATATTAAGATAAAATAAAATGTAAGCGCAAATTTTTTATTTTCTTCTTATAGTGACTTCATTCTCTTCCTCATTTTATCTTACTTCTTACGCCTAAAAATCTTTGTTCTTAGTGTTTCTTGTTCAGAATAAAAGTGGCTTTGCAAAAAAATAAAATAAAAAGAAAACTGATAATTTATAATGAAAAATGAAAAATCAATTTCTTAAAGTATATATATCGTAACAGACATGTGAATTGTTCTCACATGTATGTAACACTTGCCTTTTTTGCTATCTTTATGAAAGTTAATAGACACCTATATGTACTTACTCATATGATAACGAAAGTAATCGTGACGCATAAATCAATGGATATATAATTTTCGCTTAATTCACGAATAATGGAAGCCGCAAATTTCACTTGTTGTGTATGCTGTATTGTATATCCATATATTCTCGAGTAATCTTTGTGTTGTTTGTGATAAACTAGTATGGAATTCTGGCGAAAAAGAATCTAAAGGAAAATACGTAAAATTAAATATCTCAAGAAAATTATTTCTTTCTTTGTATTTAAGTTTTAACTTTGCCTTCTTATTATTTTATTCATCATACATGAGGTACCAAAGATCTGAAAATATTCATGCTTCGGAATCATTTCTTCTTGTCTTTTTTTCTTCTTAAACATAAACACTGAAACGATAGAGAATATAATACATACACTATAAACGATTGTATAAGAAATTGGGGAACGTTCTTGAAACATGTGTATTCAAAAAATTTTTTTTTTCAAATAAATGTGTGCAAATTAAATTTTCATGCAATATGTTTGTTCACTTCACTTACATTGCGAATGAGGTTACTCTAACACAACCAATCATCTTAAAAATAATATATACACATTTTTCTTCACTTTTTAGCGCATTTTCCTCTTAGGAAAAGGACGCTATTGTCCGCACTTTGTCCGTCTGTCTGTCTGTGGAGCTATCTCCTCCTCAGGTTTAAGCTTTTTTGATGCGGTTTTTGGCTTAAAACGTGTGTAGCATGTCTGGCTAGTGCCTGGCAAAAAATCAGCACCAATGGTCACTTCCTCTGCTGGAACCAGCGTAAAAAGTGCCAAAATTGCATTTCTTTATATGTGTTAGTGTGGTAAAATACACTAAAATGTTGACTTTTTAAAAAATTCATCCTTCCTCGGTTCAAATCCCATCAGAGGTCGAATTCTTTTTTCGGTACTTTTTTAATTGGATCTTACTTTATGGCCATGAATGCTTACTGGATCTCATTTTATGGCCATGAATGCTTACTGGATCTCATTAATTGACCATAAATGCTTACTGGATCTCATTTTATGGCCATAAATGCTTACTGGATCTCACTTTATGGCCATGAATGCTTACTGGATCTCATTTTTTTTTAATTGTTTTAAATTTATTTCCGGTTTATTTGCTATACGCGGAAAATGCGCTTTCGTCGGTCACGAGTGACCACGTTGATACTAGTTTTTTTTTTTTATTTTTCAAAAAAGCAACTAATTTTTTTTTTATTTTCAATGTTATGAGAACTTATTTCACGCATGAATATAGCGAAAATCTCGTCAGAATTAAATTATTTTTTTTCGTTCTTTTTTTGAAATAATAATTTAACTTGGTTTTAACATACTTAACTACACCACTATTATTTAGATTATTCGTTTGCGAAAAAAGGAAACATCATCATTAAAAATATAATTTCTACAAAATAGATAAATATGTGTTATTATTGCTATTGCTATTGTCATTATTAATAATAAAAAAAATATCTTGGCGGTATTGAAGTAAAAACCTCAAGCGGAAATTAAAAACGAAATACAAGAAAAAAGAAAAGTTATTTATAAGTTTGGAAAATGAGAATGTGTAAAGTTAATATAATATTAACATGGAGGGTTTTCATACAATATTTCCTAGAGAACTAGAAAAATAGCTGGGGAAGAAAAGAATTTAAGACGTCGTACTCATGAGTGTGTGATTAATATTACAAAATTAAAAAAATATTCTTCTTGACGAGAATTTATTTTTTTTTTTTCACAAATGATGAGATTTCGTCAAGTATTGTTAGCCTCTTCGCGATGGCTTTTTGTATTTTTTTGCGTGCTCGTTTTGCTCTATGAAATCATCAAATGAAGATGACTTCAGTAGGTATTGTAAAGTAAAATATATGAAGATAGATGTTGCTTGTTATTAATAAAAAAATGCCTTTCAATTCAGTATGTTTTATGAGTACCTACTTCTTTGCATAACTACTTCTTTATTGAACTTTTTTTTAATACTAAGTTCAAGTTATACTAAAAATTTTCATTACATAAGCTTAAAATCCATTCATTTATTTAAAAAGTTAGATTTGAAATGAGATTTCAACAATGATTTTAATAGCTTCAGTACGGTATTTTATGCAACTGCGAGAGGCTTGCCTGCATCAACGATTTCAATTTATTCCGTGAAAAATTCTCTCCATCGAATTTTCTTTCCATTATGCTATGCATTACTTGTGCTTTATACACCTCAATTTAATGTGTTAAATTTTTCTGTTTAATTCTTTTTATAATTATTTTTTTTCTTGTGTTGTCATACACGTGAGCATATAACAATCGTATTAGTTGCGTGAACTTAAATCTCATGAGACTAGTATCTAATTAATGTTTCCTACAGAGATCATTTTTCACGGCTCAAAATGACTCAATGTTAAGATTGATCGATTGACCATTGCGCGTGGCGTTGCTATTGAACACAGTACACAGTACAATAAAACTTCTAAATAATTATTTATTATTAATAATTTCTCCAAATAATGTTTTTACATAATAACGAAATTTCAAACGAAAACTAATGTAAATAATGTTGCTAATTGGCTTTTTCGCTTTTTTCTGTTATTCGTTTTTAAGGTATACATAACTTCTCATGTCTAGGCTGACTATACATTCGACTTCCTCTTAGAATATTTATTGAACAAGTTTATGCTAAATTTCATTCTTAATCATTCTTGTTAAATATTAAATAATGATTAAACTTTAAAATTTATGCAAAAGAATCTAGTCAGCCTTTGTCATATCTCATACATCTTTCTTCTTTTCTTTCCTATGTCTTGTAACGCTGATGATTAATTAAAATTTCATAATGAATGCGTGTATTCCCTTTTTCGATATTTTTGAATAGTGCTAAGCGTGCATTGTACAATAATATTGATATTGATTAAATAGATAATTTACAATGTGATCAATACAAAAAATTTTCAAAAAGACTTTTTTGGCTGACTAATTAGAGAAAACTGTCGGTAATTCTGTAAGCGTATATAAGCATATTAATCAGGTGTCTCGATTGTGTCACAAAAAAAGAAATCCATATATGGCAGTCATTAGATTTTTAATGAACAATATAATAAATATGATAAAAAAAAAAATAAAATAAAGTAAATTGACCTGACGAAAAATATAGTATCTGATAGAAAACAGAATCTATATGAGAAATGAACTTATCTACCGTGAATATCAAATACTGAAAATTAATGTAATGTTGTTTGTTTCCTGTGCTACTTCTCATCATTTTTCTCTACTGTTTCGTGTATGAAAATGAGTTTTGGAAGTACACAAAAAACTGTAACTGTACTAAAATTGGAGAAAAAAAAATTGGTTGCACATGTTTCGAAATACATAAAGTATTTCAATTTTTTTTTTTATTTATTTTTTTCTGTTGTAACATACATTATTTTGGCACTAGACCATTATTATTTGTTTCATGCCACAGTTGGACAATTTAAAGGGTCGCATTTTTCTTTTTATTCCCACGAACACAACAATTGCTACCACAAATCCTTTATTATAGCATGTGTTTATAATTTGATAAATTTCATTCGATAAATATTTTTTAATAAAGAAAAAATAGTATCAACAGTTAGGTAGCTGTATTTAGATTGAAATGCAGTAATGATAAGCTTTACTGAAAGATATGGAAAGATAATCTACTAATAGCTTTATCTTTCAGTTTCATAATGATTGATTTGCACCTAAACATAATACTGTAAGCTCCAATCACGAAATGAAGGCATATGTTGATCGTAACATTAAAGTGATAATCACTTTTTTTTACGTCAATGATTGAAATTTTCACCGATTTGTAAATAAATAGTTTTTGGATCAAATGTTATATTTTTCATTAATTTTGATTGAAATGAAATAAAAATAACCAAAAATAGTTAAATCGAATCTGTGCCATGTTTAGAGGCAGGCCTACGCTAAAATTTAATGTGGCCGAGAAAATACTCATTAAAAGAGTTTGAATACCATGTTTAATGAATGAAAAATTTGTTTATGCTTGAATGCATGGCCTTATGTCCACAACATGTGTAGACTTCGATGTTTTTATCGACCTGTTAATTCAAAAACAAAGAGAAAGGTTACTGAACTATGACTGTTAATAAAATTAATGTTCACCGTAGAATGCGGTAGCATTAGACACTATCGTAGAATTATCTATGTAAAACTTGCATAAGATGCATCTGTCATTTTGATTATAACATTTTTTTTTTATTACTTCTTTCATTTATTTCGATGCTTCTGGCAGGTTTTAAGCAATCATAAAAACTCACGACTACGATATTTGCATTTTTTATGAATCAATCTCCTCATTTTCTATCTATCTTCATTTTGTACATACCACCAATAACAATAATAATTTTGTATTGTAGATGAGAAAACATGAACATAAAATATTTAAATTAAATATTATAAGATAAACTAAGAGTAATGATGTTGAATGAAGGAAGAGAAATGAAGTATCATGATATTATGATTTTATTTTTCGAAAAAAACATTTATTTGAAAACTCAATTAAAGGTTTCACATATACAGCATAATTTGACCTCATTTTATTTATGCTATTCAATAAACTCTATTACTACTATTATTATTATTATTATACATACGAAAATTTTGTCGCATTTTTATTATATTCGCTTCATGATGACTATGAATGTACCATTTTAATGCTAAATGAGAAGGAATGGAATATATAATGAGAGATCATTTTCATATAACAAAAAACCCGAAAATTCAATTTAAGAAATGAAAAACAACGAACATTTGAAATAATTTCCGCATTTTACTTTCTAATCGATAGTCTTCGTCATCGGACAATGTACAACAAGTCAGTTTAAGATTTAAAGAAAAATAAATTTAAATGATTTTACGACATTTCAACTCTTTTTCTTCTTTCTTTAACAAATGCACTTATTTTTAGATCAATAAAATAAAAAGCATTGTTAATTCTCAAGCAGATAGTTTTACAACCTATCTTAACATTATTGTACTGTATTGTTAGTAAATTGACTTTATTATGGATTAAAAATTCTTTGAGAGAAATTGAAAGCTGTTCCAATGAGGAATTGAGTTTCTTTCTTTTATTTTATTATTTCATTATATATTTTTTTTTTATGATGATTGAGAAGTAATTAAATTTGTTTCACTTTTACAAAAAATAATAATTGACGACTATATAGGAGCTGTATCGCGAGATAAATTCTAATGGTCGCTTTGTTGGTGCATGTATAAGGTCATTGGAGAAACAAAATTCGAGCAAAGTTGAAGAAATACAAATAAAATCGCTTGACTATACAGAACACGATAGTTTAGATACAATAACTACATCCACAACTAATACATCAAGTGAGAGCAAACGGAGTGAGAATGTTCTAAAAGCATTAGAACGTCGTTACCATTTACTTTATTTGAATGCTTTTGAGACTCAGTGTATGTTTGAAGGTTTATTGGACAAGCGAAACTTTTTCAATTCGGCAGTAAATATTGATGACTTTGAATCAACAGATGACGAATTTGAACCAATAGCAAAAATTCCGAAAATTGATGAGAACACAAACTTTTCGTCATCAAAACCTAATAATATTAATAATAATGATGATGGTATTGGTACAAAAGACATACCTTCTGATATAGATGCCGACTCGGAAGATTCTCCGGATGAAATGGAATGTATTGCATTGAAAGGATCAGATTGTGTTGATAGTAAAACTGTGCCTATTATAAGCCCTAAAGTATCAAATACTTTTATTGAAGAAACTGATAAATCATTTAATACTCCAAAAGTTGTTAGGAGGTCAAAAGATATTTCAAAATTCAATCGATCTAATAGAAAATCAAAAAATTGTGCCATATTTTATTACAAACATGTCGATACTGATAATGATCAGGTGACGAATAATGAAAATGAACAGAACTTGGCGAGTGAAACATCGGAGGAAGAGATTTGGGAGTATGCTAATGCCAATCAATCATCACAAATGATGGATAATCAAGAAGAAACAATGATTGAGTCAATTCAAAAGGAATCAGAAATTCAATGTGATGATGATGATGCAGATTTAAAGACTAACTCAATGCAACAAGAAAACATTGTTTCAAATACACCACAGGTGAGTTGTGTTGAAAGATATTTATGATATTCACATCCCATTATTTTCTTATCAGAATCATAAATCTTTTGTAAAATGAGATAAGACATTAATTTTTATTGCCAAACAAAGGCAATTAGCGCATGTGAGCGTTACTTACTTTGAACTGATTATTGTATTATTATTTTTTATTTTATTTTATTCATGTAACAATTCATTTCAGTTGATAACAAAAGAAGCTTTGCGTGAGTTAGTTTTGGAAGCTGAATCATTAGTTCTCCAAAAAATGAGTGAAAAGACCACCAAAAAAGAATATTTTTTAAACGAAGTTCTGGCCAAAACAAACGTTCGTAAGAATTTACACAAAAAGGTGATGGAAAAGAATCAAAAAGACACCGCCAAGATAAATCGTGTTCAGGTAATTTACAAATTTACAATATTAATATTTTTTACATACATCATGTAACAAGGTAAAATGTATTTTTAATTTTATAGGAATGGCTAAAACACAATCATAATACCGTAGAAATTAAAAATGGTCAGTCAATAACTCTTCAATTAACAGATTGTGAAGCATCATTTGAATATACCAGCTGTTCTGATTCATCTGAGGAAATTACCGATTCAGTGGCTACATGCTTGCAAGGAATCGATCAATTACAGACATCGACCGAAGGTCTCGAGAATTTCTCACCTGTTCATAAAGTAAAAATGCGAGGAAAAACTTCAGATAATCGTCGTCATTCAGAGAGACCTTGGTCAGTTTCTTGTATTTCCCAACTTACGAGAAATGCTCGACAAAGTTTTTCTGACGCTAAAGTAGCTGAAGCAACAAATGTGCTTGCAAATTTTTCAATTAGTGAATCCGCACTTAACAATTTACAAAAAGATCGAACAACCTCTGAATCTGATTCAAAGAACTGTAATAACAACAAAAATGCAGTTAATAGTGTTGGAAGTAAAAATTCGTTGAAAAAACGTAAAACTAAATTGCGCAAAAAGTCTTTGTCCTCTAACAGAAAAAGTGATTCTGGTTCAGAGATACATGCCAATATTATAAAAACTATGAGCAAATCAGATTCCTTCAACATGACACTAATGGAAGATTTATCGACGGCAATATCTATGATGTCGTTTATGAAAGATAACAATTCGAACAATTCAGAACAAGTTGCTCAAAAAGCACCAACAGAATCAGAAGATGAACAAGTAATTAAAACTCCAGATTTTAAGATTGGATCAATTACTAGTGTTTATGGCAATCCTTATTCAATGAATTTAGGTTCATTGGCAGCATTAGCAAATTATAATAATGAAAATTGCGAAGCTACGGAAATTCCCACAGAAAATTTAAGCAGCATTTCTGAACACAATATGTGGGATAACTATATGGAAAAATACAACTCTGAAGCGTATAGTGAAGATCGCGATATTGATGGCGCAAGAAAATTATTGGATTTTGGCGATGATTATCGAAATTTTATTGATTCACAATCTGATTGCTGTTCATCTCTTTCATGTGCTAATCAAATTGACTCTTTATCGCCTCCAAGACATCGTAGGAATATGTCCAAAAATATTTCACTTCCATCGAGCAATGATAATTCAATGCAAGCCTTAAGACAACAAAGAATTCAAGAGCTTCCAGAGACCGAACGTCAAAAAGGTAATTTTTTAATTTAAAAAAAATATTTTTGCAATATGCATGAATAATTTTTACAAATATGTACATTATTTTTTAAATTTGGTGTATAGATCGAAGCGTAAATAACTTTTTGGAAAAATTGAGACAAAAGTCAAACGAATATGAATTTACAGCAACGACAAAGTCCAAATCAAGTCAACAGTCGTTACTATCGTCAACAAAGCCCGTCAATATATCATCATCGGATGACGAGGAAACAAAAGAGAATAAAATAATAGCAGAATGTGAGAAAATGTTGGAACAAACTCAATCTTTACAAAATGCAAATCCGCAACTTTTAAGACCTGAAGATTATGTAAGATTAAGACTTAATTCATTCCTTAATAAAAACGAAGATATGGTTAAAAATGCTAGATGTAGTAGTGATAATGAAGTGATAAATTGTAAAAATAATAATAATAAACCTTTGGAACTAGGCAGAAAAAGCCATAAGACAAATGATGAACTGATAGGCTCTAAGGGATTTTGTTCTTACGTATCTTTTGTTACTAGTTATATTATCTTTTTAATTATTGTTACATTTTTATTATCACGAATTGGCAAAATATAAGGAAATTCAGAAGCATTAATTTAATTTGTTGTTATACAACTTCTTTTATTATTTTATTATTACAATTAAGTTTATTTCAAATGAAAAATTGGCTGATCCAACTTCCCTGACGCTCAGATTCATGAGTATCACTTAAGTGAAACTCAATGTAGTAAGTCTATATCTCTCATGAAACAATCAAATAAACAAAACAATTAAAACAATGAAAAAAGGAATCAAAACTTCATAATAAAATAAATTTTAACTGCATCTAACATTTAACCATTTCATATTTAATACGTTGGCAATAACAGACTGATTTGGGGAGAAGAAATATTTCATTTAATTTGTAGCAAGCAAGCACACAATCATGAGTATTTCTTTTTTATTACTTTTACTCATACCTACTACTTTGATATCTTATCGCTTCCATATAAATACAATATATATTTATTTAAAAATTATAGACACACTTGTCTACTGTTAATTTTTGGTAGTAGTACTTATATTTTATTGAATTGTTCTTACTCTCATTCTCTTCCGCTCTTAATATAGGACGAGATCATCAAAACGTGTTTAATTAACATTCAACGTTTGAAAAATATTCCACAAAGTGATGATTTGAATCAGACGAAGGTTAACGGTAAGTGCACTAAAAAAAGATTAATTAGGGTAAAAAATCTGTTTTTTGTGGTATTTTGCTTTTCATCAACTTTGAATTTAAATAAATATTCACTGATTCATCCTTTTTAAATGAATAATGGCTCAAAATATTCAGGAACCAAAAGACTTTAAAGTCTTATATTCATTTACTACTGTAACATTAAGCTTTTTCTGAAAAACTAAATTAAACACAGAATCTATTTTTTGTGGTATGAAATCTATTTTTTGTGGTAAAAAAATCTATTTTTTGTGGTAATAAAAAGTAATGAAATTATATGATAAATTTTAGTTATTACTTTAAATGCATCATCTTTAATGCAAAATGAATCGATAACAAGTCAAATTAAGTTATTTAAATGATTAAAATACATTAAATTTATTAAAAATAGTTTCATAATATTTTACCGGATTTTTATTTTTCAAATTGTTTAGGGGACTGTCAACTTTCAGGGTAATATCAACTTTAGTTTGTATGGATTTTTTTGTAAACAAATACCACAAAAAATAGATTTTAGTACCACAAAAAATAGATTCAATGTTTATACAAAGTAAATTGTAATTTTCGATTATTTTGTTAACTTATATGCATTAAATATGATTAAATATTAAACAGTGAACGTTTATTTGTCACAATAATGATTCTTCTGACAGAATCACAACGAAATTAAGCAAAAAATTGCGCATGAAAAATGGTAAGAAATTTTGATTTTTGGTGTGAAATTTTAAATTGCAAATATTAAAAGATAGAAATTAATTAGACAATTCAGATTAAGCATACATGCTTTAATCATTATTTGCAACACATCTGTCAAGAAATGAGGAATTTTTAATGCTTTAAAAGTATGTTTCACAGCTAAAGATGAATACCACAAAAAATAGATTACCACAAAAAACAGATTTTTTACCCTAAATCTATTAACACATTTTTATTTAATCTCTTGCTTGCATGTTAATTATAATGAATCACTAGCTCAAATATCTCTCTAATTATTTTTATAACCTGAGCTAAAATAAAGCGCTTATTACTGCTTATTGTTTTATAAGGTTTCAAATTTCAAAGGCATAGCTTTACATGGATTGACTTTTTGTTTTGTCTTGAAGAGATCCTTGCTTCTTAAAAGTTATGTTGAGTCTCTCACTCTTTCCATGTTTTCTCTTTCTCTCCGATTCCATTGATTTTTCTCTCCGCTCAAATTCATTTTTACTCTCACGAGGGAGAATATGTGAAAAATAATTAAAGCGTAAAAAAGGTTGTTTTCCTACATCACTCAGTGAAAAAAAGAAAAGCTTTGAATTTAAGTCAGTTTGAATTTAGAAGTCTTGAACAAAGCACTCCTACTCATGCCACAAACTCGTATTTTTCGCAAAGTTAATTCTTTAATATAAAATTTGTATTAATGTACATTTGAAGCGATAATAATTACAATCAAGTATCGATTTCAGATGTCAAAACCATATGTGTTTCAGTAAATGAATATAAAAAAAAGAAAAAATGAAAAGTGATACAATTTAGTGCTATTAAAAAATCTCTGATCTATAAATTAATTCTTTTATATCATTCGCCAAAATATCTCGAGAAATTACGTAAAAAAATGAAATTCAAAAATACCTTGGCGAAATCTTGATATTATGTAGAATAGAGGAGAGGACTATAAATAAATGATAATGGAACTATGTTATTTGTGGTGTAATATAATGAGATACTATTATTATCATCATCATCTATAGTTGTGTTTAGTGAAACTACCTTGAGTGCTGGAAGAGTAGCTTTTCTGCATATATATATAATATATAAAGTTCATGATATTAGTTAACTGTACATAATAAATAAACAAAAATGATTAAATAAAAATTTATGCACGAGAGCATTGTAGATCAGCTATACTAATTTACGCACCAACGAGTGCTGAGTGCTGCTTTCATTTCATTGTTTTTATTTAGGGAAATGAGTGGTATTAAGTGACGGTTCATAAGTATCTAAATTATATTTCAATGAATGCACTCGAGTGATTTCATGAAAAGTAGAACAAACACTTGAAATAACATAACATTTTGTTTAATATTCAAATCGATTTTTAATATTCCATGAATACGTTTTTGAAAGAATTGATAATGAAAACTGAAGTCGGAGTTCAAACGGATGGTAATTTTTTTTCTGCTTTACTTTATGTTTAATTTACATATGTTTTAGCGCACTTCTACAATGGCAAAATAATTTTTTTTACGCTCAGTTAACTCAACTGGGTAGAATGCCAAACCTTTATCCTATTTTCTTTCTTATAAACTTTATTGATTTGTGGCGCAGCAAGTTAATTTATAAGAAATGCCTTTGATGAAAATTACAATGAGGAACACACTTCTCGTCCCAAATGAGAGACATACATATTAAATAATTCTACAAATACGTCTTCAACAAATTGTTATCAAACACTATTGATTATTCAAAAAAAAAAAAAAATAAAAAATTAAAACAAATTACTTTTGCTTCTCCACATTCTTATCAGTCATGTTTACTTTCCTTTTCTGTAGCACTAATTGCTAGTTGGAATCGTCTGCTTAATTGGAGCGAAAATGCTGCAGGAATACGCCGATTGCAACAGGAAATTGCTGAGCAAAAGCAATTGTTGAATTCAATGGAAATTACTGACGATTGGGTGCTTAATTCAGAGGAAGCTATTCGCGATAAAATTCAAGAGTTGAACGTAAGTGTTAAGTGAATTAATAAATCCCGTTTTTGATGGTGCCAATTTAATTATTACTTACTGAAAAACGTTAGCTTTCTAAAATTGACATTTGATCTTTTTCAGTAAGGTATACTTAACTTGTGGCATTAAGAATGAATAAATTCTTTCGTTTGCCATTTTTGTTGCTTCCTGCTGCCTTACACGAATTTAATTATTCAATTAATTAATTACTTTCTATATTTGTAGGCTACACTTGGCGAACTCTATAAGCATCGCTCGAATATGTTGAAGCTTAATGCTTCTGTTCACAGCTATATTAGTAAGGAAACAAATAAGCAAAATATTCTTCGATCAGAAGATCATTTAGATAATACACAATCGTCACAATATGATGTTGATGCATTAGCGGATGAAGAGCTTCATAAACAATTAAAAGACGAGATTGTTTCCCTTTATGCAAAATGGGATTCAATTAACTTAATTATTACCTCAAAGCTTGAAAACTTAAAGCACTCATTAGTATGTTGGAAGCAAATAGAAAATGGCTTGGAGGAATTGAAAGAAAATTTATCAAAAGACCGCGGTGCCTTAAATGGATTGAAAGGGGCAATTGAAGAAGGCTCTTCAAGTCCAGAAGAGTTGGTTGACAATGTGCAGCAAATCTCGAAATTATTGAGTGAAAAATTAGAAAATCGTATTCAAACTATCTCAACAAATGAAGACTTTATGTTGCATCCAGAAGCAGCACTTAAATTTATAGCAAATTCATCATCAAATCCATCATATCAATCAGACAGTGGAATTTCCGACGGAGGATTTTCTGAACTTTCTGAAAGAGAACGGCGCTTAATTGCATTGAAAAAGATAGCAAAGCAATTGGAATCTGCATTATCGCCAAGTAGTGAGGTTTTAAAGACAATAACTCAACGAATGGAAGCTGCTGAAAATGAACTTAAAGTATTACAAAATACATGTCGCGAATTAATTTTACGAACATCTACCGAATTATTAAAGCAGCAAGGACTTGATGTATCATCGCATAAACAATCTCAGATCAATGTTCAAATTCCAATTATAACAATCAAACCAACAACAAAATCGAAACGCTCAAATTCACGTCGAAATAAGGAACGAAATAGATCTATGTATTCTGAAAGACGATCTGATAATAATAATAAAAAGGTCGAGCCAAAATTATTAACAAATGATACAACGAGTGAATCGGATCCTGATGAACCAAAAACCAAACAATGGAGAATGTTGAAAAGAGTTGCTAAACTTGCAATGCCTTTTCAACTTACAGTTGTTACTCTTTTCTGCATAGCATGGTTTTTTGAACCAAGGTATGACTTTAATTTACCGTATAATTATTAGAACATGTAATTAATAATTTATTTTTATTTCTATTCCTTATAGATGTTGTGATACATTAAACAATCTATCAATGAGTTTGACACCTCAACTACGATACATTAATGGCCCACCGCCTACATAAAATATTTCAAAATCAATTTTTGAATTTAGCGCAATAATGAAATTAACGTACCTAAAATAAGTTTTGAAGGTTTTTAAAACAGAAACTATATATTAGCGGGTAAATGAAAAATTCTGCCTTATTACTTTTGATACATATACATCATTATTAAGGTACTTATCGTCAAATCTTCAATTTATTACACATTATTTTCTTGTATATCTTCTAGTCTATAATTACAAATGAAATTAAGCAATTAATTTTATTAACTAATTGGAGTTAATTATTTTTCAATATCAATATGATTAATTGTTTTAAAAAAAATAAATCAAAATGTAAGTTTGTTAAATGTTTGCAAGAAAAAATTTGTAATAATTATTTTCCTTTAATTTAAAGCCATGGGCTTAAGAGCTTTTAATAAAAACATTAGGTTTAAAGAAACATAAATTTTATATGGAAACCTTGTTTACCTTTTTTCTATTTTTGCCAATCATTAAAAACCAATATTTTTTTATAGATTTTTTAAGCAAAAGCAAAAAAAAAAATGTAAAACCAAAAATGAAAAAAATAATAAAAAAAAAAAAATATTAAGAGTCTAAGATAAAAACCAGCAAACAAATGTTTCATTTTAAATGACATCTTTCAATTTTAATGAACGAAAGACAAGTGCAAAAAATTTCAGAAGAGTAAATTCCTACGTTATCATCCGTTGTGTCACAAAATAAGTTTGATAATTTTCGAGTACTGATCTGTTTGATTCAATAGAAAAGCCTTTGTGACTGAAAATATAAAGCGCCAATTGTATCGAAAGAGTTTTTTGGATATGAGTATCGAAAAATCATTTGATATTAGATATGGACATAAAAGTCGACATTTGAGTGCCTTCCATTTATGTACATCAATTGAAATAAATCTTTGAATGTATTCATTTTGAAAGTATGCAAGTTAGGTCGATAGAATCTCAACAGCGATAAAAATGGCATTCATAAAGATAATAAATGCTTAACCTTGACCTAAAATTTGAAATTACACTTATTTTTTATCATGATGTAAGCAGCGTGGGGAGCTTAATACAATGTGTTTGCTTCTTATAAATTGAAGATTAATTTCCTGTTAATTAGCTAAATTACTAAAGAATTAGTCAACTCATTCGGATAAGTTTCAAAGAAACCAGTTCTTTCATCTGACCAAATTCAATTCTTACATAAATGGCAGCACAAAAGTCAGTCAGCGAAGTATATGAGTAAAACAGCACAATAGGAATGAAATGAAAAAATAAATTTATGAGAATTTTTTAGTAATATTATTTTTATTTCCTATGTTTTTTTTGACATTCAAATTTTTTTTAATTGTTCTCGAGCCAATTATTCTGTATTATTATTAGGTTTATGTGTGTGTGACAAGTTAATTCTTATCATTTCCGAACAACTTTTCCTTTTAGAAAAAAATGGACTCTATTTCTTTGTAATTCTTTAAAAGAACATGTTATCGTCCAAAATGGCATCTATACTTTTTTTATAATTAATTAATTAATTTTTATTTTGTTTTATGGTAGTAGTTCACAATTTATTATTCCTTAATTTTTTAAATGCTTAGCTGAAAATTGCTTATGTAAAGACAGTTGACATTAAAAAAGTTCTATTTTCTCTAAATTTCATTAATACGTTTTTTTGTTGTATTTAATTTAATTTTAATTTAATTTTTTTGTTTTCACAAATTTTCTCAAGATAAAGTTATAAACGCCAACTAGACGTTTTATTAAGTAAAATTCCATTTCAAATTGAATTTATACATTCCAAAGGAAACGAAAAAGGAAAAGTTTTTTTTTTAAATTATATCGATTATTCTAGTAAAATTTAAATGATTCTTTTTTTTAATAAACCAATGACAAATAAATATATTAAATATCTTTTTACATAATTTTTCTTCATTAAATTTTTATATACACAATGTAAAAAGAGATTGTAAATTCATCAAGTTATCTTCATCCTCCTTCTTATTTTTTTTCGATAAATAGTTTTATAATCTAATTTGTTCTTATCAAAAAAAATTATTTCATAACGTCGATAAAGCAGCTTAAACAAATTTTTTTAGAAAAAAAAGAATCTACAGCATCGACTAAAAGAGCTTTGAGCTTAACAAAATTCTCAATGAAGTACTATACATCAAAAGCAATATGTAGTTATCATAATGATTAAGACATTACAATTCTGAATTTGTTCATTCATTATTAAATATTAAAATTGCATCTTCTTCATTTCATTACAAAAAACCAAGATACGCTTACTATCATTATTATACCTTTATAATAATAATTATTATTATGATCATATCTCCAAATATTTGTTTATATTCATTGCTTACAATCTTGCAATGTATCCAAAATGTCCAAAGTTTTTTTTTTTTCATAAATATTTAGCGTCCATCAAAATGCTCCATATGACATGTATGTAGCAAAAGAGTTTGTGTGTGTGTATGTGTGGAGAGCCGTTTTATTCTGTCCAAAACGCTCACTAAATGCTCCGTTGATATGGATTTTGATTGTTTGTTCATTCATTATTACTTTTATGTTTCACATTTTCATATTTTTTTTTATCTATCATTTATCGTAAGATGTGACCCACGTACAAAAAAACAATTTGTGGATTTCCACGTTCTCAGATATCCAAACGACTTCATTGAGTCTCAAAAAAATTAACATTCCACAAAAGAATTTCCATAAAGTTATTCTTAAGTTTCTCTCTCCTTCTTAACTTTCAGTTCTTCTCCTAAAATTGTAGCAATTTCACCTGCCATAAATGCCCAAGGTATACTTGAGTTTGCCAACGGACATTTCTCGCCAGACGGACAATATACCTCAGCACCAGATCCCTGAAAATTTTAATTATTCCATATTGGTTGTCTGACTACTTACAGGACAGTTAAGTGGAGATGAACAATATTTACCTGACGTTTGATGCTCTCTCGACTACACGGAAAACAAAATTTATGATGAGCAACAGATGGACACTGCACAAAGTGAGTATCTTCCAAACGTTCATTGCAAATCGTGCCTAAAAGTCACAAGAAAGGTATTATTAGCTTATTGTGAGCAAGTGACGAGATGATGATGATGAGAATACAAACATTTTAAGGTAGGATTAACAGGAGTTGCATTTGGAATTAGATTAGCATCTGTTGGCTGACCATTAACTGCTGGCGGGTTATTATTAGGTGTATTTTGTTGTTGTTGCTGCTGCTGCTGCTGTTGTGTACTATTTGATGAAACATTATTATTGTTTGACTGTGATTGTGCTTCCGTAGATGTTACTGTTGTACTTGAAACGTGGCGCGAACCTGATGATCTCCTTCCGCTCGAAGAACCTGCAATACAAAAAGTACATTAAGAAATGTGGAATAAGTGACAAATGGCAAATGATAACAACCTGAACTGGGAGAATTTTGACTGCCTCTCGAAGATGTGCGTGGAGGTTGTGTATTAGGAGGACTTTGATTGTGCGGACTTCCAGGCGGAATCGTTTCTATACATATGAAAATGAAATAAAATTTAAATAAATAAATTTATTGAACCAAATAGGAAGCAAATAACAAAACGGAAAAATGTATTATACCTAATGAAACAGCTGGTAGTCCGGTCATGGTATTCGGATAAACGGCTATACGTAATAAAAAGAAGAAAAAGAAAAACAAACATGAATATTTTGCTGTTATTAGATCTCTCTATTGTGCTGAACAGTATTTTTATTTTTTATTGTATATGCTTAAATACCATTGATGCAACGATTATCATGTTATTACTAAATACAAAGAATTTCATTTAAAAATGTATGTGCTAGAGAAGAACGTGAAAATAAAGGAGAACGAAAAATCGATATTTATTACATATAGCACACGATATACGTGACGTCACCTTATATACAAAAAAAAGAAGAAAAAAAAATTATTTGTAAAAGTAAGTTGATGCGTCTGTCTTCTTTATTTACACTCTCTCGCATACACACACTTACTAGCATATCATATTTATTTTCATTACGAGTATTTTTTTTTAGTAATGAAAATGTAGAAGAAGAAGAAGTGAAAAATTCACTATGCAAAAAACGTTTTGAATTTCGTTACTAAAATGATACACAAATGAAATTGCTTCCCATAAAACGATTCTCGGTATAAAAGAAGCAAGGCAAAAAAAAGTATTGATTTTGCAATTTTGAATGAGAACGAAAAGAATTTTCTTTTTACTTTTCATTTTTTTGATTCACAATATTGCTTCTATAGCATAATTAAGAATTCTTGATCACGAAAAAGGCATCTTGGATACAATTGGTATGCATGAACATACTCATTGTTAAATGGATTTGCCCAAATATAAATATAAGAAAACGTAGCTGAACGTGACGTGAAATAATATTTTTCTTTCCTTTTCGTTTTTTACTCTTTTCACTTGTGCCTGACGTATTTTTTGCAAATGTATTGGTACCTATAACAAATTTTTATTCGCTTGGCTCTTTTTTTATATTTCTCGTTTTCTTTTTAAAATGAAAATCAGTCAAGAACAATAACAAAAATAACAGAAGAGAAGTAGAGGAAAAAAACGAGTCAGTATAAATAACGGTGACGTCATAAATGATGTATGTGTTATGAGAATATGGTCGAAGATGTAACAACGGCAATATATAAGTACGTTTCTTCCACTCGTTGTATGGCTGCTATCGTTAAATATAATATTTCTTCTGTTATGTGTGCACACATTCAATTTCGTCTGAGTCGTACATATAGCCGTACAATGCATGTATATATACATAGAAGTAAAATGAAACAATCTTATGAATTTGTGGAATGGAAATACACCAAAAAAAGAAAGAAAGAAAAATAAGAATAATAATAAAGTGCTGACGAAAAAAAACGCTGAATAGAAAGAAAAATTTACTGTTACCCATTGAACAACATAATAGAAGTTTGTATATAGTAACATCTTTCTTTCTTGCTTCCTTTATTTATTTTACATCTATATTTATTTATATATAGGTATTATCGTATGTAGAAAAATTAAAGTCTTTAAAGGTAACAGGATGAGTGAGACCTTTTGAACTGCCTACAATTCTTACTTATACGCAGTTACATCTTTAAAAAAAAAATAGTCTTTTAAAAAACATTGTAAACATCAATTGACAGATGTTTTTTTCTCGTTCAGCATTAAAATTTAAATAGAAATGCTTTATTTTTAGTTTCAACTGATCATACCTATTTTATCGATTTCTTTCTTTCTATGTGTATATAGATAGTACATGGAAGCACATTACGTACTGCTCTTTTTATTATTATTCACTTTTTTCATAATAGAGAAAAAAATCTTTTTTTTTTCTCTTTGGTACGTTCTGCATGTCGTATATACTGATTTCATACGAAATTATTTTCTGCACATACCAACACAGTTGTATATGACGAGAAGCTTTCGCCCTTGTCCTTCTATGCTTCACATATACACTTATATATTCATTCATTCAGCCTCTTAAATGGAATGTTGAGAAATGCTCAAAATTTCGGTCTAGTTCTCATTGCACTTTCGCAATCTATTTAATATTTTTTTCCCCTTCTTTTTTTTCTTTAAAAACAAAATCGAAAGCTATCTTCAGGAGCAACTGATGCACATATTATTACAAATTTAAAAGAATATATGTTTCGATTTCATTGGCATAGAAGCACGTCAAAATATAACATGCCTCCATAATATGTATACATAAAAAACGCAACTCGATCACTATATAGACACATAAATAAACATAGTAGAAGCTCTGCGCAACGCTACATAATAACACTATATGTATAGTAACGAGAAAAAAAGTGAAAGAAATCAGAATAATTCTAGCGAATCATAGCATTTTATGAATTACTACAAAATAAATTCTGTCATCATCTGCTCATCACGAAAAAAAAAGATAGTAAAAAATAATATATATGACAAGAATCACTCTCTAATTCTCTCATTCACATCGCTCTTAATTATAATAACGTAAAACTTCTTTCTTGTGTAATTATTATTATAGATGAATACTGTTCTTGTGCTGTCTAATTTTCTTTGCAAAATATGCGAATATATTTCTCTGTACTGTACGTACGTACTTCAAGGTTATCATATTTGTGACCGTTATAAACTCATAAAGTAATAACATGATTCTTTTTTTAAGTAAAAGGAAAGAACTATGCATAGCTATGCTGTTATCATGAATATACAATTCTTACCTGTTCCAGATTTAAAGGCTCCTATTAAAGGGGAAGAATAAAAAAAAATAAAAGGTTGTCACTTAATGCTCATTATTATTTTTGTAAATAATTATTTTATTACCATCAAATGAAGGAGCACGAACAGGATGTTTATCCTTAAAACTTGCTTGTCTTTCAGGAGGAAAGGGAACTGTGGGCAATGATTCACCACGAGTTAGAGGTGGTCTATTCTCTTCTGCTGCTCTTTTTAATTGTGCTGTTGGTTCTGCATCCTCACAATCATCTGGCGGTGGACGTTTAAGATTAATAGAAACAGTTGTTGGAGCTGATGATCGGTTAGTGTGTGTAAGATGATGAGGTGGGACTAAATGCTGCTGTTGTGCGATTCTAGCTACAACCGGTCTTCCTCCATTTGCCTCGTGCGGCTCAATTTTCTCTGTTTTTGGTACAAATTCCATCATCGGTGCACGTTGTATTTGTTGTGTTGACGTATTGGATGATAAATAGTGATGATGAATTTGTGATGGAACCGCGCGATGAGAAACAACTTCTCCATTTTCAAAGTTTCCGCGCTTCGCACTGCTGGCAGTTGTAGCGGCATGTAGCCTCTTCATTTGCCTAGCAGCTTCTATGACTAACTCAATACGATCAGCACCCTCATAATTAACACAACCGCGACAGACAGCTTCAGAAAAATCTAATATCATTGCCCATTGCATTCGAGGTAAATCACACAAATAACAAGACATTCGTTTAGCCGAAATTGTTGACATTGTTATTTGATTCTTAATTCTAAACGTTTGTTCTCGTTGCTTATTAATTGTTAATTTTTTTATTTATTCACTTCCTTTAAAAATCACGGTAAATTTGCAACTATTTTTTTTTCACTTTTTTTTTGCTTTATTATTTCAGAAGAAAATAATCTTATTTCTTCTTAAAGATAATACCTAATAATTTAAAAATTTCTCTCATCACAACTTTTTTTTTTGTATACAAAAGAGAATTATGACATCACTGTTGTGAAAATGTATGTGTTAGTAACATAAACCGAAAAAAAAAATTAATCAAACTTTTATTTTCTAAAGTTAATTTTATTCTATATTTTGCTTCTTTATTTATTCTGTCACTTCCGATTTGTATGCATCGCTTATTAAATTCACTTTATCAAAACTCTGCGATATTTCTTTCCTGTCTAAAATTTAAAATATTCAAAATATTCGCAGCTACGCAAAAAACATGTCCTTCCATGTCGATTGAAAAAACTCAACTGAGAAAAAGTATATAAAATTTTTAGCGCCTTCTTTTGAATTTTTCTGTCCAATTTTTCCTTAAAATTTTATATTATATTTGATTTTTTACTTTATTAAATTAAAATCAATATTCATAAGTTTTTATTTTAAAATTAATTTTTTGATTAAAAAAATTTTTCGTTGGTGAGAATTTAATAAAGTAACTTATTTTAATTGTATTAACAAAATATTTTGTTATGCCGTATTTTAAATTGAAAAAATGGTTTCAAATGAAAACTGTCCGAATCGAATTTCTTTTTAATATTTTTAAACACTTTTAATATTTTTTATAGCAATTTGTAACCGAATCATTTATTTAATATTGTTGAAATAAAATTTTTTAAATTTATATTTTAATATAGGTATGTTTGAGTTCTACTTTATTTTGTAGATAAAATTATAAAGTAGACTTTGTTTGAAAAAAGCTGTTAAAATTATTATACGCACTTTTTCATTCTAAGACAAAACCAAGTAAAAAAATTCAAAAAATGAAAATTTAATGTGCAAACATTTAAAAATTAAATTTTATTAATTTTCAATTAAATATAATTTTCAGTTAAATTTTTTATTTTACCTAATTCAAAAATTTGGTCTCGAAAAAAATGCAAGATTTACAAACTGAATTTAAAAAATTAAATTTTGTACTTATTAAACTTTGAAATTAAAAAGTTTGAGAATCATTATTAAATTTTTCTCGTTTTAATATTTTAACGATTCTTTTCTCATGAATTGTCAGTCAGTCTCATGTAATTTATTTCATTCAGAATCCTGTAAGAAATAAGCACTTAAAATAAGCTTTTAAAATAAAAAAAAAATAGTATTCCAATTGCTTGTCAATTTCAACTAAATATTTAAAAATTTTATTAATGCTTTAAGCACTTTAAGTACATTTGAGTTTTTATATATTTTTTAACAACCTATCTTAATGGCACAATTTGTTATGAATTATTTCATTCGTTCAGTAAAGAGATAGCTTTAAAAATCTTTAAAGTTATTATTCCTCTAACAATTAACTAGTGTTACATTTTGGTTAGTTAAATTGTCTTTTATAAATGATTGGATTCTTATTTTAAAATTTTTAAAGAAAATGGATATTAGTATGAATGATAGGTTTTTAACTGGCTAAGTATTATTGGCACTCATTCATATTTAAATTCTAAAATTTAATTCCTAAATTTATAAACAAAATATTGCTAAATGTTGATTTTTTAATTATTTATGTCACTAGTGATCAATTATTGTCTAAATTCTACTAGAACCTCAAGTCTTTTCTGTAAGTATTAAAATTATTCAAAATTTTTCATTTTATAAAAATGAGATCGTTACAAATTTTCATGTCCCTAAAAACATGCATGATAAACTTTTCTTTTAATATTTATCTTTGTCATCTTCTATTTGCTTTAAGCGCATATTATTCAAAGCAGAATTTCGTTTCATTGTGGAAGTGTCGGTATCATTTTGGAATTTTAGAATTTTTGGCGTATTTTGATTTAATAAATTATTATTTGATTTTGTTAAAGTTCCTTGTGAATTTGAAACTTTTGATCGGCTTGTACTGCCACTAAATGAAGGTTGACGTTTCACTCGGTTATTTTCTATGTAATCTTTTGTTGGAAGACTTGAATATTGATTTGGAAATGTTGACAAGTAGTGAGGTGATCCAATTGATCTTGTTCGATTAGCTTTACGCTCAATTATAATCTTGGTTATATATGCTGTGATTCCACAACAAAACATTGTAAACATGATGAAAACAATTAATATCCAATGTATTCCAATAGATGAACTTAGAAGCTTTTCGTGTGTCGGATTATCACATAGCTGAAATTTATTTCCGTTTTCTTCACATTCTTTTGATGCCGCTACATTAAAAAGAAAATAAAAAATGTTATCATTAAAATCTGACTGGTCAAAGAATCATTAAAAATTATTTTAGTGAAGCTCAACTTACGATCACAACTTGAACTATAGCAAATTTCATCTTGTACACTTGGACTATCGCCGCATTCTTTATCATCCAAAATATCACCATTCGATGATAAACATTTTCTATATCGGACTCTTCTTCCTTTACCACATGTCACACTACAAGGACTCCAATCAGTCCAACAACCCCAAGATGCTTTACTTGAGAGATATACCCGTTGACAAATATTATCATTCTTTTTGCACATTCGCGTTTCTTCTTTAAATAGAGAAATTTTCAATTCTGCGGGATCATTGATTGGTGCTTTACACATATAACGGTATCGCTTTTCCATATGACCATATTCGGAACTGTTAAATGCAAGCCATGTTGTCCATGGTCCTAACTTCTTTACTTCATTGCAGGATTGCTTATTGCACTCTTCATATTCTACATTACAGCCAATACAATCCAATCCATTATTTTGTGGTGCAGGATCATTACATTTTCGTTCTCTGATTCTAAAGCCTTTCCCACAAGGAACTGAACATTGACTCCAGTCACTCCATTCAGACCATTGACCATCTATTTGACCAACTATTGTGGGGCTTATTTGAGGACAAGGAGGTAAATCTGTGCAATAAATCTCTTGTTGATTGCTACCTACACAAATTCTTCCGCCATGTCTAGGTGCAGGATTTGTGCAAGTTCTTTTTCTAACTTTTATGGCGACACCACAAGTCTGACTGCATGCACCATAAGCACTCCATTCAGACCATCCACCATGTACAGTGCAATTTGTAACCTGTATTGTATGGCCTTCGCATATTTTTCCACCATGCTTGGGTGCTGAAAATTAGAATTATAAATTTTTTATGTAGGCAGCATCTTGTATTTATTTTTTATAAATTAAATTACCAGGTGAGTTACAGCTTCTTGTTCTACATAGACATGTATCTGGATTATTTTCGTTTCCAATCAATGGCTCGTTATCATTTTTAGCACATTTAAACCATGTAGACCATGCAGAAAATCCGCCATCAACAGGAACAGCTAAGCAATAATCAATAGATAAGATTACTTTAATTATCAAATAAAATTTTATGGCTTACTTAATATTGGACACATGGTTGAATTTTGATACCAATATGATGTTAACGGATCATTATTTGGTGCGGATGTACAAGCAAGTGCTAAGTCATTCCAACCACAATAAGGATCCATTGAATTCATGCAAGAAACTTTTGACAAATGCCTCGAACATCGTTGTGATGGAATTTTCATCACTGAATTGCTAGTTCCAATGTAAATTGATTGAGTTGCTTGTAGATATGTTAAAGTTTCGATTTTTGTGTTTTCATTTTCAGGTTCCAAAATTTCAATCAAACATGACTGTTTTGTTCTAGGCAAAACAGAAATTTTCTTTATATATCCTTCCTCATTGGACACAAAAATTACTTTTACATTTTCGTGTAATTTTGTTGCAATTTTTGTGACTGATATGTGATAAAACCTTTCTAACTTTGTCACATATAATGGATTTATACTCAAAGGTTGCACAGTTTTATCAAGTAATTGATACTTTGTAGAGTCTAACAAATTGTTGGATGATTTTTGGTTGAATTTGCAATCATAATTATTTCTTGACTCTATGGTTCTTTGGTGCCAATTTGGTGAGCCTGCTGTTTCTTGATATTTTATTGGTCCATTGAATGCACTTTCTATTGCAGAAATGTTGAAAATACAAATTGCTGAACCATGAATACTGTTTCTATAAATTTAATAAATGAAAAAATTATTTAAAAAGTGGGCAGAAAATAAGTTAATAGATGCATACTCTGGTGTTGAGAATGTTGCATAAAGTTCGCCTTCATCTGCTAAATATGAGATCGCTTGAACTTCATCAAAATAAAATGGAAAGTCCCCACCCGGTAATGAACAATTCTAAAATAAATTTAATAAAAATTTAAATGACTTTATTAAATTAATTAATCATGTCTTTTACCAGTCTTGCTTTTAAAAATGACGTCCAATTGTCTTTGAATATATGTGTTCCTCCATTGTCATTTTTGCAAACTCTTGCGATTCTTGAATAAATTGCTTTGCTACCAAAACTAGATACTTCAATTGAAACTTCACGAAATACAAAATAGATGAAGTCAGCATGCTCAAAACTTCCAACAAATTGTGGATCAAAAAGCTCCAAGTCATTGTACTGTTTAGTTCTCAAAGTTTTTTGATAATCATTCGAAAGATCTGATCGTAAAATGACAGGATCAGATCCTGAAAAATCTATTGTTGATCCTACAAACATTCGTCCATCATTTGTCACAAGAGTTGTAATGTTTGATCGAGGGTTGAATGGACTTTTCCCAATGCTTTTCTCTTGCTTTATTAAATTTAGTGTATCAATGTTTCTCCATGAACAATTTGGGGAATAGGCAAAGCTTCCGCAAACAAGAATCTCATCATTATACACGTGAATTGCCATTATATAATTTCTGCAATCCTTTTCATTCTGACCTTTCTGTAGACATGTGTCGATAGAATTTTTACTTGCTTCCCATTTAACTTTATTGAGTAAATCTAGTTGTAATGAAAATTTGTACAAGTAGTCTCTATAATATAAAAAAATAGACCAGACAAAAATATTTTATAAATTATATTGAATTATCCATTAAAAAAATATATTTTATAAATTTATAAAATCTTGTTTAGGTATACAGCACTTTCAAATTTACGATATTTTTATGAAAAGAAATTTTAACATGATAATTTTCCTTTTAGCAATCTGTTCGTACATTAAACAGAAAAAAAATCAAGTTCCCAAATAAAGTGAATACAAGTTGTTAAAGAAGGTTGATTTTGTAAGTAAGGTAACGTATGTATAGAGATATTTAGAGGCGCCTAAATCAATTTATTGCAAAAACTTGATTATATGTGTTTTATTTCTTCGCGTCTGAATAAGTTGCAAGGTTGTGGATTGTCGCATATTTTATTTTTAATTGCGATCATTAAGCTCTCAAATTCATAATTAAGTTATGTCATTGTGGAATTTTGCTTCTTTACTTTTTGCGTACAAAAAAGAATCTCTTAAAAGTCCACAAGCATTTTTTTTTTCTTAATAGATTCTCATCAAAATGTAAGTATGAATAAAATGATTGTAGAAAAATGATCACTTGTAACACAAACTGTATGCCTGTATTATGGTGCATTTTAAGCGCGTAGGTTTAGTTTTAAATAAAAAATCTCAGACATGGCGACATAATTCGTAGGCGATTCTCGCTTTATTTAATGAAGAACCAAACATTGCAAAATAAATATTTCTCTTATAAAATAGAATACATTTTTTTTGTACACTTGAAGTCAACATCTCTATACCTCAATACATATTTTATGGAATTTGCAATAAGTATGACATTGGCAAAATAATTTAACTTAATATGATAAGACATGCTGCAATAATCACTTGCATGTTTTTTCTCTAGTTAAACATAAGCTTCTTACCTAGCACCTGCAATGATTATGTTTTTATTCACATCAAAGTAAAGACGTGAAAACGTTGTGACATTTTGATCAGTATATCGACTAGATGTTGTAAGCAGATCTGCGAAACAATAAAAGATAATTTATCGAAGGATCGATAAATGATTTTTGAAATATATTTTGTTACCGTGATATGCTACGTAACGAAAGTCATTTTGAGAGATCAACTCAGTTGAAGATACCAACACTAATTCCCCTAATATAATTATGCTGGAAATATAACAAAAAATAAATAAAAAAAATGTATCATAAAATGTAGAAACGAATACCTATAAAAACTTATGTCGTGACATTAGAAACGTACACAAAAAATTTATCAATTTTCTAGTTTCAAAATTTAAGGTGATAATTTTGATAAGAGCCTGTACGTAAGCTATACAGGTTAATATTACACTTTGTTATCAGCAACATCGTAATAGAGAGTAATGTTTATAAAAAAAGCGTTGAAGTGAAATGTGAATCATTATGGGTATGTATTTTATATGGTTTATAAAATCTTTTCTTAAATAAATAAATTCAAGAGTAAACATCAACGTTGAGCCTTATTAGAAATGGAAAATAAATGAACAAATAGGCATCAAGCTGAGCAAATAATTTTAGAAACTTTCAGGATCAATTTTTTTGAGTTTTAAATTCAATAAAATAATGAATTGGATTAAAAGATTTTGATTTGAAATCAATTAGGTATTCAAATTTGAATTAAGATTAAAACTATTATGAGATCCTGTTTGTTAGTAGACGTAATTTGCAAAATCTTCTGTGTAATCAGTTCAATGCGCATTTTCATACATCTGAGATTTATTCTATGGATGCGAACTTTTAAAATTATAATTATGATAAATTACTTACAATATGAGCTTAAAAATTTGTTGAAATTTGGCAGACATAGTAAATAAAGCGATGAAACACAAATAATTTATTGTACTCGCCACACTTTCATGATTTTGTTTTAAAAAACTTTTTTTTTACACAGCTAATAATGCTTTCTATTTTTTTATTTTATTTTATTTTAAAACTTCCTCATTGCAAATAAAATGTTTAATCCACAAATGACAGTCTTTAAGAAATTTGAAGATTTTTATTTGAGTAGTAAAACATAATTAACTGATTTCAAGGTTCTTTTACAGTATATACTAAAACTCTTAACTTCCTACTAGTCAGTATTTCAACATAATAAATGAAGTAAGATTTCACTGGAAATACATCAAGTGTCTCTTATATGTTATTTACTTTTTTTTAAGGCTATCACTACCATTTATTTTTCGCAATATCGAATTTAAACTTCAAATGATTTTCTTTTTATTACGTTTAAAGCATTCCACAACTACAAAATTGACATCAATTTATTCAATTTCGATTAATCACAATTTGTTTAAACACTCATCGATATCATATTATCACGATTGTTAAAATTATTGCATCTATAATTAATTTTTTAATTGCAATTTTTCAATAATTTTGAGTACTAAACACTTTGATGTGACTGTACAGCTTGAAAGTTTATTAACAAATGTTTTTAATAGTTGTAAAAAATATACTCACATTTTTTTCTGTTAACGTATTAATAATGTATATATATATACGTATCAGCATTTGTGGCTGCTACACAGCCACAATCATGAAAAAATACAAACAATTTCAATGGTATATGAGAAACTTATGTTACTTGATTCTTGGCTGGAGAAATTGTGAAACCGGTATGTTTTAAAGATGTGTTGAATAAATTTGATACAATGTACATAAAAAATGGCATTTTTTGTTGTTTTAAAATTCGCAAGTAATATTTAATTAGCAAATTAATCAATTTTTTAGACTGTTATCAATAATTGTTCTTTAATTTTTGATATAAGCCTCTTAAAACACAACATATGTTTCCACTAAGTTTTCTTGCAAAGTCGTCAAACTTGATTTTCTGCATATATGCAAAAATTGAGATATGAGAATACAACAACAACAACAAATAGTGTCTCACATAATTTTATATATTCACACGTCTTCAAACAAACAATCGTGTGATAACGATGTGTGAGGAATAGCCATCATTTCTATGTATTAATATGTAAATAACTTCATTAAACTTTCATGTGAATTTTTCTTTTTCTTTTTTTGAGATAAAAATGTTTATGTGATTACATCAAAGGTCGTTTGAGGCTGTCTTTGTGTTAAGACTCGATACATTCAAATAGTTTTTCTTTTGATTTGTCGAAGCTTTTTTATAGCTTCTTCTCAAAGCAGCAAGAGCAATTGTTTGTTCTTCAAATGATCCATTTTATTTGAGGCGTCATACACAAAGGTTTAGAAATCAAAATCATGTTAAATTTATGCTTGCAGATCTGATTTGCAGAAAAATTGTTTCTCTAAACTTCTGCAATTTGATTTAATAGTTTAGTCCTCCAATTCAATGAAATGGATTTAAATTAAAGATTCTTAAATCATGTCTTTCAAATGATGTAATCAAAAAATTTGTATGAATCTTTTTTGTTATATTTGTAATCCTTTAAATATATTAATATCTAAATGATGTTTTCAAATTAAAATTTCAAAAAAAAAAAAAAAATAAATTTCGATAACTGAAATTGATATAACTTAAATTTAAATAAAAAATGCCTTCTACATCCATTATAAGGTATGATTTTTTTCCATTCCAAAATCCATAATTCTTAAAATCATGAACCTAATAAGTAAATGACCCCTAAAGCATAACGATCTAAACATTATCGCGTTGAGTGTTGATTATCGATTTAAACGCCTGTGTGAAGTACGGCGGTCCAACTTTGAGTTTTGAGCTGAAACTTGGCATGTTTAAAGACACTTTTGCGACACTTTTCGACAACTATTTAGTTTTTTACGACACCCCTTAGATTTCGAGATATCGATAGTTCAATTTTTGGGGAAAAGCCCGCCGTACTTCACGTTTTCTGGCGGTCTTTTTTCTAAAACACATCTTTATTAGACATGTTATGTATTATTTTAATAGTATTTTTTGCGACACTTTTCGACACGAAAACCGTTTTTGGATCCGACTATCTGTTGCTGAGTTATGGCTTGTCAAAGATTCGCATACTTGAGATATTACCCAAAAAACCCAACTTTCGCTATTTCTAAATATATACTACAAAATTTATATCAAAACACATCGCCTTTTCGTGAGTAATTCAAATCTGCAAAGATCTTTTCAATCCGACAAATTGTCGTTGAGTTATGGCCATTTAAGTGACCAGCCTGGTACTCAAGGTTCATTTAGAAGAATTTTTAACAACACTTTCCGAAAAAAAATTATTTTAACTTTTAATAAAACTTTTCTATTGTAATTTTGTCTGACTAATCCAAATCTACAAAGATCTTTTCAATCCGACAAATTGTCGTTGAGTTATGGCCATTTAAGTGACCAACATGGAACACAAGGTTCACTCTGGAGATTTTTTAACGACACTTTACGACAAAAATTAATTTTAACTCTTAATAAGACTTTTCTATTGTAGTTTTGTCTGACTAATCTAAATCTGCAAAGATCTTTTCAATCCGACAAGTTGTCGCATAGTTATGGCCATTTAAGTGACCAGCCAGGTACACAAGGTTCATTAGAAGTTTTTTTAACGACACTTTGCGACAAAAATTTATTTGAACTCTAAATAAGACTTTTCTATTGTAATTTTGTCTGATAAATCCAAATCTGCAAAGATCTTTTCAATCCGATAAATTGTCGTTGAGTTATGGCCATTTAAGAGGCACCAGGTTCACAAAAATTGTAGTATTACAAAAAGTGAAAATTTCGAATATCTGATATTTTTTAAGAATTTTTGTTAACAATGAATTTTTATTTACTTGTACCTAAATTTTTATTGCTCAAATTTAAAATCATTATTATTTTAATTTCAATTTTTAAAATTATAATTTTTAAAAAATTTGAAAAAACCGAAACTGAGATTGCTTATTTTCTACCTGCTGTTCATTTTTTTTTTTTTAAATTCTATCTATCTAGTCTCAACCTAGTCTCAAAAAGTCTTGATCATATGCTTCACAAGAGTATGCAGAAATCACTTTTATATCTGGAATTATAATTTGTATGAGACTTTAAACATTTAATTATGTTTTCAATATGTGTGATGAAGTCTTTTGATTTCATCAGTGTGCAACTTAGTAAAATTAAGTTGCTTTTGAATATTTTATTAAGTATTAGTGTTTGTTAAATATATGAACACTAATACATTAATAATAAATTACATAAAAAATACAATAGAAATAGAACAAAAGAACATGTGATTTTTTTTTCATTTTTTATGTTCCATAAGTATTCCATCAAAGTATTACATTAGTAGTACATAAGTATTACATTGATGTAATACATCAATGGAAAACGTGATCTTCCCTATTTTGTTCCATTGTCATGCGACAATATGTTCCTTAGGACGATACATGTATAATACATAGGTATTATACATGGAAGGTTCTAATGGAATACATTGATATTCCATTTGGTTACATGGGAAAGTCTTATTTAGAGTTCAAATAAATTTTTGTCGCAAAGTGTCGTTAAAAAAACTTCTAATGAACCTTGTGTACCTGGCTGGTCACTTAAATGGCCATAACTATGCGACAACTTGTCGGATTGAAAAGATCTTTGCAGATTTAGATTAGTCAGACAAAACTACAATAGAAAAGTCTTATTAAGAGTTAAAATTAATTTTTGTCGTAAAGTGTCGTTAAAAAATCTCCAGAGTGAACCTTGTGTTCCATGTTGGTCACTTAAATGGCCATAACTCAACGACAATTTGTCGGATTGAAAAGATCTTTGCAGATTTGAATTACTCACGAAAAGGCGATGTGTTTTGATATAAATTTTGTAGTATATATTTAGAAATAGCGAAAGTTGGGTTTTTTGGGTAATATCTCAAGTATGCGAATCTTTGACAAGCCATAACTCAGCAACAGATAGTCGGATCCAAAAACGGTTTTCGTGTCGAAAAGTGTCGCAAAAAATACTATTAAAATAATACATAACATGTCTAATAAAGATGTGTTTTAGAAAAAAGACCGCCAGAAAACGTGAAGTACGGCGGGCTTTTCCCCAAAAATTGAACTATCGATATCTCGAAATCTAAGGGGTGTCGTAAAAAACTAAATAGTTGTCGAAAAGTGTCGCAAAAGTGTCTTTAAACATGCCAAGTTTCAGCTCAAAACTCAAAGTTGGACCGCCGTACTTCACACAGGCGATTTAAACGAGGAAAAAAAATAATAAATAGAAAAAAAAACAAATATTTATACAAATGATAAGACATTTCAAGATCGATTGAAATGATGCAAAGTAAAGTAAAGCAATAAGTATAAAGATTTGTTACAATTACAGACTGACACTCAATCATCACGATGTGAATAAATTTTTTTTTTATCCTATCATGTTTCGTTTAATGAAAAATTATTAGATACTTAAATGAAGATACAAAGTATTTTTGCATGCGATATATGTACATTTTCGTGCTTGCAAGCTATAAAATTGTAACCACTTTCCAATAGCGCGAAAATCACTCGGTGTTATCGCCAAAGGTGTTTGTGAAAAAATTGTTTATATTGTTGATTTTTCCTTCAATTTTCTATGCGTTATTGTATGATAAAAGTATGTATATTATTGGAAGTATCATATAAAGGAAACGTTTGAGAGGGTGCGAAAAAAAGCATAGCCACTAAAATATACATAATGGTAATGAAAGTTAGAAACGAGCACTAAAGGTATGTGTATTTTATTGTTCGCACACTGGAAAATTGCTCGAAAAATTTCATCGCAAAACTCTCATTTCTCTGACGACTCAAGACCAGACAAGATGTCTAGAATCAAACTTGTTGGTGGACGTTCAATTACAGCGTAATATTCTTTTTAGAATTTACTTCTACTTCTCATATTTTAAGACATTTTTAAATTTTTTTTTTTTTTTGAATTCTTGTTTAGGGAGGAGGCAATTGTAAGTAAACAGCTTTTGTATTAAAAAGTAAATTACTGTAAAATATTTTTTTTATTTGAACAATTAGGATATTAGACAAACAGGTAAGTTATGAGAAATAAAATTCCCGAACTTAAAATATTAAAGTTCTCACAATCTATAAAGTTTTTGGAAGCGCATCATCCCCACCACGATCAGAATGGACACGAACAGGTCTTGTATTTTCAAAAGAAGGATATACATTTGGTTTAAAATGCCCAAAAAATGCAACAAGAGGATTGCAATCTGTGATTCAAGCATTTCTTATTAAACATTTCATTTTTGAGAATCGTCCGAAAGAAAAATCAATTCCAATTGAAAAGTTATTAAAGCCTAGTGAAAGTGAACAAATTTGCGCACTTTGGTCATGCATTTCGGAAATTATATGGAATATAGGAGAAAAGAAAAAGGCAATTGTGTGTCTTCCTTGTGATTGTAAGAAATTTTAAGGTCATTATTTCTGTCTAATTCTAATTCTTATTTTGCAGCTCCTCAACCACCAATAAGTCATACAAATCAATACTTTCAGGATAATATTACTGAGAAGGTGATGAACTTTTAAGGAATATTAAATAGAACAGTTTCACATTTTATTTACATTTCCCACCCAATAGTTACACATATTTGAGTTCCATAAGTTGGATGACTTGCAGATATTTATAAAGCGTTATCTTTTCTTCTTCACTGACGATGGAAGCCCCGGAGCATTATTAGTGTTATATTCAGCTGTTTGGACACGTGGATTTGAAAACGTGCGTGCAGATATGGATTTAAAAAAGTCTGGTCACTTGTTAGGAAATCATGAAGAGGGATCCTTAAATGTTATTACTTTGTTGCTCTCAGGAAGGGCTACTGTAAGTAACTTGAAGTTGATTGATCCTATTTTATTAATTGACAATTTCTTAATGTAAATGTGCAGCCATACTTACATAATGGAGTTATATATATGGGAGATGAGGATCATTATGCGTTACCGCAGTTTGGTAATTTTTGGTTTAATTTTAACAAGGAATTTTTACATTCTGGTCACTATTCCAATGATCATTCTTAATTTACTCATAATAAATATTTTTAGGGATTTTATGTCGATCGGGAGTGGGTTTATTAATTTGGTAATTAAATTAAAAATAACCAAGAGAAAATAAATTTATTTTTAATGACATTATTTTCAGGGATGGTGAGGGATCTCTGACATCACGACAACCGGGATCTAGATTAAAAACTCCAGCTTTTCCAATTTGGGTATGACATTAATATAATCTGGTTAAAAATTAATATAAAAGCGATAATTAATTTAAAAAGGTAACGTGTTGCACTGGGCATTACGGTGTGATATTCAATTCAAATAAGGAGCTTCTTCGTAATTATCATGCAGAGAAACGCTTTGAATTGCATCACTACACATGTGGAAGTAATTAAAAATTTCTTGCTTTTAAAACTTGATTAGCTATTTTAACCGCAATAAAAATGCTTATTAATAATTTAGATTTGTTTATATCGATGACTGTGGACAACAGAAATCAAGATGATGAAGACGGGTATTCTTCGCAAAAAATGCCAAATCCTAATAGTAAATGTGACTTCAAAGATAATGATGCGATGAGTGTTCAAATATCTCCATTGGAAAAGGTATTATAAACTGACTGTTTTTCATTAATTTTGACTAATATCGTACTTTCTTACAGCTGATTCGAACAAAATGGTGTGATGCTAAAATTACATTCCATCATCAAGTTGAACAAATGAAACTTATGTTGTAAAAGTATTATTTTAAAATAAATAAATAAAAGTATGAAATGAAGAATATTTTGAGAATAGAAAAGCTTAAAAAAACTGCATTCATACTGACTTTAATACATTGTAAACAAATTATCCTTAAAACAGATCAATTCTGATCAGTCACGTGTTATATGTCAAAAATAACGATTGATTTTCAAAAAAATAAAATGGTATAAAATAATTTAAAATTTCAATCACCGTTAACTTTTTATACGAATTTTTATACCATTTCATTGTTTATTGTGTATATAGTTCCGCAGAATCAACAGACCATAAATACAATGCTTTTATCAAAAGCGATTAAGAGTCGAATAAAGCTTCCAATGGCAAAAAATAACTTTTATACAGGATCTACGATGCTGGTTAAAAAAACATTTGAGGTGAGAATTAAAAATCAAATTTAATTAACACATTTATTAATAAGATCTTGTTATATTAATTTAAATACATATTTCTTTTAAGAACGCAATTAGTGCTCTAAATAATTTGCAAAGCAACGCGTCTGCGGTTAATCTTTCATTAAAATTAAGACAACAACAAATTCATGATGAGGCTAATTTAAATTTAAGAGATACAGAAAAGTTTTTGGAAAGGATTGATGGATTTTCTATGAAGTCGCTGGATCGACTTTCTGTAATACATGTGAGCGGAAGTAAAGGAAAAGGTTCAGTTTGTACTTTTACGGATGCAATTTTGAGAGAATATAACATAAAAACGGGTCTTTTTACATCTCCACATCTAATATCTGTGACTGAAAGAATCAAGATGATGGGTATGTCAATTGACAAAAGTGATTTCAACAAATACTTTTGGGAAGTTTATGATGCATTACAGAGCAAAAAAAGTCACGAGCTTGATTTACCATCATATTTCAAATTTCTGCAAATCATGGCATTTTATATCTTTGTGAAGGAAGAAGTTGATGTAGCTATTGTAGAAGTTGGAATTGGCGGTGAATATGATTCAACAAATATTTTAAGGAATACTGAAATTGTGGGAATTACTGCTTTACAATTAGAACATACACAGCTATTAGGAAAGACAATAGAAGATATAGCATGGCAAAAAGCAGGCATAATTAAAAAAGATTCTTATGTTTATTATATGAATCAATCAAATGATAGCGTGACTAGAGTTATTGAAGAACGATTTAAAGAGTTGAAAGGCAAAAGGTTATCTCCAGTTCCTCACTTTGATGAGTATGTATGGCATAATTGCAGTCTTCCTGATTTCAAGCAAACATCAGACATTAATAAAATGAATTTTTCATTAGCAGTACAATTAAGTGCTCGATGGCTTAAAAATAGAACGTTGTTATCTGAAAGATATTTTAGTGATAATGTCTTAATTGTTGTGGAAAGTAAATTTATAGCAGCTATTCAAAAATGCCAATTTGAAGGACGTTTTCAACAGATTAAATCAGGTGGAATTAATTTCTATCTTGATGGCGCACATACGATTGAAAGCATGTTTATCACATCGAACTGGTTCTCTTCAAAAATTGAAAATGTGAATAAAAAAACGTTAAACGTTTTACTTTTCAACGTGACTGGTGATAGAGATTCTGAGCAGATTTTACAGTCATTACATTTGATTCCATTTGACTTGATTTGTTTCACAACTAATATTGCAAATGAGGAAACGAATAAGCAAAGCGGTAAGTGATTTAAATTGTTACTTGATTGATAAATTAATAATTATTGTGAATTTTAGAAAACTATACTGATATTCATCAAAATGTACAATATGAACGATGCTTAAAGCACAAACAGATTTGGACGACAATGAGTATAGACAAGCAAATAAAAACAAGTGATATTGAATGCTTTAAGACAATACAAGACGCTATAGATTACATATGTAGCATTAAAGACAATAATAATTCAATGCCAATGAACGTACTGATAACAGGATCTTTGCATTTAGTGGGAGGGTCATTAAAGATAATAAAGAATATGGAAGCTTTAAAAGAGAGATATGTCAAAGAGAATCTCGCATGGAAGAATTAACGGTTTTATATTTGAAATTTTGTACAAAAATAAAGTCATCTGGCAACTCTAAAAAAATAAAAAAAAATATTTTTTTTCGTAAAAATAAAAATTTCGCAAATGTTTAATTATTTTGAAAATTAAAGTATTAAACATTAAATTAGTGATAATATAAGCAGCATAGATTAATAATTGATCGAGAAAACATAACAAGATGCCAGTAAGTAACAAAAATTCCATTTATATCTTGAAATTTTCAACTTTCCTAAAATGAAAAATTTGTCCATGAAAATTTTTATTAATCTTTTCTTTTATTTAATTTGGTCAATCAGGAATCAAAAGAAGATGAAATTGAGAATGTACGGGTTGTTGTAAGAGTCAGACCACAGGAAAATAATAATGTGAAAAACATTGTTTCTGTTGATAAAAATAACAAATTAATTATTGTGCAAAAACCAAATTCTACAAATAATGAGCCAGCCAAAACCTATTGTTTTGATAATGTTTTTGACCAGCAATCAGCACAGGTGAGTCAAGTTATCATTCATTAAATGCTTTATTTATATTGTCTTCATCTGCAAAAAAATGTTTTTAAAGAGAATCAAACTTACTGGAAGTGATGATTTTTTATTAGCATAACATACGGTCTCTATGACGACCAATTGTTCCTTTATTTCTTATTCATGAAATAATAGCAATAATAATAATTAAAAGACAAGTGAATGTTTTTGTTGGGTACAAGCAAAATTTTTTTATTGGCAGAAATTGGAATTGCTGTTTTAAGACATAATATAATCTTTTGTTTGAAATGAGATGAATGCCATAGCTTGCTTCGTTTCCAAAATTTACTCGATACCTTCAAACATTACATGAAATTATATTCTTTGTTTCGTCATTCGTTATCAGTTATACAAAAGTTAATACAAAAAATATAAATTCTTAATTAGCTTCTAGTTTTTGGTATTAAAATTAATTAAAACAAAAATGATTAACAACAAAAAAAAAAAAAAATACATATACATTAATAGATTCATTTAACTTAGTTAATATAATAAAATATATTTATCTGCTGAACTGAGATTCATTATCAGGTCAATTTTTTTGTCAGTATCTTATTGTACTTATTTTTTTTTTTAATTATAATATATATTTTTTCTATGATTGCGCGCGTTTTAGCAAAAAATTTTATGATTAACTATGTATCGATATAAAGTTTGTTAGGAATGTGAGATTTCTTTAAAATAGTAAGTTTTTTAAAAATTAGATGTGATTGTTTTGTTTTTTGCTGTTTTTGCTACTTAGTTATTTATGAGAAAAAATTATGAAAGAGCTTCATTTAGTAAATTTTCTAAATATTTAGACAAATATGTAAAATAATCTTTGTTTTCACGTTTAAAAAAGATGTGTCAACAAAATTATATAATTCTATAAAGATGACATGGTTTACTGAATTTCACCACGTGCACCTAAACGGAAAATAAATAGCATATCGATAAGGAAAACAATTGCTCCAATAATTGCGATTGCACCAGTTGCACATGTAAGATCCATTCTTGTTGTATTTGGTGGCCAATAGTTTCTTTCCTTAGTATCTGACCAATCCTTAAGAATTATAATTGCACATGCCGTAAACAAAATTGTACCAACAAGATTTAATAAGGCTGTGACTTTCCATGGAAAACTGAAATAGTAAATTTAAAAAAAAATTAGGACATGAACATTCATATGTTTAATAAATTTAATCCTTACGTGTCTCGGAACGCTTTTCCCATTAAATAAGCAGCTGAGATGATAAGAAAAGAACCAAATGTGACATAGGCTAAAGCGATTGTTCGTGTTCCAACGAATATTCTAAAGCGTGAATTATTTGCAGGATCGTCAAAAAGTCCAAGACTAACGATACATAAAACCTGTAACATGTTTTTTTTAATTATTATCCATTGTATTAAAAAATAAATCAAAAGTGGAAAGCTTTTTTTATGAAATGTTTTTTAGACAGCGCCCAAATAGATAAGCATGTATTCTTACAATTATTCGTGACATAAAGGATTTAGACGCATGGCATTAATTAAAGTTAATGGACTATCCTGCAGTGTCTTTTAATTAAAAATTATATTTTTTGTGTGTTTTCTTACCAACTCTGCTGTTTTAAATATAGCTGGGCCATAGTTGCCTGCCTTATTCATATAGTGCCCACCCAATGATGAGTCTAATGTTCCTTGTTCTCCGGTCATTGTTAATCTTGATATTTCTGTTGATTGATAGTAAATTATTATTTTTTTTTGTCGTTTTGGGATAGGAATTTGAGTTATTTATTAATGGCAGCTTCCCTAGCGGCAATTTGGAACGAATCTGGGCGGAATTTTTTTTCCTGACAAATTCGTTTGTTTTTCCGGTCATAAAATGGAAGAATTTTACGAGAAAAATTTCCTGCGATTTTCTTCCAAAATCTGTCATGAAACTTTTTTTTTAATAAAATTTTCTGGCCGTAAAATGAAAGAATTTGTGAAGAATTTTTCTTTCGTTTTTCTTCCATTTTTCCTCGCAGATTCTTTCATTTTCTGATATCACAAAAAAAATTGCAACAGAATTTGAAGGAATTTTAGAGGAAATTTTCTGGCAGATTTTCTCTTGATTTTTTGCACATTTTTTGGCATTGAAGAATTTTAAGAATTTGAAAGGTAATTATAATTGTTTCTGTTAAAATATTGGAGTTTTTGAAAATTGTGTTTCCATTTTGCAAATTAAAATTTTTGTTCCGTTAAATGAAAAAATTTTAATTTTTGACTTCGTAATACAACTTTTTAAAGTTTTTTATTATCAAAATCATTACCAGAATATAAATTATGCTCTCTAGTCAAGATTATGCCAAAATATATACTTAACTTTTAGCTAATAAATTAAATTTACTTTACCGTTATGTGTTCGTTAAACATAAATTTGTTTAAAAAAGAAAACTGTTTTATAGAAAAATAAATACATAGAAATTCATTGAATTCATGGAAAAACCACAAAAAATAATAAAAAATAGCTTAAAACTATTTTCAAATTTAAATTCTAATTAAACATTTTAAAATTCTCCTATTGCAAAATAATTATGATTGAAATGATTTAAATTCATTTGATTAAAGATTTTTTTACAAATTACTCATATTACTAATAAATCATTTTAGTATTTTACCAAGATATAAAATCGTTAAATTGAAATAATATTAATTTAAAAAAAAAAATAATAAAAAAATTAAGTTCCCTTGAAAGAATCATGCAGGATTTATGGAAGAATTTATTTGGTCCCCCTGAACCCCTTGGACCCTCCTGAAGCAACCCCACTGGAATAAAGCGTTATAAGTGTTAAAACAATCATAAAAATTATGGCAAAAGAAATTAGCAACTTAAATATGTCTTTTCGCCAAACATAATTTATATAATTTCAGATAGCGGTAGCTCAGCGGTAAAGTTCGGGACTTTGGTTTCAGCGGTCATGGGTTCGAGTTGGCAGAATTTCAACAGAAAATTTCCTTACAAAATCTTCCAAAAAAAATAATAATAATAATAATAATAAAAAAAGAAAATAAAGTGGAGAGAAAGTGAGAGAAAAAGAGGAGGAAGAAAAAAAAAGTTTTTTTTTAAATACTTTGAGAAAAATTCCCGCAAGATTCTTTCATAATTCCTGCAAGATTCGTTCATAATCTTCTCATATTCTTTCATTTTCTGTCAGATTAGTACAGAAAAAATGAAAGAATTTGTGAGGAAAAATTCCGGCCGGAAAATGGCCAGAAAAAACGCATTTTCCGGCCACTTCCGTGCAGTTAAGGAATTTTCCGGCCACTTTTCCTCACAAATTCTTTGTGATTCGTGAGAAAAAAAATCCGCCCGGAAAATTTCCTCACAGATTCTTTAAGATTCGTTCTAAATTGCTGCTAGGGTTGTGATCTTAGAATTAATTTATTTTTTTAATTTTTTTTTTTTTTTTTTTGCAATGGTTCACTTATTTTGTTATCAATAGTCGGATGTTTTGTATTTATTTTTTTATTACAAAAATTTAATGTTCCTTTGAATTGTTGAAATTTTTTGTGAGTTAAGAAATTAAAAGATTAAAAAATTTTTTTTTTTTTGAACGAAAAAAAGAGGAACTGCGAACTTGTTAATTCTCGAATTAGATCGTTGGTGATAATGTTATGATTTGAATAGAAATCGTTTCATGCAGTATAGGTGTGAAAAATTCAACTGATGATTTTTATGCAAAGTGCAACGTGAGAATGAACTTTTACGTTAAATACCTATATTCATTGTATGTATCTATCAAGCGATCTTAAAAGTGATGAATATGATGAACAAAACAAAAATGATGAAAATACTACGTATATGAATGAATCAAGAATTAATGCACAAACATTTATTGAGAGAGAGAGACGAGACCATATGTCATAGTATTAATGGAATTAAATATGATACGATCTTGTAGCAATTAAAATTGGTCATTTTAGAATCATCTTGAATATTCAAATTATTAAGATGACTCAATTAAATTTATTAGAAGTCTCAAAGATCGTTAAGTGTAACAATGTAATTAGATGAACAAGCTGAGAAGAAGGGCGCGGCAAAAAAAAAGCATCGAACACAAATACATGTAAATGGCAAACAATTATTGAATGAATAATATCAACATAAAATGAAAATTAAGACAATTTTTTCTTGACTCTTTTAGTCTATAGGTAACACATTTTCAAACTTTGAAGTGTGTTTTGGATATAAATCAAACAATACACATTAGAATAGTTTAAGGTATTTTCTTTTCTGTTACTACAAATGGCTTCATTTTCTTTTTTAACACTCACGATCATTCACAATATATATCGAATTTTAATTTCACAACAATTATTTTTATTTTTTAATGATCGATTTTAAATTCACTTAATTTGATTTATTTCAAAGTTTATAATATTATAAATTATAATTTCAAGTTAAAAATGACTTATGAGCATAGAAAGGTAAACCAAGAAAAAAATTTGTTGACATACTTTTTAAAAATTTATGTTAAAACTTTTTTTATTTTTGTAAGATTAATTCAACTTTTGGTCGTCACTTGGAGTTGACACGGACTCGACTTTTTTTTTCACAAATTCAATTTAATTTCGAGAACAATATTTTTTCTGATTAAAAATTTAAAACTAACAAAAAAATTGTACGTCGTGATCGTTTAACGAATGGTAGAATAATGATATAGAGTCTTTTAAAGAAATATACTCACGCGACGACTTTTGCTTTGGAATGCAGAAACGAATATACGCGCGTAGTTTTTTTTTTCTATTACAAGCTACTCATTCTCGCTCTCTCTTGCTCTTTTTACTCTCTACAATCATTCTTTGTTTTTATATGTAAAAACAGGTTTCTGCCATGTACTTTGATATCCGTATTTTCTCTGGTGTTGTTTGTTGTTGACTTGGCAATTCTCTGATATTATTATGTTGTACTTGTTTTGTACCTGTTCATACTGACTTTTAAAAATTAAAGAGTTCAACACATGAATTCATTTATTTTTATTTTTTTGTGTGTAGTTGGTTTTAGCGTAACTAGGCAACGATTATTGTCAATTAACCATGTGCGCCTTATTTCACAATGTATATGTTGATAAATGTATTAGTTACTACTAGTAGCGTTACCACGTAGCATAAAAGTCACTCCAAAAAATTTTTGTTTTTAATAACATTGCAGCATAAATTTATGCTGACCATCCATATTTTTTTCTCTCATTAATATCTAAAATAAAATGAGTGTAATTTCCGGATCAAAAGTTGACATATTCTCAATTAATAGACATAAGATAAGCATAAATAATGACTAATAAGTCATAACATTGAGCAATGAAATATTTCATCCTGTGGAAAAATGTGTTGACTTGAGAGTGCATAAAGTACACACATAGAAGTAAATAAATGTTTTTATTTTCTTTCTTAATCGCAATTCTTCAGACAATATTCATTATTTTTTCATTTTATTAACTCTGCGTGGGCAACTATGATCATTCACATTGATCCAATTAACAATGATCTGTCATCATCATGATTAATAAAACAAATGAGTATTTACCAACTATGTAGAAAGATGAACTGTCTTCCTCTCTGTCGAACAACATGTGAGCTAAGAATAATTGATTGTAAGACTTGAGGAAGTATTCTTTAATGAAACTTACACAGCTTATATGCTGTAATAAAACAATGGTCTTATTTATTCATTCAATTCTCACAATGTTGTTTGTTCTGTTGAAAATTTGATATCGATGCTATTTGTTTATTAATCCATAAGACATTTTATTATTACTCTAATTTAGTTAATTAAATACACGCATCTCATATTTTATCGTATGTCGAGTATGTACTTAGTTCAAGAAATTTTCATTCCTTTTCCTTAATATTTGATAAAAATCTTATTGCGTTTTTACCTCAATTAATTTCATTTTTATTGATTTTCCAGTACCTACAAAAAGGAAAATCGTAAGAACTAGGTCAACGCGTGTTGATGCACAATCCTTTTTATTTAATAAATAGGTCATTATTACTCCCTTTTGAACTCATTTTTTTTTATGAATGAAAACGTAGTACGACGTTCAGATTTTTTTATTACGTTTTTATTTACCGGTTTTTGTGGCTTTGCGGTGCTGCATTGTGATTTTATTTTTGTTTTCACTTTCTTGCATTTTCTGTCTGAACTAATAGTGAAGGTATTAAACTTGTTCTGACCGCAACTTGTGGATAATTTTTTGCGCAAAGACATTGTAATGTTTGTGGAAAAATTTAACTACTTTGATAAGCTTTGGAATTATAATAATTGTCTTTTTTATATGGAATAAAAACTATGGGTGAAAAATTACTTTACATGGAGTTAGAAATTTTTTATTTTTTAAAATTATTAGAAAATTAAATTTATGAAAATTCATAATTTTTCCGATTAAAGTTTGTTCAAAGAAACTCCCACCAATATTGAATTTACTTCCAATTTAAATACTTAGTTTTTAAAATGAAAATTTCATATTTTGGCAGCAACAAAAAAAGTGCATTTATTGTTTATACATCAGCTGACAGATGTGTATCAATAAGATTTAAAGTTACTAAACGTGACTTATTTGCTTCATCTTATTTCAATGAATCAGCATAATTTCTTGACACATGTTAACTTGTCCTTGCCAATGAAGAAATATTTATTTATGGTAAATACTTTTGTGGTTTAAAAGAAGTTCTTTGATTCTCTTTTACACTTCCGAGTGAATTTTAATATTCATACTTTTTTTTATCTCAATAATGTTATTGTCACCATTGTTGCATTGAAAACAACCAAAGTTCTTTTTCCCAACTAAAACGTGCTACTGTTACTGGCGTTAAATTACATAATACTTTTTTTTATTTTTTTTTTTTTTAAAAATATTAATGCTGTAATGTTTGTGTGTAAAGAACAGATTTAACGCAATTGTTGTTTTTTTTTTCTTCACAGATTGATTTATATGTAAATACGGCACGTCCGATCGTTGATAAAGTGCTTGAAGGTTACAATGGAACTATATTGGCGTATGGTCAAGTAAGTTATTACTTTTAAATGTTCTTAACATTGAATTTTGCAAATAATTTCTTAATAAAATATAAAAATTATTTAGACTGGAACTGGAAAAACATATACTATGGTCGGGGATTCAGATTGCCCCGAATCAAGAGGAATTATACCAAATAGTTTTGCTCATATTTTTGGGCATATTGCAAAAGCGAAAGAGAATGAAAAGTAATTAAGCTTAATTGAATTTATTGAGTTTTTTTTTTTTGTTTGTTAATAATGATTTTGTTGCTTCAAATTTTCAGATTCTTAGTACGAGTGAGTTATATGGAAATATATAATGAAGAAGTTCGTGACCTGCTCGGAAAAGAAATTAACAAAAGTTTAGAGGTCAAGGAAAGATCCGATATTGGCGTTTTCGTTAAAGATCTCTCAGGATATGTTGTCCATAATGCAGATGATTTAGATAATATTATGAAATTGGGAAATAAAAATCGCGCAGTTGGATCAACATTAGTCAATAGCGTTAGTTCCAGATCTCATGCAATATTCTCAATAACTATTGAATCAAGTACCACAGATGAAACTGGTAATCAACAAGTCAAGATGGGTAAACTTCAATTAGTAGATCTCGCTGGAAGTGAAAGACAGCAAAAAACTCAGGCTAGTGGAATACGACTAAAAGAAGCTACTAAAATTAATTTGTCGCTCTCTGTATTGGGAAATGTGATAAGTGCATTAGTCGATGGAAAAAGTTCACATATTCCATATCGCAACTCTAAGCTTACTCGATTGCTTCAAGACTCACTTGGCGGTAATGCCAAAACTTTGATGTTCGCAACAATTTCACCATCAGATACAAACTATGTTGAAACAATTTCTACACTTCGTTATGCTGGTCGTGCTAAAAGTATTCAAAATCATACTCATATTAATTCCGATCCAAAGGATGCTCTTTTGAAACATTTCCAACAAGAAATCGAGGAACTTAAACGTCAATTAGAAGAAGGAATATTTGATGCAAACTCAAATGAAGTTGATGGTGATGTTGAGGAAGTTGAAGAAGAGGAAAATTCAGACATTGAAATTGAAGATAATGAGAAGGAAAAGAGCACTAAAAAACGAAAATCGAAGGCTAAAAAAGATGAGATGCAAAAAGAAAAGTCTGATGCAGAAAAGGAATTACTTGAGAAAAAGGTACAGGAACATGAAAATGCTCTCAAAGTTGCACAAACAGAACAAGACATGATTCGAGCAAAATTGCAGTCTCTTGAAAATAAAATTCTTATTGGAGGTGAAAATTTATTGGAGAAGGCATATCAACAAGAACAGCTGTTGGAAAAATCTGTTGCAGAGCTAGAGGAAACAAATAAGAAGGAACAAGAGTTACAACAAACATTACAGAAAATAGAAGCTGAACGAATTGACATTGAGGAACGATATTCTTCATTGCAGGAAGAATGCACTGGAAAAACGAAAAAATTACAGAAGGTAATGCAAATGCTTATGGGTCTGAAATCAGAATTAGCTGATCAGCAACAAGAACAGCAAAGAGAGAAGGAAGGAATATACGAAAATATTCGTAGTTTGTCACGAGAATTGGCACTATGTGAGCTTGTCATAAATAACTATATACCAAAGGAATATCAAACGTTAATCGATAAATTTACATATTGGAACGAAGAAATTGGTGAATGGCAATTGAAATGTGTAGCTTACACTGGCAATAATATGCGCAAAAATATTAACGAGCAACAAAAGCATTCCAAAGACGATAAAGATTATATTGACTTGAGTCATGTGTATTTGAGCTACAATATTGATGGTTTGACTGAGCCAATTTCATCGCGAACAAAGACATCGCGACCAAAAACATCCCATTCAGGGGTACCACGTTATTATCAAAGAGCAAATTGAAGCTTTTAACTGTATTTTAAATAAATCGACAACTGTTTATTATTTCTGGCTAATTAAATATATATTACACAAAAAATATTGCAATATGATATGATCCAAGTAATCTGGATAGAGGATTGAAAATTCGAACTCGAATTTTCAATCCTTTTTTTTTGTTCGAAGACTTTCGAACTGAATTTGAAATATTTTTTGTCGTTAGATTTTTTCACATTTTCATGTAATTACAGCTTCAATTAAATTTAAATGTATTAAGTTCAATATAACTAATTTTAATACGCTTAAATCTTCAAGTATTTCTTTAATTAAACCATAAATTAAGAATAAAAATTTTATCTTCCGATTTTTTGTAAACACATACTAACACAAACAAACTTGTTTACATTTTGAGAAGAAAATTTTAAATCATAATTTTTGTTGCTTATTTTTATGAACAAATATACTGGATCTTACTTAAACGAAGTATTATGATTTACTAATGCCAACTAAATACAGATTTAGTGATGATCCAGTCTCAAAAGCGATAAAATATTGAATTTTCTAAAAAAAAATAATTTCGAAAAATTGTTAACAAAACATTTGAACCTTTGCAAAAAATTCAAATATTTTTCGGTTTAACGTAAGACCTTCTATCCAGATTCCTTGGGATATGATATGTGTGCATGTCAAGATATATAATTATGAATTTATTTTCACAGCTACTTATGAGTTTTCACACGAGCTTTATACTATTCAAGAATAATTACTAGTCATTATATTGTTTTAAACTTTATTAAATAAATGCTTAAAGATACTTAAATAAATCTTATATCTATCATAAAGTCTATACTCTATTTTCAAATCTTATATTTATGGGTCCTTTTGGTGCCAACACAAACTCAAACTGCTGTTCACATGGTGATGTGTATTCAATCTTAAATTCCCTTACAAGTTTTATCACTAAAATTACTAGTTCCATTTCTGACAACTTCTTTCCAGGACATGTTCGCCTTTATAGTGTAAATTTACAATAAAAGATGGAAATTATAGGATATAAATTTATGACCAAATATTGTTAAATACCTTCCACAACCAAAAGGAACTACAATTGACGAATTTGCAGGTTGATTGGGATTCATTTCCCCAATCTCATTTAACCATCTTTCTGGAATGAATTCTTTTGCATTTTCAAAATTCTCTTCTTTGTTGCATGCGATCATGTTATGGCACAGCACAATGTTCTGCCAAGTAAAAATTTGATCACATTTATTGACAAATAGGACTGAATAAAATTTTGTTTTAAAACTTACACCAGCTTCTACGTGATATCCTGATAAATTGAAACCTTGTTCCAAAATACGTGCGACTGCAAATGCTAAATACAATAAGAAGTTAGTTCTATTCAACCATTAAATGTATTAATAAATCTATCAATTTACCGCTTGGAGATATCTGAAAAAAAAAAAAAACAAAAATTATCCATTACACTAAAAATATTCTCAAAAGTTAATCAAATTACCCTAAAGCTTTCTTGAATTGCTGCCCGTGTGTAATGAGCTTTATTGAGTTCTTCTAATGATGGATTTTCATTTAATAATAGGGATTCTTGATAAATTTTCTCTTGCACTTCCGCATTTGAGGATATAAAACCCAACAAAAAGATTAACGTATGTGACAATACTTGGGTTGCTGTCAAAAAATCTATCGTTTTGGAATAGAAACAAAAAGGTTAAATTTGGGGATATTGGATGCAATTTATTTTGGAAATAAAAATTTCTTAATTCTATATAGAAGAGAATTTTGAAAGTCAAGCTTGGTCTCATGAAGAACTTTTAAAAGACATGCAGTATTTAAAAACCTTGACTTACCAATAACACCACTTATTTTATCTCTAATATCCAACCCTTCTGTTTTCAAGATTTTCACCAAAATGCTTTCATTTTCCTTGTCTTGAGCCATAAACTCATTGTTCTGTATAGTATTCTTAATAATCTCTAAAATTATATTGTAAATCTTTTCTTCATTCTCGGCATATTCTTTGTAAATTCTTGATGGGAAGTACTTCCATAAGCAATTGCCTATAAAAAAAGAAGTATGCCACATGATACATCATATATAAATAGCATCAATTAGAGTCCATACCATAAAATGCATCACGGAAAATTGCGAAAATATTTTTTGCTGCATTTCCTAGTTCCATATAATTTTCATTATTTTCTCCAGATTCTTGTAAATATCCCATTCGACGTCCAAGAATCAGACTAGAAGAAGCTTCAAGTGACATCATTTTCATAATGTCATCAAAATTATCCACAACATTATCAGCATTTCTTCTTTGCTTAATCACATTGACAAATTCATCACAAATTTCATTCAGTTCCGGGCAGAAACCAGCTAACATTCGCTTACTTTCCAATGTTTTTGGCGTAAGTTTTGATCTCAATTTGGCCCATTGTGGTCCTTGTTCATTTACTAGACCCAATGAAGAATATCGATCTGGATGTTTTTGCCGATAAAATGACACAATTTCAGTTGGTGGTCGGAATGGATAAGCTGTTGGTATAATTAAAAGATATATTAAGGCATGATCTGTAATTGTTATAAAGTCAATCAACCTGAATTAAACTGTAAAACTTTCTCAATGTCTTCCCTTTTAAATAATGATATCACAGGTATGTTACCATTCATTTCCATCACAATGTTACCATATGTTTTATTTAAATCTATTGAAAGAATATGAGCATCATTAGATCAGCTGTATTGTAATTTAATAATGAACCACATTGCGGTTCTACTAAGCATATTCTTTTGTTGCATTACCTGCATAATATTCATGAAGTTTATTCATCTTCATTCGTTGCCATTTAGTTCCAATAAAAGGTAACCTCAAAGGTCCAGGAATTGCATAAATATTATCATTTTTAATAACTTTCAACATCGGAATGGATCCATTCAGGAAAAAGTCACTCCATTTTAACGGTTTTTTATTTCTGAATGTATAAACCAGAAACGATGCGACAACGATGTAAATTAATATCACGGTTACTGGAATCATTTTTTTACAGCAATCAACTGTAACATAAATATGAAAAAAAGAAGAGAAGAATAATTTACGATAGTAATCATTTAACCTTGACAATCTGGTCACTGTTTTTTTCGCATACAATTGCACGTGATATTATGAAAATGAGATGTAATAGTAGCCATGTATTGTCTTTCTGTCTGTAAATTTTGAGCCTACATAAAGTTGTAAATGTAATGCATTTGAATGTTACATAAAACTATAAAAATTTTACGTAGACGCGTTTGACTTAATATCTTAAATAAGCTTTTTCAGTTCTTACCCTAAAGAAGCACGTGTTCTTTTCTTTCTCACACATTTCTCAATTCATTCTTCATCATTCTCTTTCCTTCCAATATTTATGCTTTATCTGGTTATATCATAGCTTACGGCATCGATTACATAAGATCAAGAATTTTTTTCACTCTTAAAGCATGCAACAACGTTCATATGATATAGTATATTCAGAAAATTAAGCTGCATAAAATATAGCGTTAAACTGTCAAGAATTTTTTCAATAATTGACTAAAGGAGTAGTTTATAAATGCCATCTTAATTCTTTAGGTATTTGATCTTTATTAGCTTTATTAGTCTTAGTAGAGGAGGTCATCAATGAACTGCTCAAAGAACATTTACATTTATTGGAGGATTAACGGGACTTAAAAATTTTTCAATTAGAATATGCATTATAGTAAAATTCAAACCTGATAGATTTATTAATTTCTTCATTTCCAAAAGAAAGCTGATTAAAAACTTCTGCTGATGAATTACGTCCTTGCACTTCATTATTTACCCAGATATATATGCCGATATTGATTATTTTTTATGAGTTGAGAGCACAAGATCATTACTTCCCCAACACTACTACGTAGTAAATACAATAAGTATGATAACAGAATTTATGAAACAGGAATAAAAATATCTTCTGAAGTTCATTGTCACTCACAGTTATTAATATTTCGCGAAATTTCGATGAGAATAAATACTGGTTTTGGCTAGTAAAGAAGATGAGTCGATTCTAAATGATGTCGAACTTATATCCAATAACAAAAGTTCTATTCGAAATTGATAAAATTTCTAATGAGAAATCTTTGTTTTATGTAACGACCTTTGAAAATTTCAGATATTTTGCGACACGAAAAATTTGCATTTTTGACCCCTCCTCTTCCATTCACATGGCCGGAATACATTTTATAAGAAGCTTAAAAAATTAGAAAAACAAAAAAATTTGCCAACTTTTTTCCTAAGAAATTTAGAATGACTTAAAAGAAGAAATTCAATAGCTTAAAAATAAACTCTCGTTTTTTACTAAAAAGCAAAACAGCGAGAATAGTGAAAGGTAAACATTTCTATAGTCATTAAGAATTCGTTGTGGACAGCAACAATGTATGCATACTATCTTAATATTCACTTGGACCGTCTTAAGAGATTATTAACCAAAAAAATTCTTGAATAATAAAAATATTTGTAGATTCTTCTTCTTGGACATTTCTCCATCTATTTAAGCACACACGCCTCTTTCTTGCTTGTCTTTTTACTTTTTTTTTATTTAAATTATCATGTTTATATCCATCATATACTTGCTAATCGGTTGAATTGATACTTGAAAAATAAAAATAAAAAAATACTTGAGTGTGAAATTCTTTGAATGCAATTCATTAGAAGAACCAGCAAAACAAGTTATTAATAAATTAATTTAATACTTTTAATCGAAAATCTATATTCAGAAGTTATTGACTTTTGGTGCCAATTGCAATTCACTGACGTTGCGAAAAAAAAAAATATTCACAATTTATCGTTCTTTTCTTGAACGATCGGACAACTTCACAAATGTCTTTGACATTCAGCATATACGCTACTAAGTCTATTATACTATTACATTCTCTTGCCGGGTGCGCGCAATGAACTTTCTCGCTTGTGATGTACAAACGCATAATTTTCAATAAAATTCTTATCACTTTTTTTTCATTTCTTTTTTTTTCATTTTATTCATTCAATCAACTTTGCATGATTAAGTTAGAAAACTATATAAAAAAAAAAAATCATTGTAAGTAAGTTCACTGTTCTTTTTGTTAGAAGGGTTCGGATTATTGATGAAAAAAATTATTAGATTCCCGGTTATCAATTATATATATTTCTAATAAGAGCATGTGTTTGACCCACATACATAACTACATAATTGAATATATACATGACTGAAATCTCGATTTCGAATTCATTGAGAGAAATTTTATGATGACCTCAAGAAGTATTTCATTGACATTGATAACTGCATTCAATCGTTGATGCCGGTAGATCATAAATAAATCATTTTGATACAATAACATCCAAACTCAAATTTATTTTATATATAAAGCTCTTTTGTAATTGGAAATGAAAGCGAGTATGTAAACACACGAGTTTGATAATTTGGCATTCACTTAAAGTCACAGAATCTCTCTCGAGAACGAAACGTAAAGTTCAAGTTCAACAAAGATTGTTGACGTGAAAATTACTTTTTTTGATTGTCATGCACTTTTTAGTGACTTTCTTTATTGAATTTGATTTAATTAATAAATGACACGAAACTAACTGTTGATCCATCAATTTGCCGACTTTTTTTATTAATTGAAATATTCTAGCTGCATTTCGCATTTGCAACAATTTGTGCTCGTATAAAATAATGCATACGTGCTTAGAATACAGTTTACTATTTACTCTACGATGCGGCTACTTCATGCAAATCATTTTCACTTTCAATCTACAAAATAATGTCAATGCACTTACTTAATAATAACTTTTTATTGCACTACAAAATAATTTTCATTAAAGAATTAAATTTATTATTTCTTTTTTTTACAACTTCACTTTTTTTTCTTGAATGTTCGTGTTGAAAGTTAAAAAATCGACTAAGCGTTTTCCTACAAATTCGACCTTATATATGTATGATTTGTATGGTGAGAAAAACATGTGTGTATGTTAAAGAATATTTCTCTCTTAGAACTTTTTTTAAACGATTTCTTCCAGAGTTGTGGGATAAGAAGCTTTACATAAAAGGGAACCTAGAAAAGTGTGATGGGTATGAAATGCAAAATAATAAGTGTCTTAATCTAGTGTACAATTTGGAAGTTTTTTTTAATAATTCAGAAATTAAATGAACTTAATTATTTAATGTTAACTGGTGTGTAATTTAAGGTATGGACTGCACCTCCACCACATTTTGAATAAAATGTTGTCATCTAATAAGTAATCAACTCCACATGCTGACTTAAGTGCCAACTCTGATCTCTTCTTCTTTTCTTTGAGAATTTTCGTTTGGTAATGAGATACAAGATAGCAGCATAAAGTGCATACATTTTCAACATGCATACATGATATTAAGCAGCTATTGAAACTATTATCATATGCAAATTCGCATCGTAATACTAAGTAGAGTGAACTATTATCAGCGATTCTCTTATGAGTCATATTTTTTTGCATAATATTGGTACTGAAAGGAACTATTATTGTAAAACATAATGATAATGGTTCGAAGCACAACATGTTGCATAATTATGGTAGATCTTTTTATCACAGAACATGTGTAGTGGAGTAAAGTAGGTAAAAAAAAAATCATGTCGTGACTTTTTACATTTTTCACTATTCATATTCTTAATAAAGCATATTCTCTTCTTTCATTGTTGTTCATTGCAGTCATATGATCAATTTTCCTTCTTTTTCTCTTCTTTTTTTCCTCAGAACTTGTAAATTCTATCATATTTTTTTTTTTTTGAATTACACATATTTCGTTAACCATGACTCTTTTAATAAATATAGACTTCCTCATTCAGAGTCTGCAATTTAAGTCGTTATTATAAGCACTGATAAAAGATAAGACATATGCTTTATACTACTATAAAGATGAATTTTATGCTGTATAAACCCTCTCAAATGTAAATAACTGTTAAAGAAGACATTTCTTTATTAATAACTTACGTATGTGGTTACAGAATGTGCCGGTATTTATTATTATTTATTTATTATCGATTTTCTTTGAAATTTTCTATACAATTTTTTTAAAGGAGTTATTGACTTATTACATAAACTTATTGGAATAAGAAGGTAAAAGCTGTGAGATGTTCTTTGAATAAGGTGCATTTTGATCTTATCATGTTCAAACTTTTTTATTAATAAAATTGTCATTTCAGTGTTCAATTTCAATCAGTAATTTTTTAAATCAAAATTTTTATCCCCAATATTCATCAAGTTTTAAATTGAAAAAAATCCCAATCAGGTACTTTATAGATATTAAAAATTAATTTAATACAATTTCAATACTTAAAAGTGAACAACATATTAAGAAATATTAAATCTACATACCATTATATTTCTTCAAGCGATGTGATAATATTGAGTTAGACCTCAATTCTAATCAGATCTGATATCAGATAAGATGTGCTCACACAATGAATTCAAGTATTCTTGAATATTCTTGGTATTCTTAGTGACGGTAAACGAATCAATAAGCTTACCCATAGTCACCGTTATTCGGAGTTAATTGCCATCGTTACACGTACTTATTAGCAACGCTCGTTCACAAAAATTATCACTTAAATCAATAAAAAAAAATTTAAAACGTGAATTTAAAATTACCCAAAATGAAAATGAAAATTTTATGAAAAATTTTTCAGTAATTTAGTAGATGATTTTAATTCTTATAAATAAAGAATAAAGTTTGAAGTTGGTATTAAAAATAAATAAAATAAAAAGTAAAAAAAGTATTACGTAGGTATTTTAAAATAAAAATTATTCAAAAATAAAATAATAAAAAAAAATAAAAAAAAATTATTACCTTTATTTTTTTAAACTATTTTTTGAAAAATTAAGTTTAATATTTTTAATAAATTTCAGTTTAATAAATTTAAAAAAAATCATGATACATTTGTATCCTATTTATTTTTCTATCACATCTATGAAAGCAGCAATAACAGATCATTTTAATTTCTCCTTCATACATTTTCAAACAACTCAAATGTTATTCATAACATTTGTGAGGCTTTCAAACACATTCTTGAACTCATACTGGATTGATGAATGATTTTAAAAAAAATCAATACAAATGTCAAAATGGAACTGAATGTTAGTATAGTAGTGCAAAATAATTTTTTTAGATTAAATTTTAATTTTAAATTAAATTTTAATTAAATTTTTATTTCCTGAAGAATAATTGAAAGCCTTAAATATTATTTAGGAAAAGAAAGAAATTAAAAGCGATTAATTCTTCTTTGACGGTTAATTCCTGCTATCACAAATCAAAAGAAAAAGACAGCAAACAGAAATAATTTTGTAAAAGTTGCGGGAAGCTACTTAATTATTAACAAGATATTAATTTTTTGCTATATGCTATTTATGAATATGTAAATTTCAAGGTTAATTCTAAGTATTAAGTTACATTGTCACGTTTTCACAATATTTAAGAAGCAGAAATAAAATTTGCACAAACATCATTCATAGATTTTTGAATATCCGTGGATTTAAATTCATTCGTTGAGTAAATAATAAAATTTTCAATAATCACAAGAAATATTAACAAATAGGTAAAAGAAAAATTGCTGTCATTTAGACAAGAAAAAAAAATTGTTTAATAAAGTTTCATAATCAATAAAGCACCTCACTAAAAAAATATTTTTTTTTCTCATGTATGTTTCTCCTTGTTCAAATATATACAGAGTTTAAGAGAGAAAAATATGAAAGGATTAATTTTTTATTAATTAAGCTCATTATATTCGCCCAATTTCCTATACGTATTAAAATTTATCAAAAACTACATATAATGATGTTTTAAGTAGATGAAGTATAATAAACCTCATTATTATATTCTGATAATTGAAATTTTATTTATGAATTAATGAATAGAAGTGTGAAAATAGAAACCAAACATGATTATTGAATTGCCGAAAAAAAATCTCATCAGTTAGATTTAAGCTATTGTTTGTTAATGATGCTAACAATTAAAAATGATTACCATTTCATCATAATGAAGAATAGTGTAAAATTAAAAGCCGTAAAGATTTTTTTACACATTCGTGTATGTATTTACAGTTTTAGAGATGAACAAAAAAAAAAATTATGGAACCTTATGAAATATCTTATAACAGGTGCAATAGAAAATAAAAAAATGCTTTTGTTATTAATGGATTCTATTTCTTTGCAAATTGTTTTTTTCTTCTTTTTCCCTTCATCACGGCTGTTTCAATTTATATGCAAATTTTTTTATATTCTCTTTATTTTTAGGAATCGTAATGGGAACATAATTTGAAGATTACTGATTTAGAGAAATACATACAAATTTTATTGATAAATGATAAGAATTATTGAAATTATTAAATGTATGCTTCCATACCTGAGCTTCTGTGCATGCATTTAAATCCACATTGAAATACCTATGTGGTTAGCTTCTTCGCTTGAAGCTTTGATGATTAATGAATACACGTCTTATTATTTACTGAGGTGTTCAATTTTGAAAAGGTTAAGACAACTGTCATAAATTACTAACTAATTATTTGCCTGTCGCTTCAAAGGTTTTCAATACATCCTAATGATTCAAACAAAATTTTTAATACATCATCTTGAGTATCTTCCTTTAGTTTTTACATAATTTTTATTAAATTTATATTTTCAATAATTTTAATTTCTAAGTGTTGATTTTTGGATTTTGACATCTTGAAAAATATTTCGACATGAAAAAGTTTTTTTCTTAGATTTTAATAATAAAATGTATTAAGATATCAGTTTAATAAAATTTCAGACAATAAATTCTACTTTTAATAACAATTTAATATAATTTGTTTCAAAATCTTTTTATGACTTTTAAACCAGAACTTACATAGTTAGAATAAACAAAATGCTGAACGAAAGAATTTTTTTGAATTCATAATTTTCGAATTTTAAAATAGAAATTTTAAAAATGTTAAATCTTAATATAAATTTAAAACAATAAATATTTCAGAATTTCATCCCTTTTTGAGTTTTGAAACTTGTTAAATAATGAGTCATTAAAATATTTGTTCATTTTCATTCATGCAACATAAATAATAAGAATTCAAAAAAATACACTAACATGACTCATAAAAAAAAGACCCACAAACTTCATCAAAATCATATAACTTACATACAATGAAAATGCCAAAGAATGCAACATTATTCTGAAAAAAAGGAATCAATAAATTTATTGTAACCTAGTTCTCAAAAGTTTTTTTTTTTATTTTTTTATTCTTAATCGATTTCCTTAAAAAAGAGTCATTCACAAATCTTGAGGAAATAGAATCATGACATTGCTTAACTCATTTCCGAATTTTTAATATTTTTTACCTGCATCCATTACAAAAGGGATTTTAAAGCGAAGAATAATTTTTTTGACTTTTTTGTTAATCATTTTCGCATAAAAGATTGTTATTTAGGCAGGAATGAGAGTGAAAGAGACAAAAAATCATGCTGAATGCGATCAGAATTCAATCACGGAATTATCATGCTATTGAAATATTATATAGGTATTCATCAAAATCAATACTTTTTGGTAAAAATCAATAGTTTTACAACTTATTAATTGATTCAGTATTTTGTTTCTAAAAAGTTATAAAGATTGCCATAAAATTATTAATTTTTATGACACGATAATTGTCCGTTATTTCTTTTCTTCTTCAAGATTTGCATTCAATCAGGAGAAAAATACAAAAAATTAATTAAGAATATACGTTTATTGTCGTTAATTGTTAGTATTATTAATAAGCTAATAACAAATGAATGGAATTGATTCAAATATGTAAAAATTGGTAAGCAATTAGAAATAATAAAGTTTCAACGATGTTGTTTTTTTTTCGACATAAATACAAGAAGATCGTGTTCATCAGGGAATAAAGAAACTTGAACGTAAATGATTAGTAAAAATAAATATGTGAACAAATTAAATTATTTATTATATTGTCATAATAATAATTTCTATTTTTCTATTTTTTCTGTAAAATCATTCATTCATGTATTGTTGCTAAAATCACAAGTCGACTAGGTCACGTTTGCTTCTCTATGAAACATCTGCTTCAATAAATATTTTTGCTAACTTTTAAATAAAAAATACCTGAAATCGGAAATTCTTCTCGACCGATTTTCAATTACATGGGATGGAGTAACAAATTTTAACAGCATTGAGTAATTTTTCTTCCTCAGACCTCTTTATGCCATTCAATTATTTAATTGTCTAGTAATAAAATTATTAGTGTCATTACAGGATTGTATTCTCGAACAATAGAATGAAAAAAAAAAGAAAATATAAAATAAAATGAGAGTGTGAGTGAGAGAAGAGTCGAGCCGAGCGAGAAATAAACAATTGGTGTTCATAAAAGAAAAATTGAAAATGTTGTCATCCCTACGTCATTTAAAATGTCGTAAATCAAATGCTTAAAAGGCAAATCGTTTTAAATTGTCCATGAGAATTACTCATATATGAGTAAATATACGGAAAATTTAACTTGAAACTTATAGCTTTGAATAAAATTGAATCAATTATTTTTATTGCGAATTTGAGTTTGCTGTAAGGTCTTGACGATAATTTCGGGAAAATATTCATAGTAGTTGTTTTGGGTTTTTAATATATTTTTATTTGCAAAAATTGTAGGTATAGAGTTGAAATTGTTTTGTGAGAAATTTCTATGTTGATAAATAAAATGATTTACAAATAAACCTAAATTTACCAAAGAACTAGATCGTGAAAATCTAATTTTTCGTATAAAAATGTTTGTTTCTATTTTAAAATATACCAAAGGACAAAATTCGAAGTACAATAGATAGTTCACTCGAAAAAAAGAGAGGTGTGATGTTCGATTCCTTAATCTTGTATGTAACAAACAAATTCTTGTTGAACTAAAAGTTCTTTCCATTTCATTAGCTCTAGATAGTTCACTGCTTTGAACCTATCTTATTCACAAAACTAGAGCCATATAGATAACCTAGACATTTCCTGCCTTTAACCAAAAACCTAAATTCCAATCGATGCCTCAAAACTTATCAAAAAAACCGAACCGGTGCTAATAAATTTTTAAGTCTTATATAATGGTTAGATTTTATGAATTCAATAAAGTTAGTTTATCAAGACATGGAACGAAAGAGAAAATATTTTAAGCAAGGCTCTCTGAAAAACGGCAAAGCCACACAAAATAATGGAACGAAATTGGCTTCATTATTATTATTATTCTTTAGACTAGATTAAATCTGTGTGATGTAGAACTAGGATTAAAATTTCAAAAATTAATTTTTTGTTCGAAATGCTTTCAACAAAACAAAAGTGGGTTTATAGAAAATATTGTACAATCTATCATTTTTATCGATTTATGGTATTCAATCATATAACAAAAGTTAATAAAAGATTACGATGTTTTAAATAAAAAGAATTTGGTGCTATAAAATATCTGACATTACATTAAGTGATTGTCATATAAATAAATATTTTATTTGTTGAACACCGTAACGTTAAGTATAACCGAAATAACACATTTTGAGTAACAGGCTTTCCATTGTATACTAGACACGAAATACAAAAAAAAAAGAGAAGGAAAAATGCTATGATCGGTTGTGACTGCAATAAAATAATTAAAATTTAACGCTTAATATATACCCCGTATAAATTGTGATTTAATGTACACATAATAAACTTACGCTAAAGGAATTTTTAAGAAACACAATATATCAACTAAGATTCATAATTTAAAATCCATCGTCTTTCCATAATACAACGTTTTCAGTGTATTTGTGTTTTTCACTGACGACCAATAAACGAGTGAAAAGTTTAGACTGATTTTTGCAGTAATTGCGCATTTGAATTGGAGCCAGTCCTTAGGTTGCAACCTAAGAAACTGGTTACTTGGCATAAGCAAAATAAACTTAAAATTGTTAAAAGTCAGGAACTTTTAATCCATATGATCCTCCAATTTATCCAAATGTCTTTTGTATCATCATTTTTACAAAGTCTGATTAGGAAACATCAGTTTTATAAATTAAAAAGTTACTAGACAAAACTTGCAACATGTAGCTATCAATTTCATGAGAAACATGCTAAAACAATAAAAGAAGGTATCATAAATCTATTAATGAAGTAAGATTGCTCATCGTTGGTTCTCGTTCCAATAATAAATCTCTGAGAATTTATTTTCACTTCTTTTTTCATACAAATAATAAAATTAATATTAATTCTTCAGTCATTGCTATTGAGTCGCATAAATTTGAAATCTCTAAACCTCATGAGATCTCATAAGATTTTCTTCTCTTCCTAAACAGAGAGAAACAACAAAATCAAAGAACAAACATCAATCATAAAATGTTTTAACTAAATATATTTTTGATCATAATGCTTTCGACAGTAAAAAACTTAAGTCATAAAGTCAATTTTCTCTCATATTCCTCGAAACTTAATTGATTTTTTTTTTATATTATTTAATAAAATCATTAAAATCTCGCACTCTTTCTTCATTTTAAATGGAAAATTAATCACAATAAAAACGCTTTAATAGTGTGATTTATTGCTATTATAATATCGTTGACTTATGTAAAAAAATTTGATGAATTGTGTATGGACAAGAGGAGACGAAAAACACATTCAATTGTACACCTAATAGTGGAAAAGTTTATAGTGTTGATAGGAATAAACAGAATGATGTATCTGTGCTGGGTTCCTTTATAACGATCACTTAACTTCTTACCTCAATTATTTTATTACGAGATGAAGATAAAGATCATGAGAAATCAATAAAGTTAGATCCAAATGTCTTAAATCTGAGAAATTGTAAGGTATGAAATTGTATTAGCTTCTTATTTCTCTTTTTCGATAGAAAAGTCAGACTGAATTGATTGAGCTTTAGGTTCATCATTTAAGTTAATCAGGATAATTTTTTGAGTTTGGACTTGGATCTGGGAGGGTGACTATAAATCAAATTTCAAGATTAATGTTCATTCAAATCTCGAAATGTTCCGAAAAATTTATTTCCATCATCACAGATTAAAAATGATTGAATAAATTTAATACACGTGAAGAAACAAAGGAGGGAAATCTATAAAATTTGTTAAAAAGTCAAGTCTAATATGCTGTAAATTGAGCGCATTTTAGGAATGTTCCTAAAGATTCAAATAAATCATTAAAAAAACTTTTTTTAAGGGTTTTTAAATTCTTGAAAAATTATTTTTTTTTTGTAATTTGAAGCTTTCTAAATCTAAATCTACATATTAAGTTTTTGAAAAATTAAATTTTAAATAAATTTGTCAAAGGTTTAAATTTTATACAATTTAAAATTTTAAAAATCTTTTATTATTTTTTTTTAAAACAATTTCAAATAAATGATAAGCAAGACAAACTGACTCTATATTAAAATTTTCATTGTATACAAAAAGTTGTTGAAAAATTCTTTTGATCAATAAAATATAAAACTTTGAGCTATAAAATCATAAAAATTGATTTTTAAATTTAATTGTGTGCTTAAATATTATAACATCTTTGGATCATTAAAAAAACAAATAGGAATAATCTAAAAATGCTTAAAATATAAAGTATGAATCAGTCATCACATTTATGTTACTTAAAATTTTTTTCGTTTACAAAAGGAAGAAAAGAAATGAAATGACATGTGCTAAAACAATTATCACTTTTTTCAGTTAATGTTGGAATCATTTCTGGTATGAATAGCATATAATTATCACCATTAGTTTTTTGGATCTAAATAAACATCTATATTGTTTTTAAAATACTTTTTGACTCTGGCAGCATATCTCATTCATACATGAGACGGTTCATAATGAATTCAGTATTCAATAAAATCCATTAACTCATATCTTTCTTTATGATTATAAAATGAACAAGAACAAGAATTTTTCTACCTAAAAAGTATTCAAGTTATTTCTTAAAGTCAACAGGAGGAAGTATCAATATCAATTATATTATTAAGGATCACACACAAAAAGGAGCAAAAGAAAATAAACCCGGATGTTTAAATAAAGCAAACAAAAGGTTTGAGGGATGACTGTATGAAGGTATTAAGGAAAGAAATTGGTTTTGTGAACATGCTTAGAGAAATGATTGATTTTGTGTCGAATTATTTATGAATGAATACAAACTACTTACTATTTTCTATCTTTCTCTTTTTGCCTCGGATAAAAGACTTTCACACTGATCTTTGCTATTTTATTCCGTTGTTGAGCAGCATTAAACGTATTTGAGCAGGAATATAAATCTCTAATGGTTGCAAAACTTATGTTTAATAAAGGGTGATTGTGCTTTTTACAAAAATTAGATATAAATCGATTGATCGGATTAATCTATTTGATTCTATTCATATTGATAGCTTCTGCAAATATCATATACACATTTGAGGAAACCCAAAAAAAATGTCAAAAATTTTACATTTTTTGTGACTACAAAAATAATTTCAATTATGATCTCGATACAACAGATGTTACCATTTCTATGACACATTTATTCTATAGATTGAGCTCTATGCCTTTGTTCATGCTCATTCAATTATTAAAAGTCATGATCAATTTCTCTATTTTTGATGTTCATTCGGATTTTATTGATTTTCATTGTTGTTAGATAAATTTCCAGCTTCCAAAAAAAAAACATCAATTAAGGCACGAAATGTCTACCGGAACGGAACACTAAAGATGTTTGTCTAAGTAATTGGTTTAGACATGTCAGAATAAACGGAGGAGATCATAGATATTTAAATTAATAATACTAATAATTTTAAATAAAATGGATGGACAGAGAACTCTTATTATTCAAGTTATGAATGACGTTTAAATAATGAATGAATAGGTTCATCAATTTACAGTGCAGTGTGTATCTAAATTATGTCGCATATTTCTTTAAAATTATTTAACCCCTTTTTAAATTGTCTTATAATCTAAATCAATCTAAACTGTCAAAATTGCAGTACAAATTGCTCTAATAGGGTAAGCATTTATTTCTTCAAAATGAATAATGTTAAAATTCCAATTTTCTCCATTTATTCAACAGATTTATTCAGTAGGTACGAGAGGTGAAGCGCAATTTGTCATATTTGAAAGGAGAAAAAAAAATTTAAACAAAAATCCCCTGATATAATTTAACATAAAAATAATTGCTCTAATGACATCAATCCATCATATTTTAACTGCTACACCATATTTTATTATTATAGAATGCTAGAAAAGATGATACATATAAAAATTTATTCCATTAATTAAAGCGCAATTAAAAATCAATTCTACTTTCTATGACCCTAAAGGGAATTATATTGCATATCTGCTGTCTGAAAGTATAGTAAATATGATAATTAAATAAAAATTTTAATTAAATCCAATTTTGAAAGTTTATTTTTTTTCTCTTCTTTTGTTATATCTATTTCTACATTATCTTTTATGTAATTGTACAACTATACAACTCACTTTATTCTTGAATCAACTGAAATTACAAAAACTTGGTAAAAATTGATTGTAAATTGATGCATATTTTTTCAAAAAAGTTAGCATCCATAGCTGTCATTCGACTATTCAACATTCTCAAGTTTTTTTCTGGAGGAAAATTCAGCATTCAATAATTGATTAAATTGAGATGTTTATTTTGTTTTTTTAATAATCACATTCTTTTTTTACTTTAAAAGAAATAAAGTTATAAATTAGCTATTTACAATTTTATATTAAGCTTTAATACTTTATTCCACAATTAAATAAAATTTAAATTAAATTCGTTCAAATTGCTTATTTTCTAAAAACTGACTCATGAAATAAAATCTCATTTTAATGTAAGTGAGCGCTTTTATATATCTAGTTGGAGGCCGAAAGAATTTCATTTTAGTTGATTTGTCGTATAGCATCGATCCAAATTATGTTTTAGTGCTTTTGCAAATTTATTACAATTTGACATTTTTTGTTTCTCAGACCAAAGTTAAATAAGTACTAAATTTAATCGTCATATTGTTAATAAATAAGAAATAAAAAGGATTATTTGCAAAATGCAAGTTCAACATCTAATTGACAAATTTTCAGCATAAAAAACAATAATTTCATCGATGATACATGAAAAACTACCTTTCATAGAACGTTGACCTCCTTAATGCTTAATTTCTATTTAGATAAAATTTAGCTTATATTAATGTCTCGAATCATCTTCCATCCGATATCGCTTTCGAGGATTGTTCTCTACCAAATCGATACTCTCAGCATCACTGTCGTCTAGCGGTTCACTGCAGTCACCATCATTATCGGGGTCAACATCACCCAATTCTTCTTGTTTTCTTTTGGCTGTTGCAATTTCTGCTGCTTGTCTTTTACGAAATTTCGTTCTTCGATTTTGGAACCATACCTAATGAGAGACAAACGAAAAAAAAAGATGAAATTAAAATTTAATAAAAGTGTAAAGTTTAAGGAAAACAAAATATTTTAATTCTCATTTAATGAATGTGTGGCACATATGCGGTAATTGTTATTATTACTTTTTTGGATTAAGACACATTTTTTGCTATACATTTCAAAAATGTATGTTAATATTTTTTGCACATATATAAAACTATGAGAATAATTAAATCCATTTATGAAATAGCTGCAAATACCCCAAATGTAAAGAAAAAAAAAGAAAAAGACTGTAAAGTAACTCGAGAGTCGACTTTTGTTCGAAAATCAGTTTATATAACAGTAATATTTCTTGTTTTATGCCTTTTTGGTAATGAGGATTTCCTTTGTGAAATGAGAACACCCTCGTCGTTTATGTATTGTGTATACATAAATAAATAAGAAAATTCACCTCATGAAAACAATGTTGTGAGGAATGATGAAATAATTTGTAAAACATAAAAACAACACAGCAATTTTTATACACTCGGGCAAGATTTTCTTACTGCAGACAATTTCTCCTCATTTTTTTTTTTTTTTGCTTGCTTCTGCACTAGGGTCTGGTTATATGTTCTTTTTCTGCCTTTGGTTTAATATTAAAAATAAATTAATTCACATCTGTGTCCATACAACAGAATGTTTCATCAAGGATGCGAAAAAAGAACCAAGAATGTGGTTCTTGCTTTTATTTCATACTTAGACTACATTATGCAGCAATAGACAAGATGTGTATTCGTTCATTAAGATTCCTTTCAATAATTTTCGCCAATAAAAATCAATATTCAAATTTTGCTTATAGCTTGTATCCAATAATTGCTGTTAAATGAAAACATCTGAAATTTTATACAACTCCTCATATTTGGATATGGATAGAGATGTATAAATACGTAGATGGATATGAAAACTATACATACAAAAATTTATAATTTAAATGAATAAGCACATCAAATTATAGAATTGAAGATTTACGTTTTCGACATTAAATTGTAATTAAATACTCATTAAACCAAATATATTTCAATCATGTGTGGAACGTATGGATGTAACTCATACGTTTTATAAATTATCATTTCTAGCAATTGGTTAATTAAGTTTATGGATTTATTTCAGAAGGATCAATGTAGATATGGAGATGATAGATAGGCGTCAAAATCTGATAGCCTCAAAATTGTGTATTATTGTATTAGAGTACATAGGTATAGCCTGATATCTTTTTGAAAAGGACTTAATGATCAAAAAATGTCAAACGCAAACGTGAACATGACAAAATCTTGCGATTCGCGAGTAATATAAAGCATCTTCATAATGTGTTGTGAAAATTCGCTCGTTTCCTTTGCCATGCTATTATTTTTCCTCCCACAACATTACAAAATATGGCGCTTCAAATGTTGATAATCTCTGAATTCATTTAAATATATTTTGTTCAACATATTTATTTAATGATTCTTTTATTATATAACATCCTATGCCGCACACTTATTTTGATATTCGTATAAAAATTATGACTATTACGGTTGTATGAGGTAATTATCGCAATTAGTCTGTTATCATTCCTGCACTGTATAAGTAGTATTTGAATAATCAGAAGATTCCATGAGACATTCATTCATTCATTCTTTAAGAATAAATTTCATTTTAACCTCATTTATTTTCATGAAACTTTATTTTAAGTGAAAAAAATTTCACGACTTAATGGCGGCAAAAGAAATGAAAATTTTTATGCCGTCATTCTTGGGTTTTGTTTAATGGGTTTTGAATTTCATTAATTTTTATCAGACTCATACTCTCTCTCTTTCTCACTCTCATTTTTGTCCTAGTTCCCCCATCACTCACTCCTCGACATGTTCATTTCGCAATCGTACAACAATTTATAATAATTTAAATGAGTGTTTATTAATGGGAGCATAATCATTTTTATTATTATTAATAATAATAATTTTACTTAACCCAAAAATTAAATTAATTGTCTTTTTTAGCATATTTTTGGAAATGATTGGTGACGATTGATTCTGCATTTTGGTTGATTGAAAATTTATTAAAACTTTTTTTTTGTAAATTTAATATGAAATCGTTATACTTGGTTTTTTTATCATTGAAGCCAAAATTCTCGATGTTATTGATGATTTAAGAATTTTTAAAAATATTTTTTTTTTCTGCAGAAATAAATTTAGGTATTTTAAAATTTTTATATGAAAGTTTTCTTGCTATTTGTGTAAGAATAATCAATAAAATTTAATTGAATTTTAATGACAATCAGTCTTTGTCATCCTCAATTTATACATTTTTACTTTCCAAATTCAACATTTTCTATTCAAAATTTTGCAAATAATACCTTATTCACCTTGCGTATAATCCAATTTATTTATATTTATACACAGATTCAAAAAGCAAACACCAAAAGTGGAATTGAAGGCGATTATATGGAAAAAAACATAACATTGATGCGAATCCTTTGTCACTTTAATTTATATGATAAATATCACATCAATTGTAGAAAATTCAAGACAACATAAATTTCGAAATGCAAATTGATGAGCGTTTAATAATAGGCAAACATAGACAAAAGAGAAGATTTAGTAATGGTAAAAAATGTACATGATATGATATGGGGAAGGAAAACCATTATCATACAATGACAATGAAGATAAAATGAATTTGCAACTGCCTCAACAAATCCCTTCAAAATGCTGTTTAAATGGAGTAAACAAAAAAATATATCAACGCTCGTGTCTTTCGATTATTGATAATTCTCAGTGATAAATGACTTTTTAAATTTGAAATGGTTAAACAGATAAAAGGAAACTTTTTAAATTTCGCTACAAAATAAAACAGAAGTGATGTTGATTATCGGCATTATTTGAGCGTGTTACAAACAGTTTTTTTTATTATTTGAGGTTGTGCAAAAGTATCCTTCCCATTTTATAATTAGATACACCCTCATAGAGATGGAAAGCAGAGATTTTCATATTTATGCGTGCTTAAAAAAAAGATATCATGAGACAACCCATTAATAATTGTACATATTTGAGAAATTGTAAAAACTCTTTTTTAATTAAAAAGCACAATTTTTCTTGATTAAAAATTATTATTAAGGGACATCTCGGGATCTATCTACCTAGTCTTGAGAGATAAATTTTATTAATTTTCTCATTCTCCTCGTTGATGTCCTTAATTTGCTTTGCATAAACTGAGAAGAAGCAGAATAAAAAATTTTTTTGGGCACCAATCACATTTTGATGGCTTTAAAAGTGTCGAGATATTTTTTCATTTTTTTTAATTAAATAATTTTTTTATTATTATTCTACATTTTTTTGTTCATCCATTCCTGTAAGATGTTTCGTTTAAAATTGCATTTTAATTTTTTTATTCTGTATGTCTCACTGTTTGGGTTGATTTAATTAAATTAAAACAATATCATTTGCATAATTTTACTCTCAGTGCCATTTGTGAATGTTTAATACATGTCCCATTGGAAGAGGAAAGAAGTGGGAGGCAATGAAAGCAAGCATTCTATGGTAATGGTAATGGAGACAAAGAGAAATATCATAATTATGGTTTTTAAAGTGTCGTTTGTAATTATCATTAATTTATTCAGTTGTTCATGTTGAGGTCAGCAGACTGAGAAACAAATCATTGCTAAATACTTTTTCTGTTCAACACAATCAATTTATATTCACAAACTTGTTGTCATGCCTTGTGATTATGGAAATTATTCGAAACGCTTTTCATTTCCATCTTCCATTTTTTAATCAATGAAACACTCAGAAATCATGCTCAACATTGATAGAGTAATAGTACTATTTATATACAATACTCCCAAAGAGAGTGACTCCTTTCATTGTTTTGTTTGTATGTGATGTACATTTTTCTTTCTTTCGTTAGTATTCTTCTTCTTCTTATTCCGTCTGTTTTTGGTGCTACGACGCATGCTACTTTTTTACTCTCACATTTTTGCAGAAATCTAATTTTTTTTATTTCGTTGTGATTTTTTTTTTGTGTGACTTAAAAAATGAATTGTTTGCTCTTTTGTGAAGGATTTGATTCAAGTATTCGCTGCATGTGATTAAGTGATGACTTTTAATAATGTAGAATGATGAAAATTTTACAAATTAAGATTAATATATTTTTAAAAAACATCATCACAGCATGACTTTATTGAACATTTAGGGATGCATGCATTGATACTTTCAGTATCTGTTAATAATTTTGTAGAATTACAATTCTCTTAAATAAAGTGCTGTACAATGATATGGTACTTAATTTGATTATTTTTATATTAAATTGAAAGCATTTTTGCTGTGATTATAGACCTTAATAGCATAAATGGCAAATGGTTCCATCACATTGTTGACTTTAATTGAAAAATATGATTTTTTTTTTGTTGTCGAACTTAATCGTTTCGCAGAAGAAGAGGGAGTTTTGTTGTTTCGTTGTTAAATGATTCAATACAAAAATGTTGAAGCTGACTTTATAAATTTCAATTTCATCCCCTCAATTAATATCTATCATGAGACCGTTTACATCTTCTCACCCTTTTTATTTTTTTCTATTTTAGAATTTTTTCCCTCATTCAAAATACTTTTGTATCTTTTTAAGATACAACTTTATATATTGAGGTTTGACGTATCTTATTTTATTTAGCAACATTATAACGCTTTGCTTGTTAGGATCTACAATATACATAATTGAGCAGCAAACCGCCACCCTCCCTTTAATACATTATTTTACATAACAATAGATTTAAGATATAAATGTGACTTTAGCCTTAATAATCCTCAATATGTAACCTATTTGTAAGACCCAGTATGCGTGTAAAAATACTTGAAACAACACTATGAATGGTGGTTTTAAGGCGCACAAAATTAGTATCGAATGGTTTTTTTCTATAGATATATAGAACACCTTGATCTTATACCAAATTAACTGCAAAATCATTTCAAAACTTTTTGTTGGTTCAATAATATATTAGACAAACTGACTGTTTCATCTCTGCAAGTAATTTCAAAACAGATAACTTTTTTTACATACGGCAGTAACGAATCGAAATGAAATAAAACTTGCCTGATAATTTAGTCGGTAACAAGCCTTAAAAAATATTAAAAATTTGAAAGGCATAAAATGACTTTAATGGATAAAAGACATTAATCTCTCAATTTTCCTGCCTCTGATTATTCTTTTTTCAATTTCAAACTTTTTCAATTATTGTTTGTGAGACTCTAAAGTTGTTGTTTTTCAGATATATACCAAGATGTACGCTTAAACGTGTGTTTTATGAAATATTGAATAAAGAGAAGCTGTGTAGCTTAATGCGAAATAATATTCATGAAATACCCATTTTGACCTATTTCTTGTTATTTCTGGTACGTATGATATGAAATCTTATCAAATTTCCATTAATTGGAGATAACTCGGAAAATGTTTTTCTGTTTTGTTGATGGGAAAAAAACGTTACAAAGTGAGTAAGTAATAAATGTTATCTAATTCTAAAAATATGGGGGATTTCAGCCTTATAAAAATGCTAAATAGAAAGGGATTTAGAATTCGCATTAAAATGTAAATTGAGTTTGAACAGAGACATTTCACGCAATCATCAATTATTCTTATACCATTTGAGTGATTTGGATGCTGATAATTTTGTGAATCCATTAAGGACTATGTCCAGGTACTGTTGGAAGCAAACCGTAACTGATTTTCAAATTAGTGTGTAATATGTGCAAAGATATTAAATAGATAATTTTCCTTAAAGCAAAACCATCTATAAATGATATGTTGATATCAGCATCATTTCGATATGGTCAATTCAGATTCACCCCCTTTATTTTTATTTTCGTCACACATTTCATTTTATCTATTCCCATTTTTTTGCTGTACTATATTACATTATAAAGACTGGAGAGTGAGTGAGTAAATTGAATTAAAATTTTGTGTTTTAGATATGGGGTGATGTCTCATATCTATAAAAACTGAGAATAACAATTTGCTACGCACATTTTACAAATCGGATGGGACATGCATCTACCCATATTTATATTTATATTAAATGAGATACATACAAGGATATTGCTTTTCAATTTTTTATGTATTTTAGAATTAATAGTTAGTTTGTGCTTACCTTTACTTGTGATTCTGTCATTCCTAAGGCATACGCTAATTTTGCTCTTTCTGGACCAGCCAAATATTTCGTTTGCTCAAAAGTTTTTTCAAGTGCAAAAATTTGTTGTCCACTAAACGTCGGCCTTGTGTGTTTCTTTTTGCCATCTTTATCATGATTTTGATGTGATTGTGATAAACTTGCTGACACTGAAAGAATAAATAATAAAGAAACATATTGTATTTTTGTTGTGTCAGATCGCATCTATAGTACACATCTACATAACATGTATAAATAAGGAAGATGTTCTTGCACATATTTTTATAATACGTATAGACATATCCATGTGTACACATCCTCCAGAGAGAAGAAATTCATTTAATATTCTGAATATGTTTATAATTTAATAAAATAAAATCATATAATCATATAATTTTGTGTTATAAAAGGAGTTAAACACATGTTAAAATTACTATTGCTCATGTTTTATCATCATTTTTGTTTTTCGTATTTTAGACGCGTAACACTTAAGTATGTTGCACCATATATACCTATTGTTGCTTTGTTACACATACATATTATTTTTTATTTTATTTGGTTAAGGATCATCTATGCAAGTAAAGTTATTTACATTATGATTTTGCAAAAACGTTACTTTGGAAGGGATTTTGACTTTTTGGCATTTTTCTTTTTCAATCAATTTAATGTATTCAGGGCTGTCAAAAATATTTTTACTTTATTCCTCTTTATTCTTTAGATTGATGCAGGGATTGAAGGATCATGTGCTCAATTTGTTAGATTACCATATCTTTAAAATACATATGTAGATTCTAAGAGCTATGTACAAATTGCAATTTTTCTAAGACTCATTAGGACTTATTTTGGGACAAAAATTTTAACCAAATTCAAAAATGCAAAACCAAAAAATTTCACTGCCCTGACAATACAATATTCCGCTGATACGCGCAAGCATAATAAATTGCTTTATATTGCGAAAAATTGTTTTATTCATCAAAAATCATATCGTTAGTGAATTGGAAAAGCGAAGAAATTGTTAAACTATTTATTATTTATTACATATATACATATTTAAGTAAATTAAAGAACAGTGCTTTATATCTGTGTAGAACATTGACAATAGCAACAATAACCAATGTTCGATGGTAATATTTATTCATCTACAAAACCTTTCCTTCCTTTTCTTCCCCCATATCATGCTCATTCAACACCCTCATTTTTACGAAGCGAAAGCATTTAAACAAGAAATAATAATCATTATTTCTCTTTCTCTCAGCTCTTTTTTGGGGAGCAAATATATTTATGTGCATATATTGAAGATATTTTTAAGAAGGAAATATAATAAGAATAAGAAGAAGTAAAAGTTTTCGCCCTCCTTTCTCCACTTCAATTTCATTATATATACAAGAGAAAAAAAAACACAAATTTTGAGAGAATATCGACACGAAAACATGGTGTATATTCTTCGGTGTATATTATGCTAGATTATATATTGGAAAACAATATTGAAAAGCTTATGATAACAATATAAAAGCAGCAGCAGAAACTTGATATAGAAAGCAATGCTATGGTTAAGAAAAAGAAAAAGAAAAAGGAGACATAGTGAGTGAGCGAAAGAGAAGAAAATAATGGTGTTTCACACCATTTTATTTACAAAATAAAAGTTCCATTTATATGTCAGAGATATCACATAATACAATATTTACGGGTATATTTGAAAATATTGTGGAATATATTTATCGCTTCATATTTTTTTTGCCTATCCTCATCCATCCATACATATGTATATGTTACTCTTATGTAGATTTAAGAAAGCTTTTCTGTCTCCTGTCTTCTGTCTTTCTAATACAATATAGAACGAACTCTATAATAATAGACACGTATATGGAAACATAAGGAATTTACTATGATTTAATCTTAGGTTTTCGTATGGCTAACCGAAAAACATAAATCTATCTTTCTTTAGTTTGACTATATCTATGTATTGTACAATATAATAATAAGATGAAATGATATTTCCCACATTAGAAAATTACCCTTCTACTTAAGATGTCCAGTGCATCATTATTTATAATTCTAAAATTAATGATCATTCATTCACATCATAACATTATCCTCATTGTTATCCAGCAAATTTCTTAAAATATAAATTAATTTATATCATTTTGATGAGTGAAATGTATTATATTGTATACAAATGATGTATGAGGTATATTTCTTTACCTTACATGAAGACGTTTTATTGATAAATTAACTTCTTTGGTAGTAATTATATGTATGTGTATTGCTCACACCTGAAAAATGTATTTAATTATGCTTTGTTAATGCTTTTCAATTGAGTTATTGTTCGCTTCTTTTTGAGTATTAAAATTTTTCTTTCTATTAATTGAATCACATTCAATTTACTTAAAGTAGATGTGAATAGATTTTTCTTTGTCTTCCATCCATCTTTAAAGAGAAATGATAAAATTACTGAGCTTATAAGCGATTTAATGTCATCATATTGTGAGTCTGGGTATTTGAGTAGATATGGTGCAATAAACGACTCTCTTAATAATGACGCGCTAACATTAAAAGAAATGCTGCTAGATTTTTTTTTCTTCCTTTCTTATACATATTATTTTGGTCGCCAAGGTCTATAAGATGAGAAAAAAGAGCAGGCCAGATGTGAACGCATATTTATTATTATTTTTTTTGTGTATGTGCTGTACTGTTTTTGCCTTTATAAAATGATGATGATGTATAAATTCGGTTGATAACATTATGGATTTTTTCTCGTCTCTCTGCTGTGTTTTTTTTATTCTTCTGTCATTGTTCCCTAATTGAAACAAGCGAGGATTTAAAGATTTGCGCTTATTTTTTTCACTATATGATTTCATTTTTTCCCTATTCCTAAACAGACAGTTTCTTTTTGCCTCGGATTCTGCCTAAAGTAATAAAATTATGTCTCATTTGTTTTATCAGTTTTTTTACCATGATGAAATTTTTTTTATTTATCCGCAGAGTAAACTGTTAAAATAAGGATTTACCGTCGGTGAAAAAAGGATTTTGAAATTTTTGCAGAAATGTTGAGCAATCTATAGATTTTATTGAATGACCCTTGTCAACTAAATATTGTCACCAAAAATATGTAAATTCCAAATGAGTATCCTTTTAATAAATTTAAAGCAATTATGGAAAAATCATCATCTCGTTTTCCAACTTAATTCTCTTTGCGGTTTTCCCCTTTTTTGAACCACAACAAATGTTGCACAATCAGAAGTTAGGTAGGTAGCCGAAGCAATTAAATTTTTCTTGCTTTCTTCTTGACTTGTATTAGTGTTCACTGTCGACTTTTAATGGCAATTATAAATGAACATATAGAACGTTATATCTTTACATTAAAGAGGGATAAGACAGAGGAGATTGAACAAATTGATAATAAAAGTTTCGAAAATTACTCAATAAGGAGCTATACATTTCATTAGACCATAAAATCTAAAGCCATTAAATTTCATCATAACTAACTGAATTGTTTATCTATTAATCGATATTTAGGGACAATAATCAAATATAATGACACTATTCGGACAATTGTTGCATTCTATTTATGTGAAATATAGAAACTGATGTGTATTTTATCTCTCGAAACGCTGATAAATTATTCCAATCACATTTGTCTGTATCGTATCGAGTTAAACCCTTGTAATTAGCTTTGTTTCCTCATCATGATCATTTCATCTTCTTATTCCATTTAGTCTCTATATATTTTCAAGTATTTTACATTTTATGAAATTATGTGACTATCATTACTTATATATGCATGGAATACATGTACATTTATGAGACCATTTTTTGGGTTTCAAAATAAATTTCAAGAAGGGGTTTATTAATTTATCAGCATGGAGCTTTGTTTTTTTTTCCTTTTTTTCATAATTCAAGTCTTATGTATATGTGTGCATATTTAAAAATTATCTCGAGCATTAATTCTCCTTACTCTACACACAGCAGATTTCTATTTCAATTATTTTTTGGTATTTAACCCTTCGAAAGGTTCATGTTGTATTTAATGTGAATAAAAAATATGTATAAATGTTTCTTTTCTTTCCTTCCAACACACAATCCTACTCATAGCTATGATGAAATTAATTTGATTATGAAAATTAAATTTAATAACAATGTTGGCAATATTTCAGGTAATAAAAAGTTAAAATGGTTGATTAAATTTCTTTAATCAAGGACTATAATAATTTTTATGAACCTGTTTGTTTGCGAACGTAGTTTGGGAAATTTTTATTGAACATATGATATTGTTTTTTTGGAGTTGATCACTTGCTTATGAAGCTGTGATACTTTAATTTTTTGTTATGATATATAGTAACCTTTTTTTTTAGAAATAAGTTTAAAATTATATAAAAAAAATTAAGTTTAGTAAATTTTGAGTTTTAGTCTAAGACTCTCAGGGGTCGAAAGAGATGAGGTTATTAAAAAAAAGAAGTTATAAAAAGTTTAAAAAAAGTTTTAATTTTTAGCTGATTGTATCCACTCAAGCTTTTATCACTATGGATCACTTTAAAAGAAAAAAACTAGGTTTAAGAAAATTTTAAGATTCCTATATACTTTATGATCATCAAATGCGTTCTATACATAGAACGCTTCTCTATCTGAATCATTGTGTTATTTTTTCTGTAAAAGGAAAACAATTTAGCATCAAATGAGGGGTATTGCTCACTGGAGATTAATTTAAAAGCAGAAAATAATCAAAACAAAAATAATAATAATGAAGTCAAGATCAAAGGATGTGAAAATTATGATAGCTAGTGGAATATATATTTTTAATAATGCAGCATTCAGCATTGCCAATTGATATACATTAAAAATAAATATATAGCTATAAGAAACAATAAGAAACAAGAAATTGGAAAAATAATAATTTCTTTTAACGGTTTCTTATCACATTTGTATAGATGCTAGATATATGTGCGTGTCTCAAGGGCATCATTGAATTTTATTTTTATTGTATAATAATTTTCCTTTTATGTTATTATCTTACAACAATAGATGGATATATCAAAAAGATACAATGTTTTATCAATATATGTATGTATATATGTATGTCCGTATGATATGCTATCTATTTATTTGTGTAACATTTATATGATAATCTCATGATATGGAACAAAATGATGTCTTTATGCTTCTCAATATATGAGAGAAAGATGAGGAGCAGCTTCATCTACACGTAAATAAAGTGTAGTCTTTTATAAGCAATGAAGTAAGGAAGAATTTCAGTTATCTAAGCACGAAATAGCCATTATGTTTACCACCACTTAGTCTGCCATACACAATGATATGAATTAATTTAGTTTTGATTTTCATCGTCATAGAGTCATTTATGTAGTTCCAAACGAGTGAGAGAGAAGCTCTTCAAAAATCACCAAAAAGAAGATATATGCTTATAAAAGTGAGCGAATATTTATTTAATGGCATATATGACGACAATGTTGATGATGATGGCACATGAAAGAAAACTAAACAATTAACTGTCGTTATCATTCAAGTACCAAATCTTATATTGTACATTACCGCTATATAATCGTTTTGACTAAATGTGTTTGAAATTAGGCACATCATGTGAATATCATTGTTAATTTCATGAGGACGCGTCACCACATGTCGATAACGACATCTGAGAGGCAAAAGCCATCAGAGACTATACTGAAAATATCATCATCATCGTCATCATCGTTGTTCACCATATTTTATATTGCATATTTTGTCCATTATCTACCATTGTATAATATTTCATAGGAATAATGTTAATAAAGCTCAATGTATTTCTCATCTTAAAGAATCAGATGAGGCTGTGGCGTAATATAGAGTAGGATAAAGACCCATTATTACGTCACATGTACCGAAAGACTGTAGAAAAATCGATAAGAAAGAAAATCGAGGATGTTGAATATTTAAAGCTCAGTTTAAGCTTTATGAACAGCAAAATTCATGAATTTTTTTCCAGTTCAATTAATTTGTGCATGTACATAAAGCGTACATGAGCATTAGTCGCATACGAATACATAGCATCACATTAATCAAAATATAAATCGCAATATATCAAAAACTGTTTTTTTATTCATCCTTTTCGTGCTTCATCTCTTCCATTTTAATATCATGAAGTAAAAAATGATTGTTTATGTAAAACCAAAAATTTATTTTGTTATGATTTAAGATCATGATAAATGTGTGTATCCCATGTATTTTGATAGCATGCTTTTATATCAGGTTTTATATTCAGAGCGTAAAGAGAATCACGTCCATTTTGAAAGGCAGACGATTGAAAAATAAATAGAAGATATTTTTGATTGGAGGCATGCGAATGAATCTCATTTTCAGTTTTTGTACCAGGAGATTGCAATAATATTAAGGAGGGGAGAATTTAATATTGTAATATCCATTTGTATATCCCATGACTACCTGAATGAAGCTTCACATATATATAGATAGCAAATAGAATTAAATTATGTGATTGCAATCGATAACAATTTTTTTATGTAAGATTTCAGTAAATTCCGCTCAATCGCCTCAATTATTTGATAACATCTACATAAACAATTTTATTACACCAAAAATAATTTTATATCTCTCGCATACAATTTATTCATACAATAACAACAAGGCATACTCGGCAAACTCATATATATTACTGATATACATTTTTATCCGCCCGCCCTCGCATCATAACGAAGCAGCAACAATAAATCTTAATTACGGGGAAAAACAATAATAAATAATTCTTATGATTTCATCTTGCGTACACACATAGAGATGGAAATCGGAGAGCAAAATGCCTAATGACACATCAAATCGTTAATATTTGTGATTTCAATTAAACGAATGATTTGGCTTTTCTCTTCATTCATATTACACATATTTCCGCTTCAAATGAGGAGAGGGATAATCGTAAAATTTATGTTGAATATGTACAATTGCTTTTCTCTTTCGATTGCTCTTTGCTGCCGCTTTTCGGAGGCTAGTATTAGTTAATTAATTGAAATGAAAATATACGATTATTATTATTATCATTATTTTGAATTTTAATTATTCGCTTTTTGATCTTTGTTCCTCCATCGACTTAATATTCATTTATGCAAGCGAATGGAAACTGATATAAGTTTAGTTTTGGACAGTTTTGTGTATTTTCAGATAGTTATGACGCCTCTGAGTTTTCAAACCAGAAAATTTGAAAACCAAAAATAGCGAAAAGAGTTCAAAGGATTAGCATGCATAAAATAAAATGCAGCCATAAAATTAGTACGTTTCCTGTACGTTTTAAAAAATTTTGAAATATTTTTTCAAAATTTTGAATTTTTTTTTACAAAAGTTCTTTTTTAAAAAAAAAAATATTAAGGAACTAAAAATGTATCTAAGTCGATCCACAATTTTGAAAAAAAGTCAAAATGAACACAACATTATCCAAAATGTGTAAATGCACAGATTTCAATTGCGTATTGTCGAAATTTATTATTGTTAATCTGCCTCGCTTGTCTATCTCCAAATTTAATTAATTTTCATACGAATGTTGGCAGTGATTTGCAAGCATAAACTATGAAAATCATTTTAATAAAGCGACGAGTGTGTGAATATAATGCTTCATATAATTTCATAATTTACGCTCATGCCTGATGTTATCTAATCAATCATGTTACACATGCATGACAAAGAATGATATAAAATAAAATAAAAACGAAATTGCATGTAAAGGATACATACATGTATGTACACAATTGGGTGAATTTGTTATCAAAATTCATTAAATACTATATCGTGTATCAAATAAAAAAAGAATGTACAAACATACAAAAGCACAGAATATTAATATAAAATACAATCTGCTTTATTAGATTAGCAATCATTATCGCATAATATTATTATTAATTTGCTTGTTTTTCGCTTGATTATGTGATTTTTCGTTTAATTATAATGAATTATTCAATTTATTGGATAGTTATTGCTTTCAAAATAACCTTCAAATAAATTTGTTAGATCCAATGTATGTGTGCGTACTGTATCTTTTTTTCATGCATATTAAAAATGTATTCCATTGTAACGAGGTGATTAAAAGAATGTAAAAAAAATAATATTTTTTATAATAGCTCAAATGTCACACGAGAAACAAAATTTCGAAATTTGAGCTTCTCAGACAGTTCTTAAATTTATTTAATTGCTTTGATATGAGACGATAAATAAAAAAAAAATTATGAATATTAATGAGGCATGATTAATCAAATATTATGACTTACTTGAGCCAAGTCTTTCTCGCCATGCCATAGGATTAGCTACAAGACCCTGTAATCCGGGCCAATATAAGTGTGTTCTTTCCACAAGAGGCCCTGAATGGGATTTCATTGGAGTTCCTTGATTTTGTGATAAATATTGTGCCATATTTGCTGCCGCCGCGGCTATTGAAAAACGAGGCATTCCTGCTTTAGAATAAAGAAACAAATAATTAGATCCTTAAGAATTTCATAAAGATTCGACGTTCTTACCTCCTAAGGCATTCAGGTGAGCATTTGTAACGGGAGTAGGTCGAGATAGAATGGAATCAATGCCATGTGGATTGGTGACACATTGTGAATTCTGTGAAGTTTGTGGGCTATTTTGTGACTTCATCTCAGTCATTGAATGAAGTGCAGCTAACGGAGGTCCTAAAAAGCTCATTTGTAATTTATGATCTAACATATCGGCAACGGTTTGACTTTTACTATTATTACTTTGAGATTTTGATGATAAATTTTCTGGACTTTGTGAACCTATGCTATCATTATTATTATTTGGACTGCGACTTGAAATATCATCATTTTTGTGACTTGAAAATGACCGTGACGTTTCTTCTGGACTACAGGTTTCTGCGCGCTTATTTGGACTATCAATTCGAAAATGATCTCTCGGACTGTTTCCACGACTGTTCACTTCACTATAGTTCTTATGCTCACTATCAATATTTTTATTATTTAACTGAACATTATTATTGTTATTGTTTTGGTAGCAATAACTATCACTCTCACAATTAGTTGATGGGCTATTATTACTTGCTAGATATAAATTAACAGGACTCTTATTGTGTCGAAATCCTTGTGAGAAATTCAATCCATTTGATTCACACTGATCGAATGAATTGAAATTCGAAAAACCGAATGATCCATTCGATCCTAAGAATCCCGGTGTCCTAAACGCCGCCAGGGTAATATATTTTTTTCTATCCAACGCGAAATAAGAACTTTTAATTTTTTTCACTCAATTGTTTTCAATTTTTTAATTAATTTTCAAAAGCACTTCTTATTTCTTATTCCTTATATTTTTTCTTACAATAAATTTATTTTCAAATAATTTAGAGTAATTTTTTATTAAAACTGTTTAATATTTTATTAAATTTCTGTTAATCATAATTTTTTGATTTTTAATTTTTTCAAACACTTTTTTACAATTTCAATTAAAGTCTCTTTTTCACTTTTTTCTTGAAAATATTTTTCGTAAAAAAATCATGCGAAGAAAAAAAGTACGTCCAGTTTCTTGTGTGTATTTGACTTGAATGACTTATATGATTTTAAAATTACTTTTTCATGTTCGGTCTCTCTCACTCAATGTTACAATTCATTGTTTTCTTTATTCACTTATTTTTCTTTTCCTTTTTTATATAGTTATTTGTATATATATCATGGAATTTTGATTAAACTAATACGTATAGATTTAGTCGCTGAATCGAAACGAAAAAATAAAATAATCACCAGAGCGTAGAGAGGAATAGAAAAACCTATCCGATTGCGATGCGATCGAAAGTAAGAATGTAAAGTGGAAATAATAATGTTGTGTATCGAATGATTTTTTGTTCTCTTCTCAAATGCTCAAAAGTTTTATTTTTTTTGCTCCTTTTTTACTTGCTAGCCGTAATGAAAAGTCAACGACAAAAGAATATTATTATTTTTAAGATTTTTTTTCCATTCCTTACACAGCAGTTTTATGCTTTTTTCATAACTTTATAAAAATGTGTTATTATTGTGCATATAATAGTAGTGTTTAAATAACATGAATGTTTTTTTTTACGGAACCGCCTCAATCTAAAGTCTCCGCCCCAAAAACATATACACATTTACGTTTTATGCTACTGCTGAGATTCTAAAACACCATTGTTATGCACGACAAAAAAAGTAATGAAATCATTCTCTCTCACTGTAGAAAAGGAATTGAAAGCATTTTTAAGTAAACTAGACATTTTTATATTATAGCGAAAGTTCATTATTTTAAATCTAGCATTTGTATAGAGCAGAGTTGAATGCAACTGAAGAGGAAAATGATTCATAAAAAATTATGATGGAAAATAAAAGACGAGTGATTCTCTTTGCGAGAGTCGTAAAATGTTTTTTTTTCTGAGATTCTCTTTTGACTCATTCAGGTACGTACTCGGGGATACTATTGACTTATTTGAGTTAATTTGCATAGATTGTACAAACAATAGAAGATTTAATTTATAGTCTTATATAAATTGAGATGATTTGAGGTTGCTTACATGCTTAATAAATTTCATGATTTTTGATTTGTTGTTTGATTTATTTTCATTGAGAACAGCAAACCTGGATGAATACAGCATAACAGACAGAAATACTAATAATTTTTATGGAATGTTAACATAATATTCTGTGAGATTCTCATTTTCTCTTTACCCATGTATGTATGTATCTTCGTGTGAGGAATGTCTTTTTCTCTCTCTTTTTTCTGTCCCAGTTGAGATTTTGCAAACTTACTGTTTTGCAAAGAGATGAATAAAAATTATTGCTATTTTACCATCTGGGTAAATTTCTGTATAATACTGTCTCATATTTTCATTTTTCTCCAAAAATATATTAAGAGGAAAAAAAAGAAATCAAAATACATTAACTTATTTGTGAAGCATTTAATCTAATAGTTTAGTCGCTTAAATGTTAGGGTGGATTGTTTTCAGTGCTTTTGAACCTTATAAGCGTATTGATCTGGAACAAATTACATTAACAGATTTTATATACAATAGAATCAATACACAAAAAAAATGTGATACAAAATGTAAATTTTTGAGAAAAATACATTTTTTTCGTGATCCATTAAATTATTGGCAATAATAAAAATATTTGATTATGGAATATAAATGCATGCTCGATATAAATCGAGTTTTTATTTTAAATTCAACTAAATTAAATGGCCTAGGAAAATTTAATTTTTTATAGAGGATGAAAGAAAGAGATATACTAAATCGATGTTATTTATGTAAATCGCTCCATTTGAATAAAATTTTCCATAAAATAAAGGATATAAAATCAAAATGAATTTTTTCTGTTCTCCTGGTAGAATTGTGAAAAATCAATTGATTTTGCATATTATATAGAAAATTTTTAAACATTTTTAATTTGCAATTTATATGCTCTAAAATTTAAAGCATATACTTAGCTTAATTATGGAATGAAAAAAATTAATAATTTTGAAAAGTTATACAAAAGTTAAAATTTATATATATTTATTGAAATATCGGTTATTGATTAAAATATTTCTTATAAGATTTGGTCAGTTTCATTTTTTGCTTTGATTCATATTTTAACTTAATTTTTGTTGCGAAAACTTTTAAAAAAGCATTTTTGGTTTGCATTTAGATCTTGTTAAGATCTTAAGAATAATTAAATCATAATTTTTTGAACTTATAAAATTTGGAGAATAAATTTAAAATTTAATGGATACGTTCTTTTTTGACTGAAAAATTTTGAACCAAAACATTTTAATTTGAAATTAAGAAAGAGAGAAAGTAGGAAGAAATCTTTATTTTTGAAGAAAGTTTCCTTTTTCAAATTATTTTGTACTTGAATGTTTTTTCGCTTTACTGCGTCCTATTCATATTATTTAGTAGATACCTTTTTGACTTTTATCTGCTTCTCTGCTCTCTTCAAATTGGATTCTCTCTCAATTAAATTATTTTTGAAATTTTTCAAAAAATATTTTTTAAAAAAATAAAAATTTGATTTTTAAAATCTTTTAAAAATGATTTTTGATAAAGCTAAAATACACAATTTAAAAGTTTCTCAAATTCAGGACAGACATTTTTTAGGCATTGATTCAAGATAAATCACCAATTAAAAAATTAATATTCAGAATGTGTATTTATTTTTTACATATTCCAATTTTCCTATACATAGGAGTAGCAGCACATAAAAACAATGGTTGTGTTTCAATTCTTTCCAAAACAATAAAAATTCAATTTTTTAATTGACGTGCATTTAAATATAGGGGCCGTTCACTTATTACGTAACGCAAAAATTCGGGTTTTTTACCCCCCCCCCCCCCTCCGTAACGTTTTTAACAAAAGAATCAGGTGCGAGAACAATAGACCGTAACAAACTCTCGACCCCCACCCTCAGAGCGTTACGTAATAAGTGAACGGCCCCATATCTCTTTTCACGTAACGGGATGTAGGATATGAGAAAAATTGATATATTCAGAACAAAGTGTAAATGCATTTTGAGTTATTCGATTTTCTGTTTATAGGTAGGACATGGCTTGAGCTATTTTGAAGCATTTAGATATTATCTGCAACATAAATTTACGACAAATATTTATGATTAATTAGAATTGAAATTTTTGTTTTTATAAACATTCAGCAGAAAAGAGAACCTAATGGACGATCCGACACACGAAGTACAAGTACAAACAATTGAAATGTTTTTTTCGGAACCGCTTGAAATATTCGCAAATAAATCAAAATATTTTTATTTTCGGACAACATACACAGCGTTTTGAATTTTTATGTCAATCATTATTGAAAAACGGGAAATATTGTTTTCCATTCTTCCGTTTATATTTTCGTATTCTTTTTTCATAAATTCTTGTTTTTCTTGTAAATTCAGCAGAATTTCTCAGATAAAAATATCACCTGTGTGCAAAAATTTTACGATTCTTTCAGGTCATAAAAAGAGATTTTAATAAAAACATTGAAACGTGACATGATATAAGTAGATAAATATCATCATATTTTCCCATTCTCTTGCTGTAATTTTGGAAGTGGGTGTATGAAATTTTTGGTTTTTTGCTATTTCATGCGTGTAATATTGATTTGACAATAAATTGTATCAATTTAATTTAATTATTATTTTATTGTGATTTTTGATTACATTTTTATCAAAAAGGACTTAAATTCTTGAATAAAAAGCAGAAAATCTTGAATTGTAACAATTTTAAGGATTATGAATTTCTTATGTCAAAAATTCAGAAAATTCCAAATAAATTCAAAATTAAAAAAAATCTCCCAAAAAGAATTCATAAATAAAAACAAAATAAATAAACGAGACTAGTTTCAAAAGAAAAAAATTCTAACTGGGTGAGCAATATGCTCAAAGTTTAGCATCTCTAACGACTGAGAAAATAAGAAGACATAAGATATGAATATATCGACTACCTTTACACATCCGGAATTGATATTTTGCATGCGTAAATAAAATTCTAGAATTTTTATTATAAGCAAATGTTTTACGTATGCTTTACTACCTTAAATCAAATCCAGATGTTTAAGACATGAAATCTATTGAACAACAAATACATAAAAATTTACCTAATAATACTGAAAAGTACACGTATTGCGGTTTTCGATCTCTTTTTATTGTATGTTATAGCATATGTTAAGGTAAAGTATCACTTGCAAAAGCTCTAAAATATATTGATACCTTTTATGTATTTTTTGTTGCCTTTTTGCCTTTTTCAATATGGAAATGTTTTTATTTGAACACTTTCTTTTTTCCTCTTCTTCATAATATCTGCAACATCATTCCTCGTATATGTGTACACATAACCGTATACATGTGTGTATATTTATATATTTAGTTGGAGAAAGAGAGAGAAAATAAGGAAGAGAAAGAAAAGTTGAATAAATTGAAGGATTTTGATTATCCTTTGAATTCTATTTTAATAAAATGTTTCATTCAAATTCTAAATAGTTTTAAGATATAAAAAACTTATTATATTTAAATCTGATAAAATCCCCTCAAAAGAATAAAGAGATTGACCATAGATACACATTTGTAACAAGGATATCGTTTGGGAATTGTTTTTTATCTGCATGTATACATCCATAAATGTCTCATTTCATTTTAGTTTAAATAAAAAAAAAGGTAAAGGATTTCTTTACTTCACCTGTGTGCTTCATTTATAGAATAAAATAATATTTTAAGTAAAATTGATATCAAAGCAGGTTATGAATATATTGCGGATGAAGAATCATTAACATTTATTTTCTATGTCTATATTATATACCTACTTGTATAATTTTTAAATCTGCATCGAATCACATTTCTCAAAAAAAGTTGTCATAAAAACAATATTCAATTTCATAATAATTCGCCTTCTTCTGCGAGAGTTGTCATAAAAATATGCAACAGTCGAATTTTATTATTTTTATTGGCTAACGTTTGCTAGAAACTTTGACTTTTGTCGCCGTATTGCGACTGGCAAGGAGAATCAAAATAGAAGTAGAGGAATGAAAAAAAATTGGTGAATATAAAAACGATAAAAGCAATAAAAAAATTTAAATATTAAAAGCTATATTTCAATAAGACGATGAAATGAAAAGAAAAAGAATTCAATAAGTGAATGAAATTTGTTTTGATTGGGGGAGGGTGTGAAAAATACGACAGCTCAGCTATAGCTATATACACGAAAAAAGTCAGAAAATGGATTTCATTCTAATTAATTATTCTCTTTATGCGTGCGTATGGCACACTATTTACAAATTAAATTACAATAATATTAAATGCTCAATTATGTTTTGAGTTGTATTAAGTGTAAACATTTATGTTTACAATTTTGAAATGCTACATAATCCCGAAACAATGTTTTATGATCGTTGGTCGTGCACGTGTCATGCGGATATTGAGCTCTTTTAAAAATATATTTAAGGAAGGATACACAATCTCACGCAGTGATGAACATGATGCTGTGATTACATCTTTTAACAGAAAGCAGTATTTTATCAAATTTTTAATTTAAAAGATAATAAAAATAAAATATTGTGATTGGCATTTCCAACAGACTTTAAAATAAATTTTGAATCAAGATGTCTCAGAATCTTGTCTCAGAAGTAAAATGACGAATTTTAAAATTAATATATTCATCATTGTCATTCGCAGTCACTCGATAAATGCTGTTGTATTTTTTAAATATTTTTTAAAGGTGTGAACCAATGAATGAAATTAAATTATTCTTAATACATCACCTTTTAAACAAAGTGTTTTGAGTAAAAATTAGGAAAATTCAAATGTTGATTTCACAAATTAAGAAAATTAAACAAAAAGTCGTAAAACTTTATATCATAAAATTTTTTAAATCATTATGGAAAGTCTAAGAAATTCATTAACAGTGTAAATATTTAAAAGATTTTCCTCAAATTTAGCAAACAAAAAATTTGTTGACTTAATAATTGTTCTGTAGTTCGGGCTAGTTTTCCACAAAAATGAAAATATAATTTGATTACCACTAATGAATTCAAAATATTAGGAAATCTAAAATGGTAAAAATACTCCAATAAATTAGTACAAGATCTACCCAAAACCTCAGAAAAATGTCCTTGTTTGCCAACACATTACTTAAGAGATATTGCAAACACTTTTCTTTTTTCCTTCTAGATTTTTCAAGTTAAATTTATAATGTATGGTTAAATTGAATTATATAAAGTGATTCAACCATAATATGCTTCTAAAGTTACAAAATAAATAATCGTTATGCTCGCCCAAATAATATTTATTGCATGTTTTAAATCTTTTTGCATAACAATCGTGCTTGCTAAGAATTTAAAGCAATATTTTTCTTTTGAACATTTTATTATGACCATCTTGTTATGACATTTGCTTGCCTGAAGTTTTAAGTAATATCCAATTTTTTTCCATTCTCATTTTCATTTCAGAATTATGATTTTTTTCTTTTTGCTTGTCTCCTCTCTTAATTGCAATTCAATATTAATAATAGCACCCTCTTATTTTCTTCTGATTTTCCAATGGTAGTAAAGAAAAAATAAATGTCGCTTACACATAAATTTAAATTCAATTAGAAAGTACGAAATTAAAAATCGTTTATCATTTCCAACAGTTCTGAAAATTATTTTATAAATTCATTTCAATAAGTAAAATTTAAAAGAAAAGTCTTTGGATGAGTAGAGTGAAAAATTGACCGAAAATTTGATTTCTAGAAGGAGCCAAATTAATATTGGATGCTCATAACAATTCAGATTTTCAATATCAATTAAAATATAATCTCAAGTATCATTGGAATGCAAAATTATTGATGAATTTTTTAGTTAAGTAGGTACTTAAATTAGGCGAATTTTTTTTTTTAAGAATTTAAACTGATTTAATAAATTTAATTTTTTGGTATTTTAAAAATTTTAGGATGCTTGATAAAAATTTAATTTTTTTATGAAAAACTAAAAAATCATTTTATTTAAAAATTATTGCAATCAAAACAGGTAGAACCATCTCAACAAGAATATTAAATTTCTAATAATACCGAAATTCTGAGCAGTTTATAGTTTTCTTTTGTTTTCTTCTTCTTTTATTCTAATAAGAATCTTTATTTACATCTAACGTTGATTATTTGAAGAAAAATCTAAGCAGCGCCATCTTTTGAAAAATTCGTGTTCATGAATCTCAATCTTCAAGAGCAGTTCAATGAATTTAAAATTTAATTGTCGGTTGATATGATCTTGAATTTTAAAAATGATTTTTACACCTTTCAATCAGTTGTTGTGATTCATCTTACCTTTACATACTCTTTCTTTTTTAATTAAATGAATATTACTTTTTATTCAGTCTAACTTTAAAAATCATACAAAAGCCGAGACTTTTCCAAAGTCGTAGAATTATATCTGAAATAATATCATGTTGTAATATACGAAGAGAAAATTTTTCTTATAGTAATTTGATACTCAAGGATGAACCCGTGAAACTTGATACATCATTGAATATTTCGTTTATTGTATAGCAGTTAAGGCAACCAAATCATGCTTTATAGCATGTTTTTTAAGGTTTATTAAAAGAATCGTATTTCAATTTTCATTTTGTCTACACACCATTGAATTAGGATATTAATCGGTTCTGTAATGAAAGATAAATGATAATTGCAAATTAAGTTTATAAATATTTAGATTTCCTATTTAATTATTCATAATCTTCCGTATAAAATATTTTGAGTAATTGATTACTTTCGATCAACACGTGACGATCAAGTTGATCCACGATGAGTTTCTTTCTGAAACTGCTCTATATAAAAGTCATCGTTCCTAATATCTACTCCCGAATCTGATCTGCAAATTAAGCTTAAGATGCGCGGATTAGTCACCTTTGCATTGTAACTTGTTTATTTATACTACAATATAACACAGCAGCGTGATGAGAAGTAAAAATATACGATCGTATTATGTATTTGCTACCACTTCGTGTACCAATACGAATGTCGCACGAAAAATCCTCTCACTCTCTCTTAATTCAATAGGGGGTTTGAAAATTATATACAAACAATTAGTCTTCATGGTGGAATCAGTGATTAAACATCGAAAAATGATGAGAGGAGATTTATTTTGATCAGTTGATTAAATAAAAGGAAAAAAGGAAAAAAAATCTGACTAAAGTGAATTAAAGTGAAGATATTAAAGGAAATATTGTGATTTTTTAAAACTTATAATATCATATTTAAATGAACAAAATAAGGTGAAAATAATACACATTAATAATATTTTATGAGATATGCAATAAATTATGAAAGAAATTGCCGTTAAGAAATTCAAAACTGAACCTACATGATATTTCTTTTCTATTAATAAAAGCCAACATTTAAAAACAAAAATATGGGATATTAAAATGAGAGCGACTTTAATATATAAATTCCACGTATACTTGTATGATTCGTGCGAATGAAGATTGAGAATATTATCATTTTAATTATAGATGAAGATACTTTGTGTGACAAAATATGTCTGAATAACGTGATTGCATAAAAAACAAAAAAGAAGATATAAACGATAGAACGAAAAATAAAACTATTTTCAATTATCGGTGGTGTCTCAAAAGAGACACATTGACGTTCGAGATATATCGTTGTGACTAACTATAAATTTTACTTGATTAGATAAGAATTTGTGAAATAATGGCTGCAAAAATAGTGAAAAAGGAAGTAATGAACGATGAAATTAAGGTAATTTAAATAGATATAAAATATGTCGTGTATTAAATTAAATAGAGTGCAAATAAGTGTTTGTTGCGCATTGAAATCGATATTTTTTTAGAAATCTGATATTGTTGCTATTAAGTTCCATGCAACTCATGCAGTAAATTTTTGTTTTAATATATTTTGTTGGATAGTATTTCAATCTCTTTGTGCACATTAATTATTCTCATATTGCAATGACATTATTGACTCACTCTCTATACGTGCTCTTCTCTCAGCCAGTCTCACTTCATGAAACTCAAAAAAAAAAATATTTTTTATGGTTTTATGTGTTCTCATATTTCAAAGGTGTAAAAAGAAGTCAATTTATAACACTATCAACTTCATATTGTTTTCAAAAAATATTTTCACTCTTTTTGTCTCAAGGTTTTAGAATTTACATTCAGCCTGATGACATAAATAAATCTCAAGAATTTAATAGTTTTTTGATATCTTTCATAACATCCAACGACGTGAGAATATGATGAGCAACAAAAAAATCTTTTATGATTTTCTCTGATCTCTTTCACTAAACGATACTCATATGTAGAAAAATGTGGAAAAAAGAAAAGATTTCGCTTTTCACTTTTTTTTTTGTTTTTGCTCTCATCAATTGTCGAGCACAAAAAAATTTATGATGTTTTCATTTATATATTTCAAGAGCCATTAAATTCTGTGAAATATTGTTAATACAGGATGGGGTATAATGATCGAACGAAAAATTTTATCAGGTTCATCAACACTCAATTTAAATTTTTTTCCTTCATCACATTTGCTTGATATTGGCTAAATTTAAACCCGGTACGCGTGCCTATCATATATTTAATTTTCATGATTCTGTGTGATATTTCTAACGCATTTTAAAAAAATAAAGACGTTAATGTGACAATAAATTGTCTTTCTATCCTTGTGTCACGAAGAATGTAAGGGAAGAATTATCATGAGCATCTTAGCTCCGCTTTACGTAATGCTTAGCTTTTTTTTGGAAACAGTTCAGCAATTTTATTTTATTTTGGACAAGGTATGCCAATGACCCATTTCCCTTTGACAGCTGATGATACTAAATATTCGGTACCACCCACATACTTTTAATGTCCCTTAAAGATTTGATGTCATACATTCTAGACACCCATTGCGATACATTGTTATGATAATGCTGTGTGCCAATTTTACTATCATCCTTATCATAATATAGACTTTTAGATGCACAACTGCTAGCTTTGTGTTATCATTCAAAACATCATGGTATGTGAATATATTAAGGAATCTATTAAATAAGCCATAATACTATTGAAAATCAGTTACCTAATACGTGATCAAAGAATATGATTTGAATATATCTATCGTATAAAATTAATCTCATAATGAACTAAATTTAGTTCATCTTGTCATTGTTTATATTTAATTATATGGACTATAAATCTTATAACATTAGATATCAGATTCGTTAAAAAAAATAAAGAGTTAATTCGAGTTAATTAAAAGACTAGTTGCAAAATCGTAAATAAGCAGAAAAACATATGCAATGTATTTTGTTTCACACGCGACATCGCGGTATCTAATTTCCTGACATTTTTTGTTTGAGTCATAAAAAGTTATTTTTCCCATTAAAAATTCTCTCATTAATTTTTTTTTCCTTCAAAAATGTATGTATTCACATTTATATATTGTATGTATATATAAGCTTGTTTCTCGCATGTTTAATGAAAAAAACGGATAAGGTTTCACAAATCTTAAATTTCATTGAAAGTAAAAAATATCTTACATTGTCAGTATAACTACGTTAAGAGGCCCAGACAAATGGCAAAATAAGAGAATCATATATGAGAATCCATTTAAATCATACACGTATTTTCGAAGTAAAAGCACAGCAGTAAAACAAGATATCGTATTGGCGAAGAAAAAGTTTAATATTTTTTTTTCTTCTCTTAACTCTGTGAGAATAATATTCAATTTCAAAAAGTTATCACGTTTCAATCGATATTTCTTGCTCGTAGTGTAAACAAGGCTCTTTGTATGAGATCATTTAGATTCTTAAGCATCAAATAAATGAGAATTCATGAGTGTTCATACAAAGTAAAGGACACGTCTTTACATTTTCTCAAAATAATTATAACGAATTATAAAATATGAGAGTATGACCAGACTGAAATTCAATTCATAATTTCAAATTATTTCTATTAATTTGAATGAGTATTGTTCAAATATAAACATCATTGTTTTTTCAAACAATGTTTAGGGCCGTTCACTTAGTATGTTACGCAAAAAAATGACTTTTTAGATCCCCTCCCCTTTCCCCCTTAGTTACTTTTTTGTATGAAAAAAAATTCTTTGTAGGATTTGTTAAAAATTCCTAGACACCCCTCCCTCTAATAAGTGAACGTACTAAGTGAACGACAAACTTTAACCTTTAAGGACAGACTTTAATAAATCTTTGTGTGGTCTTAATTTTTTTTAAAAAATATCCGTTTTTTGATTAATTTTGTGAAGGTTTAATAATAGGTGCAAAAGACAGTCTTCAATGTTTTAAAAACTTGAAAATGAATAGTTCAACTTAAAATTAAGATTCAATGTGAAAGCTAATAAAAACGGTCAAATAGATATATCCTTAATTTATCTAGTGATATTTGGTAATTTTAATCATTTTCGGTATTTAAAAAGGTTTAACTTAATTTTAAAAAATCATGAAAACTTTATGTCTGTATTTTTTGTCACTCTGATAAATCTTCAAAAAATATCCAAAAATGTCTGAAATCGTAATCATTTGATGATACACAAAATTATTAATCATGTATCAGAAATAATTTCAAATTTGAATCAAGATAATCAAATTAAGTAAATTTAATATTCTAATCAGTTCCAATATTCAAATGAATCAATCCGCAACCATGTGAATTTAACAATCCTTTTTAAATAGCTATGCTTAATAATTATTGCATCTCGTAATCATATTTTTATACCCAATCAATGTCAATATTCATTAAATTCATTTCTATATGTGTATTATGAGTGTATTTTCAAGATTTAATAGTCAAATCAGACCATTAATTAATAAAACTCTGAGACGTGTAATACTATACTTTTCTGATTTTCTCATACATATGTCGAGATATAGAGAGAGCTCGTGTATTAACTGTGTGCACACATGCAACATGAAAGAGCTTTGAAAAGTTGATATCTATGAAATATCGCATTTCAGAGTTGTTTTAGAGACTCTAAAAAACGTTATAAAATATTCTTAAATTTCACAGATAATTAAATAAAGCATAGATCAAATTTCCGTTTTGCCAATCATTGCTGTTTGCCTCTCAAATTCATATTCTTGTTCATAATATTCTGCTTAATATTTTCAGTTCAATTTTCAATTATTAAATTAATTTGTATTTACATTTTTTTAGGAATTCGGAGAAGATGCAGCAACGGCCATAAATGAATTATTAGGACTTTATGGATACAATGATGAAAACAAACGAAATGAATTAGGTGTCAAGTTTCACAGAAATGCTTGCAAAAAGATTACAAATCTTACTCAAAGTCATAACGATTCAAATCATCATTCGAGGTCCAGTGAGAATGAACTTTTACGGACAGAGAAATTTCACGACTACTCGTCCATATCCTCTGATAAAGACAGCTCATCAAGAGAGGATTCCAAAAGTCCCATGATGAAAAAAGTTGCAGATAAACAAGGTAACTAGAACTATCATATTTGTATATTTGATGTCAATTTTGACAGCATGTTGTGCACAGTATTTATATCCAAATCAGTGTAGACATTATTTGACTTTAAAACAATGACTATTATTTACGTAACATATTATGCATTAAAATTTTCGTAATTAATTCACTTATCTTTTGTGATATGATACAAACTTCTATGTGGAACTAATCAGTTCTAAAAAACAATTTTTCTTTCCGAAAATGCATGGTTGATTTAAATAGTCATAACTTTATCATCATTACCTAAGTGCTAACATTTTATATATGGAACAGAAAGTCAAATCAAAAATCTAGATGTTCTAGGAAGCAGAATTTTGATTTTCAGTCTGTAAATTAACTTTTTACATTAACTTTTGTACATAAAAAACAATGTGTTTGCTTTGCTTTTGGTTATATTTTATAATAAATGCATCATTAGATGGGGACAATTCGTATATTTTGACAAATTTTTAAAAAATAAAATAAGCATTTTTTTAATTAAGACATCATAAATAACTAATAAATGACTAGAAAACAGTTCAAAATTGATGCTAGAAAGCATATTTTGGCAAAAAATAATAACATAATGAAAGCTCAAAAAAAATTAATCATTTTCTTCATCCCGTACTGCTTTTGATGCTTTCAAATTTTTGTAGAAATCATGGCAATTGCTAGGCAAAAAAGGCAAAAGATCAATGAGATCTTTCTTCTTCACTTCCGAAATGCCTCTTGGAGAATCGTACTGCTTCGGTGCTTCAACTTCAAACAATGTGCTTATGGTAACATTCTTTTTACGCAAATCGACGCGTTCAAAATCAGAACTTTGGATGTCGAATTTAAACTGAAATTCAAATGGATTTTCTCGTGAAATTCTGATCCAAGTCATTTCATGCCAGTTTATTGGCCTATTAGAAGTGCTCTTTTTCCTGTTTGTAATGTAATCCATGTAACAATCAACAGAATTAAAGTCGTCATAACTCAATTTTTTCACTTCAAATTGTTTATCAGTTGCATTCCTTATCAAATCGTAATAGTCATCAGGCGTGTAAATTGTAGACTTTTCTCGAATCTTCTTTTCAATCATACCAAAGTCTCTGTCACTTTGTAAATAAGAGTGTCCACTTGTCAAAAACTTCAAATCTATTGTTTGTATGGAATGTGTTGGATCATTAATAAAACTTAACAGAGCTGAAACCATCTTTATGTTTTTATTTTGGGACGGGCAATTGTCGCTGTAGCTAATGACGTGTGTGATTCCTTCACATCTTAACTTCAAAAACTTTATAAGTGCCGTTGATATCTCGCACGCTCCACGTGATGCTTCGCTTTCAAGCCAGACGTTCATAAAACCTTTATCTTCTGGATAAACATGCAAACCCAAATTGTACAGATAAAGCTTTCTCTTATAATAAGATTGTGATGTTGAAAAATAAGGTAGTGGCAAGGGCTTTTGCAAATCAAACGTCAACACCAGTATCTATAAAATAAATGACACAGTTAAATGATGCATTTATCAATAAGAAAAACACAACCTCTTCACTAGCATTTTCTATGTCGGTCTTCATAGCATCTCTTGCAAATTTTGCTTTATCTAAATGCTCATTCCATTCGTTTCTTATCCTACCAATTTGATCAGAATTTGATGAGATATCTTTCAAAGAATCAATCATCGATTTATAACGATCACAACGTGAGCAGCTATCCTGTATAGGGACGTGAGCTACAATATTGGTGTCGAACTGTATATATTGGTAGAATGTCCTCTGTGCCATGGTAACGACTAAATTATTGCGTGAACAGTATGCCTTATAATCTTCATAAAGAGCTTTTATAGTATATCCAGGAGGCAATATTCTTTTATCCTTGTTTTGCTCCCTTGCATAGTGTGTCTCATAATATTGGAATTGTTCTAAAAATTGTTTTACTGCCGATGAATCACACTTTTTCTTTCCACCTAATTTTGACGACTTGTGAGCTAAATTGCTTGGATCTCGATTTGCAATCCACCTGTCGATTGTACTTAATGACAGTCCGAATGTGATTCCAAAAAATTTTTTGCAAACTTTCTTTCGAAAATGGACATCCTTTGAAAACGACTTCAAATAGTAAGTTACTGACATAGTTCTTTGCTTCACACGCTTATCTTCATCAACTGTTATCTGTTTAACTTCATGTGTTTCGATCATGCTAAAAACGAATAGTTTCTGCTTTGACAAGTCTCCAAGTGAGTAAAATTGATTGAATAATGTCTCACGATGATGTCTATCTAATTTCAACCAGCATTTGTCCTTGCACTGACACATTCTACCATCAAACTTTTTTGCTGGCTTAGTTTCCCCTGATCGACTAACGTATTCCTGACCTAAAAACCCATTGAGATAATAATTTTGAAGCTGTATAAAAATTCAATTTTACAACATACCTTTCCTTCTTTTATCACGATTTACGATGCTCTTTCGAAGATTTTCTATACGATTCCTTTTTTTTCCTGCCATACCGATTAATAAATAATCGCCAATCAACACTTTTTTTTATCGCAACTCAAAAAAAAATTGAAAAATAACCAAGGTGTTTGCACAACAAAAATCGGCCTACTTTGATGTTTCTAAAACTGGGTTCAAGAAAAAATGTTTTCAGAAAAAATTTGTATGGAAAGTTAAAAAGTGAGCCATGAAGGGAGAAATTAAAAAAAAAAAATTATAATGATTTTTTTTGTTCTTTTTTTCCAAATTTTGAGCTGAAAATTGTCATGTTTAAAGACACTTTTGCGACACTTTTCGACAACTATTTAGTTTTTTACGACACCCCTTAGATTTCGAGATATCGATGGGTCAATTTTTGGGGAAAAGCCCGCCGTACTTCAAGTTTTCTGACGTTTTCTGTTTAAATTTGAGCAATAAAAATTTAGGTACAAGTTCACTTTTTGTAATACTACAATTTTTGTGTACCTGGTGCCTCTTAAATGGCCATAACTCAACGAAAATTTGTTGGATTGAAAAGATCTTTACAAATTTGGATTGATCAGACCAAATCACAATAGAAAAGTCTTATTAAGAGTTCAAATAAATTTTTGTCGCAAAGTGTCGTTAAAAAAACGTCTAAGTGAACCTTGTGTACCTGGCTGCTCACTTAAATGGCCATAACTTGACGACAACTTGTCAAATTGAAATGATCTTTGCAGATTTGAATTACTCATGAAAAGGCGATGTGTTTTGATATAAAGTTTGTAGTATATCTTTAGAAATAGCGAAACTTGATTTTTTTTTTTGGGTAATATCTCAAGTATGCGAAATTTTGACAAACCATAACTCAGCAACAGATGGTCGGATCCAAAAACGGTTTTCGTGTCGAAAAGTGTCGCAAAAAATACTATTAAAATAATATATAACATGTCTAATAAAAATGTGTTTTAGAAAAAAGACCGCCAGAAAACGTGAAGCGGGCTTTTCCCCAAAAATTAACCCATCGATATCTCGAAATCTAAGGGGTGTCGTAAAAAACTAAATAGTTGTCGAAAAGTGTCGCAAAAGTGTCTTTAAACATGACAATTTTCAGCTCAAAATTTGGAAAAAAAGAACAAAAAAAATCATTATAAATTTTTTTTAATTTCTCCCTTCATGGCTCACTTTTTAACTTTCCATACAAATTTTTTCTGAAAACATTTTTTCTTGAACCCAGTTTTAGAAACATCAAAGTAGGCCGATTTTTGTTGTGCAAACACCTTGGTTATTTTTCAATTTTTTTTTGAGTTGCGATAAAAAAAAGTGTTGATTGGCGATTATTTATTAATCGGTATGGCAGGAAAAAAAAGGAATCGTATAGAAAATCTTCGAAAGAGCATCGTAAATCGTGATAAAAGAAGGAAAGGTATGTTGTAAAATTGAATTTTTATACAGCTTCAAAATTATTATCTCAATGGGTTTTTAGGTCAGGAATACGTTAGTCGATCAGGGGAAACTAAGCCAGCAAAAAAGTTTGATGGTAGAATGTGTCAGTGCAAGGACAAATGCTGGTTGAAATTAGATAGACATCATCGTGAGACATTATTCAATCAATTTTACTCACTTGGAGACTTGTCAAAGCAGAAACTATTCGTTTTTAGCATGATCGAAACACATGAAGTTAAACAGATAACAGTTGATGAAGATAAGCGTGTGAAGCAAAGAACTATGTCAGTAACTTACTATTTGAAGTCGTTTTCAAAGGATGTCCATTTTCGAAAGAAAGTTTGCAAAAAATTTTTTGGAATCACATTCGGACTGTCATTAAGTACAATCGACAGGTGGATTGCAAATCGAGATCCCAGCAATTTAGCTCACAAGTCGTCAAAATTAGGTGGAAAGAAAAAGTGTGATTCATCGGCAGTAAAACAATTTTTAGAACAATTCCAATATTATGAGACACACTATGCAAGGGAGCAAAACAAGGATAAAAGAATATTGCCTCCTGGATATACTATAAAAGCTCTTTATGAAGATTATAAGGCATACTGTTCACGCAATAATTTAGTCGTTACCATGGCACAGAGGACATTCTACCAATATATACAGTTCGACACCAATATTGTAGCTCACGTCCCTATACAGGATAGCTGCTCACGTTGTGATCGTTATAAATCGATGATTGATTCTTTGAAAGATATCTCATCAAATTCTGATCAAATTGGTAGGATAAGAAACGAATGGAATGAGCATTTAGATAAAGCAAAATTTGCAAGAGATGCTATGAAGACCGACATAGAAAATGCTAGTGAAGAGGTTGTGTTTTTCTTATTGATAAATGCATCATTTAACTGTGTCATTTATTTTATAGATACTGGTGTTGACGTTTGATTTGCAAAAGCCCTTGCCACTACCTTATTTTTCAACATCACAATCTTATTATAAGAGAAAGCTTTATCTGTACAATTTGGGTTTGCATGTTTATCCAGAAGATAAAGGTTTTATGAACGTCTGGCTTGAAAGCGAAGCATCACGTGGAGCGTGCGAGATATCAACGGCACTTATAAAGTTTTTGAAGTTAAGATGTGAAGGAATCACACACGTCATTAGCTACAGCGACAATTGCCCGTCCCAAAATAAAAACATAAAGATGGTTTCAGCTCTGTTAAGTTTTATTAATGACCCAACACATTCCATACAAACAATAGATTTGAAGTTTTTGACAAGTGGACACTCTTATTTACAAAGTGACAGAGACTTTGGTATGATTGAAAAGAAGATTCGAGAAAAGTCTACAATTTACACGCCTGATGACTATTACGATTTGATAAGGAATGCAACTGATAAACAATTTGAAGTGAAAAAATTGAGTTATGACGACTTTAATTCTGTTGATTGTTACATGGATTACATTACAAACAGGAAAAAGAGCACTTCTAATAGGCCAATAAACTGGCATGAAATGACTTGGATCAGAATTTCACGAGAAAATCCATTTGAATTTCAGTTTAAATTCGACATCCAAAGTTCTGATTTTGAACGCGTCGATTTGCGTAAAAAGAATGTTACCATAAGCACATTGTTTGAAGTTGAAGCACCGAAGCAGTACGATTCTCCAAGAGGCATTTCGGAAGTGAAGAAGAAAGATCTCATTGATCTTTTGCCTTTTTTGCCTAGCAATTGCCATGATTTCTACAAAAATTTGAAAGCATCAAAAGCAGTACTGGATGAAGAAAATGATTAATTTTTTTTGAGCTTTCATTATGTTATTATTTTTTGCCAAAATATGCTTTCTAGCATCAATTTTGAACTGTTTTCTAGTCATTTATTAGTTATTTATGATGTCTTAATTAAAAAAATGCTTATTTTATTTTTTAAAAATTTGTCAAAATATACGAATTGTCCCCATCTAATGATGCATTTATTATAAAATATAACCAAAAGCAAAGCAAACACATTGTTTTTTATGTACAAAAGTTAATGTAAAAAGTTAATTTACAGACTGAAAATCAAAATTCTGCTTCCTAGAACATCTAGATTTTTGATTTGACTTTCTGTTCCATATATAAAATGTTAGCACTTAGGTAATGATGATAAAGTTATGACTATTTAAATCAACCATGCATTTTTGGAAAGAAAAATTGTTTTTTAGAACTGATTAGTTCCACATAGAAGTTTGTATCATATCACAAAAGATAGGTGAATTAATTACGAAAATTTTAATGCATAATATGTTACGTAAATAATAGTTATTAAAGAAATATCAAGCACTTTGTTAAAATATTTGGGATAATTCGGTTTCTTCCGCAATCTCTCTTGATCTTGACATGGATCCCTTGGGCTTTATGACGAATGACTTTTGTTTGCAAATCTGATGGATTGCATTAAGTTAAAAGCAAAAACCTTTTCAAAATCCTTTATTCTAAAAAAAGATCCATAAGAATCTATATTAGAAAATGCATTAATGTGAATTAAGGTTCCATGCCATGACAACTTGTGTACGAATATCGAACCCTTTTCAGAACTGAATTATAATCAGTTTGGAATTATTGTGGTTTGAATATAAAAAATATAAATAATAATGTATATTTACTATAGCTAAAGATTGGAAAAAATGTTGTTCTAGAATTTCAAAATGCAGTTTGAATTTCATTCCACTTCATCATGTGATCATAATTATGATTTTCTTAATTTGTCGTATATCATTTTTCGCTAGTACTTGTTTTATTTGCATATATACGTTATCCTCATATTCGCCCATTCTATTTCATTTCATTATAATATAAAATAGATAGATAGATATAGAGAGAGAATGAGATGAGCGTAAAATATCTCATTTGATGAATTTGATATTTTTCAGGATCATCATTAGACACTTGAAGCGACTGTAGCTCATTTTACATAATTTCATTTTAATTAAAATCCGAGCAGTTGCCAATCGTTAGGCAAAATAGAAAAGAATATATACAGTAATATCGAAAAAAAGTGGAAGCAAAGTTTATTTGTTTATTTTTTGAGATTTTATCTAACGATGTCATTTTATGTGCCCATATTAAGTGATGATAAACGCCGTTTCCTTGGCAAAGTGCTATTCGCGTTTGTTATCAACAAAAATATATTGAATTTCATTTCTGACATTGGACGCTAAAGTCCCATTGATTTGCATTGAAATCTGATACTTTCTGTATAGGTTACTTTTTTTTTATTTTTAACTTTCTTAATTTTATTTATTCTTCTTTATTTCTCTTTAAATCTGCTTTTGGGACATGGCTGGAAATGTTTAACAACAAAATATAATTTCTTTTTTTTCTAGAGAATAATTGCTCATGGTGTCATCACGATATAAATGCACAATCGAACGAAATAATTGGATCGCCAGATACAGTTTTTTGTTCTGAAAATTGTTTCATATTTTGGCGACGAGCATCATTCAAGCGCGCAAAAACATGCGATTTTTGCAAAAATGTTCGCAATGCTGTAAGTTATGTGGACTTTAACGATGGAACAACACAATTACAATTTTGCAGCGATAAATGCTTAAATCAGTACAAAATGCAGATTTTTTGTCGTGAAACACAAGCACATTTGGAACTTAATCCTCATCTCAAGGATAAAAATGAGACTGGTGGTAAAAAAAGATTATTGAGATTATTAGAGAATATAAGTTGCATATAAATAAATGAGCTCACATAGAACATCCCGATTCGTGCCGTATACATTTCCCATAGCGTGCTTTCACTTAATTTAACTTTACATTACACTTTGATAAGACATAATGATGCAATAAATAAATCACTTGATAATGTTGGAAAGTTAATTGAAAGGAAATGTTTGAGTGAAGGAATAAAAACAAAGCAAAGGCAAAGAGTCACAATGAGCACATTATTTATATGCGACAATATCTTAATAAATATATCACATAATGAATTTGACGTAATTAGTCTTATATATACTTATGTTTTCTTGTTTCCTTTTATTTTTAGAGGGCCTAATTACTCCCGATTTATGGTTGAAAAATTGCAGAACACGGTCTCCGACTCCGGAAGATTATGAGCGTTCAAAAAGTTCTTCGCCAATGACAATTGCGGAAGAGAAGTTAGTATTTTCAAAAATAATTGACACAAAACAAACTTTACCCTCATCATCATCAAAAATTACATCAACCGTCTCTAATTTGGCGCACAATGATAATGCAATTGATGCTGGAAAGAAGCCCATAATAAATGTTTTACCATCGTCCAAACTACTTTCACGAAATATGCTTCACAGTAGGAATTTGCGAAAACGACGAGTTTCAACAAGATTGGCAATAAGCAATAAGGCAAATCAGAATTCAAACGATAACAATACAGGTACCGAGAGTATCATGAATACGAATTTTCCAGCTGATTTGCGTGCAAAAATTCACAGTCAAATGAACAACAGCAACCCGAAGTCAATTCAGTCGACTAACTTCAATCGCCCACCTTTACAACAATTTATGCAACGACCGCCAATAAATTTATTCAAATATCGTTTTCCCTTTCCAATGCCACCATCCCAACGAATTCCATTGCCGCCGCAAAATCAACAACCACTACCGGAAGATTCAAACATAAATCCATTACCACCTATAAATTCAGTAATACCACCACCGGTTGTTTTGGTTCCCTATCCAATTCCACTGCCTATTATTTTACCCATACCACTGCCATTAACGGCATTCATGAGGGCATATCAGAAGAAAGAAACTGAATTACCCACGAATGAGAATGATAATGAATCTCATGAGGAAGTAATGCATGAAAAGATGAATGAAAATGAAAAGCCTCTTGACTTATCTTCCGAACAGAGCGTACATGAGAGTGATAAAATTTATCTAGCCCAATACGATGATGACTGTGACGACGACACAGATGATACAAATATTAATGTAGATAGTAATTTTTTAATAGAGAAAAGTACAACTGATAATAAGGAATCCAAATACGAGAATACTCAAGTGAACATTAAGAAGAATACATCAAAGGATATGCATGAACGAAATCGTCCATTAAGAAAACGAAAAATTATATCCACAGAAGACGATGACAATCATTAAATCTCTTTTCAGCAAGACTTCAAAAATAAGCAAATTGATTTATAATTTGAGAAAATGTTCAAACTGTTGGGACACATTGAGGAAAACCATCACGTTCTTTATATCTAATATATTGCCAAAACTCATCTTCGGATTTCTTAAATAATTTTTAGCGCATTTTTCTGAATTATAATTTTTTTAAAATATTACATTCTTTAAAACGTGTGCTCATTCATTCGTACTTCTGCCATGAATCATGGCATTAAAGATATTATTAAAGTTGAACTCAAACTTTTTCTCTATTAAAAATTTAAATTTTTCTCTGTTTTAATTGTTTTTAATTTTTTTGAAATATTCATCCAAATTATATATTATGTATAGTACTTACCAGTCAATGCAAAATTATTAGTTCTCTAATATTGATCTATTCCTAGTATTGTTAGTATTTTAGCATTAAACATTATACAAATAATAATTTGAGATTCAACCTAATCCAGTTGTATTGGAATGCATGATAATCTATGGAAAGTGATGAGTTAAGTCCTAAGCATTGCGGTTCTTATTTATTTATATGGTCTGTTCAAATATTGTGCCACTAAAGTTATCAACATTATGTCTAATATGCCATTCAATTTTAATTATTATTTGCAAGTTTCTAAAAGTTTGAAATAATTTCGAGTCTACAGCTATTTTGCAATTCAATTATTAAAGCTATTGACATAATTATTGTTTTCAAGATACAAATTCAAAAGCCTGAATAATTTTAGAATTATTCGTAAACTTGTTGGTACTTAATCAATTTAAAACTTTTTTTAAAATACATTGTCTGAAGCAGTGTAAAAGACTCTTGAAATTATAATCAAATTAAAATGCTCACTTCTTTCAAACAGACCCAAACAGACTAATGCCAAAAGGACTTGAGAAATAAAGAGAAATTTACTCTTTACCTTCATACCTTTGCTTATTATTAGAACAAAAAAGGGTAATAGAATTTAAACTGATACTTAAGGTATTTTTATAGTTGGATTAAAACATCTTTGAGATCTTATTTATTATTATTAGATTGTTATCAATTAATTATTCTGTTAATCTTTTTTGAGTCTTCATTTAGTGAAGCACAGAAAATTAGAAATGCGATGATGAATCAGTATTTATATATGTTCTCATGTGTTGATTTGACAGTTTATGCCATAAATATAAATATTTTGAATAAAGTTATTTTTATGTAGGCGAATGTTTAATTTTTATGAGGACATGTATAAATATTGTGATAAACAATAAAGATCTAGGTGGTTATGAATAGTAATGAAAACAGCGGAGATTATTTTTGTACAATATTTAGGATGTTGTGGGACATAGAGAGATGTAGTTTGTAAATTCAGGATAAAGCGGTATTATTTAAAGAAAAGATAAAAATTATTTACTCGGAAAATAGCATAGAATCACACAATAATAATAATATTAATAATAATAATGGATAATAATGAATGAATGAATGGAATAATGGTGTTTTATGAACTTATAGACTCTAGTTTATTTCTAGTATACAGAAAATGATTGTGAATAAAAACTCTAGATATTTAGATGTTTAACTTGTGTAAAATTTGTTTAACTCAGAGAAGCTTGACGCAAATGTTTATCTACTATTTATCTACGGCCGTTTTGGGTTTTTAACATCAACAGACATAATAAGTCGTGGTTATATCTGAGAATGATATCAAACTCTTTCCATTAGTTTTTTTTTCAGGGATTTTTATTCTGACACTGCTACTTTATATTATATTCATTTGGTTCCATCGTCACAACAAATTGATTAAATGTTAAATGAGGCGTAAACTTGTAAAAATATACAGAGACGGAATAAATATCATGGTAAATATAGTTCTATGTAGAATGTACAACAAAAGCCAGTTTATCGAAACACTGTGAAAGTAAAGGATGTTTTCAAGGAAAAAGGAACTTTTGAAAGGCAATGTAGCATTCTTGCCTTTCATTATTTTTATAAACGCCTTCGGATTTCATCTGGAAAAAGGGAAAAGCAAAATTTTCGGTCTAATACATTCCATATCTCTTCTAATCGCTATATTAACGTCGGGCTTTTTCATTTACATGAACATTGATTACACAAGAGATAAAATCATTCCTTCAATTTATTGTATAAATTGCAGTTGCATATACATCACAACCATAATGGTTTCCTTTCATAATGTATTTATGAGTAACAGGAAGAACTTTTGGGATGTAATGGAGCATCTACATCACATTGATATCTTATTAAAAGCGTTTCATTACCAGAACGATCCAAAAAGCTATTCAGGCTTTACTGTTCAAATATTAATCTTGGTTCTCTTTATTAGCATATCTCCTTTGCTTTTGATACTTAATTTCCTAAACAAGAATTTCAATATGGGCCAATGCATTTATTTAATGCTGGTACTTGTTATAAGTGTTGAAATAATCATCTACACGATGCTGGTTGGTAACATCAAAGCTCGTTTCATGTTTTTAAAGGCATATTTAAGAGACAAAAAGTCAGAGAGTTTAGTAATTGACACAAGAGGTTTGTTTTCATCTCCGATTCTACCATGCTTTAGAGCAATATCAATGATTTACGATGAAATGCTGGAAGTAATTTCTGTATTGAACGAGTCATTTTCCGTTTTATTGAGTTTTACATTAAGTAAGTACTTGGATGTGATTTCGAACATTTTAACAAATCAAATATTGAGAAAATTGAACTTAATGTTTCTAAAATTGCCACTGACTTATTTATATTCGATGCCATTAAAAAACATTTGCCAAAGTATTTAATTTTTCAACAACATTGTTCAGCAATTTTCTTGGAATTATTTACATAAATTCCTAGTCCAATTCTTTTACCTACATAACATTTCCTCGAAAATCTCTGTTTATTGTGTACTGAGGGTCCTCAACTTGAATAACTCGTACAAAATTTTAAATTTTATTTTTTATCAAAATTTTTCATATGTATGGAGAGACTTACTTTTGGACAAATACAAAATTTAGTTATTCAAATCAAGGATCCCTAAGCATATTTAAAAGAAGCGAGAGCTTGATGAAAAGCAACGTTCCATAAAAATTTCAAAGCTGATATAATTCAGAATTTTGATTTCTTATGTAAGCTTAACAACACGTTATACATTTCTTTTACAACATGTTTCAATCACTTCCATTTTATGAAAACCCTACAAGGAAGTTGAAATACCAAATATAATATAATATTTATTCTGCTTTCAGCATATTTCTGTATCTAATTGTGCTTTATTGTAAAGTATGTTTCTTCTTTTATTTCAGCTTCATTTTTTTTAAACATTACTTTAAACACATTTTGCGCCTTCTTTATGATGGCCATAAAAAGTTTTACAATTTTCCAGTTGATTGAAATTGCGCTATGGCTATTGTTGTCATCATTGGCAATTTTCCTTTTATGTCATTCAACAGAAACTTCTTACAAAGTCATAAACGATTGTTCACTGATTCTTTGTGAATGCTGTCATTATAACATCCTAGATGTTTATCAAAAAGTCGAGGTAAATGTGATAAGCCTTTCATAAAGACGAAAGTAAATCATAATATGATGTCTTGCTTTCTTATCTCTTTTCATATATGAATCAACACCTTCATCACAATCAAGATTGAGACTATTGTCACCAAAATTCTCGTTCAGAAACACTCGTTTGGATTTACGTGTGGATATTTTGATGTTAATATGAACTTGCTGCATTCAGTCGTATATACAACCTTAACATACTTAGTAATCTTGCTTCAATTCAATTTTGAATAATGACTTTAGTCTAATACCTACCTACATGTATGATAGAAATATATTCGAATATATGCATTCATGAATACAAAACTCGAGGGATTTGTGTGTGGTATGTTGAAAATCTGAAAGGAATTGATTCAATTTTGTGGCAACTCTTTTTTTTCCTCATTCAATCTCTAACTTTTTATTCATCAAGTTTGATAATGCTTAATTATGTTATTTCTTTAATCGTAACAATTGCTTTAACAAAGAAAATTTTTTTAAAAAAAGGAAGATATTACAAATCCTGTATTTGTCGCTTGTTAGTCAATCGTTGTATGTATTCTTCACAAAAGTAATTTTCGTATATATTCATGCTTTGTTACATGAAAATTATTATTATTAAAAAAAGACATTAGTAACAAAAAAGAAAGGAAAAAATGTTTCTAAATGAGCAGTCTTATTTACAGTTAGAATAAAAAGAACTTGGTTAATAAAAATAAAAGTATGAAAAGAGAAAGGAAACAGTATCATTATGAAGCTATTCAATACAGCAATTTCATTTTTACACTACATACACTTTTATAGTCATCTGAATGTTCTAAAAGATTTGAGAATTTTCTTCGCTGTACAGTGATGATAGATTAGCAGGAAGGTGGTACAGGGTATTGTGATAGTGGATGAGAAAATGGAAATAGTTCCACTAGTATATTTTGCAGCAGGATGCTCGCCTTTAAAGATATTTATCGTGACATTAGAATCGATATGTCATGATTTTCAAAGGAAGTCGTTTATTGGTGTTAAGGAACTTACCATTGAGTACGTGAACTAAACTAGATGCTGAAATTGCTCCATGAGGAACACAGGTGTAATTGCCACTATCACGAAACTGAGCTCTCGTCAGCAAGAGTCGACTCGTTGTGCCATCAGCAGTTTTCTCTGTCTCTAAATTTATACCTCCCCTGTTGGAATTAAATTCTATGGCATGGGAGTTGTGGAACCTTTGAAAAGATGATAATATTTACGAATTACTTCACAATTTTCTTTAATGCATATTACATACATACCATTGAATAGATGGAACCTGATGATTGACCATGCATGTTAAGGAAATTGTGCTGCCAATCTTTACATGAATTTCTGATGATCCTAGAATTCTAGCAAATTTCACTGAATGAAGAATAGAAAGATAAAAAAAAGAAAATGTTATAGTCGTTCCTATCCAAGATAATTACTTCTGTGTAATCAGTTTACCTTTCCCATCAAAACTGTTTGCAGATGCAATCATTCTCTCTTGAAGTATTTCAGGAACTAGAAAAAGGTTGAGAGGTTTTTGGTTATACAACGAAATTTTTTCCACAAATAAAATCAATGCGGGTAAAGTTTAAAGCTCTTTATTTTTCTGTGCTTTAAACTGCTCCCTATAATTATCTAATAAATTTACCAGTTACTTCCAAATGAACTGATATTTTTATTTTTGGTTGAGTATTGAGCTGACACTCATAATGACCACTGTCATTAAGCGTTACATGATCAATCTTTAAATTCCATTCATTAGAGTTTTCCTCATGTAAGACAGTAAATCGTTGATCACCAGAAAAGACGAAATTTTCCGATGTCAAAATGTGCAGGTCAGACTTTCTTATCCATGAAATCTGAAAGAAAATTGCTTGTTAATGACCTCCAAAAGAATTTCAAGGCTTATTCAAATTTTGACTAGGTATGATATTAAAATTGGATCAAAATGTAATAAAATTCCATTTGGAAAGAAAAACTCATTTTTTCATGCCTTTAAATCATTATTTTCATATTTTCGCGTCAAAATAAAAAATCTTTGTAACCATTTTACACAGATGAAAACCTATAAATCCCCTAAACATTTTCATTCAATTCAAAGTTATAAATTTTAATGTCATTGTAGAGTACTTCTTTATTTGAGCTTTTCGAGACTCTTTTTTTCGGTTGCCGCAAAACCAGCGAAGCATGAATAAAAGAAAGAATGAAAATGAAAATAAAAATGTACAAAAATCTGAGTTAGAAGAGAGGCTTCCTTTAAATTTCACATTCTCCATAACAGAATGATTTATGATTTATTATTTCTTTTCTTCGACCATATAAATGTGATAAAAATGTTTTATAATGTACATATATATTCTGTTGTATGAACATTCCGTAGAAAGAAACATTTCACTATATATATGTATGATATTATGTCGAGAGGGGGATGTAGAATGTTCATTCCTTTGTGTGGTATATTGTATCGCTATATGATTTGATTTTTCACACAGTAAAAGAGTGATTCTATACTTTTGAACTGGATCAGTATATTTGCTAAATTACTTGGAAAATTTAATATGCTTGTCATTCCTAGATTTCTTTGTAATTTCTTATATATTGCAAGTCTTTCATTCATTATGACAAATCTCATTAATGTTTTTATTGATATTTGTTGACTTTTCAGCATTTACGATAATCGTCACAAATTGTAGTTTTCGAAAAGTTGTTGGCATGCTAGTCATTAAATCTCTATACAAGATTGAAAATTACTCACTGTTTTGTTTCCTTTGAACCTTACTGCACATTTCAATATGATAGCTTCGTTCTCTAGCACAGTGACATTTAGATTTTGATTGCTCTCGAAAAATGGCTCCTTTTGTAGAGTTGAAATTATTTCTGTAAAAGATAGATTAATATGAAATAAAATTCAATTTATGTTCATGACCACAGCAGAATGCTTGATACAATAAATACAATTATGAATTTCCTGAGAAATTTAATTATTATTCTGCATACATGCAAATCGCTCTACATTTCCTCAAATGATTGAACACAACCAAATTCAAAAACTTCATTTTCAGAATGGCTAAATTACTTCCCAATACGCCATTAGCCATTGTTCCTCAATGGAATGCCCTTAAAATTAATGTTGTTTAACAACAAAGTAATTAATGTATTATTAGCAACATTCATTTCAAATCATTATTACCAAAGTTTCTGATGAAAATTATTTCCAATGTTTTCCTTAAATTTGATAAATAATACGCAGTTCAAAATGAAATATCACAACTCAAGTGAATATGTGACTTGGTCAGAAATAATTTTGAAATAAAAGTTGGAATAGTTTCATGAAAATGAAAAAATAATGTTTTTATTAAAATGTAGCATACGTGAAGTTTTTTAAAGCCTGCCAAAAGTTTTCCTAACGAGATTTCAAACGATTTTTTAAACTTTTAAATTCAGTTAGAGTTGAGTATAAATACTTTATTTGCTTTATTTATTAATTCATATTTAATTTTTAATTTTTTTCCATATTTTTTTAACAACTTTAAACTTTAGTTAGGATTTATAAATTTTGTGCAATTGAAGGCACCACATCATACACGAAAAAATAAAATGGATATAAAAAATTTTATTCAAAAAATTTTCCGGTCAAGCCAGTTATACTCAGCATGTACAATACACACAAAAAAATTGGCCAAGATAAACTTTTTAAAAATTCCGCGATCAAAATTAGATTAATTTAATTTTGAATGAATATCCGAGAGCAGAAAAGTTCCTCTTTGGATTAACTTGATTGAACGCAATTCGCAGAGAATCATCAAAAAACCTATCAAAATAATGAAGAGAAATAAAATTCGAAATTACAAAAAAAAAGAAATTCTGATCAGAATTTGCATTTTTATTGAGTTCAAGGTAGGAGGGTATGCTTTAATCAATAAATATTGATTAGAGAATTTTATTCATTCATAAAATCGCGTTTTAGTATTTTAAATTGTCGACATCATTCAAGATTTTCCCAGAGGATGGTGAGCTATTCCTTGATGCTTATATTGAGAGAAAGATGATTTAATTTTATGTTTAAAAAAATGAGAAAATAACAAATAGAACAGAGTTACCCTATTACCGCCTTAAGTAACTTAATTTCATTTCAGATGAATCTACGTTCATAGACGTAAAGTATTGAAGAAAAATGATGATAACAGAAATACTTTTTCACAGAAAAAAGAGCATTGTAAAGCAGTAAATGTGAAGAAAGGAAAGAGAAAAGCCATTTACAAATCTTTTATTTGCCAGCAACATAAGAATGAAAAAAAAAGAATAAAAAAAAGAAGGGAAAAATGAACATTATTCTAATTTGTTTACGAGGCCTATGATAAGACGTACATAAACAATCATAACCTAAACAAGAATTGCTTGCAACAAAACCATTATTTTAAAGTATTACGGAAATGTAAGATTATTTTTTTCTCTGTAAAACTTTATATAAAATGAGCGGAAAGAAAGCAAAAAAAGTATAAAAAAATGGATCTAAAACTCAGATTATAATAGAATTTTCGTGCTTTGAAATATCGACGATATCGAACGATACTTTTTTAATAGCTTTGTATTTGTTCTCTCAAGCTTCTTAGTTCCCTTAGAAATCGACTTTCCCTTCAAAGATTGCCTATTTTAAATTTGAATTGTGGCTCAGAATATTGATCGAGAAATAAAATTAATTTTCTACCTAAGATTTTCTCTCAATGTTGATAAGGATCTGACCATAGAAGTTACATTTCGCAGTTATATGTTTAACATGTGTACGTGATGAAAATTTTAATCATAAATTTTGAAAAAAGAAGAAGTTTAGGAATGAGAAAATTTTCATATGTACTGGGGGTCCTCGTTTTGAGCAAATAATAGTAAAGATTAGAATTTATATTGACAATTTTTTTAAAGTTTTTCTGAATAGCAGACATTTTTAAAGTCAGTTAATTTTTTCAAAATGGAATTAATTAAAATTAGGATCCCCAGCATGTATACATTTATTTCTTTTTAAAAAAATATACAGTTGAAAATTAAGCCGTCGTCGACCTTCACATATATTTTGATTAAATCAGTGCGAACAGGAGGAGAAAGGAAATGTAGTATCAACAGAATGAAAATTCTTCGCTCATAATTTTTTAAGATTTACACATAATATTGCACATATATAAAATTGAAGATTTTGGGGGAGGTGGAATACGAATATGAATAATATTGTTACAAAATGAAATATGAGTTTTCCTCATTCAACACGCAATGCTACAAAACGGCATCTACTAGGAATCTTGAAAAATGAACAATTATGTTGAAAGAGCCTTTCACTTTGTTTTCGGTCGGTATAATCTTGGCATTTCTCATTTTTTATTGGTATTCTCTTTTCTTCCTTCCGCCTTTTTTGTTGCTCAATTTCCCATCTACTTCGCAGCAGGTATGTGTAGTTTTCTCACTTTTCCTTTATAGCACCCTCTCGATTCTCACACTTGTGATTAAATTCTGCTGAGATGAGTTTCTTACCTATACAAAAAATACCAATGAATCTATATCATTGTTATTGATCGAATTTCTGTATTATACAATACAATACAATACAATGAAATGATTAGATAAACGATTTATTCAAGCTTTTTTTTTATCTTCATGAATCAAAAGAAAAAGGCGCTTTGTCTGTGTGACTGTTTGCTTACCATGCTTACTAACTTCAAAGAAGATGAAATATTCCTGAATTTCTAACATTATGATTTTTGAAAAATTCGCGAATATTTGCATGCCAATTTTGGTTCTTTCATCTCTTGTCTCGATACTTGATGCTGAATATTTAGCGAAAGTACCTTTCAGAAATACTTATCATTCCGTTTCCTCTTCTTGTCTATAAATGGAAACGCTTCTACCCTCTCATTTGGTTGTTACATATGTTTGCATACGTTTATAGATTACCTTTAATTAGAATTTGTGTACTTATTTTGAATAGAATGTTGCTATTAAGCTCTGCTTGATGTCTTTCTTTATTGCTAATGACTATTTTGCACATGTTTTTTAAAACAAATATGATATTATTAAAACTTAATGTGCACATGCTGATAACCTTGACAAGACTTTTTTATATTATATAGCATTAAAAGGTGAAAAACATTTTTGCAATTAACTACAGAAATAGCTACCGTGATTTCAGTCACTCATTATATTGATTTTTATCGAGAAACCCAGTTATTTTGTATTCGATAATTGTCTCACTTTAGGTACCAAAACTTTTGGTCGAAAAGAAGTAATGACGTCAGAGTTATATTTTCAGATTAGTACTTCAGATTCAAGTGTTGTGTATGTGTTGTTATCAAGTATTCACTTTTACACTCACGTTTGTAAAATCAAATGCTTTATGAATAATTAATTAAAACCAAAAAAGCCTTTGATCTGGGTGAGATTCTAGCGGATTCTAAAAGCGAGTTGAAGTACTTGAATATAAAAATTCTAAATTAATGCAAAACAGAAGCCTTGGTTGTAGAAGGAAAGTGACAAATTCCACAATGTTGTTATTAAAATTTAAGCTAAGTCATGTTGATAACAAGAATCTCTAAGGTGTTGAATTTTAAGATCCCTTTTTCAATGAAACAATGTCTTGAAATGCTTCTTATGCTTCAAAAAAAATAATAAAAATTTTCTGACCACATTTTCATGAATAAATGAGGTTGGTTAACAAATGAACAGAAGACAGATTGCAAAATACAATAAAGATATTAAAGATCTAAATCAATCTAGAAACAAAAACATTTTCTTTTCATCGAAGAAACAAAGAATAGAAAAGAGCAAAGTTTTATCAGTATTTTAAACACCAATCGATACCTTTTTAAGCATCCATAAAATATCTTCGTCTTTTTTTTGGCTTGTCGAGAAAAAAGGATTAAAACAAAAGTAACCCATATCCTTGTCAAAAACCTACCCAACTCGTCTATCGTAATAAAGACTTGATTAAAATTCTAGAAATTTTTGCTAATTATGCTATTTTAGTAAATTAGATGTTAAATACCTTAAAACATTGATTACATTCAATTTAAGAAATTAATTTACAAGGAAATGTAATTTCACTGAATTCATAAATCCCCCTGCGAGTAAAACTGTTTATTCGCTAAATCTACTTACTCATCTTGTAACTTATACATACATTTAATTATATTAATTTATATAATCTTGCAATTCTCTCTCGTCTTCCCTTTCCTTTTTCGCTCTAAAATTTAAACAATTGTTTCAAAATTAAGCATTATATGCAGCCCATTTTACAGTCTTGCTTGCCTGCCATCGTTGACTGTATAAGCTCTTTTCCAACTCTCACTATATTGTTGAATGATTAATGCTTTTTACTGTTTTAATCTGCTTATTTTACCCAGTGGGATCCAAAAAAAATTTAAAGCATTGTTAACAAAATAAGATATTTTTCGTTGATTTATTATTTATTTTGTGTATTGCAAATGCCTAATACATACATGTATCATGTCTCAAATGTTGACATAAAATATTTAAAGAAATTGATTAAACTTACCATTTGTGTGGTTTAATCCGACTGTATTATAATTTGTTTTTCCATTATTTGTATTGATATCTAGATCACATAAAATAATCAGGATATTGAATAGCATCCAATAGGTTATTATTGATATGATTCTTTTGATTAATATTGTCGATTCCATTGTGAAGATATACATATGTGCCTATTAATTTTCCTTATTCTGATACACACAATTTCATATTAACTTTCCATAAACATGCGAAGCGTCTTTCAAATTATCAGCGAGTTGGCAATAAAAATTTTCCCTCCTATTGCTCACCACAGATTACATTACATTTTTTTGCGAATCAATTGAGCACACAGCGTTCCTCATTATCAATTCATATCGCATAAATAAACAAAAAATATTACTGACAAAGTAACCCTTGCAAAAATCTTGATATTCTTGTACTTCCATATTATTTTTATTCACACTTTTATGTACAGTCTCTCTTTTGTTGTTTTTCTTTTTGCATTTTATTTTTTTTATATATATTTTTGCAAATCAAACAATATTCTGCGAGTTTTGTAGGTTAAACTTCAATCATGAAAACCAAAACCCTTACTGACTCAAAAAACCTTCGGGGAAAATGTTCTGATGTGTGTCAGCCAAAATGAGAGCATGAACAATGTTTTTTTTTTCAATTTTCCAATAGTTTTTGCTCATTTTCCATTGCTATGCTCCCTTTTTCTCTCGTCGGGTCTACTTTCTCTCACATTTCAGCATGTAACATCATCGCTGTGTCATATTGACCGCGTGAAGAAAATGCGCAAACGTCCATCCAATTTAATAAGAGATTTTTATAAAGTGTATAATGATGCGAATAGAATATAAGCAAGTTAGAAATAGAAGAAGTAACTTTTTATATGCCAAAATAAAAAATTAGCTTCAATAAACTAAACTTTTAGGAGCAAAAAAAAATAAATATAAAGGTATGAGATTTGTTTTATTTATGTTTTTACGGGATGTCAAGAGTTAATGGAATCATCACAAATTATAGTTTCGGATGTTGTCCTTTTTGGCACACTTTCTATAGAAATCTTTTTTTGTCCATTTATTAGTCAAGGTAACGACTTTTGTGAGCTTCCTTAAATACTTTTCATGGAAGATGTCTAAGTGTTTCTTCTCGGAATTGGCCGCACGTAAAATTCGCATGAATGAGAAAATTAGTTACCAAAATAAAGCATGTCTAAAGCAGCAGAAACCGTTAACAAGTTTTTTCTTTTTATTTGAAACTTGAGCACTTGAGCAATCAAGATGCATTTTTCATTCAAAAAATTAGTTTCTGACTGCACTTGCATGTCATCAGCAGTTCAAGTTTTTAATTAAATTTCGATGTATCTCTCAGCATATGAAAGTTTAATTAGATTCTTACCTAAAGCTAGTGGAACTAATGACAATGTACGTTTGAAAATTTAAAACCATTTCTTTATTTAATGCACATACAAACAGATTTTATTACATTCTTAAAGGACTTTAACAGATACTGAATCAGGTATTATCATCAAAGGAGTTTGTGAGGATGCAGCATCCGTTATGTGTGATGCGACACATGTATAATTACCAGTGTCCTTGAAATTTGCTCTAGTTAACAATAGGCGACTTGTCATTCCCTCGTTACTCTTTTCGTTTTCTAAGTTAATCCCTCCTCTTGTATAATCGACAATAGTAGAATTGTGATACCTTTTGCATACAAGAAGTGAGGACGGAAGGAAGGAAAAGAAAAAGAAAGAAGACAATAATATTTTATATGAAGCGAAAGTAACAAAAAAAGGAGAGAAAGAGAACAAAAAATGTAACAAGAATCTAGAATGACTAAGACAATTTGTTTTGACATAATTTATTGCTCACCACAGTATTAATGATGCTTGAAGATCTACAGAACAAGTTAGTGAAATGGTGCTGCCTTTTGGTACTTGAATATTTGGAGGGCCAACAATTTTCGCTCTTGGCACTGTTATTATTTTTAAAAAAAAGTATGAAAGTACATAATAAAATATTTTATATACCTCTTCATAAATATTTTATAAAAAAATCTGCCAGGTACGAAATATTTCATGAACTGACGCTATTTTCATTTTCTTCTTAAAATATTTCAAACACTCTGCTTTTAAGTGTTTAGTTCTCCAACATTTATTTTTAAGCTTCTTCGTAGAAAATTGTCAGAGCGTAAAATTGTTATACAATAATAACAATAAAACCCTTGAAATTTTAATCAATTTTAGACCTATTTTTCATTCTTTACCAATTCTTTCTCATGAGAAAGATCAAACAAATTATTTTGGTTCACAAATATTTTTAAGATGTTTGAAGAGTATCGATTAATTAACATGGGAAAATGACAAAGCTTATTATCGACTCTAACATCCTTCAAATTTATAAAAGTTCATCAATTTTTAAATATTATCAATCATTTGAGAAAAAATCAGTAGGTGCGTAGACTCATTAAAAAAATCAAACATCATAAGTGAACAGTTTAAGAAAAACTCCATGAACCGTTTATCTCCATCCAATGGTTTCCAATGCCGCAGAGAGCATTTCCTTAAAATCCATTAAACACTTAGATTAGACATCTAGACGGTCTTTTAACGAGATGTTTTAATCCCGATTTTAATTTTATAAAAATTAAGATAATCTCAGAAAATCCTCTAAATTAAATTATTTTATCTCGGAAATGAGTTATAAGTTATATTAATGAAAGGCTATGAAAGGAAAACTAAACACTAAAACTTCTTGATTTTCTTCATCCACTACTATTATCATGGCAGATTTACAAATTATCATGAATATTAATAAAATTATGATTATAATAAAATTTTACCTTTTCCTTCATAACGACTACTAATTTTCTGACCTCCTTCTTCCATTATATCAGAATCATCTGTTATTTAAATATGGAACAAAGCAGAAATAGATTATTTATGTTATAATTTATTTTAAAATTCTTCATCTTACTCATGACATCGAGAACAATAGGAAAATTTATCTTTGGTTCCGTATTGAGCTGACACTCATAGGTACCAGCGTCACTAAGCCTTACGGGCTTTATTCGAAGATCCCAGTTATTGGATTCCAAAATGTGAATAACGGAAAAACGTGCATCGGTTGTATACACAAATGTATTTGATGTGAGGATTGCAAGATCATGCTTCCTTATCCATGAGATCTTTTAAAATATGTGCGTATAGATGGGATTCATGAAAAGTATAAAATAGATAAAAGCTAATATTTGAAAAAGTTTCTTACGGTTTTGTTGCCCTTATTTTTTACTGTACACTTCAATGTTACAGATTCGTTTACCACAGCTGTTATATTTTGAGCATTCTCACCGAAATATGGTTTGTTGACTACATCTGTCTTGGCTTTAATAAATATTATGAATGATCTTTGTTAGTATGAGATAAAAAGAAGAAGCGCTAGTTCGCTTGCTAGGTCAATCAGAATTTATATATAAGAGCAACTGTGATGTTAAATCACAAATTAATTATTCAGCTAATGATATTTAATTTTGATTGATATACATAAAATCAAATTTACCATGAGCGAAAATATTAAGGCAAAATGGAAATTCATGATTGCATGACAAGAAAAATAGTAAAACTATTGTCCGTAGTATTTTCCGCACACTCATTATTTTATTTATTTACTGATGATAATTGTGTAAAAGATTCGAAACAAATCTTATAAATAATAGATTGTATTAAATTTCCTTCTTTTTATCTAGATTATGATACTCAAATTGAACTTGCCAATATTGAGAAATTCGATATTATATTTTGATTCTTTTTTACTGTCGCTGGCTATAAAAAATATTTCTCGAGATTATATTTCATTAGAAAAATGCCTAAATTATCCGCACGTCTCAAGGAATTATAGATAACTGACTTCCAGAAGAGAAAAACTCAATGTTTCGTATGATGTTGGAACATGGAATGTTAGCGCATGTCTAACTTATTTCCCATTGCCAATTACTTCCTGTGGATTTCAGAATGTTGTTTAGTTCTCTTTGATACACAATGTCTTTTAAATGAATGAAAATATTTTACAATTTATTTTTCATCTTTTAAGGAGATTTAAAGTAATTCGCAAAGTGAATTTCTGAATGTTCTTTAAACTTGTCAGTTAGCCAATTCAATTACTCTGAAATATGCATTATTCAGTTGATAAGGAGAACATACGTTTTTGCTACCAGAATCTTCATTTCATGAATAAAACATGCTGTGTGTTGCTGTAAGAGAACTGAATTTTGATAATTCTGATGGGAATAATATCGATAAAATGTTCAAAAAATACAATAGCATTTATTGACGATTAGAGTACCGTTTTGAGATCCTGCTGCTTCAAAGCTTATTTTATTAAAACTTATTTTTAAAAATAGATTTTACACATGTTTTGTTTTTGTTTTTATAAAACCGAACGTTTAAACTTGACAATAGCAATTCTACAATTAGAAATACTTTTTTTTAAATCACATTAACTGATAGGTAAATTATAATATTTCAAATTTTTTAAAATTTTCAGATTTAAACTTAACAGTTCCAATTTTTTCAATTTTAAATAAATAGTTTTCTGCATTATTTTTTATTTCACTAAATTTATTTAATTTTTAAATCATTTGTCCTGAATAAATATTTGAGTGTGCAAGATATTATTATAAAATTTTCTATTACTTTTTTTTCAAGTTAATTAAGTCTTGTTATGATTAATTTTTCTCTCATTATACCTAGTAACTTCACATATTTAGATTACTAGAAAATTCAATTTTCAAAAAATTTTGTTTACCTATATTTTAATAAACAGTTGAAAGTTTTTTTTTTCCAAAAACTGATTTAATGAGTGTTTATCATCATAAAAAATTAATTAGTATCAAGTGACAACCATCAACCAACTGACAATTCTATTCTGATTCTGCATTGCCACAATGACCTTCAATTATTTTTTTTTTGTGGTGAAAACTCATTTAGTTTTACTGCAACATAGATGTGCAACACAGATACTATATTGTAAGGTAATATGAATTTTGGACGTTTCTTTCGTACAGTGCAGGAAGAGTAAATATGTCCAAAAATTATTTCAGTTCATTATGCAAACACTTGATGTTATCAATTATTGACGAAACTGAAATTTCAGAATGCATCTACCTCTTTTATCGCACTGAATTTTTTTCTTTATTTAAATTTTATTAAATTGCATAATAAACTTGTCGAGAAAATAAATTAAAAAGAAATCAATTTCCATGAATCTTTTTTGAATTAAAATGAAGAATAATTTATGCTATTTAACTCATATAAATTGGAATCTAAAATCGATTTATAAGATATATGTAAAACTTTTATTCTTTAACATTTTGGTAACTCCTGACTTGTTCCTACTATTCGATAATTCGTTTATTCACGTTTTTTTTTTGTTCATTAAATTTAGCCTAGTATTTTTTTAAATATTAAACCATAATTGGAAATTGGGATAAAATGAACCATTAGAGGTTATATCTTATTATATAAAACGATATATACGTATATACATTTGTTAGAAAGTTTTTAAGTGATTATTTCCTTTGTTCTCACATATTCGATCCGACCTTCGAATGATTGAATTAGTCATACATACTGCAAAAAGAAATTTTTCTTTGCTGAACCTTAAAGATTAGAAAGTTTTAAAAGTTGATAAAGGCCATAGGCACTTTATAGCATTTCAAATTTTTTCAATCATTCTTTATAATGGATTTTGAAATTGACTCCCAATACTTTTTGTTACATATTTCTGCAGCAGATTTCATCAGCTATAGATGTATGAAACTTTGAGCTATTAGAGAAACCCGCTGCAAAATTTATTAATTTAGATAAATTTGATTTATGATTTTTTTTAAAAAAATTTGATTCTAAAATAACAAAAACGTCTTTTACGAGTTTATAAAATTTTTAGAAAATTTTGTCACCAATAACGATAATTTTTGATTTTTTTTTCTAATATTCTTCGGTCTAGATAAATTATTTTTGTATCCTTAGTGCCTCCTTCATTGTTAAGGATTTATATTAAAGCATAACACAAAACATTTATGCTTATATTTTAATATTTTTGAAATTTAATTAAAGAATATTTTTTTTTTTGTAGTGCTTCTAGTAGAGCTCAAGAGTCTAGTGAAATGCTAGATATTTTGTTAAATATTCATAAATCAATAAATTTCTTAATAGTTTAATTAATTCGATATTTTCGTTTTTAACAGATCAGTTCTTGTTTGAATTTCATGTCTATTTAATTTAGAGCTAGATTTTCAAAATAGTTTTAATCATTCATATTAAATATTACTTTGACGTTAGCTTATGTACTTGGCACACACTAGCCAGAAGGACTTTTTTGACTTAATCTTTCCTTTCTGGATATCAGCGATATTGTAAAAGTGCACTTTTTATTAATTTCACTTTTCTAGTCCTAAAATCGCTAAGTATTTTAATCGATTGCTCTTATTTACTCAAAAATAATCTTACATCGTTCCAAATAGCTCCTAAGATAAAAAGAGTTTTAACAAACAAAAAAACGAGGAATCTGCTCTAAATTTTATTTAAATTTTCTATCAGTTTAAGGGAAGACAAAACATGTGTTGAAGCAAACTTTTTTGTGGCGTTTGTTGAACTTCTCGCATATGAAGAAGATTCATCTCATCAGCAACGGAGTCATATTCACTGGAATCCTCATAACATTGCTGATTTAATTATGATGATAAATAAAAAAGTTAATTAAATTTTATTAAAAATTCAAAGAGATATTAAACAAACCTGAATTGGATAGTTTGGATGATATTGGCAATTTGTATTGTGTCAAACACAATCATCGAATGTCATTAATAATGGATTGACATATTCAAATCCTTCAAATTCGGATTGATCTATTTTATCTATTATTCTATCTTCATCCGGTGTCAGTTGAACGGGTTCGTCCGTAAATTCGGGAGGGAAGTTTGTTAAATCTCTTTCATTTTCTAATCTTGGCTGGAACGGTGGCATAACTTGCTTTTGTTCCAACTTTAAAAGGAAAAGAAAGGAAAAGCATTAACATTTTTTTTTTCTTGGGACGAATTTGTAAATAAATAAGCATTACCATTTCCCAATCTATAGTCTTAAAGAATTGATGATTAATAATGTCCAAAAATCCGTTTTCCTGACACCCCAATCTTTCATCTGGGTTTTTATTTAAAAATCCTTTTAAAACAGATGCAGCTTTTACGCTTAAAGATCGAGGAATTCGAATAGCTTTCTCTAGTATAACTTGGAATAGAAAATCTTCAGTTGTTTGTAGGAACGATGTTGAATGAATACTTCGACGCTTTCTTGATTGACATAAATTAGTTGTCGGCTCAGTATGTTCAATTCCAGAAACATCGAAAGGACTACGTCCACACAACATTTCATACAACAACACACCAAGCGCCCACCAATCAACGCTAAAGCCATAGTCTTCTCCACGTAATATCTCGGGTGCTATTTGGCATATAAATGGCATTAAAATGTGACCTTGAATAATATGCAATAAAAATCAATTGTACCTATATAATTCGGTGTTCCACAGAATGTAGAAGTTTTATCGCCTAAACCGATGCCTTCCTTACACATTCCGTAGTCTGTAAGCTTAATGTGACCTTCATGATCTAACAACACATTGTCTAGTTTCAAGTCACGATAAATAATACCCTGTAATTAAATGTTGTATGTTAAACGATTTAATTCCTAATCTGTTGTTATTTCGTACCTTTTCATGCAAAAAATTAAGAGCTAAACTAATTTCCGCCGCATAAAATCGAGCATGTTCTTCTGGGAGTTTTCGTTGTCGTTGCATGTGAAACATTAAATCACCTCCCCTGTAAATTTAATGTTGATTGATGAATTAAGTAAATAATGCTAATCAGTACAAAATAATAATAATAAAATGAAATGTTAATGCTCACCGAACAAATTCAATAACAAAGAACAGTCGTGAAGGTGTTTGAAAACATGAATGTAAACCAACAAGGAATGGGTGATTAGAAGCTGTTTCGAAAACGTGCTTTTCTGTTTGAACCCAATCAATGTCTTCATCATCTGTTACTAATGCTTTCTTGATTACTTTCATTGCGTAAATTCGACGAGTTTTTTTCAGCTCAACCATCAATACTTTTGCGTAACTTCCCCTTCCTATGACTTTAATCAACTCAAAGTCTTCTAATGAGTACTGCTTTTGGATTGGAGTTTGACAATCAATTTCTTGATCAGACATGTAATTTTGACTGCAATCCGACAAGTCACAATGATAAGTATATGAGGGTGCCTCATTGTTTCCATTCAGTTCCTATTTAAATTATATAATGGTATAAATTATTAAATGTTGATTTTTGTTATGCTGAATAATATTGGGTTGAGGCATATATCTTGTTGTCTTGTTGTCAACCCAATATTTTGTGCCGCAAAAGCATCAATATTTTAAATTTATAAACACAACATTTACTTACCTCACCACTATCAGTAGTGATATCACTGTAATCTTTTCCACATGGTCTTTGCACCAATTTATGACATTTTTTGTGTACCAATAATTTGCATTGTATACATTTGAATCCTTGCTTACCCAAGCCCCAGATACGATCGTGACAAAATGTGCAAAATGCTTTCTTTTGTTTTCATAAACATAATAAAAGGAAAACATATGGAAAAATAAATAAAAAAATTTACAATAGCTTTGCATCTATAAAGAATAATTAGTGACGTAGTGCAAAAGGTTTGTGCTTTGTGTGCTTTCAAACCAGGTAGTTTTATTTTATTCGTTTTTTGTTCATTTTGTTAAATTTGATTGATTTAGTCTCAAGAATGAGCACAGAAAATTTTATTAGAAAAGTTTTTTTATTGAGTTAATTCTGAAAGGTTACTGAATGTATGGGATCAATACACATATATCGATACGTTTGGGCTGTGTTGTGAAAATTTCTTTTCAGATAAATAATTTAAATTTTAAGTGGTTATAGCTTAAAAAGAATTATTGAGTTGTTGTCAGTACAGTGTATAGTGAAATACCAGTGCTAAATAAGTCAAAGAGTAGTTCTAATTCCCTTTAATTAGTGATAAATCATTAAATTTGTGATTATCAAAATAATTTTTCCAAAAAATTTAATTTATTTAGATTTTGACAATTTGTAGCATTCTAATGCTGTGAAGTAAATTTTGAAAGACATTTAAAGAACTGTTTATTGATAAAGAGTGATATAAAGCATTGCCAAAGCCATAAAATCAGTTTAAATTCAGTAATCGTGAAATATTCATTTGTTTACAAATTCTATTGACAGTGTTAGTGAAAATTTGAAAATAATAAAGCCGTTGCCAATAATTTGCATGTATCTAAATCGAACGAGCCATTTGTAACAGCTGAACATAAACGATAAGTACATTTTCACATTAATTATGCCTTTGACTAATCCCCACGCAAAAAAAAACTGTCCGAATTGCAATATCGAGTCTGATATCAAAGAGTTTGCTCAATGTTCTATTTGTAAGTTGTTAACGCATGTTTGCAGTAAAGTATTTCGAAATGCTGGAATTACGGATGATTTTATTAAAACTGCAGAATTAACCGGATTTCGTTTTATCTGTCTGAAGTGTCAGCCTTCGCTTGAATCTTTTTCAGTTACTGCTTGCAACATTCAAATGCAGATTGATACAATGGTAAAAACAATGGATGAAATGTTTAATGAAATCAAGAGTTTAAAGAAAGAACAAGTAGAAATGTCCTCCAACGTCCAAAAAGTTTCTTCATTTCAGGGCAGTCGTTCTTTTTCAGAAGTTTTAAAAGAAGCAACACTTGTCCTCGCTCCAAAAGATCCAGGAATGGATAAAGAGCAGCTAAAGGACAAAGTTCGAAAATCCATCGATCCTGAAACCAACAAAATAACCGATTTACGTATGACGCGCAGCAATAAAATGATTTTGAAATCGGGAAACTCCGACGTTTCTGCTTTTGCCTCGTCTGTTAAAGACAAATTAGCTGGAGATTTTGATGTTTCAGTATTTAAAAATGATAAGCGTCAACTAAAATTGATTAGGTTCGAGAATGATGGTCACACTCAAGAAGAGATTGCTAATGCAATCATCAATCAGAATGTTTTCATAGAAAAGAAAGATGTAGTGAAAGTTGTAAAGGAGATAAAATATCGCGACAATCAGAAGCAGAGTATTTTAATCATTGAATTAGATCCAATATCACACAAGAAAGCTCTTGATCAAGGGCACATCAATATAAAATGGAGAAAGTACAAGGTGTTTGATGCATTGAACGTCACAAGATGCTACAAATGTTCGCGATTTGGACATGTAGCAACAAACTGCAATTCAACCACTCCAATCTGTCCAAAATGTTCAGGACCTCACAAAGTAGATGACTGCCAGACAGATGTGCCTAAATGCATTAACTGTGTCGAAGCTAATTCAAAGTTCAACATTAATGTTTGTCCGAACCATCCATCTTATAGCATAAAATGTCCTTCAATGCTCAACAGACTTACCAAACTAAAAAAGGCAATTGATAGCTCTATCTAGCAATCAAAGTCGAACTTAGTATGGTATACAAACGCTCGAAGCTTGCATGCAAATTTAACTTCTATTAAAATATTCATTTTAGAATTTAAGCCCAAGATTTTAATGCTTTCAGAGACACGCACAATTTCAGGAATGAATGATAATGAGTTATCTATTCCAGGGTATGTTTTGCATCGGATTGACTCCCATAATAGGCATACTGGTGGCGTAGCATGTTACGTACACTCATCAATTAAAATTAACATTTTCGATTCATTCTATGAGCAAAGTATATGGTCAATGTCTTTTAAGATTTTATATGGATATTCAAAAGAAACTTTTTGCTTAATTTATAGAGGACACCAATCAACTGACTCCGATTTTCTAGAATACCTAAAAAGAACATGCGAAATACTGACTGATCAATCATCAACTTTTCATCTTGTAGGAGATTTTAATTATAATTTCAGGAATGACGACTCAAAAACTAAAGATGTTGTTTGCATTTTAAAATCATTTAATCTTCGACAAGTTGTTGATTTGCCGACGAGGGAAGAAGATGAAAGCAGCACAATAATAGACTGGGTTGTTACAAATTCTAAGATTCTTCATCCTATCGTTAGAAATGATCATAATATAACTGATCACAACCTCATTGCTCTTGATTTCTTCACTCGTAATTCCCATTGTAATGAGGCGTCTTACACGTACATTGATTGGTCAAGATATTCTCGTAACGGTTTATCTGCCCATCTTTCGACTGTTGAATGGAATTCCTTTGATTCGCTGCGAGATGCTAACGATAAATTTGAGTTCCTCTCTGACATTCTCAAAACCTATCTAAATGTAAGTGTCTCATCAACTGTAACAAAGTGTAACTCGTCTATTAAATGGTTCAATACAGAATTAAACGATATGAAATCAAATAAAATTGCATGTAAAGTTCGTTGGAATCATACAAAATCAAATGAAGATTGGAAGAATTATGTACGAGCAAGAAATTTGTACAAAAACAAGTTAAAATCAGCGGAATCAGAATATATTCAGAGACAGTTAAAGGATAACAAGGAAGATCCAAAAAAGCTTTGGAAAACGCTTAAATCTGTTTATAGTAATGACAACAAAAGCTCACTGCAGGCTGTAAAGTTCAATGATATTTTAGAGACCGATCCGATTTACATTTGCAGTCAGCTTAACCATCACTTCATAAAGAGTGTTGAAGATTTATCATCCGTAATTCCACAAATTGATGAAAACATTCGATATTACATTACTCAATCTCCCTCCCAATTTTCATTTGCGGAAATAACACACAGCACGGTCCAAATGTATGTAAATGAAATGAAAAACAAATTTTATTATGATAATGTTTCAGGTAAAGTCATTTTTGATGCTATAAGTAATGCTGATTTTCTCATTTCATTAACTGCTTTCATAAATGAATCTCTCTCCAGAGGTATTGTGCCTGATTACTGCAAAATTACTACTGTAACTCCCATACAGAAGGTAAAAGGATCACTCTCTGCTAATGATTTAAGACCCATCAATACACTTTGTGTAATAGGTCAACTTCTTGAACGTGTGGTGAAAGATCAGCTAATTGAGCATTTTGAATTGAATAATCTTTTTGCATCTCAACAATCAGGATTTCGTAGGTTCCACAGCTGTGAGACATCCATTACTAAAGTTTTGACAGATTGGAAGGATGGAATGGACAAGGGTTTAGTCACCGTTGCTGTCTTTATAGATCTAAAACGTGCCTTTGAGACCGTTGATCGTACACTTTTATTACAGAAATTGCACTTATATGGATGTGATGAAAAAGTTATTGCGTGGTTTAAATCATACTTCAGTGAACGTTATCAGCAGACTCGTTTTGGTATTGCAATATCGGACTTGTTACCAATTCTCATAGGCATCTCACAAGGATCCGTCCTTAGTTGTACATTATTCATAATTTTTATTAACGATATCGTAAACGTGTTGCAATATTCTAAGATAAAGCTCTTTGCAGATGATACGTTGATTTATATTACTTGCAAGCCAAATGAGCTCAGTTCGACAATTGATCTACTTAATGAAGATCTTTCGTGTATCAATAAATGGCTCTGTTACTCAAAGTTATCGCTAAATGTTAGCAAATCGAAGGCAATGCTTATCACTAATAATAAATCAATTTCGATGCCAAAGGCAATAGTCTTGAATAATCAAGAAATTGAAGTTGTGTCAGACATTAAATATTTAGGAGTAATCGTTGATTCGCATTTGACATTTGATAGTCATTTCGATTATATTTTAAAAAAGTTAAATTCTAAATTCTATGTAATGAAACGATGCGAACATAAATTAAATTTTGACAGTAAAAAGCTTTATGTTTCGTCTTTAGTTAATTCACACTTTAATTATTGTGCGTCAATACTGTTCCTGTTGAAGGACACACAGATTGATGAATTTCAAAAAGTTTTAAATCGTTTTGCTCGCCTTATACTTAAAACAGGCAATAGGACACATAGAATCGATATGCTCGACTCTCTTGAATGGCTGTCTGTAAAGCAGACTATATATTTAAACACAATTTTGTTTATTCACAGGATTGCTATTGGTCTTTCTCCAGATTATTTACAGCACCATGATCACGAAACTCGAAGAAATGACGAGTACCATTTAAAAAGCTACAAAAATTCATCATCACAAAATAGCCTATTTTACAATGGCCTAAAGATATATAATAGTTTCATGAATTTTAAAAAATCAAGAAGAACGGACATAAATCATTCCACGAAAACTCTTGCAATAGAATTTATAATATATAGAGGGAGGCTGTTAAGTGGAATTCGTGTCCAAAAGGACCCATTTGTAAGCGCCAGCAATCAGTACATAAAGTTCCACTTTCTCGAAGGTGCTTATGGACTGAAATGGCGCCAATGCTAAAGTGCTACTATGCAGCCAGCGTCTAGGATAGTATTTTAAACTATTGCGTAAAGATGTCCTGTTTTGCTTCATTAATTGCTTAAAAAATACTATAGTTTTCCATCATATATATAAATATTTCAAATGTTTTTTTCTATCCCTTATTGAATTTAAATATTGTACTAAAATACCTCCAAATAGGTAATAAATTATATATTATTATTATTATTATCAAATTTTTGGCGGATATTTCTATTCATATTCATTGAATTAAAAAAATTCTTCAAACATGCTCAAAATTCTTTTGAAAGCATCTGCTCATTGGAATTTTCATAGAAAATTTTTATGCAGTCTTTATTGCATGCTTGACTTGTCACTACTACGGTGTATAACAATAAATTTGAAAATTTTTTCACAGAAACGTTACTAACGAATGAAGTTGTTGTTTTTTACACAAAACTCAAATCATTTGTGCATCATTAAATGTTTTTATACTCACTCGATTGAATCGTTTTGCTTGAAAAATGTGTCCATTTATTCTATACAATTTTCTCCATCTACGGGCACCACGACGATAAATACTACGATCTTCTGTTTGATAAGACATTTGTTGATTAGGTTGTGGCATGTTGATTGCAGTGTTAGGAAAAACAGTGGCATAGGCTGGCTCTATTTCATCTTCAGAATGCATACTGCTAATATGAGGGATTATAGGAACAACAGGAATTGGTATTGGCATCCTATCATAATGTGCTGTAGTATCTGTATAATATCCTGATCCAATTCTACACATGCTTATACCATCACTACCACCTATGACACTTGCATTTTCAACCGTTCCAGCAGGACTCGATTCTGAGCTTGAGCCTCTTCGTGATACTCCTGTCGAGCCTGGACATGATCCACAACGAATCAATGAAGAATTGGACTTTGCTGAAGTTATAATATGATGATGCATAGCTTGCGGAATTGCATAATCGCCTAAATCACCCATTCTAAGTGAAGCGTTTCTAGTTAGAGTATTAGTAGCAGACTGAATCGATGGTTGTACAGCTTTACAAATAAGGTCCGTCAGCTGATTCTAAAAATTTCATGAAAATTAATTCAATACAAAACATGATGAAAATAAAATAATAATTTCAATGAAACAAAAATTCAATAATCAATATTTAAAAATCTCTAGTTATAGGAAAATAAATATAAAAAAATCATACATCGATTGCATTGCTATCCAACGATGTTCGACGTGAATAAGTATAATGAATCTGATGAATATGTGGGAGATGAATTTGTTCTTGTGAAATATGAAGCTGCTGCTGCTGTTGTTGTTGTTGTTGTTGAATATGTTGTTGTTGTTGTTGCTGCTGATTATATTGACATTGCGGCTCCTGACAATCGTGACATTGTTGAGGCTCAGGTGATTCTATTAAATTGAAATTTCTCATTTTAAAATTCGATTGAATCAATAATAATAATGTACATGTTTTTGTGCCATAAAACACTATGAAGCAAGCTTATAACTCATCATTTCAAACTTTATGTCAATATTAATTTAGCATTATAAGCACAACTCTCTTAGTTTGTCTAATGGTTAGTGCAAAATGCAGAATGTGGCAAATCCTCACATAAAAAAATCTATTATTGAAGAATCGATTTTTTTGCTCTTACCTGTAGTGCCACTGCATGATGGACTATTGCAAGTTGGACTATGACACGTACTTTGACATGGACTACCACAAACAGAATTCATTGCGCTTTGTTTTGGCTGCTGCTGCTGATTTTGTTGCTGCAGTTGTGGTGTTGGTATCATTGTCATATGGAAATTGCTCTTTTCTTCTTGCTGAATATTTTTATTCATTGCCATAGTGTATTGTGGTTGATGAGACTGATAATGAAGTGTAGATGATGTTGTTGTTATTCTTCGTGGAGAACGTCCACGGTCAGAGACCGTACTTGCAGACCAAAATCCCCATGCCATTTTAGTCGACTTTTTTTTTGAGCACTTTTTGAGGCTTTTAAATTATTTAGGAAATATAATAAAGCAAAACAAACTTTTTCCGTTCACTGTTCTTGATTTAAGGTAAAGAAATATACAATTTTATTTTTTTACGTCAAGGGAGAAGAAAAAAAATCTATACATGCGCAAAAGTTCTTGGGCTGGATACTAAAAATAAGGAAAATTTTTGCTTAATTTGAACGAATTTCAGCTTTATCCTTTTATTGCTAATTAGTTTTTAACACTGCGTCATTAATAGGTACTTAATTTATTCACTAAGAATCTTTTTTAGTTGATTTAACGTAGCCAACTGTGTGCATATTAAAAATTTAACAGAACTCAACAGAACTTTATTTAAAACAATATTTCTCCTTTTCCTTCACTTGAAACAATAATTTTGCTGATTAAGCACTAAAAATTTTGACTTATCTGTTTAAAATTGATATTTTCTAGTGACTAAACTGATTTAAAAGCTTTTAATGACAAATTTTGTCAGAAAGGATTCTACAATCTTTTCTACTGAATAAAAGCTTAAGGAAACTTGCAAAATTTATTTACAGAAAGCGCTTCAAAACTTTTATCGATAAAGCAGATTCAGCACGCAATGATTTTGAAAAATTTATGTAAAATGAACATTCTCATGCGATGAAAATCAAAATGATGATTGTAATTAATAAAACGTTTTCAACGTTATAATTGAATTTACATAAATACTTTTTATATAAAAGTAAAATTTAATTAGCATATGTAAATTTCTATGCTACATAAAAAATGCAATTGAAGTTTTTCTCTTTATAATAAAAGTAAAGTTTTTTATTTGACTTTATGATTATTTTTTTTAAGTGCATTCAACATACTAAAATATTTTTTTAAATAAAATTTAAAAATTGTTTTATTTTTCAAGAAAAGTTTTTTATTGTAAAAAGAAAATCACATGCTCGGATGTATTCAATTTATTAAGTCTATTTAGTCTTTTGATCTAGAATTTCTTCGTATTTTTTCCTAGCAACTTCTATCAACTGCTGCTTCTCTGTTACATCAAGATTATTCACTAAATTTCTCAAAAATCCATCAGCTTGTTGCAGTAATTTGTAAGGAATATCATATTCTCTTGCATAACCATTTTCCATGACAAGAATCATATCAGAGTCCATTACAGTATGAAGTCGATGTGCAATTGTGAATACTATGAAAAAATTAAAAAAAATTAAACCAATAATCGAAAAAATTAAAGAATTATGAGCTTCAGTTGGAACTTACCTGTGCAATCTACAAAAGTTTCTCGAAGAGTTTTCTGAATCAAAAAGTCCGTTTGTTGATCAATATTTGCTGTTGCTTCATCAAGCAATAAAATTTTATTGTTCCTTAAAATTGCTCGAGCCAAACAAATCAGTTGACGTTCACCAACAGAGAAGTTATTACCTCCCTCCGTAACCATATATTGGAGACCACCTACAGCCGTTTTCATTTCCACAGTCTCAAGGGCTTTCCAAATTTGGTCATCAGTGTAAGCATTAAACGGATCTAAATTGTAACGTACAGTTGCACTAAAAAGTACTGGATCTTGCGGAATTATCGATATTTTTGATCGCAAACTTTGTAAATTTATTTCTCCAGTATCAATTCCATCAATTAGTATACGACCATCAATATGTGACAACCGGAAGAGTGCATTTATAATTGAACTTTTTCCTGCTCCCGTTCTTCCAACAACCCCAACCTTGCTTCCAGCTTCAATTGTGAAATTGAGATTTTTCAGAGAAGGAGGTGAGTTGATGTCATAATACAACGAAACGTTTTTAAATTCAATTAGTCCTATGGAAATGAAAGGGTTGTAAGGAAAATAAATGAAATTATCTTGCATATTACATTATTCAATCATGCTAAAAATTCAAAAAACCCCAAATTCCAATAATCAGTCATTAATATTTAATTTAATTTATTACCCTTAAATGGCCAGTCCTTTGTCGGCTTCTTTGTTATTATAGGTTCTTGATCTAATCTTATGTACTGAAGGACACGCTCTGTATTTGTAAAAAGTTGAAATGATTCCATCATTTGTCTAATTCCATGTTGAACCATTCCAGTTAGAATTAATGCTTGAGATATCGCTAATCCCACATTTGAACTCGATGTTGTTTCATCATTCATTATTATAAAACTGTAACAAATTGAAGCTACAAAGGCACATGAAATACAGTCAAGCCATAATCCGAGAGCTAGATTTTCAAGAAAATAAAATGGATAAAATGTATCTTTTTGTTATGCTGTGTATGCTGACGTATGTGATATGATAACGTTAGACGTTAGACTATACAATTGACAACAATATCTAGTTAAAAAATTTTCCTTTTGATAGCTATTAGCAACCAGAAAGTTGACTTTCAATTGTTGCTATAGTACAATATTACCTGTATTGATGCTTAAGAGTATTTGCCAAACACCTGAATGTACATCTTGAAGCTTATCAAATTCTGAGGTCAATTGTTCCGACATTTTAGAAGCTCGTATTGTGGAAATTCCGGATATTGTTGACGTCATTTGACCGAATACAGGACTTTTTGCTAAATTAATGTGACATTAAGGATTTTTTTAAACAAAAAGTTCATGATTAAGAAAACTTACTGCTCCCTTCTAATCTCTTTATATCCTTAGCTGGTCGTAAATACATTTTTAGAATTAATCCATAGAGTATTGATGTTATAATTAATGCTACTGAAAATGTATATCCTGTTGTAGTTACTGCTATGAGAACCAATATTCCCATCATTACTAACAAGTTCTATAGAAATAAAGACATAAGAAAAATCATTTAAACGTGAATTATGTATTTTCCATGTTCAACAAAAAGTTTTGCGGAATCAAATACAATTTTTTTTAAAAGCATTAAACAATTGAAAGCTTAAGATAATACATTTTTAAAATTTTAGAGAACAATTGTGGCTTTCAATATGAAGCATTTTCAGCTTTACTATACCATTAACTCAAATTCTGAAGAGAGAAAATGTTTATAAATAGATTTGATGTCATTACCTGTACGGCTTCAATAATTGCTTTTGGTAACAATTCATCTACAGCACCCATATCCTTGCTAAATTTAATGTATCATAAGTATAAATATCGATTAAAGAGTTTCCATTTCAGATTTCAAGATTGATTTTCTTTTTCATTTCTACTGTTTGTTCATAAATAGAAAATCATTTTTTATAATGACAAAAAAAACTTCAATTTAGTTTTGAAATCTGAAGCAGAAGAAAATTGACAATCATGCTACATTCCAACATACCTAAATCGATTTAAGATCCTTCCAACTGGATTTAAGTCAAAAAAACGCATTGGGCTATGAAGAAGACTCAAAAAACTTGTATCGTGGAGCTTTTTGGAAGCGCGCATGCATACAGCAAAAAAGATGAAACCTCTTGATAAAGTTACACTAATGACAGCAAGTATTAAAAATCCATAAATATAGAGACCATCTTTTGTGCTGAACATCGTCTCCATTTGATTTATGCGCAATAATTCTTGATTTGTCCAGAATGTTATGAAATAATCCGAGGCAGAAGTAACAAATTGAGAGAATATTAAGAATAAAGCAACACTTAAAAGAATCGAGATAGAAGCACCAGCACGAAAATATTCGATGAAAACTTTTCCAAACTTAATTTTCTTCTCATTTCTATCTTCTTCGCGTAGAGCTTTTTGTTCATTTTTGCTCAAGTCTTCCATACTAAGTTGAACTGATGAACGAGATGAAATTTTCGAGTCTGATGTTCTGAGTTTTAAATAGCCGTTTGAATTTTCTGGTGCATCATCAATATATGGTATATCATCATCATCACTATGCGGATATTCGTTATCTGATGTGTCATCATTCTTCTCACAATCAGATGAAACATACTGATATAAATCAATATCCATTACATCATTCCACGTGCCCTGTCTAACAATTTTTCCCTTGTCGATTACAATTATCCAGTCGGCTTCTTTCAGGAAATGAATTTGGTGTGTAATAAGAATTCTAGTTGCTTTTTGACGCGCAAGATAACCATTGGGTCCTATACATTCTGTAAATAAATGTTTCCCTACATGAGCATCTACAGCAGAGAGGGGATCATCGAAAAGATAAATTGAGGATTTTTTATATACAGCCCTTGCTAAACTAATTCGTGCTTTTTGTCCACCAGATAAACTCATTCCACGCTCCCCGACATATGTTTTATCTCCGTATGGGAGTTGATGAAAATCTGTCTCTAATGCACAATGCTTTACAGTCTCCGAATAACGTAATTTATCATATTTCAGTCCAAAAAGAATATTGTTTCGTACTGTTGACGAAAACAGCCATGGATCCTGTGAGGCGTAGCTCATGTCACCATTGATGTAAATATCACCGGTTTCAATCGGAAGCTCACCAAGTAGTAATTGAAAAATAGAACTTTTACCGCTTCCCACAGGTCCAATAATTGCACAAAGCTTTCCTGCTTTCATTCGACAGTTTAAATTTATTAGAGTTTTGTTGTAATCACTAGTCCATGAAGCTGTAATATTGGATAGGCCTACAGCATATTTGGTTTTCGATTCATTCCTTTTGAATCCATTTGCCAGTACATCCTGCTCTTCAAGGCTCAGGAAATCTTGTATTCTTTTTATTGAAACCTGTCAAAATATTTTAGAATCGAATTTAATAGATTAATGATGAATAATCCATAATGAGATTCCAAAAGAAAACTTTAAATGATTTTAATTTTTAATGATCTGAACTGAACATAAAATGAAAAATTTGAAATTCTACATGCCTTCATAGCTATACAAAGACATAATTAAGTTAGAAAATTTCTAAAGGATATAACACAAGGAGTGTATAAGTGAGAAAGAATTGAATGAAAAGGTAAATGGAAAAATCATAAATTCACTCAACATAGAAAATATAATAGTTGGCTTACCAGTGCTTCAGCTCCCAACGACACTGCCAGTGGATAAAATATTGCAGCCGTCAATTGAAGGACATTAAAAAATGTTGCCATAGAAAACACTAAATCAGCGGTCACTGCACGTTCCTCTAAAACACATGCAAGAATGGCAAGAAACAATGTAGAACGTTCAGTAAATACCATAGTTGACATATATATTCCTCTGATATATTGGGCCATTTGAATTTGATCCACCTCTTTTTTGCGTGCCAATTTGATAACGCTTCGAAATGGTATTTCCCAAGCATACATTTTAATTACTTGAATCCCTTGAATAAGTTCATTCATTTTAGATACACGATCGTCCGTACGAACTGCGATTTTCATTCTAAATTAATGAATCGACGATAAAAAAAAATGTTTAAACTTTATTGCCAATTTATCATTTTTGCATGAATAATTGAATTTATTTTATTTTTTTTTTCCTACCTCAAAATAGCTGAAATCCTTGACAATCCAGTCTGGATTGGTACCGTTTTTAGTAAAAGTCCCAAGACTCCAACAATAGCTGCATACTTTACTTTTCGCCATATCAAATAACAAATTAGACAAGCTAGAACAAAACGGAACAAAATAAAAGCTTCAGGAAGTGATTTCTTGTCAATTACATTAAACTTTCCAACCTTGAATAGGTAGTACCCATATGAAATGCACATAGATGAAACCAAAATCAAATCTATTTACATCATTCGATAAAAGATTTATTATATTTCCAGCAGATGTTTGTGTTATTGCTCTTTTTGACATTCTTAGTGATTTCCGATAAATTGCAGCTGAGCAAGCAATACGCATTCTGGCCCCTACAAATCTTTGTCGAAGATCAACATGATGATTTAAGATGCACGATAAAAACGTAAATACTACGACTATCGTAGACAGCCAAAATGGATCATTCCTATGTAATGATATAAATGTATATTTTAGTTGGTCAGAAAGGAAGTAAGTTCCTTAACATATCCGTTTCAATTTCAGTTGAAACGCCTCTACATAAGACTGATAGTATCAAACAATTAGACATAGTAAGGAAAGCATAACATACTTATGAAGAAAGAGCGCTAAATTGGCATCAAACTACAATCAATCATTTCAAACTTACCAAATAAACGCAATATATTGAAAAACCTTATCCCAAATATTCTCGTCATCTTCATTAGAGATTGATATAATGGTTGATTCTGTGGTGCTTGCCATAATGATTGTTGTTGATAATGTGGTTGCGTTGTCGTCGTGTATTATAGCAGTCTCATTAACATTCACCATTAGTGGTTTTTGAAATTGAATCAGTAACTGAGACAAAAAGACCGGAGTGATTGATTTTAGGAGGGTAAATGTAAACACAAGGAAACCATCAACGATACAACTCAAATAAAATGTCTTGAATAATGCATTTCTCAAATGTGGTGAGCTATTTTTCTTACGCGCCCGTTCCAACTCTTTTTCCCATTCTCTGAAACAAAAAAAAAAACCAAGAATAAGTTATTATATATCAAGTTGTGATGATTGTTCAAATATCCGGGGAATGAGTTATGATTCTGATAGTCATTCAATTGAGTGAAATGAATAAATCAGGGTTTAATATCGACTCGATTTTCAGATTCATATTTTGAATTGACTCACATATATTTTGAAAACTGAAAACTGATATTGATACTCGATTACTTGATACTAAACTCCTTCGTATAAACACGTAAACAAATTTTCACAATAGGCGTGCAAAAAAGGAAGATTTATGTCACGAGAAAAAAAAATTTATCGCGGCAAACCTGTTTACATAATCTAAGATCTTTACAACTCTCTTTGGAAATGCTGAAGAAAAGACGAGGAAAAGACTTTAACGTAAATCTTCTAGAGCCTCTTGAAGCCCCACTGATTAGATTACGTTGACTTGGAGCATCAACATTTTAGCTTGTGAAACGTTTTTCAGCATTAAAGGAAAATATGCGAAAATGGAAATATGCTTTATCTAACAGAGATGTATATATTAGAATATGTGATGAATAGCAGCACATCTGTAAGGATGTCTGTCTGTCATGTCGTTGAAAAAAATAATTCAAGTTAAATGTGTCACTGATAAAAAGAAAAGTGATAGCACAAAGGTATAATTTGGAAAATTTACTAGCTTTTTTTCTCATTTCACCGACGGAAACTTTGATCATTTCCATCTTGTTATCTAATTTCTACTGCAATTTAGCAGAGAAAAAACTATTTTAAATACGACTCTTAACATTCGAAATAAAAAGTATACATCTATATGATAATGTTTCGTTCCTATTGAAAAGGAAAATTTGAATCAATATAAAATTATGGTAACAGAGGAACATCTCAGCTGCCATTTTGATAAGAAAAATAAAAAGACATTGAAATCATAAAATCATATTCAATCGACTTGGGAAATGGTTCTTTATATGATGACAGGCAGACGGATGTATTAATAAAATGCTGACAACTGCACCTCTCCTTGATGAATTCTTTTGTAAGGTTCTTTATTTGTTTGAGTGATTTTCCTTTAATTTTTTTCTACTTCCGATTTCTTTGAAAAATGCGTTTTTTGGAAATATGTAGGAACAATTTATGTTTCCGGAACTAATATATGCATTGAATAAAAATATTTGAATCGATAAATAGGGTAAAAAATCTGTTTTTTGTGGTAATCTATTTTTTGTGGTATTCATCTTTAGCTGTGAAACATACTTTTAAAGCATTAAAAATTCCTCATTTCTTGACAGATGTGTTGCAAATAATGATTAAAGCATGTATGCTTAATCTGAATTGTCTACTTAATTTCTATCTATTAATATTTGCAATTTAAAATTTCACACCAAAAATCAAAATTTCTTACCATTTTTCATGCGCAATTTTTTGCTTAATTTCGTTGTGATTCTGTCAGAAGAATCATTATTGTGACAAATAAACGTTCACTGTTTAATATTTAATCATATTTAATTCATATAAGTTAACAAAATAATCGAAAATTACAATTTACTTTGTATAAACATTGAATCTATTTTTTGTGGTACTAAAATCTATTTTTTGTGGTATTTGTTTACAAAAAAATCCATACAAACTAAAGTTGATATTACCCTGAAAGTTGACAGTCCCCTAAACAATTTGAAAAATAAAAATCCGGTAAAATATTATGAAACTATTTTTAATAAATTTAATGTATTTTAATCATTTAAATAACTTAATTTGACTTGTTATCGATTCATTTTGCATTAAAGATGATGTATTTAAAGTAATAACTAAAATTTATCATATAATTTCATTACTTTTTATTACCACAAAAAATAGATTTTTTTACCACAAAAAATAGATTTCATACCACCAAAAATAGATTTGGTGTTTAATTTAGTTTTTCACTAAAAGCTTAATGTTACAGTAGTAAATGAATATAAAACTTTAAAGTCTTTTGGTTCCTGAATATTTTGAGCCATTATTCATTTAAAAAGGATGAATCAGTGAATATTTATTTAAATTCAAAGTTGATGAAAAGCAAAATACCACAAAAAACAGATTTTTTACCCTAATTTCCATCTGACAGCTGAAGCTGATAATATTTTTAAAACAAATATATTATCAGTATTCTACCATAAATACACATATCACGTAAAGATAGAAGAACAAAACCTTGTAAATTATACTTACATCAACTGACAGTATACTATGCTCATTATAATGGTTAGAGAAAGCCATAGAGAGCAGATAAGTTCTTATACATTTTTGTGAACATTTTATAACTTAATTTAAAATATTATAACATTTTAAAAGTCTTTTTAGAGCTTCCAGCGCTGTAGGTGTCTTTCAATTTTTGATGATAGGTGATAATAATGTTTAATTGCTCTTGAAAAAGTAAATTAATTTATTTTGAAGGATAAGAGGCGTTGACTTAGTTACAATTTAAAGTTTTTGGACACGTTTGTCATTTTTAGTGAAATTTATGGAATAAATCGCAGATTTTGAACATAAAATGATATTAAATCATTTTCAAACACATCCCACATTTTTTTCATTAGAAAATTATAAATTTTGTGCAAAAATTCAATGAAGCTAGAATTTTTCTTCTTCTTAAATATCAAAAAATAAATCCATTAATTTTTTAATACATCCAGATTTACATTAAAAGAGTTTTACAGAAAGTCAATGTGACAAAATAGTCACAATAATGCATCTGCCTCATAAATTGTTATGAAGATAATTTATACATTTTAACAAACTTATCGATATAGAACAAAAGATCACAAAACTTTGATAAGAAGTTCAAATATGTAACAAAACGTGACAAGGTTTATTATCAAGGTCAGTTTTTGTATTTCCACTACATTCAAAGGCACGCATATAGACAAAAGTTGAATCACATGTTCTTCTTCAAAATATTAATTCAATGAAACAGCTCAGAATATTAATAAGAATTTAAGAAACTTACATCTCGAGCTTCTCTCCTAAATCCTTAGAATTATCTGATGGTAAACATTTCGTTAGGTCTTTCCAATCTAAACCATGAATGGCTCCCTGTAATTTATTAAATAAAATAAAATTGTTGGGGAACAATGGCCTGTAATTTCATATCTTTTATTATTTCATTTTTTATCTTTTCTTTTCCCACTGTCAAATAAAAGAATGAAGCGAAAACAAAACTCACCCGGAGAATTGTCGGTACGGACCATAAAAAGAATAATTGTGATAAGACATTCGCACTTTCTCTCGGATTTTTCTTCTCAATTTTTTCAGAGTGATCCATTGTTTTTTTTTATTTTTTCTTCTTTTAAATTGTAAGTCACACTGTATAGCACTTTATTTATTGATTTCAATTAACTTAAGCATTTCGACATTGATTCGTGATTTTCGTTGCTTACTTTAAATTGATATCAATTAATTAAAATAATTAAAATTCTTCTAAATAGATCTTCTTTATTTATTTTATTTCAATCAATCACTTTTTAATGTTCCGAAATCTCTTTTAATTACATATTCACTGTAAATAAAGAGAACAACTGATGTATGTCTCGATTTCAAAACAACACAAGACTGTATGACTAAAATCGCTAAAAAAATGAGTAATTTTTAAATACACTCTTACAACTACATTTACATCTAAAAGAGCATGATCTTCGATTTTTATTTTTATATCGAGATCATTCAACTTTTGATATTTATTTATTTACACTTGTTCTGATGCGAAACTAGGTCTTTCAACTATTTTTATTTAGTGAGTAATTGTTTATTTGATATGTTACGCAGTCATTCTAATTTAATTTGTTTCTATTCCCGAATAGTTTATTTAAGTATGCAAATTGTAGATTTTCTAACTTTAAATACGTATTACACACATACAATCACAGATTATACACAACAATCTTAACCGTTAATCGAACGCACATGCATTTTTCTCTTGACCGGCTTTTTCTCTTTACTATTTTGTGTAAGTCTTACTCAGTAATGTTTTTCTTCAAAAAATCATTTATATTGATTTGTTTCTCACTCTTTTTTAAGACACATAGTAAATATAAATGAAGAGCAATACAAATGAATTATTTCACACACTGATTTCCACAACATTTATTAAACACATGTAAGAATTCTTTTCTGACACATCCACTCTCTTAGGATTTTTTTTTTTTTTTTTGCTTTTTTGTGTTTCCAGAGAGACATGCTTCATGCAAACATTTGTAAAACACATTGTTGTACTTGTTGCTTTCAACATCATTTGACGTGATTTCTAAAACAATTAGCAATTCAAAAATATGTATGATCCCGTTTTAAAATACTAACCTGACATTCATTTAATACTCATTCATAATTTATTCAGGTTTATGACTTTTTTTTTCGTAAAATTTAAACACAAACTACATGACCCATTTCCCTCACATATAAATTAAACATTGACAGAGATATTATTCATGGATGGCATTTCAACTTACTAGTTTGAAAAATGGTTTGTCTTTCTACATAATCGATGATTTTCGCCTTTTACAATACTTTGCAATAGTAAACAATTTTAGAAATCCTAAACAAAACATGATAAAGATTAATGGAAACAATTTTAAATCTCAATGAATTTCAAATGACGAATGGACGAACAAAAGGAGTTTGTATATAGTTAAGGGATTTTAAACTTTGTTGAACGCCCACACATGCTACGTGTATAAAAAAAGAGATGAAATATCAAGGTACGCTTACTTTATAAATGTATCTTAAGAATTAAAAGGACAGATTTTGTTTCTTCTAAAAATAACAGGCAGTATTCTACTGACTGTATGAAAACGATAATTTGATGGAAAAACCAGCGTAGAATAAAAGGACATTATCATCAAATCAAAATTATTAGACGAGATGCTTTCATTTAATTTTAAATTAATGAATTGGATGTATAAAAGCTTAAAATGAATGTAATCTTCTGAAAAAAGAATTTGGAAGCTGAAATGAAGTCGAGCGTATGAAACTTCTCATACATAACTTTTACTGTCTCTAATTTAGGAAAATCTATTTCTTAAAGGAATACATAATATAGACAGACAATGGCATTCTCAAACATAAAAGAAATAAAATTTTATAGTCTTTTCTTAGTTTGAATGTGATTATAAATTGATATAACCTTGACTTTTTTTTAAACTTAATACAAAATTCATGAACCTTCAATAAGTATCATCCCATTTCAAGAGTTTCGACCTTCTTTCAACCAAATCTCTTGGGAATGCTTAGTTCTTTTTTTTTGCTCTCAAATGAAGAAATCCCTTTCTTAAAAATTATTTCGAATCAAATGAGGCTTTAAATTTCCAATTCCTCCATCAGTAACAAGAGAGTAAATATTTGGGAAAGAATGAAAGGCACAACAAAAAGTGAAATGAAATAAAATGAAAAATTCGAGATCTATATAGATTGACATTTTAAATCCACAAAAATGGAATATTGAAAAATATTCCCAGAGCAAGTAAAATGTTCTGTGGATTAAAGCAAAGCATTATTTCACACTGTAGTTAATTCAGTTACATTCTAATTGGATTTTTTTAAAAAAGTTTTATTGTAATAATAACTAAATGATATTATGTGGCAAAATTGGGGTGGATATTAACAGAATTCTCTCTGAAATCATTCCACCATAACAAGTCGCAAAAAATTAAGCAGACAAAATGTTACAAACTCGCAAAATCGTCAGCAAAAAAATTCATGATGCATAAACAATGAGTTTATTTAATTTTCTAGTCAATATTACACATTGTCCCCAACTCTTTTTTTTGAAAAGGGATTTGTGCTAAATGCGCTTCATTAATCACATCACTTTTGAGAATTTTTTTCGTTCAATTTCTTGTTTCATTTTTTTTTTTATCAATCCTTAAAATGTATTTTAATGTAAACTATGAAGGCAATGCGCTACAACGATTAACGTAAACTGATTTTTTTCCGTATCCATCTACAACAACATGAATGTAATGAAAAGCATAGCATAAACAAAGGAGACAAAAAATCTTAATTAAGTCATTGTTTTCAGAAAGGGAAAACTTTTTATTATTTTCAATTTAAATAGGGTATGTAATCTATTATTTGTAGCATTTGGGTTGGTATTTTACATATTATTACAGAATGATTAATAAACTATATACATTCTTCGAAGGAATGTGTAGAATCCTTTTGAAAATGCTATAAACCAGAGTTAAGATTTTATTACAATATTCTATTCAATAGGAAGGAAAGCAAGCTAACTGACTTTATTTACTGTGTTTGAATAGAAAACCGAGGATTAAATTATTCAAATGAAGCAATAAAGATGCTTCTACTTCATTGCCTTTAACAAATCATTCAATTATGACGTCTAAAAATTTGTGGAAAGGGAGTTAGTAACTGTCAATAATGATAATGGTGATAATGTCCTTACACTCTATGATAAAGCGTTAAGTATAAAAGCAGGGACGTAATGAGATTTTTTTTGCTTCTTTATGGATTCTGATTTCTGAAGTACTTTACTTTTCTTTACATTGATAGCAACAATGTTCTAATAATAATTGAATGTAAAAAAGTACATGATTCAGATCAAAACTCTAATTAATTTTAACAAAACAGAACCTAATAAACCCATTTAAAAAAGCTACGTCCTTGCACCAAATATCCTTTATAAAGAACATGCTTTTAAAAAAATATTAATCATCAATGAACATTTTTCGCAAAAAATGTATTGATTCATTTTTAATAGTTGATACGACCGTTATACCAAAAAATGGGTAGGATAAGGATTTGTTTAGGATTGTTCAATTTAATGAATTTTCAGCAATTTAGTAAACTTTAAGGATATTTTTTTCTATTAGTTCATCTTACTACAACCCTGTATAAATGATCCTTAATCTCTATAAAGGTTTATTAAATATTTGAAACTGTATAATCTATTTATTCAACATAAATTAGACTCTAAAGAGGAGCAGTAGTAGAGATGAGTGTCATAAAAAAATCCCATCAATGATCAAGTTTTGTCGTAAAAAGATGTTTTTGATTTGGAAAGGAAACAACTTTTTTTACCCTAGAGAAAAATAGTACATAAATGTACAGTAATGCGATGTTCAAATTAAATAGAGTGAGAAAGAGAAAAAAAGGAAATGCAATTTATTTCCTGAAACATTTTTTTCCTACTTTTCTCCTCTAATTTATGCAACTCAGAAAAAAGAATTTAATGCTTCACCATTGTTATATTATGAACGGAGGAAAGAAATAAAGTGAAATGGAAAAAGTTTAAAGTAACATAATAAATGTTGTACAATGTTTAAGATTTTTTTGCCTTACAAAATTATCTCTAAAATATTTTCAGTATTTTGCCAAACATATTTCGTCCACAGCATCATTATAGTAGACGCATTATCTTTAATGGCTTCTTAATTGTTGATCCAAAAGAAAAATAAGATTAAAATGGCTTTTAATAGAATGATTGTTATATTTTTTACAAATCAATTTGATTTCCATTAATTTTTCCTTTTTAAAGCTTTAAAGCTTTATGGTGGGTAAGAGAATTTGAAATTACTACTTGGTTCCTCACGAATCTGATCTGAAATTCAAGTACATAATTATGATATAAATCTCTGAGGCCGTTATTATAAAGCAAATAATGTACGATGCTTTGAATAAATAATTGGAAATTGCCTATGCTACCGGTACTTTGAATATTTGCTACGACTTAACAGGTTGTTTTTGCCTTTGAGAACTTCAAAGCTTTTTATTTTAACGTAACTGTCAAAAAATTAAATATCAATATTTCTTCTGGTTTTTGCCAAATTGTTAGGTACTGTAAAAATAAATTTCATGAAAATTTGTAGCTTTAAGTTATTTTTTCGTTAATGTTTTTATACTGCATAGATGATCTCAGAAATTTCACTTGAAATAAAAAACGATATTTTTCACTGTTCATAAAACATACTAACATTGTATGTGCCTTTTAGACCGCCTGTGTGAAGTACGGCGGTCCAACTTTGAATTTCGAGCTGAAACTTGGCATGTTTAAAGACACTTTTGCGACACTTTTCGACAGCAATTTAGTTTTTTTCGACACCCCTTAGTTTTCGAGATATCGATGGGTCAATTTTTGGGGAAAAGCCCGCCGTACTTCACGTTTTCTGGCGGTCTTTTTTCTAAATCACAATTTTATTGGCAATGTTACACATCATTTTTACAGTGTTTTTTGCGACACTTTTCGACACGAAAACCGTTTTTGGATCCGACTATCTGTTGCTGAGTTATGGCTTGTCAAAGTTTCGTATACTTGAAATATTACCCAAAAAACCCAACTTTCGCTATCTCTGAATATATACTACAAAATTTATATCAAAACACATCGCCTTTTCGTGAGTAATTCAAATCTGCAAAAACCTTTACAATCCGACAAACTGTCGTTGAATTATGTCCATTTAAGTGACCAGCCAGGTACACAAAGTTCATTTAGAATAATTTTTAACGACACTTTACGACAAAAATTTATTTTAACTCTTAATATAACTTTTCTATTGTAATTTTGTCTGACTAATCCAAATCTGCAAAGATCTTTTCAATCCGACAAGTTGTCGTTCAGTTATGGACATTTAAGAGGCACTAGGTTCACGAAAATTGTAGTATTACAAAAAGTGAAAATTTCGAATATCTGAAAATTTTTAAGAATTTTTGTCAACGATGAATTTTTATTTACTTGTACCTAAATTTTTATTGCTCAAATTTAAAATCATTATTATTTTAATTTCAATTTTTAAAATTATGATTTTTAAATTTTTTTGAAAAAACCGAAACTGAGATTGTTTATTTTCTACCTGCTTATTTAAATTTTTTTAAAATTAAAAATTAAAATTATTTTAAAATTAAAAAAAATTTAATTTTTAAGTTTTTTCTCTAAAGTTATCTTCAAATTTAAAATTTTGTCATCTAGTTAGAATTTTTAAAATAAATAAATTCAATTTCAGAAAAGATAAAACTAGGTAAAATGTAATCAACCATAGGAAAAAAAAAAACAAATTTAATCCCAAAATTAAAGAAGCAAGTAGAAAATAAACAATCTCAGTTTCGGTTTTTTCAAAAAAATTTAAAAATCATAATTTTAAAAATTGAAATTAAAATAATAATGATTTTAAATTTGAGCAATAAAAATTTAGGTACAAGTAAATAAAAATTCATTGTTGACAAAAATTCTTAAAAATTTTCAGATATTCGAAATTTTCACTTTTTGTAATACTACAATTTTCGTGAACCTAGTGCCTCTTAAATGTCCATAACTGAACGACAACTTGTCGGATTGAAAAGATCTTTGCAGATTTGGATTAGTCAGACAAAATTACAATAGAAAAGTTATATTAAGAGTTAAAATAAATTTTTGTCGTAAAGTGTCGTTAAAAATTATTCTAAATGAACTTTGTGTACCTGGCTGGTCACTTAAATGGACATAATTCAACGACAGTTTGTCGGATTGTAAAGGTTTTTGCAGATTTGAATTACTCACGAAAAGGCGATGTGTTTTGATATAAATTTTGTAGTATATATTCAGAGATAGCGAAAGTTGGGTTTTTTGGGTAATATTTCAAGTATACGAAACTTTGACAAGCCATAACTCAGCAACAGATAGTCGGATCCAAAAACGGTTTTCGTGTCGAAAAGTGTCGCAAAAAACACTGTAAAAATGATGTGTAACATTGCCAATAAAATTGTGATTTAGAAAAAAGGCCGCCAGAAAACGTGAAGTACGGCGGGCTTTTCCCCAAAAATTGACCCATCGATATCTCGAAAACTAAGGGGTGTCGAAAAAAACTAAATTGCTGTCGAAAAGTGTCGCAAAAGTGTCTTTAAACATGCCAAGTTTCAGCTCGAAATTCAAAGTTGGACCGCCGTACTTCACACAGGCTTTTAGACCCCATGTAACCAAAATGTTCCATTGGTTTTCCTTTTCCATCAATGGAAGATCCAATGTACTATCAAATTTTTCATACAAAAATTTACTTTACATGAAAGTACCAAAAATGTTCCATTGAAGGAAATACTTCAACGCGCATAAGTTCAAGTCTCAAAAAATGTTGATCATATACTTCACAAGAGTATGCAGAAATCACTTTTATATCTGGAATTGAAATTTTCCAAAGACTTAAGGGGCCGTTCACTTATTACGTAACGCGAAAATTCGGGTTTTTTACCCCCCCCCCCCCTGCGTAACGTTTTTAACAAAAGAATCAGGTGCGAGAACAATAGACCGTAACAAACTCTCGACCCCCCCCCCCCTCAGAGCGTTACGTAATAAGTGAACGGCCCCTAAAACATTTAATTATGTTTTTAAAATGCGTGATGAAATCTTTTGATTGCATCACTATGCAACTTATAAAAATTAAGTTGCTTTTGAATATTTTTACAAGTATTAGTGTTGGTTAATCAAATAAACACTAATACATAAGCAATGTAATACATAAAAAATAGAAATAGAACAAAAGAACACGTGGATTTTTTTCATTTTTTATGTTCCATTAGTATTCCATCAAAGTATTACATCAGTAGTACATATGTATTACTTTGATGTATTACATCAATGGAAAACGCGATCGTCCTTTTATCTTCCATTTCCATAGGACAATATGTTCCTTAGGACGGTACATGGACGGTACATAGGGACCGTCCATGGAACATTCTTATGGAATACATTGATATTCCATTTGGTTACATGGGACAGAGGCTCTCCATCGTCATAAATTTAGTTTTACGACACTGTTTCTTATATTTTAGAAGCCAAACTTTCAGAGATCTACCGTTTTAGTGTCGACCTTTCTTCAGCCATGTGCCGTCAGGGATAAGAAATTATTTAATTATATTCTGTGAATTTAAGCTAATTAGATGTTTCAAAGTTAATCATAAAAAAGGGCATCAAGTTTTGCTTTCCAACCAAATTCACATTAATTTCTTGATTGCTTCAAGGGGTTTTTGTTTTTTTCCATAACAACAACAAAAAAAAAAATCTAGACTTATTAAGCCACTGAATGCTTTTTGCTATTAGGTAGAACATTCAACATCATGATAATTATGATACCCCATCACTCTTCCGAGAAATGGAGACAAATTTCAAACAATTCTGTTATCGTCATTTGTTATGTTCACCTACACGAGTTTCTGTGGCTATAGGCTGTTAAGTTCACAGTACAATACTCAAAATAATATATCTAAAATTCAATATTATTTTTTTATTCTAATAAAAACAAGCAAACCAACATTTCCTTCTAAGTAGAATGGTTTTCATTGATTTACGAGGATGCTTCTACTTGCTTTTAGACAAGTCATCAAACAAGGGCAAATGTTAATGCGATAGATTTTCTTTTTTTTTTGTCTTCTACAGTATGCTGAATGTTGCTACAATGATTTCAGAAAATTTGTCTTGACTAAACTTAAGTATATACAATTTACCATGAAATGATTTCGTGTTAACATTTGACAAAACTCAATTTCCGTTATGATTCAGATCAATGATGCTTTGCAATACTCGAGTGTGATTTAAGTTCATTTGATCCCAATTTATTGCGAGTATAATGAAATGAAACCATAGAGGAAGTATCTAATCTCTTTTTGAGATAGTCCATTTAAATGATATCTATAATATAGATACATACAGCAACAACCATATCAATGTTACCAGCTTTTTTTATCGATTTCATGAGGATCCCTTTTCCGTTTGTTTCACTTTTACTTAGCCATTTTGTAATCTTTTTAATGCTTCTCAGACTCAATTTCTAGATCAAAACACTAAATCATATTGTGTTGCTGAAATATTGAGTTGTTTAATTTTTTACAGACTTCTTTTATATCCATTGAAATGGCCTTTTTTATATTATATTATATATGTTTTTCATTGTTGGCCATTGTGCTCCTTTCTTCTAGGTATCATTTAATGGGGCGCAAAGTAATTGATGATTTCTTGCTTTAAACGTGAGTAATGGACGAAGGGCTGATAACATCATGGATATCAATTATATAGGGTTTCCAAAAAAAACAGCTCTATACATGAACATTATAATATATTTTCTTGACGTTATCAATGATTTTCGAAAAATATGTTAAAAGGTATTTGAAAGATATTAAATTCAATGCTATTTTTTGTTATTGAAATTTTATATATCAGTAGAAGTGAAAAAGCTTATTATTGATTTAGATCTCCTTTTATCCAATTCAATGGAGAATTAAATTTTGATTGACGTTGAATTATATTAAAGATGATTTGTAGAATACCTAACTTTTATTATACATTATTTCTTTTATAGTGAGATTCTCAGTGAAATGTCAAGTGAACATCTGCTTTTATTCATACGTCCGTCCATTCAAATGCTCAACAAGAGTACGTTTGAATAATCCTTATCACGTAGCTTTTCCCTTGTCGAATATTCTTATAAACAAAAAATTATCATTATTTGGACCCTCAATATTGTGTGTGTGTGTCAGTCAGTATATGTATGTTTTGTAGGGATATTACGATTCAAGATTGCCCATGAAATGTTTTTTTATTTTATTTTCTTTCCTTTTTTATTTTTGGTGCTATAAAGATTTTATATTGGTCAATTGGTTTATAAGCCATTTTTTCTATCTGCTAACGTTTTAAAATGTCAATGTGTGACCGAATAATACAATTTATACCAGCAATTTAAATATTATTTTATTGAATCTAAAGGAGATTGCTTTAAGGGCCTAAGAATGTTTTCTGTAATAAAATTAAAATCACAAAAGGCATAAAAGAGTAAAAGTTTAAAAAACAAATTCAAATTTGTATCATGAAAAAAATACTTACAGGCATTGAGCCCCAATGCGTTTTATGGTAATTTTATCGTAGAACCTTTTTTCAGCAACATAATGCTAGGTTTATATACTATTGATAAGAAAACCAGTGAAAAATCATCATCATCATTTCGAAAACACTAGAACTACATACACATGTATGCATGATGTATAGCTTTTGGTAAACAATGCACCCAAACAGTAATCAATTCATTATTTTTTTTAGATGTGTCGGAGAAGCAATATCAACAGTTAGAGATTTATCTTGCGAAAAAAAAAAACTTTTTTTAACCAAAAAAAAACTTTTCACCTGAAAACTTTGCCCACTTCCTTTAGAATAATATAAAAGAAAATACTCAAACTTAAACTCACGTCTATAGTCAAACAATTTGTTCAAATGTTTCTGAAACATTTAGCATTGAAAACAGATGTTTATAAAGATTCGATCCTTTAATATAAACCGTAGAAATAAATTCTTTTAGCACACACAAAGAGAACAAAATTTTGTGGCAATCTATTGCGGTTTATGACTCCTGTATATATTTCGCAACCAGCTCATGTAAGAATCACAAAATTTAATTTCATGTTGTGATTTTCCCTTCCGTTTATATCACAACCATTTCATATCTTTTTATACATTTATAAGAAGATAATTAAAGTATCCAATACAAATGTACATGCATGCACATACTTTTCCCCAGAATGTGATAGGCTAATAAATGTTATACTTAATTCGGGTCTCTAGATATATATAGAATCATATGGAGAGAGTCTAGAACAATAAATGTAAATTAAAAATTAATATAAAGATTGTAAAATAGAAACTTTTCACAAGGAGCTAATTAATAAATTATATAAACATAAAATGCGGTATAGGAAGTATTTGTTCAACAAACCTTGTCTCTGGTTTTGATATTGCAGATTAATTCGCTCATATCTCAAAGGAAAATTCGTTCAAAACCAAAGACGCTCTTGTATATATCACACAGGTAACTAATATTTACTCAACATTCCTTATATTCCATCCATCCATATATGAAGCGCTTGCTTCCTCCAGTTTTCTCTCTGGATTTTGTAAAATTGTATAAATAAAACCTGAAGCAAATAAATATATATATATATATATGCATGCATATATGTTTTCGAATGTAATGAAAATAATGAAGCATGTACATAGAAAAAAAAACTAAAATAAAACAATTGATTAAAACTCATAATGAATGTGAATGTTTGTGAGAGCATGGTTGCAAAAATTTACGCAAAACTTTCTTTCTTTTTGTCGAACTTTTATTCTCCCCACTTTGATTTGTATTTTGTATATAAATAAAATATAGGTATGTATATAAATTCACGATGCTCAGTAATGCTTTCGAAGATGAAAGTTTTTCTTCGTTTCATTTTTTTCTATTACTTCTTTTTCTCTATACATATGGGGAATATGTTAGGATATTGTTAAGGGACTCGTTGAGATAACGGGAAAAAAATGTTATGTGATTCACTGCTATCAAATATGAAGATATAAAATAAAGTTCTTTGAATTTAAGTCTTTAATAGAATTCATTCATGATTAAGAGAGAGAAGAAATCCATTTGCGATTTTTAAATTTCTTTAAATTTCACCCCAAACGCTAATGAGATGATTAATTGACGGAAAAAATAGAAAGAAAGAAAAATCATTGGGTTAACAAAATAAAGGCAACGTACATCTCTATTTGCGTATTCTTAACGTTCCTTTGATGAGAAAAACAAATGGCAAAGTGTATATTCTCATTTCCAGTCCTTTTAGAGTTGTAAATTCGTGAAACATTGTTTTCCTAGAGAAATATTATACATTCTTTCCAATGTTGATGTTTCACTCTTTCCATTTTCACGCATGAACACATCTACGATTTCACAGTGGAAACGACCTCTTTCTTGCCAACAGTAGATGTTAGAAGAACAGACCTTGAAAAAGGAATATTGGAAATCAAATATATTTTTCATCTAGCAGATATGCTTATATGCTCTTGCTTCCTAAAACATCTTCATTCCAAAATTTCAAATTGTAAGTAACAGCTTTTCTTTATATATTCACACAGAATTTCAACAAATATTACATTATTAAAATTGAGTTCTTATTATGTTTTTTTTTCGTAAAAAATAATTTTATATATTTAGAAATCACAATTTTATTAATTGTAATTTTACATGGAAGCTTTATGACAAATGCTTTCAAGCTTTAACTCAGAGGGAATGTTTTTACGGTTGTATAATTCAATTGTTTTAGCATGTTTTAAAATTTTAGAAAACTTGAAAGGTTTCCTAGCAAGAATAACCAATTAAAAGTTTTTATAGCAAAAAGGGTTTTATGTTACATCTGTTTTGGTTCATATTTACAAGCAAATAACTCAATATTCATATTCAGCATCCCTTAAATTTTATGGTAGCTTTCATAATTTACAGAAATAGCTAATAAAATGAACATTTGAAATTTAATCTCAATAGAAATTTTGTTTGATAATAAAAATTGTAATGCTTTATAAATTCATTAAAGATTTACAATTATTTGCTTTTTAGTAAGTGTTCATTTTGCCTCTAGCGGAATGATATTACTTTTGTAGACATGACATCAAAATGCTTATTTGAGAACAGTCTGCTCTTTTTTTTTGCTGTGCTATAGAAACAAGCTTCTGGTTTCTATGCGATAAAATTATCACCTGTCTACACCCCACACCCGTTGTGATAATAACTGACACGTAAGTGATAACGCTTTGATACTTTTCAAGAATATTATGGAAAATCATCGTCCTCATCATTATCAAGTATCTTCTAGAAAAGCCTAAGAAAATAGAATCATTACAAATTCAAATGGTGTCTCTTTTAATCACAATGGTCTTTGTTAAGTCTTTTTCACAAGAGAAAATCAAGTTTTTTTGACCTTCTTCACTTGTTTACTTATTAATGAATAAATGTTTATTGAATTTACAGTTTTCACAATTAATACTTGATGTATGTCCCATTAGATAGTTCAATTCAAAAATTTCATTATTTCTTTTTCTTTAATTATAAATTGTGGAACTGTTGCATAATTTTTATAACATTTTAATACCATTAAATAAAATAAAACGATATATCTCAAATTACGGGTTCTTAAACGTCACGCCTTATAGTGAAAAATGTTTATATAAGAATTTTTATGCTTCATGATTTTAATATAGCACTTTGCTTTATTTTAATCACATTTTTATTTCATTTGTATTACTTCCCTTTCATTTTATTTCGCTATATGTGTTCTAAACGAAGAGCACAATGAGTTACGAAGCAAGGAAAAAACTTATTATTTTGAATATATTAAGTTTAAACTTTAGCAATTGATGCGCTTACGTAAGGATTTTTTACAGTCAACTTCCTCATATGATGATCCTTTTCAATGATAATGAGATCCTGTTGCTCAACTATGTTGAAAGTTGAAGTATTTTCAATGTTTTTGAGTCTTGATTCTTTTATCACATTTTGCTATTATCTCGAACTTTTTTAAATTTCGAGAATCTCTTTGGATTGAATCCGATCCAAATTGTCAAATTTATAAACTTTTTCAAAGATAAAACTTTTCTGCTTCTACTTCTGCATGCTATGCTCCTGTCGTAAAAATTAGTCATTTGTGTTTCGTAAAAGTCATTTTTAAATCTGGAAACAAAACTTGTACATTTGCAAATTTTTCAGTAAACAATCTTCAAAAGTTGTTTCAGTGGCTTTGAACATGTTGGTAACACGAAAAAAATACCTTAATTTATTATTTTGCAACAAATTTAATTCTCATGTCTTTATGTAGAGAAAAATTATAGCAATTTCCTGATGTGAAATTTTTTACAAAAAACTTTTTTTTTTCAAAAAACCTCAAATTACATTATTTTTAAAGCAAAAATTATACTTTGGAAGCTGAGAAAATTAGAAAAAAAAATTGTTTCTGAATTTCTGAGAATTTATGCATGAAAGAAGATATGGATGGCTTAAGGTAGCAATCGAGCGTGAACCTTATCTGTTTAAAACATAAATGTTTCCGATACAATTTTAAAATTTCATGAAACGTATTTTTGTAAACAAAAACTTACTTCTGTTTTGATGTTGAAGAACACATTTGAAATTTTGTAATTAAGAATTAATTTAAAAAATAATATATTTTGATTAATTTAAAATCAGAGTTGCTAACAAGCATCATCATATGTAATTCAAACATTTTTATTTTACTTTTATTTATTAAAAATATTTCTTAACAGTTATCAATTGTACATACTTATTTAAATTAGCATTAAAAAAATAATACATTATTAATTTAAAATAAGATATAATAGAATAAAAGTAAAAAATATATACATGAAACTCGTTAAGTTGATACACCTGATATTTGCATTATTTTCTGTTGTGACAAGCTGATCGAATTTATCTGAAAAAGGATATTAAGAAATTTAAAAATATATAAACAGATAAATTGACTTTTAAATGTTTAATGATATATTTTCAGATGTATAATATCTCACGAACGTCATATACCCCTAAAGTGATACTTGGAGTTATAAATGCTTTTCAAAAACTCATATTTTAAGCGTTTTAATTTCATTGACAAGATTAGGAAAATTTGTATGAAGCAACTGGAGAAATTTTGAGCGAGTTTACCAGACAGGTGGATTAAATACTGACAACAAACAACCTGATGAACAAATACCAGGAGAAGAAAAAGAGGAGAGAAAATGTCAAAGCTAATGACTATAAGCCATAACAAACTCAGATTCCCATTTTTACGGACACATTACTGTACCATAATAATCCAATTATATTTTGATGCTTTTTAAAAATTTTATCGATCAGGTTTCGTATTTGGATTGATGATTGAACGAAAACCTACAACTGTCAATTCACAAAACGTTGAGATTTTCTCACGGTGATTATAAAGCTTTCAGTGTGGGCTTATATATGTAGCGTGGAAAAATCGAAAGAATGCTTTATACTTAATAGCCATATCGTGTATATTTCCAATAAGGTTTTCCTTTTCTAAGAAAACTCTTGAAGCTATGATAATAATATCAAAAAACACCAGATTATCATGAATGAAAAGTTCCAATTAAAATAATGAAAATTTATGCAGTTTATAATAAGAGATGTAAGGCAAAAATAATACAAGAAAAAATGCTTCAAATAAAAATCTTGAGAAGTTGTTAATATTCATTACTGCTATTATAGAATCCCAATGATATGCAAAGATGAAAGCAGGTGCTACAAATGCGAGACTTTATTACTTTCCTTTATCTCTTCATCATGAGGTAGATTTTTATGTTAGACGAAAATTTTCCGCAGCAAAATATTTGCGATATTTTTTCTCTTTTCTAAAGTATATATTCCAAAAAAAAAGAAAGGAAAGAAAGGAAAAAAAAACAGAAAAACGTAAGACCGATAAGTCTGCTTCATCATTGCATTAGAATTTTCAATATGACAAGAACATTGAAAACTTCATATTTTCACCATTTATTAAATGAAAATAACTTTAGGGGACAAGTGCCAAAAAGTTGTGTTCACACCTTGTAATATTATCATTATGTGAATGTATAGACATGGATGTGCACAGCATAAAAGAATGACTGAAAGAAATTAAGCCATAATGAAATTTCAAACTTATCGATTTTATGTTGTACGATTCATTTATTTTTTGGCAGACGATTTCTTCTTCCAGCATTGAAATGTGCGAATATTCAACTTGGTAAAAACAGGGTTGATTTTTGGACTTTACACAATCATAGTTGACAAATTTAGAAAACTGAATTTCAACTCCTTTTTAACTAAAATGATTACGAATCAATTTCCGACTAGGCAACATCAAACATATAATCCAACTCTGGATGAGAGCAAATGCGAGTAAAGTGTTAAGGAATAGGAAACGAGTTAGGTAGCAAGGCAACTATCGTCATCATGTTTTTTCTTGAAAAAATGATTTTAGCATCAATTTTTATATGATTGAATTTTACCCTCAAGATATGAAAATGTTTTAAAATTGGGGAAGAAGAAAGAAAATTTTGATAAAATTATATCTCACGCTTCAATATCACTATCAAATTGAAAAAAAAATTCTTCGGTTTACCTCAACTTCTCGCCTCTACTTTTGAACATAATTTCATTTTTTTATTTTTTCTGAAATAGGGGTTGCGGTTCTTTTTCGACCGTTTATCAAAGGTTTTATTTTCTAGAATAGCAAATAATGAAGGTTTCTATTAGACTACCTCATATATGAGTGGTAAAAACATCATTAATGCATATTTTTCATATCCCAATCACAAATATGTGTTAAAGAATTTATAAGGAATGTAAATTATACACCTTTATATCGTCCCATACTTCCATTAAGATCTCTTACATTAAAGAGATTCAATCGCATATTTTGATGCTTTAAAAAGGTTGCTTCCTCCCTCTCGTTTAAGAGGAGAGGCAAGCAAGAGAGAAAAAAAATGTTTCATCGCAAATCGTTTACGAGTAATTCGATATTGTTATCACCTTCAACTGACAATTTGTGAAAAATTCGAGAATAAATTTACAGGTAAATGCTCACAGCTCACAGTTATTTGCCTAAGATGAAGAGTTGTGATAAAATCTCTTCATTATATTTTGAAAATTTTAAATGTCTCATCAGAAAATATTTTATGCTAAAATCTACATAAAATTGGAAAAAGATTTAATTGCTTGTAAACTCTTTTTAGGCTTATTTTCTCATCACATTTTCAATCAAAATTTGCATAATTGGGTTTTACTCAAACTCGTAAAAAGATTTTCATTGGAAAATCGTCTGAATTTGTAACTGTCTGACATATTATGGTATATCCACCCATTAACACTTGAACATTCATTTATATTTCCCGTTTTGCTAAAATTTTTATGCAACGTTGAAATTAAATATGGAATGAAATGAAAAGAATATGTATACATGAGAAATTTTATGCTTCAGATAAGTGTCTTCTTAAATATCGAAATGCGAACATAAAACGATAAGACACACACGTTGAAAATATTCATTCAAAAGAATTCCTTCATTCGAAATCACTGACACGTAAATGTGTAGAAATGAGAAATAAAAGAATTGTTATTCCTCATAAAAACTCATGAATGATAATTTTAATGATGACTTTTTTTTACATGGAAATGAGTAGAAATGGATAATGCCTGAATACAATAAAAACATTCAAAACCATTTGAAAAGGTATCATATTCAGACTCCTTTTTTTCCACAAAAGCGGCATTCTTGATTAATTATTCCTTTATGAGTGGTTTGCAGCTCAACAAAGTTTTTTTTTTCCTTCCTTTCTGCTTTGTCTAAATGTTTTTTTCTGTTGTTTGAAGGAACAAACTTTGTATCCTTAATATCTTTCAATATTTAGGAATTAAATATTTGCTAACAAGAACTCTAGAAATTTGTCAAGTAAAGTTTGTAAATATACACGCTATTATTACAATTCTTACCTTATATCTATGACAATCTACAATGTATTGTTTTGAATATTAAATATTCTCAAACTAATCTCAAGCGATCCTTACGGATTAAAACTTTTAACATTAAAAGCAAACATGTTTCAATGAGGCGAAGCATTAACTTTGATAGTCCGTATTCTTGATGTGCTTCCTAGTGTTTACATTATTCTACTTAATGTCAATGAAATGAGTTTAAAACTCACAAGTTGGGTGTGCAAAACATCATGAAAGGAGCTTAACTGTTTTCAAGAAGGTAATAACAGTAGTTTATTTTTAAAGCCCCAAGAGAAAGTACGGTTTCGTGTTTTTGTGAACAAACGGATTTAGTTTTATTAGTATCATACCTTCCATTCCTGTAATGATTCTAACCGTGACGGCATCCGAAACGAAGCCATTTGAACTACATGAATAATTTCCTTCATCATTTTCATGCAGTTCTGATAGTGTGAGCTTGCTTGAGCCACTTTTTCCAGACCAAATTGTGTTGATACTTATTCCGCCGCTACGAGTCTATGGAATAATGAAACAATAGAATGAAAAAAGAAAAAATTAGAAAAACAAAAAATTTTGCCAAATTATAATTTATCCACCATTTATAATGGAAAGCTAAATTGAGGAATATAAAGAAGAGTACTGAATGAACATTGCTAATTTATTGTCTGAATAAATTGGGTGAACATTGAAATGCTCTTATTGAAACGAGAGAAAATAGCTTCAGTTTTATTGTAAATTAGAATTTAAAAAGTAGTGTGGGTAGAGTTTGATAGTTGAAACAGCGAGAATGAATTACCTTCAAGCTTACGAGCTCTCCATCTTTCATCCAATCAATTTGACTGGAATGTTTGTTACTGTTTTCATGCTCTGTTAAAACTTTACACGTGAGCGTGATCGTTTGTCCTCGTTTCAAAACATTTAAATTCTTTCCATCAATTGCTGCGCCATAATTTGGAAGAAAAGGTGAATCCATTTCCATCATCTCAACATATTCTGAAATGAATTTCAAATTATAATTTGAGCTGTATGACATATTGAATGTTTTGCGAATTCATGAATTTTTATAGGAAATATTAAGTATGACACAAACCTTTAACTGTAAGATTTATGTTCAATTTCATTTTTACTTCCGTATTTATTTGGCACTCATACAGCCCACTGTCGTGTAATTTAACATTTGTGATGAGTAAACTCCAATCTCTTTCATCAATTGTATTCTCATGATTAACTCTGAATCGTGTGTCGGAGGAAAACGTTGCCAATCCGGCGGTTAAAATTTGCAAATCAGAATTTCTGATCCAAAAAACCATTTTGTCGGCTAAATTTTCTATATGACATGATAAAATTACATTCGAACCCTCAATCGCGGTTACATTTGTTGGCACTTTCAAATAATATGGCAAACTATTGGCGCTATTTATATTTACTGTAAATTGATAAATTTTTGGAAAGCGTAAATTTTGTGTATTTATAACGAAAAAATTCTACCACTTGCCACTTACTTCTATTAAAATCCTGATCATTTGGCACTCGATATAATTTTGAATGTGATAAAGGAATGATACATAGGAGGGTGTGTAATGCAATAAAACATACTTCTTCATAACTTATAAACATTTTGTACTTTAATTTATTGTTCTAATTTAACAATAGCAATAAAATAATGTATTGCGTGGATCATTTCAGAACAAAAGGATACCACTGCATGCAAATATTAAATGTAGTTCCGGATTTTAAATTGAACAGTAAGTAAATGCAGAACAATCCATAAATCAAAAATTATTTTAAATCAAGTGGTGCAATAATTGTTGTTATGTCATAAAATTTATGCACTGATTCAATTGGATACTCTTGAGCTTTTAAATAACTTTTGCATTAAACTCCGTAATTGAAATAAATTAATTAATGCACTAAAATTCATAATTTTTCCATATTAATTACCAACTATATATATCACTACAATGCATATACTTAATATAAACATATATCAGTCAACCATACAAAAAAAAATATTGAGGCGCCAGTGGATGGTGAAATGAACAACAGCAAAAAAATGTCATTAAAAATTTGTTGTTGAAAGCACTCCCCGAATAATTAACGATGATAGCATAAAATTATTTACTGACGAATATCGATATTAATTTTTTTTATGCTTTCCACGATGCACTACACAATCTCGCTATACATAAAAATCCATTTAATTATTTTTTGATTTTTCCAGAAATTTAAAATTAAGTACTGTAGGTCACGACCAAAAATATTTATTTTTATTTTACATTCTACTCGCGTGTGTGGTCCTCACTCATATTCTAAATATTTTGAACATTTTATTCATGCTATACACATTAAAAGATCATCCACAAAATGATTTCTTTTTTGATTTATTTTTCTGTCTCTTCCTTTTATCCAAACAACTTTTTATTATGTTTATCTTTCTGAATATGAATATTTATTGTGAAAAAACATATCTGTTAATATGACACTTATAGATCATAAATCAAAACGTATGAAAACGCTATTTTTCTGGATGAACGAAAAATATATCTTAATTTTTTAATGACTTCTTTCGTACTATTCGACACTTTAGCTCTTCAGAAAATTCATCTTCTCTGAATGGCGTTTCACAATTCACCGACATTTTTGACCTTTGAGGAACAATCATTTCTACTAAATATAATTTATTGCTTCAGGGAATCTAAGTGCTCAACATGTTTTCAGAATAATGAATGTCATTACAGGATACATGCAAATAATTTGTTAACAATGAAAATTTACTGAGTGTACGAATTCAAAACAATTTTCCCCAAAAGGCATCAAATACCGCTTTTTATTTGAAAGTTAAATGTCAAATCATGGACTACATCTCCTGTAAATTTGAAAAGTTTTTATTAAAAGATTTCTGCAAGTCTGTTTTTTAACAAGAGCTGATAAGAGAAATCTGTGAAAAGATTAGCAGAACATCTTTCTAGGTATTTTCTCAACATGCCTGAAATTTAAATAAATGCTGCGTTTATCACAATAAAATTCATTAAAAATGTGAAAATTTGACTTTTGTGGAAGTCTACGGTTTAAGTTCTGCAAATTTTTAATCAAATCAAAATTGTGAAAAATTTCTCCGAAAACATTTTATTCCTTAAATCGAAGACTCCCAGTATTAAAGAAACATCTGCAAGGACCTAAAGAGGGGAGTCATTTTTCAATGTAAAACTTCAATTTTTCTTCTTAATATTACACTTACCTTAAATATTATTTATTTAAAAAACCCGGGACACATCCGTGATACTCTAATATTTCAGAAATTAAATCTCTAATTGAAAGCGAGAAAATTCTTCTCTCATTTCCACATACTAAACCGTGAGATGATGAAGAAAAATGATTATTTTTAGATTGCGTTACGATGCCCGCTATTCATCTTTTTAAAAAAGAAAATAAAGAGAATTTTTGATGAGCTGCCTGAAATGTTATGCGGCAATTGTGTATTTAAAAATAGTATTTTCTTTTTTTTTTTTTGTTTTGAAATTTGAAGTAGAATGTGTTTTCGTTTACTCAGATTGTTATAACCTCTTCATTTTCAAAACATCCATGTTGTATGAGTGCCAATGAAATTATATTAACAAACAGCTTCTATTGATAACAACGTGGAAAATAAGATCAATATTATTGTATGCTATATAGTCAATTATCGGGAACGGACGGCTTTTGTGGCAAAGTGGTTGGCCACTTTACTCCTTATTTAATGAAATCGTTGAAATGAAGCTCCCCGAAGGCTAAAAACAAAAAATAAAATTTATTTTGTGAATATTTTTCACAAGGATGAATTCATAAACATTTTTTCAACAATTCACAACAATTCATCAAAAGTTGAATTCTTCAATAAATTTCAAAAATTGGAAACTCATAACATAATTGAACTTTGATAGAAAAACTTTTCAATGCTCTGGGAAATAATCAGCAATATAATAAGCTTATGCTTAGCTACGTTAAAAAAATAATTTATTAAATAAGTTTGAAATTCGAAATGTGGTAAAAATTGGCTTTGTTTATATTCAATAATTTTGGCAGACATTGTCGAATGTTATTGCACCTTGACGTAAATTCAAAAGTCGATATACTCTACATAAAAAACCTCAAAAGTTTATATTGAAAATTTATGTACGAAAATGTATAAAAGTTCTGAATACAGAGTATGTGCAGTGCAGAGGTGGAATCGTCATAATATTGATGAGAATTTAAGGTTCATTTTAACTGAAAATTTTGAAAAAAATTGAAAAGCAGGAAAAATTAAATATCAGTTCTATCTTAAACTAGACAAAAACTGCAAAGTCCTTAAAGTACGTTCCTGTTAAAATGTGTATAAAGAGTTATTATTCAGCAAAAAACATATTGCCGCAGAAATATTGATTACCCTTTGTTGTTTTTCAAACCTTTATTTTACTATAACTATAGAATTTTTTACAACATGATGTTTAAAATTTTTTACATCATTGGAATCATCTTAAACTTATTTACAACAGTTTTTTAAATTATAATGTGTGTTATATGCACTTGAATTTTTGATTTTTACATTTGTTTATTTTTCCCTATTAATAGATATATTAACATAAACAAGGCTGATTCAGAAATAATTTATGTATTTGTTTGATGTTTTTTTTCCAATCGGTAATGAGTTTTCATAACATTAGACTCATCGGAGTGATTTGAAAATCTACATGGGAATTACATCCACAGGTTTCTTCAACATTTTAAATCTTTTTACCCACAGCAAAATATGTTTCATTTCAAAATAATGGCACTGATTGGAGTGAGATGAAAGCAATAAGAAGCACTGAAAAATTATTTTTATTATTTTTTTTAACTCGCCGTTTTAAAAAAAAAATATTAAAATTCTCTTTTATATGTCAGTATGGCAAATATCGAAGCATGGAATTATACTCTCGTTATTCACCAAATAAAATGAAAAATTAAAAGAGAAAAACTGTAGATATTTGCCAACAGTGAGTGAGGCAAAACCACGTTATGATGGATTTATTCATCTGAAAAAAGCTCTTCTGTTTATGTTTGAGCTGAAAAGACACGTATTTGTTTGATTTTCATTATGGTGGAACAAGAACTGTAGGAAAAAAAAACTGAAACGTTTATCTGAAATCATTTTCATTTCCACCGCGTTTTTCACAAACGCATAAAACCAACAGTGAAGTATACATTTAGATATGTGATGAAAATATTATATTATTTTTTTCCTTTCCTTCTCATCAATTCATCGCCTAAATTAAAACAATGATGAAAAAAAATATTCATTTATCAAAAGCATTTTTTTAATTCCTTCTCTATACATAATTCTTTAAAAAACAATTTTTTATGCTTTGATCAGTCAGACGGTTACTTCAATATGCTAATAATTATTATATAAATTGCGGAAAAATAAACATTTATTTTTATTGTTAAATGTTTTCATGTTAATTCACAAGTGAAAACTAAAATTTTTACGTCTTTGAATAATTAATACTTTGATGCTTTATTCCTTATACAATTTTCAGCATGTGCTGTTATAAATGAAAATTTAATCATAATTTATGAAAACCTATTTTCAGATGGGTATAAACATTTTACATAAATATTTACATACAGAACATTTATTGCTTTGTTACTGTGTCAATCAGTCATTCAATGGATCTAAAGAAAATTAAATTTTGGAGAATGAAGGAAATGTCAATAATTGGGATTTTTTTTATTATTGGGTTCTTCATTAAATGTCATCAAAATTTTGTATCTATGCTTTCATTAAAATTGCCAATATGGCCTTATTTGTTTAGAGAAGTTGTGAACGGTGCTACAAAAAATGTTGTGTACATGTTTACATGATGTATTTCCAAAATTTATCTATCATTGCTTTAACGCGCATTCACAATCAATCTAGTGACAATCTATTGTATAGCAAATGCCACTTAAAATAAAGTTAGACATAACATAGATCAAAATGTTTTCAGTATATTTGATTAGCTGTGCTGATAGGTAATTACTAATGAATGGAAAATTCAATATATCTATATGAGGTCATATGGACAGAGTCCGCCCCAAAATCGCCCCAAACAAAACTAACACTATCAAAATTTTCCATTGTTTTCGGTATAAAAAGTTTTGATGGTGTTAGTAAATTTTTGAAATTTAACGGTCATTTTCTTATATGACGATGCAGGATAAAATCCCCGAAAAATAATAAGTCCACGGTCCTGCGGGATAAAATCCCCGAAAATCGCAAAAATTTTAAAGTTCCCTGCGGGATAATAATCCCACTTAGAAATGTTGGTGGAATTATTATCTTCCCCGGAAAATATTAATCCCACATATATTTATTAGTGGCATTATTATCTTCATGGAAAATAATAATTCCACTTACATTTACAAGTGGGATTATTATCCTTTTGGAACTAGATTTAAATTTTGGATTAATTTAAATCCTAAAATATTTTTGTCACTGTGGATAATTATTCCACTTGTATTATCAAGTGGAATTATTATCTCTATGGATTTTCAATTGGATAAAATTCCCACTTGATGATTTCATGAAATTTTTGAAAATAAATTATAAAATTATAGTTTTAAAAATTTTAGAAGATTAATATTTGGTACACTGTATTCATGAAATATTATTGGTGCGTTCTAAAAAAATGAGCCGGTTTGAAAGGTTTTCTTTAAATATGAATAACTTTTTACAGGAAAAGTCTTTTTTAATAAAACAAAAAGTATAGTTTAGTATTTTGAATGTAGTAATTGTTGTGTTAATATGAATTACTATAACTTTCTGGAAGTTAGTTTTATAAGCCGCGGAAAAAAGTAAGAAATTTCAATTTTTAGTGCATTTTGAAAACGCTATTATTTTCAATTTATTCGGCTGGCTGGATGGCTGAATAAGTTCTGAGTTCTGAGCAACCAGACATCGTTGAGAGTTTTTAATATAAATTTAATCTATTGCTGATTGTCGTGTGAAAAATTCGCTTAAATTTTTTTAAAAAGAATTCATTTATTCCACATAATTGTGTTAATTTGATTTATTTTTATTCATATATTCCCTGGTTAAAAATTTCTTAAGATATTTAATTTTACAAGAAATCAAGGCTTCTGCAGATTGTAATCCTGACAAAACTCTATATAAAGATTATAATATTCAAAAATCAAAGATTATAATCCTTATACAAAGATTATTTCAAAATTAGATACTTCAAAGAAAGATTATAATCTTTAAAAAATCTTCATACATAGATGTAAACCAAATATTAATCTTCTAAAATTTTTAAAACTATAATTTTATAATTTATTTTCAAAAATTTCATGAAATCATCAAGTGGGAATTTTATCCAATTGAAAATCCATAGGGATAATAATTCCACTTGATAATACAAGTGGAATAATTATCCACAGTGACAAAAATATTTTAGGGTTTAAATTAATCCAAAATTTAAATCTAGTTCCAAAAGGATAATAATCCCACTTGTAAATGTAAGTGGAATTATTATTTTCCATGAAGATAATAATGCCACTAATAAATATATGTGGGATTAATATTTTCCGGGGAAGATAATAATTCCACCAACATTTCTAAGTGGGATTATTATCCCGCAGGGAACTTTAAAATTTTTGCGATTTTCGGGGATTTTATCCCGCAGGACCGTGGACTTATTATTTTTCGGGGATTTTATCCCGCATCTTATATGACCTCATATATATATATTGGGAAAATTCGTCGAAACAATTTTCAAGGCTTCCGCAGATTATAATCTTGAAAAAATCCCATACAAAGATTATAATCTTAAATAATCTTTCATACAAAGATTATAATCTTTAAAAATCAAAGATTATAATCTTCATACAAAGATTTTTTCAAGATTATAATCTTCATAGAGAGATTATAATCTTTAAAAAATCTTCATACAAAGATTATAATCTTTGATTTTTAAAGATTATAATCTGCGGAAGCCTTGACAATTTTTCATAGATGGAACAATATTTTCTATAGAAAACCATACAATCATGTCACTAGCATACCAAACCAATTCAATTAAGCAGAAAACTAAAAATTCCGTGTTCGTTTATTTCAGTAGTGTAAAATTTGACACCACCCAGACTAACAAGATAAGGAATGTAAAAATGTGTAAATTGCAATGCAGAAACATACTAAAAAAGCAATGAATAACAATCGAATTTAGATGAACAAATGCATCAGTTAACCGATTATAAAGGATTATCTTGATACATACAGTGAAAATGAAAAGCAGCGCTGAAATTCCCATAGCAACTTGTTTACAAATTTAAATTTATTGTTTAAAATGCAGCAAACTATCTACTGATTCAGTTTTATTATTTTATTATTTATTTTTTATTTTATTCAATGTTTCCTACTAAATTTAACAAAATTCTATAACTACTGATTTCACAATGTTCTTATCTATCTTTTTATTTCTTTCATTTCAATTTAACACTTTTTTTTCATTTTAAATGATTTTTTTAATGAAGGTATTTTGGAATGTTCCAAAATTAGATTCTTAATCACCTTTCAAGAATAAATGTAATTACTTTAGTCGTGATATGTTGTATACTTAGCAAGTTACAGAACGTACTTAATATTAGAAGAGAAATGAATAAGGTTGGACGTGGTGGATGCACAGCATCGCTGGTTTGCATAGCTTGTGGAATTTCTCCTTTAAATATTCAACGAAATGGTTGCGATAATAAAAAAGGCAATAAATTTTAATAACAAGTTAATATGGTGCTTTAACATTACAAAAGTCTTCTTCAATTACCGTTAAGAACATGAACAATCACACTTGCTGAGATTGCTCCAATGGGAACGCAAGAGTAATTACCGCTATCTCGAAAATTTGCTCTTGTTATCAGAAGACGACTAGTTGTGCCAGTTTCTGTTTTTTCTTGTTCTAAACTAATCCCTCCTCTGTCTGAATCAAACTGTACAATTGACGTTCCATGGAACCTTTGTTTCAGAAAAAAAAGTATAATAAAGAAAGAAAATATATGAAAATGAAAGGAATGTATTAGCTTACATCATAGATTTTGAGAAACATAATTCAGATTTTCTCTCATACTCATGTTTTATGAACGAGAAAAATTAGTCATAAAGAACAGACTGAGCTATGAAAGAAGACTAAAAGTATTTTATGCATACAGTATGCTAAGTGAGTAGGTATAATATTTTGCTTTCGAAAAATAAATTTTTGAGAACTTTATGTCACATGTCAACAAAATATGATATCTTGTTTGTGAACGTTTAGCAAATTTTCCAAATATTTAAATTTCACAAACTTTAAATGACAATCAATTTGTGTGTATGTGTAAGGATGTACATTACAGTCAACTTATTTACTCAACTGTGCACTTTTGCTTTGATAAATATTTTACAACATAAGAAGCATCTTCAATTTTTGACATACCATGAAATTGCAGATCCATAAATATTGACCGTACAACTGAGAGATATTGTTGAACCTTTCTTGATGTGAAGCTCTTGTGATCCAATAATTTTTGCTTTTGCAGCTTATAAAAGAAGAAAATAATAAATTTAATATGATTTAAAAAGGTTCAGCAAAAGGATAAATAACACATATATATGTATGTATACATATAAATCTATATTCTATTGAGGTGAAAAAAAGAGAAAATATTGGAAAATGAACAGCTTCCACTTTTTGAATCACTAATAAAACTAAATTCAAATAATATCCTAATAAGTTTATTGAACCGATAATATTGTACAAAATTACAAACAAAATTGTGCAAACTCAATCATCTGCAATAATTTAATTTAAGGTGTTTACAATGCCTAAAACTCCTAGTAATCAAGTTATCTAGAAGTCATCTGGAATAGCCAATTTATTGCTGCTTTTATCACCACAATTAATTTTCAATCATAAATCATGTGTTTGATTCATTATGATATCAAATATTTTGTCTATATTAGGTAGGGATTTACAGCTGGATTATTGTTTTTATGTGTGTATCACACAATCATCCAGTTGATATATCCTAATAAAAACTTAATATTCTTGAAACGCATTTAATTTTTAATGTCTTTTACAGACAGACTTTTAACACATTCAGAGCTTGTGAATCTTCAAAATTCCATGTACAGTCTTTAAGACGAGCAAGTACGCGAAATATTTCACAAAATCGTAATTCTTAAAGTAAAAAAAAAAGAAATGAAAAAAAGTAACAGCAGATTCAAAAAACTTCGACTTAGATAAATTTCAATATGCTCGCACTGTGGAACAGAATATGAATATGAAAATTGTAAATAATAAATTTTTCTGACAAAAATTTTTTTTTTAAGGAAAACGTATAAAAATTCTAAAGGGTTAGAAAGTTATGAAAGAAATGTTTTCAAATGATACCTTCAATTCGTTCAGGTACGTCATAAATATTTTTAAGATCCACACCTGCAAAATATATTCGGTAATTAATGAAATGGTATTTAAAAATTCAAGTTTTTTTATTATAAATTAAGTGAAATTAAACATTTTGTTTTAGCAAAACAAACGCATCACTGAAGCTTGGAAACTCCAAAACAATATTCTGAATTTCTCAGAGATAAATGCAAATAAATATTTGAGATCAAATATAAGCAAATTAGTATAGTCTAGAGATAAATATTCATCCCTCATAATATTTATGATAAATTTGAATTTTAACAAAATTAAATATTCTTATTGAATTTAATTTTTTATTATTATTTTAAAAGAAATAATGATGAATTTTTAATGGATGGTAATTCATTAACCAAAAATAGAAATGATATATTGCAGATGATTGCTATCAAAAGAAAAAGAACAAAATAATTTTAATGGCTTCACTTCCGTCGAGCATGATAGCATGACCACGTTTTTCTTTTCCATTAAACTTTCTCTATCATGCAAAACGTGAGAAGTCAAAATGAATTAGACATTTTTCCTCTCTTACTTCTTACGGACAAATTAACAGCATAATTAATTTTTGGCTCCGTATTGACCTAAATCAAAAGAGATAGAAAATGAAAATACCCGTGTATTTTTTTCAATTTTAATGAATTAAGAATATTAAATTTTTTTAATTTTTCATTTTTTCCTCGCTTTTAATTTGCAAAATCTACATTTAATTAAATTTAAAAAAATTTGTTCAGACATAACAACAAATTGAAAAATAAATGCAATAGATTTCTGTCACTAAAAAAGTCTCATGGTGCCCTTTTCATATTTCAACTGCTAGAGACGAGACAAAAAAAAGTATAATCTTACAAATGTACAAGTTACGGAGAAAAAATGAAAAAGGAAAAAAAAAGCGCGTGCACGACTTTACCAACCTGACATTCATAAATACCAGCATCTTTGGGTTGTGCATATTCAATTTTCAAATTCCACTCGTCAGAGTCTTGCGGATGAATAACCGAAAACCTTTGGTCTCCAGTGTATAAAAAATTATTTGAAGTCAAAATGTGAAGCTGTAAAATGTAATTTCAAGGACATTTCAGTATTCATGATTAGAAAAGTAACAACAGCACAAAAAAAAAATATGAAAAAATCGAATGTATAATTTTACTCACATCTCGTTTTCGCATCCATGATACCTGAAAAATATAAAAGTAATTTATGTGAAAATAGATGTGTATATGAAACAGCATACACAATATATTGAAAAGATATCGTTAGAGTTTTGTTCATATGAAAATTTGTGTATAAAAAAAGGAAAAATACGCAGACTTAACTTTCGTGCCTCAAGCGTATTTCAAACATTTTTTTTTATGAAAGGCTGGTAAAAATTTATTCACTAAAATTTTTATGATATTGAAATTGTTTAAAAACTCGAAAATTCTCGAAACTCTGAAACATTTTGCTAAACATAAGCAAAAGCCCTCATGTTAGTTTAGCCTAAAAATACATAGATCAATATCAATGAAATTCATCTTTGATGTGATAGTTTCTCTAAATCAAATAGATTCAGAATATCCACTCATAAAAGAATGTACTTTTATTATTATTCTATGTTGAACACATTATCACAACCGATTGTGTCATATTGAGTGAACATTTTTAAAGTGCAATTTCATAAAAATGATATTATTTCTGATTGCATATAGTCAGCATCATATGTTGTGTGAAAAGGATTTTATTATGCATTTCAGCATTTCAACTCAGTAAATATTTTTAGGTTAGATGGTTTTCAAGTACTGTACTTGAAAGTTATGTTGTGAATTTTTTAATGAAGCATTGTAAAAAAAAATACAAATTAAAAAGTATATTTAGTAAAGATGCTTACAAGAGGATATAAAACACAAAAATTCACAAAGAGTCTTTTAAAATTCTCTCCAGAATCCGATTTGAAAACTCTAAGCTATTAAGTATACACCACTGATGCTGTGTTTACAGATTTTTTTATCTATTCATAATCTAAAATATATCCTGCAGTGCTGAGCATTTACACTAACACAATGTAAATGAAATTCCGTTTTATTTATAGTTTGTTAAGTGAATATCTTGTAAGGAATTATGAAGGAAAATTAGCGGTTTCCTTTTTCAAATAAAGTTTGCTTGCCGTTTCCTCAAATAGCTTAATCATGATCCGTACATCCTTGTATGAATATATACATCAATATATTATATTCTCTGTAGGTATAATTATTTTCCGTTGAAGAGTTTTATCAGTATCCAAAGCTAGGCTTTCATTTTCTTCAAATAAAAAAAAAACTACATCATGGGATAGCAAAAAGTCTAAGTCTTTATAGAACAACAATCCGGAATGAACTGAGTTAGGAGAGAAAAAAGTTAAATGCTGAATATAGCTGCAAGATAATTTTATCAATATAATCTTCGCCTCCTTTCCTTTATTCATTCTTCTTTGTTTTGAGGGTACAAAAAACTTTCTATCGCCTTTTTGCTTGATGACGGCTGATTGTGAATAACGCAAGAAAAAAAAACAATTGCTCATTTTGATTTCTTTTGTGATTTGTATGTGAATACTATATAAGCTTGTATAACAAAAGATAGGAAAAGTTTCCTTTTTTTCAAGAAAATTCTCGTCGCCACCACAAGAGGCGAAATGAAAAGCAAACTCATTAACATTAGGCAAAGTTGCGTTAAACAATTTAGCATTGTTTATGAAATCCTTTATCCATGAAATTTCATTCTTCGCCAATCATCCATTTAGGCCAAAAAAAAAAATAAGTATAAGATATTGAAGAAGGGAAAATTAGGCAACTGAAAAATGATTTCCATTAAAATACTTTAAAAAAGCAATTGGGGAAAGTGAATATCATGCGAATATTAAACACAATCTACTCAAGCTCATTTTTCTAACAAATAATAAAGATTTTTCTTGAGAGAGAGCGCAGGAATTATAATAAAATTATTGTTCTTGATATATGTACGTATATATCCTCATATACTTAAACAAACATCAATTTAAGTTTTCATCTGTTGCAATAAATTTCACTGTATCATGACGTACGTACAGCATAGAGCGTATTTTGTAGAGCTTTTGAAAAATAAACTTTGCATGAAAGATTATCTTTTATGTTTCCATAGAGAATAGACAATAGCTGAAGAATATATACGCAGTTTTCGTATACAAATATTTGAACGTGAAATTAAAATTAATTTATAATTATCTAACTTTTATGTGTCATTAGAATAACTTTTTAAGAACGTTATATTATTGAAGTTCTACTTATTCTTTTTTTTCATCCACACATTCACCAGATAAGTCGTCTGTAAATTTAAGAAAGCTCTTTAAGAAGATAATCCAGAAGAATGAATACTTTTTAAACAACTTGAGCGGGATTTATTTTGAGTACAAACCTAGAAGCGAAATTTTTGTAAATCTGACTAAATCTTTTTATATTTATGCCAAAAATCGTTTGTATTTGTTCAATTCAAGCAGAATCTTTTTTAATACATCCATCTTCAAAATCGTGAAGGAAGTAGACATCCTTGCATCATTTAATGTCGGAAATGCTCACAAGATTTAATTAGACTTGTGTTCAGTTTACGTGAAATTTTATTAGAGATGTGTTCATAACGTATAATTAACGACTTCTAAAACTCGTGATATGAACATTATATCCAGTCAATCACTCAAATTACTAGCAATTAAAGACGTTTGCATTGAGCATATATTTTTTATTATGTTATTTATTACAATATCCTTACCGTACGATTTCCTTTATTTTTCACCACGCATTTTAATATTGCTGTATCATCAATTGCTGTTGAAATGTTTCGCGGATGAATCTCTTCGAAATAGGGTTTCTCGTTTTTTATTCCTAAAACAAAATATAAAGTGGAAATAATAAAATTAAAAATGGAATTATTAATTTTATTGCGTGCATAAATCATATACAACATAACCCCTCATAGAAAAATTGGTTTAATAAATTGTAATTTGTATGTAAATAAAACACTAAATCTGTTGTAAAGTAAGCTTAGCATGCAGAGAAAATACTGTCTTGGTATCGCATAAAATTAGTATAGTAAAATTAAATTTTGAGCAGCAGCAGTAGCAGCAAAACATGAAAAGCTTGTTTTATGAATGAAATTTTCATCATTTTTCGACTACCACCTGAAATAATTTTCCACATTCCAATGAAAAGCTTTCGTTGAACCCAAATAATTCACTCGTCAAGATAATAAGGCATTCAAAAACCTTTTTATATGAATATTTTTGTACTATGAAATTCCAATCAAAATGTTCATTCAAATTTACTCAACAGGGACTGTTAGCAAGTGACATTATTTTTTTGTGAAAAGTTTCTATAATCTATGATAAAATTTTATGTCACACAATTTAAATGTACCTAATTTTCAAGGTGAGCTGTTTCAAGCCATAAACATTTCAGTAAACAAACCACAACAGTTTACCAGAGATTAACAAAGCAAAACTTTCAAAGTGACTTAATCCTTGAAATCTAACTAACTTTGACTATTATCTGACTGTATATAACTGAATTGGTAACCCTCCAAGAAATTAAAGTCAAAAAGTACCAATACCCTCATAAGCAAAACACATAAAAAACTTTTATATTCTCTTGAAAAAAAAAGGCTGTACATAATAAATATTGAGAATTTATAGCTGAAATGTATGTTATAAATTGAAATGTTTGTTTGAAAATCTGAAAATATTTGTGTTAAAAACTTTATGTCTTTATTATTTTGACCTAAACAATGGTTACAAATTAATTTCCGATTAAAACAATTTGAACATCTCCCTTAAGAGGTCATTGTGATGTTATTAGTTGATTATCACATAATGATATTGCGTAATTGGAATTGAAACATAAAAGCTAGAATCATATACAATATAAGTGAAGCTTTCCTTCTTGGAAATCACTGCCATACAAAACAATTATCCATCTTTATTTTTGTATTTCCTTTCATGTTTCCCTTCTTTTTTATTATTTTCATTATGAAACTCGAATTAATTCGCGAAAAAATTAGGTCGACGGCAGAATTTATATATATTATGTACTCATGTTCAATGAATATACCAAAAAGAAATACCCAATAAACATCATAAATCGGATAGACATAATGGGATTTAGAGCTTAATAATATTAATTCGTAAACGAAGATACATATAAACATAGACCTCCCAAAATGTATTCAGCATGAGTACGAAATTTGGTTGAAGCATTATTGGCAAAGTGGAAAATACTCTATAATCCTGTAATGAAGCGGCTTCAATAATAACAAGGCAATTCATTGTGGTAAGCTTGCATATTCTTTTCAGGATATTTATTATAAGTTTCATTTTAATCGCATTCAAAAATTATTAATTTTTTCATAGATATTTATTTTTTTTTTTTTTGGATATTTCCCCTTTTTAGAGGGAAAAGAGAAAAAATTATGCTAATGGAAGCGTTAGTGATTTTATGTTGTCAGAAATTGTGTTTAGATTTTCAATGAGCTTTCTCATAAAATTAAGCGAATCCCCAATTTACATAGGAATTAAAAATTAAAAACATCATTAACATTTCATGAAAATCCGGAAAATACAAAAAAAAAATAGGCTTTAAAAGTTTATCGGCATTTTTAACACTGATTTTAACACGAAAGCTATAAATAAACATCCTTTGATGGTACTTTGCTTGATTATTTCATGAACCCTAATGCTTGAAAATATTTCTTAGAATTTATTTGTTATCTTTTTTGCACTAATTAGCTTAAGTGAATGGGCATTGCTTTCAACTTCCAACAATCAATTTTTCATGCTTTACTCAAAGTAACTCCAAGCTAACGAAAACAAATATGAACCATTAGAATAAATTTTTTATGAAACTCAGCATCGGTACTTGTTAGATAAGTAAAGGCATAAATGCACAATCTCCATAAAAAAAAGAATCAGTGCAAAGATGGAATTATTCATCATAAAAAATAACTTTGAAGACATCGCAAATCTGTTTCTTCTTGGAATAAATCAACATCGATAAATGTGATGGAGAAACAAAAAATGAATAAAATATTTTTTCAGGAAATACTAAAAACTCTCGGCTCTGTGACGTACTTCAATCGAGTTGCGTCATAAATTTTTTAGACTTGGCAGTCACATCATGATGATAAAAATGTTCAAGCTTTTATAATTTTCTGAGTAACTAAACAAAAAAAAAGACAAAAAGAAGCACTACTCTATAATTAAGATAGCTTTTCATGCATACTTACCATTATTTATTATTCCAGTAGCAACAACAGTTTCAGCCAGTGTGAATTCATATAAACTATTCATTATGGTATTAAATATTACAATATAAATGAAATTGAACAAATAAGGATTTTCTGAATTCAATTTCATTTTTTTTATCAGTTTTAATGCATTTAATTTTTTCCTGGTGTGGGGTTTTTTAATGCGACTGTGCATTTATTAACCGCCGACGTGAATACAATTGCAAATTTAATTCATAATTGCTAATTGAAAAATTGGTTTTCGAAATGTTTTAATCAGTGCATAATTATGTAAATTATCCTGTATGAAAGTGTCAGTAACGAACGATAAATCTTTCAATAAATCCAATTATAATACGAAATTTATTTTCGACTGTAGATATCTCCTTCACTTTAAGAGTTAGTTCCTTTTGCACTCAAATAAATTTATCCACTTCACTTTTACATTTCTGCACGCTCTTCTTTTATCTTTTTGCACGATTATCATAGTTTTAATTCATTCTAGTGATTTATCACTGTGCCTGCGACCTTATCTATAAGTCTTCATCTTGTAAAAGAAGCCACATAAATTAGTAATAATCTTTATGACTATTTTCACAAATTGAATTCATAGACATAAATTATGCAATTTGATTTACATTCTCAAACAAACCATAGAGACCTACAAGTTTATACAGCAATTCGGGAGAACAGATACATTTGTATTGTGTGACTTCACACTTGTGTAAGTGGGTGTAAGTATTAATTTACGGAATATTTTAAAATTTATTGCTTTCAAAATATTTTTCCTAGTAAAATATTTGATCATGTCTCGGCTCAGTGTAAAGTAAAATGCGCAAAAAGTATTTCATGTTCATTTACACAAGAAGAGCCTTTATAACTTTATATCAAGCTTTATGACCGTATCATGAGCGAAATAATTTTTTTTTTGACTTCAAGTTGAAAAATAACTTTGCGCAAATATTTGAAAGCATGGAAATTTTTTAAGCGACATTTTTGCTCGACTCAAAACAATTTTTTATAAAATTTCATCATGGATGCGGATGTTTAAGATTATTTATTTAACTATCTTCTTGTGTTTGCATCTACCCCAGATTTAATCTCGGCCTCCATTCTCTTCAATATAAAGAAAGAATAAGGATCGTCATCATATTGTTTTTGATTAAGTAGTACTCCATAAATCTTGTTAAATTCGCAATGTCTATAGGAAAATAATCTTAAGTCGTCACTCAACCACAAAGGTTTATTTGATGATGAGATTAAGAAGCTAGCTGCCTTAAAACCGTTTTCACAATATGGCAGTCGACTTATTTACACAACACATGAGCTTTTAATCTTCCAATTACGGAGTTATGCATGAATATGATGGTAAAAATAATTAGAAAGATATGAAAATAATTATCTTCCTTCATCTGTTCTCGAGCGTCAAATCTAGTATTAAGTACAATATTAAGTCAAAAATATCACGGAAATTATTAATTACAAAATAATTTGCTTAATGAAGATTTTGGCTCTTCTGGGAAAATTTTGTTTTTGTGTACTCAAATTCTTTCCTGAACTCAAGATAGATTTTGATCAATAAATTAAAATAATAAGAGATGTAATACAATAATGAAGTGTAAAAGCTTTTTCGAGAAAATGGAACAACAATGAAGAAAAAAAAGTGGGAATTATAGAAAATAGCTACTTCGAAAATATGTAGAAACATAATTAAGGTTAAAAGCATTCAATTATGAGGTTTTGTGAACATTAATGTTTTGACAAAAATTGTTATTAATATTTTCTTGGTCTTGGAAATGACTTTAATATTTATGTATAAGGAATAGCAATAGCAAAATAGCTCTATAACAAAAAGAAATTTTCTTTTTGAATTTCCGGTCTTTATTGCGGAAATTGGATTCATGACTATAAAAAAAAATTCTTTTGTACTTTGTACTTTTACATAAAAACACAGTTACTTATTGTACCTGTAAAAGGTAGAATGGAATCAAATGTGAGTAGTCTAATAATTTCGTTTGAAAATGAAAACGAAAAAAAGGAATGAATGAGAATGAAGAGGAGCAGAAATGCATAATTTAATAAAATTGACCTTGCTCTTTCATCTCTAATAATGAAACACTTCCATTTCTGATTCAATTTTTCTTTCCCATTCTTTTTTTTTTTTTTTGTTATTGACTGAAGAATTGTCAAAATATAGTCTATGAAAGGGAGAATAAGAGAACAAGCAGAACTCTCATTCGAGAAGATGTAAATCAAATTATTGATGAATTCATGTGAAAATTGTCATATAAAAGATCATCGTCATAAAAATCAATCGAAAAAAATACGATGTACAAAATGATGGTCAAAGATATTTCTTTTCTTTCGTCTCCAAAATGAACTAATCATGTATAAAAGCACCTTTTATGTTGGTAATGAATAAAAAAAGATATACGATTTTTTTTGCTTGTATTGAATAGAAATAATAAAATAGAGCTCCTTCAATCCATTATACTGATGAATTCCGGCAAAGAAGAGGCAATCTTTCAATACAAATCTATCTATTATTTAGTACAAAATTTCTTTTCACTGATGAAGCACATTTTACCACCATTTAATCTTCTTCATAAATCTGATGACACTTAATGATATTCCATGCTCTATTTTCCGTCCTATAACATATTATCAATATTTTATGCTCTTTATGTTTTCATCATCGAATGATCAAAATTTATGAATTTGCACGAATGTATTATTTGACGTTGTCTTGTCAATCTTATTTATTTATTTTTTTTTTTTTGAACGTTCACCCGCCTATTCAATATTCCACTCGCGCTTTCATTAAAATATTATTTCCTAAACATATGCCTCGTACAAATTTGCGACAAACTCTTTACGAAACTCAACAGCAACTATCACGAAATTTTTATAAGAAACGTTGATAACAGAGCAAAAATTGAATGTTTTCCTAGTTCTCTTTTCCTCTTTTCCATGCGACATCACTTTCCAGCAAGTCTACGGGGAGAATTCTTGTTCCATAAAAAAAAACTTTCCCTTCCAATAATCTTGCGCCATAACACTTAATGTAGTCTCAACAATTTGAGCATTATGCGCTTTCTTTGAAGCACTCGAAATCCCCATTTACAGCGATGAGATATTTTCTTTTTTTTCGTCATTTCATCAATTTAATATTGTCCTGAATCTTATCACATAGTCGGTCGAAGACAAAAAAAAAGAAACAAAAAAAAAAGGCTATAAATTTTTCTGAAATAGATATATTGCACTTCATAAAGCATTTCATTTTTATATTTTGTTTATATTATTATTGATAGCTTTTGAAATTGTGTATTATAGTTTAGAGACATATAGTTCCACGCATCAGAAACAATATGACATTTCAAATAAAAACATCATGTTAAAACGAATGAAATCCATTATAACATTTTTTTTCTCGTTTCTTGCCTATATATATTTCAAATGCCTTTCTACCAGTAACAGCAGCAGCATGAAACCCCATATTGAGATTGTCATTTTATTTACTCACATTATGTAGGAGAAAAGGAGAAAAAAAGGAAAAAAAGTGTTTTATGTTTGAAATAAATCACTATTCACATTCACACTTCTTATAGCATACAGTGAAGTTTTAACAGTTCCATTCAACCGTATTCTTGCTTGTCCGTTAACTGAAATAAATGAATCTTATTCATACTTTTTATTTATTCCAGAATATATCAACCTAAATAGGAAATTGGTTGCGTCAAATGATCTATGAGACAAAATTCTCTGTCGTTCACTTTACCGGCATACAAAAAAAAATGTGTCTGTCTTAACTTTTTCTTTCAGAATGAACAGTTTACAGAATACAAAATGAATGATTGGAAAAAGGGACAAACAGGCGGCAGTAATCGTGTAAGAAGAGATCACGTTCTTCATTATTAAAAATTCAAATGAATGTAGTAATAATGGCAATAATTTAAAATCATGAAATCACATTTACGCTTCCCGTTAGAAAGCCACGGCAATCCAAAGTCAGAATATTCATCTTCCAATTTAACTAATTGTCGACGTGTTCAAAAACTCATAAAATGCTATTCAGGAGCAAAAGCTTTTTTTTCTTTTATATGTCACGCTACGCAATCAGAGAAATGAATGAAAAGAAAAGTTTTTTTTTTCACCAAAAGAAAGAAACCTGCCGTATGCCAAGCATGTACGAATAATGTTAAATTTCTTTCATAACAACTTTTTTTCGTTCTTTTTTTTTCCTTTTCTTTATGTCAACCTCAAACTTTATATCAAATTTAGGAAACATTTCCTATAACTTTCAACAACAAATTAAAGTACCAAAATATGTAATAATAAGCCTTAAAGTACACGATTTATGTTCTAATCAAGACTTTCCTTTCATGTATGGAGTTATACTATTTTCATAAAAATGTTTTTATTCCGTTTCACGTTAAAAGTTCCTCCTGCTTAATAAGACAAGAATTTTTTAATAATAAATGCTCCCCACCTTTTTTCAGTCTTTACGCTTCACTGTTGACACATGATGGTAAGGAGAACTTTTTTTTTCTCTGTACGTCTATTTGCAATTCAAATTGTAGTCTCGTTCCCAAGCAATTTAATGGTGAAATGATTGGTCACTCAGCTTTCAGAATAAAAGGCCAAAGATGCCGAGTTTCTTTTTTTATGGATAAAGTTTCCAAATTTAACATAAATAAAAATTATTGTTACGAACGATTTTGTAGTGGAAGCTAGTGAAGCAAGTGGAAACTAAAATAACTTTATATTCGTTTCACACACACAGTGTATTAAGAAATTCAAGATTCTTTCATTGAGCATTATTAGATTTGGTTCAGAATTTTAATATTATTTGCCCATCAAGAAAATATGCTAGAGTAATTCCATTTATGGTCATCTCTCTTATGGTTGAAACTCTTGCATGAATACAAAAAGGAGTCAATTCAAAGATGATGCTTAAAGCGTTTTGTATTATTTTAACTATAATTAATTTCTTGACTGGAGAATATTTTAAGGATTAGTGTCCTCAACAAGGGATGGAATCTACTAATTTTTTAACAATATAAATGAGGATTTCGGCTAGAAGCATTTAAAAATAAATTGTCTTACTAGAGGCTTACTGTCTTTGTGACATTTAAAATAAGGTTGTAAATCTCTAAATTTTTATCACTTCTAATTGGTTTTTAAATAACTCATGTTTTTTTGTATCTAAAATAAAATGCCCAAGATTAATTCTAGGAATTTGGCAAAAAATAATTAAAATGAGCTTATTTTTAATCATTTGGCAATTACTTTAAAGAAACTCACATATAATTAATACAACACAATAAATTTAAAAACTCACAAAAGCACCTGCAAGAGTTTTCTGATGTGTTGAAAAAAAAAATTTAAAAATAATGGGATGCTCTGCTATACAGTGGCAATTAATTCCAAGAATTATTAACATTATAAATTAAAGCGTCGTTTATAGCAAGGGCATTATGGAAGAGCTGTATTCGGACTAATTAAAAAATAAAGCTTCATTGGAGCAGCTGCTTTGACTCATTAATTATACATTTTCGTTATTACTTAAAACAGAAGTTATAAGGAGATAATTAAATTATTACTAGATCAATTTTCTTAATAATGGTCCTGCCAAACATCATTCATTGACTCGCGGGAATAATTTGATGATTAAATGCCATAAGAATACCTCGACCTTAATCTGATTTATTGCCTTTTAGCGTTTACGTAAATTAGATTCAATTTGTCTTCATAGAAGCTATACACTCACTAGAAAAGATAAATTAGCAGCATGCAGATAAATTTTCAATAAAAAATTATTTCAAACTTTATTAAAGAATCGTCCAATGGCAAGTTCCAATTTATGTTTAGGGAGTAAAATTTTCTTTATATTCTAACTGAGTGATGACCATAACATAAAAAGTATTTTATTTTTCACAATATCAAGATTCAAAAACTGCTTTTTCATCCTGTGAATGTACGGTACTGTTGTGTCAAATATAAATTTATACATTAGGTAGAATTTTAGCATATTTTTCGATTAAAATGACTCATTAATTATTCATTTTATTGACTGAGTACCTCTTGTCCTTAAATCTTTACAATTTTAATTACGATACATGACATGCTTCTATATCTAATTTTAATCCATTATAGAAAGTTTTTTAACACAATTTCCGATTAATGAAAATGTTGGGGGAATTTAAATCCTTGGATTTTTTTGATTAAGTCGTTGTTTGTACTGTAAGTAATGCGTTTCCTTTCGAGAGAACTAACTATACATTATAAATTTTATACTGGTTTTGTGCTTTTGCACGTTAAACATTTTTGTCATAATGATGAATGACTGTTTTTTTTGGATTTACTTGAATAGTACAATTTAAAGGTATACGGTCCCAAAAGATTTCTAGAGTGGAATCAAGTTTTACCTATCCTACAGAGTCTTTGTAATGCTATAGTAAATGGCATCGTTATATGTGAATTGAATTTTTCCAACTTATCCTTACCTTCTCCTTTTTTTCTACACACATATACCATCCGTTAACATACACCCTTGAAATTTTCTCTTTTTCTTTTTCATCTCCTAAAAAAGGGTAATCGAACTGTTTTTTGCGGGGTGTCATTTCGTCTTTTTTTATGGACGATTCTTCAAGTGGAGCATTTGAGCTTTATTTCATTTTCATGCGTTTTATGTTCTAATAAGCGTGCAACATACATAAAGGTTGTATTGAGTGAATAACTCTCTTTTATGGATTGGAAGGAAATTGTGTAAAGTGTACATTATAGCATCAACGATTTCTATCATCTTTCTTTCAAATTTTATTTTAAATTCATCGATTTTAAGTTTTAAAAAAAGCTATATAATCAAATTATTTAAGATGTTTTCAAATAAGTCATGAAATTCCATCCGAAGAATTGTTCTCTGTTCTCTCTGTTTTTTATTTTCCAATAAAAGTTCATCTTACAAAGTATCGTAAAATTGGGTTTTTAAATTAGGTAATATAATATCCAAAAGTCTCAGATTGCTTCTTAAATAGTCACATAAAATAAGCTTAAGATAAAATTCTACTACGTATTGATGTCTACTTTAATATACGATTTCAATGACATACCACACTAAATGAAATCATATTCATTCATTCATACTGGAAGCTTTTACATAACTTAGAGCTTTTGTAACGTAACGGTAGAAAATTATTTAAACTTTTTAGCGCATTTTTGTTTTTTACAAATCAGGGGTTAGCGACAAATTTGTGTTGTTTTGTTATTGTTCGCAAAAATTTTTTTTTTTAAAAAAAAAAAAGTAAAAGGTATTTTAATTTAATTAATTAATCTAAGAATTGCATAGTAAAACACTGTTTAAAATGTTTTAAACTTTTATTGGTAGCTAAATTTTTAATAAATTTAAAGATTATTAGCAATTAGGATCGATAACGATTAGTAAATTCGAGAAAGAAATTTTCCAAAGTAAAAAAAATGAAAAAAATATATGACGAAATACATTTAATAATAACACTGGATCTTTTTTGTCTTATAGTTATTTTATCGCAGCATATTGGGCTTATAATCTGTTTATAAGCATCAATCATGTCAATAAGATTATTAAGTCGATTTTTTAAAAATGGAAGAAGTCTTTTATTTGCAAATAGCAGACATATTTACCAGTCTAGAGCAGTTCAGAACTTAGCAATCCGCAAGAAACCACCACAGGTATTTATGAGAAACTTTCCATTAGAATCTTTAATAAAAACAAAATAAATTATTTTAATATCAGGATCCAATTCTGGCTGACTTAAATGTTACAAGAGAACAGAATACTTTCACAAGATTCAGCAGACGATTACTTGTTGATAACGTCTTAAATCGAGTAACAAGTCCAAAATCATCCCTGTTAAGAGCAGAAGCTACTAAAAAGTAATTAAAAATTTAATTACGTAGTTCTTGTAAAATGACCTTGAAAAATTTTCTCGGATTTTGCTTCTTCTTCTTTTTTGGTGGTGATAGATTTGCTTTTGGTGACAGTTTGCCATTCCTCTCACTTGTTGGATGCAGTTTGGCTACTGGAAATGGGTTGATCACTAAAGAAGATGAATTGGAAAGTATTTGCTGGGAAATTAGGGTATGTTTGTTATTTTTAAATATAATAAAGTGACATCATAGTAAACTTTAATTTTATTTGCAGGAAGCTGTCGTCAAGTATCAAAGTAAATTAGAGGATAAAATCACAGATACAAGATTAAATGAAGATTTACAATTAAGTGATTTAGATATTGGTCCGCCAATAGCAAAAGGATGTTCGGCTGTTGTTTATGGTGCTAATTTTAAAAACACGAGCCTAAAAGAAGAAAATACAAAAGAAAGTGAAAGTTTAATGAACAAGAACGAAAATGATGCGTGGAAAAATAATAATGAGCACATCGAAAATGTCAACTTATTTTCATCTTCAAAGAGTTTGTCCGAAATTGTACAAAATATTAATGGAAGTTTTGAAAACTTGTCTGTTCCTTCCTCATCAAATATTAATGCAGCATCAAATTCTTCAGCAAATAAATTGACAATAGAAAAGACAAGCAACAAAACAGGTCGTGTAGTAAAGTTCAACAGTAAAGTTACGGAATATAAAAATGAGGAACATGAACAGTCTGACGATGAGCATAAAATCTCTTTGAATTCAAGTGAAATTTTAGATACATCAATTTATACTTATCCTTGGGCATTAAAAATGATGTTCAACTATGATATACAAAGTAATGCTATGGCAATATTAAAAGCCATGTATAAGGAAACAATACCATCTAGAAGTCGTTTACATAGAAATGATATAGGAGATTGGGAGAATAATATTGCTGAGCAAACATTGGTCCTTCCACCTCATCCAAATTTAGTTTTAATGCCTACATTCTTTTGTGATAATATACCAGAATTACAATGCTCACAAACACTCTATCCAAATGCTTTGCCTGCAAGACTTAATCCAAGTAGTGGATATGGACGTAATATGAGCTTATTTTTGTTAATGAAGAGATATAATTGTAGTTTGAGGGAATATTTAGATGAGAATAGTGATTTATCAACTAGAACTAGAATCATCCTATTTGCACAATTACTTGAGGCAGTTGCACACATTAATAATTTTCAAATAGCTCACCGAGACTTGAAAAGTGATAATATTTTAATTGATACTGCATCAGACTCTTTGCCTTTACTCGTTTTATCGGATTTTGGATGCTGTTTAGCCGACAAAAGTCATGGACTTCGTTTGCCTTATCAATCGAATGAAATTGATAAAGGAGGAAATATACAATTAATGGCACCAGAAATCGTTTCGAAGCAACCAAGCATATTTGCAATATTAGATTACACAAAGTCAGATTTGTGGGCTTGCGGAACAATTGCTTATGAAATTTTTGGATATATAAATCCTTTCTATAATGATCTGTCAAACAATACGAAAGCATTACGTAATGTGGATTATGATGAATCTATGCTACCTGAATTAACAAATGAAGAGATTCCTACAATTGTTAAAAAGTTGATAGAAAATATTTTACAACGAAGTCCTAGATTGAGATTAAATTGTGATGTAGCAGCGAATGTCCTTGAATTATATTTGTGGGCACCATCATCATGGATTAAATACAAAAGAATTCCAACAAATAATGAAGTAAGTCTTAAATCCTTTATATATATATATATATATATATATATATATATATATATATATATTCATTACCTATGGTCAGATTCTAATTTGAATAATAATTCTTTACAGATCTTGGAATGGCTTTTAAGTTTAACAACAAAAATTCTTTGTGAAAGAGGCTTGGGAGCTGTAAATGAAAAGTTCATGGCTAAAAATCGTAGAACTTATACTGAATATGTATTGATTTCAACATTTTTATCTAGAGCTAAATTGCAGAATATCCGCAAAGCTTTGTCATTTATTCAATCATGTTAAATATTTTTATTATTCTTATATCTTAATAATTAAAGTGTATATTATTTAAAAGTTCAACAATAAAATATTATTTATTTTTTGTGAATTAGGTAGTTTTAAAATTTTTTGCTGTAAAATTTAAATTATTCCATAAAACTGGATCTATCATCATCACTCATGTTGGATATATTTATGTTGTGTCTATTACAATTCCGAAAATGAAAAAGCATTCCTTGAATATCTCCTTTCTCCCTTAGAAACCTTTTAATATCATTAAAATTTGTAGGAGTTGGAACCATCTCAAGTACTAGAAGTAAAATAAGAAATTAAAAAATTTAAGGCTTTAAGGAACAACAAATTCAACTTACAGTCGTAATCATCAGTATCTATATCATAAATTAATTTAACGTAGCAGCTGTTGTCATTGGAGAATTGAAATATAACTTCCAACAAATTTTGACTGTCTTCAAGCTCAATCACGTTCATCTTTAATCCCAGCCGTCCTAATATCATTTTAGCTTCCTCACAAATCATCTCTGACTTTTCTTTCAAAAATCCATCAATCGTACTAAAATTGTCTCGAATTGATGTATTCCTTCCTTTAAGCTCCTCAAGGTTTTTCTGACTCTCTACGCATGATAATTTTGTCTTAAAGAGATAGAATTAGGTACTTATTGTTTGTTATTTAAATAATATCACATTAAGATTATTTTTTTTTTCATATTTAATTTTACTTCTGAAAGTTCGATGATTTTTGAGTTTATGATATTTTCCTCTGCTTCCTTTATACTCCTTAATTCCACATATTTTTTAAAATTTACTATTAGCTCATGATTAATTTTAAATAATTCATTAATTAATTCAATTGTATTAAATTTACTCATTTTTTAATTTCTTTTATTTATTATTTACTTGTTGGTATTTTGATTTTTCGGCCGTTAAACTTTCCGTTATTTTAAAAATCCAGAGTTGCTACTCTGAACTTTGCACCCTTTAGAACAACAATTTTAAAATTTTATTACAAATCAGGTATTTCTTTTATTTTATGATTTTATTACGACCAAGAAATAAATTTAATAATTGCATTTTAAAAGTTCAATAAACATCATTAGACTAGTAACAATCTTTAAGCAGAAGTCAAAAACCAACGGTAAAATAATATTTGTAATTTTAGCACAATGAAAAATATTCATAATATTTGAATACCCCTTCAAGTAAAAAAACACCTAAAATGAAATATTTTAAAAAAATTAATTTCAAGTGAAATACAATATTAAATTAGTTAATTTTAGCATAAACACCAAATATAATCACAAAAGATTATAAGTAGACATAAAGTTTGGCATCATATATTGTATTTTTAAGGTATTTGAAAAAATTTGTTTTTGGGTTGGACAATTGAAAAATGTTTAAAATGTTTTGATTGAATAAATAGACATAACTCAATTAGAGTCTATTTATTCTCGTTAAACTTACAATTTTATGCATTGTTTCAATAAAACAAACATTTTTTAAGTGACCCAGTGTGTTTATATTTATTTTCATTTTTAGCTCTGAAAAATCAATAAAAAAAAAATGTCTAATGAAAGAGTAACATTAGCGGATGCTCTATCGAATGTAGAGATTTTGGATGAACGACCATTACCTGACGAACAACCGTATGATATATACTTAATTAGCATAATTTATTAGTTTAATTAACAAATTTGCATACATTTACAGATTGATTGAAGCATCTACGTGCTCTATTACTTATCAGGCAAATTTCGATACTAACTTTGAAGATCGTAATGGATTCGTTACTGGTATAGCAAAATATATAGAGGAGGCAACAACTCATGCAAATCTGGTAATTATCAATTAGACCATGAAAGCAATTCTACTTGACTGACTGCATTATTACTTTTCTTTGATGAATGAGTCATCACACAATATTATTCATTTTTATATTTTTAGAATATTCTTCTTGATGAGGGTCAGAAACATGCTGTAATGTTATATACATGGAGATGCTGTTCTCGTGCAATCCCACAACCAAAATCCAATGAACAACCAAATCGAGTTGAAATTTATGAGAAGACTGTTGAAGTTCTTGCACCGGAAGTCAATAAACTATTGAATTTCATGTACTTTCAAGTATGTTTGAGCATCAAATATTATTAATTAACTCATTAATTTTATTAATGCTTAAAAAATTATCATTTTAGAAAAAAGCAATTGAAGTTTTCTCAGCAGAAGTGAAACGATTGTGTCATGCTGAAAAACGAAAAGATTTTGTGTCTGAAGCATATTTATTGACACTTGGAAAGTTTATAAATATGTTTGCAGTTTTGGACGAATTAAAAAATATGAAATCAAGTGTTAAAAATGACTATTCTACTTATCGTCGTGCTGCACAATTTTTAAAAGTCATGTCTGATTCTCATACGTTACAAGAGTCACAAAATTTATCAATGTTCTTGGCAACGCAAAATAAAATTCGAGATACAGTAAAAGATACATTAGAAAAAATTCCTGGTTTCGAAGATTTAATTTGTGAAGTTGTAAACATTTGCGTACACATGTTTGAACAAAAAATGTATTTGACACCGGAAGAGAAACACATGCTAGTTAAAGTATGTGGATTTGGATTGTTTTTAATGGATTCAGAAATGTGCAACATCAATAAACTTGATACAAAGAAAAAATTAAGATTGGATAGAATTGATCGCATTTTTAAAAATTTAGAAGTTGTTCCATTATTTGGAGATATGCAAATTAATCCATTTAATTATGTCCGTAAAAGTAAACATTTTGATGCCAGTAAATGGCCTCTATCAACATCACAAGCAATTAGTCCACAAGCTGATATTATGGTTCATTTACCAAACATAAGAGAAGAGCATGTAAAGTACATCTCAGAATTATCGAAATATAGCAATGAAGTGACAACAACATACACTTATAAAGAGAATCACTCAGATTCTGAAAATCGTGCAGTAACTGACCTTGCACTTCGTGGATTACAATTATTATCTGAATGGACGAGCGTTGTTACTGAACTTTATTCTTGGAAATTATTACATCCAACAGATCATCATCAAAATAAAGAATGTCCAGCGGAAGCTGAAGAATATGAAAGAGCTACAAGATATAATTACTCATCAGATGAAAAGTATGCATTAATTGAAGTAATTGCAATGATTAAAGGATTACAAGTTTTAATGTCACGTATGGAAACTGTCTTATGTGATTCAATTCGTCGTCACATTTATTCTGATTTGCAAGATTTCGTTCAAATTGCATTAAGAGAACCATTAAGGAAAGCAATTAAAAATAAAAAGGACTTGATCAGATCAATTATTATGTCTGTTCGTGAAACTTCTGCTGATTGGGCAAGAGGATGTGAACCACCAGATGATCCAGCAAATAAGGGCAAAAAGGATCCTGATAATGGCTTCCAAATTAAAGTTCCACGTCTTAATGTTGGACCGAGTTCGACACAACTTTATATGGTTCGTACAATGCTTGAATCATTGATTGCAGATAAATCGGGTGGTAAAAGGACATTAAGGAAGGATATTGATGGACCATGTTTGAGTCAAATTGATCAATTCCATAAGAGTTCATTTTATTGGACATACCTCATGAATTTTGGTGAAACATTACAAAAATGTTGCGATTTATCACAATTATGGTATCGTGAATTTTATCTTGAAATGACAATGGGAAGACGCGTAAAGAAATGTACTGTTCGGCATCAACACAACGAGGAATGTAATGACCTAATAACTATGGTAAGTTCTTTATTTTCAATCAAACAAAAGATATCAAGAAAATAATTTTTAAATTATCTCATTTCAAGGAAAAACGCATTCAATTTCCCATTGAAATGTCAATGCCATGGATTTTAACAGATCATATTTTACGAACAAAAGAACCGTCAATGATGGAATATGTTCTATATCCACTTGACTTGTACAATGATTCAGCACTTTATGCTTTGACAATATTCAGAAAGCAATTTCTGTATGATGAAGTTGAGGCTGAAGTTAATTTATGTTTCGATCAATTTATTTTTAAATTGTCAGAGCAGATATTCGCTCACTATAAACAATTGGCGGGAAGTATATTCCTCGATAAACGTTTTCGTGTCGAATGTGAAGTTCTCGGCTTTAATTTCCAATCATATCCAAAAAATAATCGATATTCAACGTTATTAAAACAACGTCATGTGCAATTACTAGGAAGATCCATAGATCTTAATAAATTAATATCACAACGTATTAATGCTGACATGCAAAAGAGTTTGGAGCTAGCAATTTGTAGATTTGAAGCGTCTGACATCACTGGTGTTGTAGAATTAGAAGCTCTTTTACAAGTTAATCGTTTATGTCACAAATTGTTGATTAAGGAAGGACTTGCACTTGATGACTATGAATGTATGCTTAATGAAGCAAATCATAATGTTTTGGCACCATACGGACGTATAACATTACATGTATTTGACGAATTAAACTATGATTTCTTATCAAACTATTGCTTTAATGCGGCAACAAATCGTTTTGTCAGAAGTAAATTACAAATATCCGGTCAGCCAATGCAACGTGAAAAGCCTCCTCAAATGTTCCATTACTTTTTGTGGGGAAGTAAACAACTAAATGCTGCATATTCTACACAATATGGTCAATTTACTGGCTTTGTTGGTATTCCTCATTTCCGTGCGATTTGTAGACTTCTTGGATATCAAGGCATTGCTGTTATTATGGACATTATATTAAAAGACATTGTAAAGCCACTCGTTCAAGGCAATTTATTGCAGTTTACTAAAACATTAATGAATGCCATGCCAAAAGTATGCAAATTACCACGATGTGACTATGGATCTCCGGGTGTTTTAGAATACTATCAAGCACATTTAATTGACATTGTTCAATATCCAGATGCTAAAACTGAATTCTTTCAATTATTCCGTGAAATTGGAAATTCCATTCTATTTTGTTTATTAATTGAGCAATGTTTGTCTCAAGAGGAAGTCTGTGACTTGTTACATGCCGCACCATTTCAAAACATCTTGCCAAGACCGCACTGTAAGGAAGGTGAAAAGCCTGAGGCAAAACAAAAACGTCTCGAACAAAAATTTGCCTCATTACAAATCGTCCCAAACATTGAGAAATTAGGTACGGCTAAACAAGCACTTATAGCCCGAGAAGGAGATTTATTGACACGTGAAAGACTTTGTTGTGGATTGAGTATCTTTGAAGTAATTCTAACGAAATTCAAAACATATTTAGATGATAATGTTTGGATTGGCCCACCACCTGCAAATGGTGTAATGCACATTGATGAATGCTCAGAATTTCATCGTTTATGGTCAGCTCTACAGTTTGTTTATTGTATTCCTGTTGCATCCACTGAATACACTATCGAGTACGTAATACTTTTAAATTAAATTTTTAATTTTCTCGTTTATTTAAATCATTTAATAATTTTTTATTCAATAGGGAGCTTTTTGGTGAGGGACTACATTGGGCAGGATGTGCAATTATTGTCCTCATGAATCAACAAAGAAGATTTGAAGCCCTCGATTTTTGCTATCACATTTTGAGAGTTCAACGAGTTGATGGAAAAGATGGAACTGTAAAAGGAATTAATTTGAAGAGAATGGTCGATCGAATCCGCAGATTTCAAGTATTAAACTCACAAATATTTGCTATATTAAATAAATACATCAAGAATAGTGAAGGAGGTAAGTTTAAGAGATGTCGATTTCAAGTAAAGAGATTTTCATGATTGATTTAATTTATTTTATTACAGAATCAAATGTAGAGCATGTAAGATGCTTTCCACCACCTATAAGTCAGCATGCTCAAGGAAGGAATCAAAAAATTTATGATTAAACTTTAATAGTATTCACTAGTTATATATGTATGACATACAATAATACTTCATAAATAATTAACTCGTATTTCGCTTTTAATTTTTCTTTTAAGCATACCCATTGAAAAATAAGCAAATTAAGATTTATTTTATTTTTGAATCTTGATTCATACTCAAGATTATTCATTTTCACATTCAATATACCTAACTCTATGTAAAATTCAAATTATATTAAAGGCATTAAAAACTTTTTACATACTTTTAATGAGTTAATTTAAACCCAATTGTTTTAATTCCATATTAATTTTTAATAATTTCATTTACAGTTACTTAATTAATTTAATTTTCAGTATGGGTCAGGTCTGAAATTTATTTTTAATGTTCCTTCATCTAAAAAAAAGCATCAACATGTTTCGGGCATTTTTGTCATTTTAACTAATTCAATATTTTTTCTTTGATGCTGCTAATCATGAACAAAAATCACGCAAGACTTGAATTTTTGTAGCTAATTGATTCACTTAGAGGAAATAAATTTAAAATCCAAACACGTTTCAGTTTTTCCTTCGTACCATCAAAACTGCTTTATACTCACTCTCTCAACAGTGAAATATTGCGAAAACAACAGACATCATCTTCTAGCGACATTTTATTCAAGTGATAAACTCTTCTAGTTTATTATTCTTTCTGACTGTCTACTGAAATGTTTTTTTGATGCTGAATTAAAGAAATTATTTAAGGAAGTTTAGGATTAAAAGAAAATTTCTTGTGGTAAATAAAGATGTTTATTTGACTGTAAAGCTTACATCATGATATGTATAATTAAATTATTAGCAATACATTTTTAGCGCATTTTCCTCTTGGGAAAAGGACGCTATTATCCGCACTATGTCTGTCTGTCCGTCTGTCTGTCTGTCTGTCATCGCATCTCCTCCTTAGGGTTAAACTTTTTTGATGTGGTTTTTGGCTTAAAATGTGTGTGACATGTCTGGCTACCATGTAACCAAAAATCAGCACGAATGGTCACTTCCTCTGCTGGAACCAGCGTAAAAAGTGCCAAAAATGCCATTTCTTTGTATGTGTTAGTGTGGTCGAATGCACTAAAATGTTGACTTTTCAAAACCTTAGCTGTCCTCGGTTCGAATCCCACCGATGACAAAATTTTTTTTTTGCTTTTTTTGATACTTTTTTGATTTCTTATGACATATAATATTAAATCATGTCATAATTTTCCATTTTCACAATTTTCCCGAGTTTTTTCGACGATTTTTGTTAAAATTTTCAATATTTTCATACAATTTTCATAGATAATTACTTTTTTTTATATTTTTTGATATTTTAGTTGTTTAGTTTTCTATTTTCATGGATTTTTCATAGTTTTTCCGGAAAATTTTGTGAAAATTATAAAAACTTACACTTATATAAAAAAAATCATCAATATAAATAATCAAATTGTCATATAAACATTTCTTAAAAAAGAACATCAGTGGCGTAATTGGTAGAGCACACGACTGATACCGTGAAGGTCATAGGTTCGATCCTAGCCTCCGGCAAGTTATTTTTTTGCTTTTTTTTTACGCTTTTTTACTTTTTTGATTTCTTATGACATTTAATATTTATTTATGTCATAGTTTTCCATTTTCACGAATTTTCCAATTTTTCCGAGCATTTTTTTAAAAATTCTTAATATTTTCATACATTTCTCGGAAATAATATTTTTTTTTTAAATTTTTTTTTATATTTTAGCTGTTAAATTTTCCATTTTCCTAGATTTCCATATTAAACTTACATTTATATAAAAAATCTCATCAATATATATAGTTAAATTGTCAATTGGTGTATACATAAAAAGTTGCAGAAGTAGCTTAAGTGCTAGAGCAAGCGACTCCTAATTTAAAGGTCATGGGTTCGATCCTAGACCGTAGCCGATTCTTTTTTTGCTTTTTTTATTTTTTTAGATTCTATGTCGCATAATATTTTTTATCGGTTTTTTTTTGCTGTCAATTTTAAATTTTCGGTAAATAATGAATGGTTATAGTTAAATATTTGGATTTGTACTTTTGGGGTTTTAGTTCTTTGTTTATTTACTGATCGCGGGAAAATGCGCTTTCGTCGGTCACGAGTGACCACGTTGATACTAGTTTTTGGATTCTATTCATCATCATCAGGTTCATAATCTGGTTCAAAATCATCAAAGTTATTAACAGGCGTGAAAATTTTCTTTGGAACTTCAACTTCAACTGGATTGTCAATTATTTCAGATTCACTCAGGTTTACTTCCAATACCAATTCATCCGAATTTTCTAATGAACTATTATTTTCGACGAAAGGTTCTTGTTGAGGAGCTTCGTAAGGTTCCGATTTTGTCAATCTGCTATAATTAAAAGTAAGGATTAAATCGTTTATATTTTCTTGTTCAGCTGAGCTTTTGTTTGTTGGTACGAGAACTCCATCATCAATATTGGAATCTCCTATTTCTTCCGATGTTATAGCATTTTGATCTGGCAAGTTTAATTGCGATTCAAAACCTTTCAAAAAGCTTGGATTCTCAATAAACTTTTCAATTTCAGAAACAGACAATCCTGACATATTAGTCAATGTCGTGGCAAGAGATACATTATTTTGAAAAGATGTATTTCCAATCAATTGCGATGCTTGTGATTTTTGCATGTCAATAAAGTTTTCCAAATATGCTATACGATTATAAAGTTTCTTGATTTCTTCATCCTTTTGCTGGATCTCTTTTAACAAATGATCATGATTAGCATAACTTTCTTGCTTGTTTCCTTTCTTTTCAATTAAATAATTAATCATGAAATTATAAGGATCTTCAGACTTTTCGGAGTATACAGCATACAACATATTGGTAATGACTGAATGGAAGTGATGTCTCCCAGCATAATCTAAAATATCATCCGCAAAGCTCTTATATTCAGCAACAGCTGCATTCTTTTTTGAACTGCTCTTTGATTTCTTTATTGTCATGGCTTCTTCTATGCTTAATTTCTTTATTTTGCTAATTAAAACACTTGTTTTTCACAAAAGTTAATTAAACTGAAATTTCACGTGTTTTTATTGAAAATAATAAATTCAAACTAAATTTTTGAGCATTGGTCAAGTCCACGAATAAATTTTTTGCAAAAAATCAAAATTTAATAAAATATTAATAATTTCGTAAATCAGACCTTTTTAAAATTAGTTAAAACATGAATAAAACATTGAAATATATAAATTTACTATTATTTCATCCTCCCAAACTCATTCATTTCCAAAAAATTTTGATTTTCATACAATTGTCGATTTATCTTTGGAAAATGATTGAGATATTTGGTCCGATCTAACCATTACAAAGATTGAAAACGTTTCTGAATCGAATCGTTTATATAATTTCAATGCAAAGCAACTTTTAATATGAAACCTTTAAACCAAAAAAATTTATAAGGTTAAGTATGTCTAATTAGTAACGCGATCCTAACGCATGCTTCTCACAGAATCATTGAATTTACAAGGATAATTTACGAGTATACTAGATTAAATGAAGACAAAAATATCAACCTTAATCGAATCAAATTTCACTCAATTGCTCAAAAATGGAACTGACTGTTTTGATTACATACACAGCAATCAATAAAGATTATTGATTCTTCTTATATTAATAACAAGAGAAAAATGCGCTTAGTCATTCAGAAAAACCCAAAACGGAAGCAACGGTATTTCATCCCTTCCGAAAAAAAAAATTGTGTTTGGGTTAGTAAAAGCATGCTTTAAAATTCTCCTTGATTTTCGAGATGTTTTCTCCCGTTAAGTCATATTCATATCAATGACCACGTTCTGACTTGTGAAAAATTAAATTTCATAGATACAATAAGAGCAGGTGAATAAAAAAAGTACAGATTAAATTTCCTTTGGGCTAAAAATAGTATATCAACTAGCTACTCATTTAACATTAAACGAGAATATATGGAATGAATCAGAACTCCCAAGAGAAGTAAAACAAAAAAAAAGTCATTTTGCGCAAAATCTCAAAAGCCTATATTTTTCATTATTTCCCCTGTAAGTTTCCTTTTTTTTGATACTCTGTATCGCGAGAGCATTTATGTCATTTAAAAAGGTACCTTTTGCATCTCGTGACATTTGCATACATTTTCATGTGCATTGTTTCTGAGAGTTTTCGTAAACTGGGGCAATCATAAACAAATTATTTACGACTATTGACTTTACCAGAGATTTTTTTAATTACAGTTTGATGTCTTTGGGGAATTAATTACAACCTTTCTATGTTACTAATTAGCATCTTATCACATTTCCTTCAAATTATTTGAACAGATCAACAATTGAAGAACTTATACAATAGTGTTCTTTCATATATGATTTTGTTCTCATTTTTGGTAGGTTCTCTGTTTGATGCCTCCTGCTTAATATCACAAAATTCATTTGGCAATCATTTTACGTTTATGTTGGACAATCAGTATTAGTATCAAGTATTTCCGAAAATCAGATTAACTCGTATCTAATTGGGGGAATTTTTAAACATTTCATCTCGCCTTTCTATGTCAAACATTTCAAAGCCGATTATCCATCCAGGGGTTTTGATGTTGCTTTAAAAACATTTGTGAGATTCCTAAAATATTTTCATCCATTGAAGAAAAACACAAAATGCCAAATAACGGTCTACATAACTGCATTCTTATCCCATAAAATTATGTAAATTAGAGATTTCCATAAAAAAAAAATTCTGAAAGGATCCGTCCATCCCATCCTATACATCAATTTTAATATAATAAAAAATAAATTCATCATTTAATTGTAATATAAACACAGAAACTTTTCTTCATCCGTTATATGTAGTATGGTCTAAAATGTCTACAACATCAATTATTTACATCAAATGATTTGGTTACTTGTTGATTAATTTAATTTGAATTTTTTACCGAGCTGCATGCACTTGATCTTGATGGTAATTATGGTTAATTACTGAAATTGCCTTGTTGAATATTTACAAGTATGGTAACTGAATGATTGAGTTCTTTTGTTGATGATGATTTTTTGGGAATTTTTGATCGACAATAATTTTTTGCCGGGAAGGAAATAACTCACCGAACCAGGCAATTACGGGCAAAAACGAAAGGAACGGGCAAAACTCGTCCATAAAGGGGAAAATTCCAAATGAAACGGGCAATTTTTTGCCCTGGCCGGGGGGTTATTTTCCATTCAATCATAATTTTTACAAACTCTTGAAACTTTTAATAAAAAAATTTCAGGAATTTTTTAAAATTTTGTTCTTATTCTATATTTAAACAATTAGAAGTGAATGAGAAATAAGAATAGAATCAGATTCATTGCTTCAATTCAACACCGAAATTCAGCTAATTGAATCGCAATTGACTGGCAATTCAGGATCCATTCATAATTGGATCTTGATTGAATAAAAGGGGATTTGCTTAAACTTTTTCAAAGTACAATTGAATCATATTACGCCTTTAGAAAAGCCTGCAATTTTCCTACGACTAAGTACTTAAATAATTTTAAATCATTTATTTGAATTCAAATGATATTTTGATAAATTTATAAGCAATCGGCTTCACCCCATAAAAAAACGTGTATACATATTTGATGACGCTTTGATTACTTTTCCACCGTTCTGAAGATCCAATGATTTTCATATATGTACACATCCGATAATACTTCTCCTATATCCTATCCATAGAAGAACAAAACATTAATTAAAATCATATTTCATAATGCAATACGGTTTTTTAATTTAAAAATAAAACATAGCTTACAACATTATTGAACAGTAATTGATGTATATGTTAGCATAACATAACAATGGTATAGGCTTTAAATGTAAAAAGGAGGAAAATAAAATTGTACTTAAAAGTCGATTTCAAAATTTAGGCATTAGTACTGATGGCTTTTTAATGATCAAATTAAAATATAAATCTTTTAATTCGCGAACGTGGGATACAAGATACAAAATTTTAATGCACAGTGGAAGATGTATATACTAAATGTTAATTAATGTATCAACCCTTCTTTCTTGCTGTATGTTAATTGTTTTCTTTTTCTTCAGTTTCAAGTTTGTTTCGGGATATTCAAAATTTGAAGGAAAGCAAGCAGGCAGGTAAGGTAATATTTCCTTTATTTACATTATTTTTACATCAAATTTAGCTCATTAACTTTTCATTTCACTTGTTGATGACATTAAGGAATGAAGCCTTTTATTCAAAGCTTCTTATAGTATTACTTAATAATTTATTAAAAAGGACTGATTTTCAAGGGAATTCAATCTGTTTTTATTATATTTCCCTTCGGATGGAAAGTCTCATTGTGTAATTCAGCTTTATTTTTGTGTCTGGAAGAAAAAGAACAGTAACGTTAATGACGAGCACACAAACTTTAATATGTGTTCATTGAAATAAGTAAGCGTATACATACATGTTCATGTGGGTAATTCCAGAATAGAATTAAGACATGTTAAACAAAAACTTTGACATGTGAAAGACGCTCGGCAGTCTTTATTTTCTACACCTAATTTACCAAGACTCTTTGCTTCCATTCATTTACGAATGCATTTATTCTGCCTCATGATAGAGGTTTCCAAGTGCTTAAGATAGTGCTTAATATGATGGCTGATATTTATGAATTGTTGAGTCGGAAAAGAGTGAAATATTTAATTTAAGAGGAAAGATGCTTTATTCTCCTTTAATGAATTTGTCAAATTCATCGAATTTGAGTTTGTCAATTTTCTTACCTCTACAATAAAAGTTCCAAAAATATTACTCCAAATTTAGCCTTTGATTTCATCTTTTTCCATGACACTCCATAAAAAGTGCTTAAGGGTTGTTCGATTATGAAGTCCAATTTTTAGTGAGAGGAGGAGTTTGAAGTTGTGTGACAGTATTAAACAATAGAATTTTTTTTGTATGAAGATTTTATAACATAATGAAGGGGAAGGGATCTAAAAACCAAAATTTTAAGTTTTTACGTCATAAGTAAACGACCGTTCAAGAATGAAAAATTCCATTTACTTTAAAAATAAAATTAGGATCCTTTAAGTTACTAAAACATAACTAGTTCATAAATAATGTTTAATATACATAGCATAATATTTTTACATTTTAAAAATTCGATTTTTTATTTCAAACTGAAATACAAGTTAAACATAATTTAAGAATGACTTCAAAAAAAAAAAAAAACTTTAAAAATTTAAGTCAATGTGCTTCAATTAAGTTACCTAAAGTAAAAAATCTTTAAAAGCCAAATGATGTGATTAAAACTTTAACAAAAAAAAAAAAAAAAAAACAGAATTTAACTTCCATCTACCGCTATTTGTTATCGAAAGAGTTACCCATGTAGGAAAAAATTCTAATTAATGAAAAAAAACTTTATAATTTCTACAAAAAGATTCTTTTACTTTTACTTTCAAAGAAGAGATTTCTTTTTTGGAAAATATGTACAAAAAAAGGGAAATGTTTTGCCTATATATAAAGAATTTCTCTTAAAGTATAAACATAATCGAAAAACTTTTTGAAAGTTTTAATGGATCGCCTGAAGCATCACAATTTTCTTGGTCACATTTGCTATTTTTGAAGATTAAATTTCATTAATTTGATTTACACAATAATGAAATTTATAATGAGCCTCAGCTTGCTTGTTTTTTGAGCATTTTTTTCCCCTAATTGAAATATTCAGTATTATAAACTAATTAGGTCGAAAGACAAGTCTAGATAGATTGGATTATAATTATTTTTTGTTGCTAAATTTTTTTGAAATGAAAATCATAATTTAGTTAATTTTAATAAAGCCATATTTTCATGATCGATTGAATTATTTAAAATTTCATCACTTTACAGGATTTTATGATTTTTTTTCAACCGCTAAGGACAGTGGTTAAGGCGCTCTTTGAAGGTAAGAAATCGTAAGACACACATAACATTTTTGAAGTTTTTAAAAGGAATGTGGGTAGATTTGTGAAAAATCATCTGTTCCTTAAATGTCTCAAAATCGCCTTTCTACCCACCTGTTACCATTATTCTCTTTAAAAGATTCCCTTAAAAAATTTTGTTTTCATCTTAAATTGAGAATATAAACCCTTATTTACTTTTTATTTTTTGTAGCATCTCAGCTCAGGATTTAAATTTAAAGAAAAGAAAAATTATTTTTATAAATTTGATCTTTAACGAAGGGCTTCTTCATCTGGCTTCTGTTAAACCATAATAATTTCAGATAACCTGATATATTTATCCAAATCATTCAGAATGAAAATCTTTAAATAATATTTACAACAATCAATGGTGTATAATAAAAATACAGTAGATACACTCTTTTGTACACGATTCTATAGAAATTGTATGTGAGCTCTCGCACATAAAATCGTGCATAAAATTCAATTCACATTTTATTTGCAAATAAGGTTTCCAGATTGTCTGATTTTTCTTCTAAATCTGAATGAGCTCTTAAAATAGCAGATATTCTTTAATATCAAGGTTCATTCAGTGATTTTTCCATTTCAGTTTTGTGAAAATCGGACAGCTTAAATGTTGAAATTCTTTTCAGGTTGCACACTTTGCATAATTTCATAAACAAGAAATCAAAAATCCAGCTTTAAAATTGCAAACAACCTTTAGAAAAAAAAACTGTGTATTGGAATTATTTCTGACCTATAAAAGTTAGCATCGGAAGCAAAAAATCAAATTTAGATATTTTTAGCAAAGTTTTTCATTTACAGTTCATTGTTTTCTATATGCACATACCTCCTACTGTGGTAACATCACAATCATTTTGATATTATTATTATATATTATATAATGTTAGTGGTATGTATGAATATTCAGTTAGTCAATAAAAAGTTTTTCAATATGCTCCCAAAACTGAGACTAAAAAGATTTGAGCATAAAAAAATTAATTGAGCAAGAATTTGAGAAAATCTTTAATAAAATTAAAAGAAAAAAAAGAAATAATAAAAGTATGTTACGTGAGCAGAACTATCATCCACCTGTTGTTTTAAAACATGCTTACACCTTTTTCCCCTTTGTACGAATTTTCTCCTCTTCATTAACTTCCCAGCCACTAGTTGAACTTTGAAAAATGAGAGAATGTTTCAACATTTCTCTCGTCTCAAATCCTTTCCGAGGCTGGAGGATATAAAAGGAGGAAAATCGCGCAATTCAACTTCAGTGCTATCGGAAATATTATATAGTGTACATAAAGAAGGGAGAATTGAGATCAAATTTTTAGCATTTGGTTGTAAAAAAAAAATAGCTAATACATACATTTAAGTTATATTAAATGTTATTTATTTATTTGCGTTTTCAAAGTTAAAAAAACATGAGAAATAAATAAAACATGTGCAATTGAAAAATTAGTGATTTTCAATTTCTCCAAATTTCATAAATTGTGATATTCAAAAAAAAAAAAAAATAAAATAAAAATTAAAAAAAATGTTCGTTCAAAGCTTTTACTAAGGCACAGAGCAAGCAAGAAAATGCTGCATGAGAGTCTATTTTTAAACTCAACATAGAAAGAAAAAAAATCTCATGAAATTCAAACAGGTGGAAGATAGATAGTTCAAAATGAAAGCGATGCAAATATAGTAAAGCTATTATATAATTTAATTTATGGTCTATGATGATGAAGAAAACTTTAGAACATTCACGGTTAAAAGTAAAGACGAAGCTTAAATTTATCATATTTTAAAAATGTAATTTATTTCATTATCAAACATAAAAGTATTGTTTCATACACTCTCATACAAAAGTTTTCTTTGAATTGAAAGCAACAAAAATACAACAGCAAAAAAAAAAAAATTGACGCTTCAATAAAAAATCCCACGGAGCATCAAGGAAAAAAATTTATATTTCGACTCTAACATTTATTTTCTTCAACTGATTGAATTATTTTTGTGATTTGACCAAAATGTAAGTTTCATGATTTTTATTAAACATTTTATTTCACTTTTCACTTACTTTGATGACAGACACCAGCTGAATGATTTATGATTTTTTATGCAGTGTCTGCGAAATTCAACAAAATCCATTATCTTTCTATAAGATAAATATCTTATAATAAAAACCTCTCAAAGATACATTTAACTAGACATATCAACACTCTCTTTCTCCCTCCCCCTCAATATATAGCAGACCCCATTGCCTTGTTTGCTAAAGCAATTTTTCATGTTTTTGCTGAAAAAGCAAGAAAATTAAGAAAAAAAATCAATAAATTCTAGGTACACACAGCTCGAAACATTAAAAAAGATTACAGATTTCATATTGCACATTGAAATTGTTATTCATAAATATGCTTATTAGTGCTATTTCAAATGATAAATTTTAAATGAATAAAAAAGAGATTTTACTTTTTTTGTGAAGCAAACTTAATCAATGATGTAATGTGTGTGTATATTACAATGTTTAGTCATCCATAAAACTATTAAAGTACCATCTTCAGTAGTAAAATTAATCACTCTCAAAAAGCTTTATTCACTCTTTTTTCCATTTGAGAAGACTTGTTCGGAATGATGTTGGGATTCTCTCTGTCATGCACAGACCCAAACAAATATAAAACACAAGACACTCTTCCTTTGATCATCCACTGAATAAAAAATTCTTTTAAAATGGGGTTTGCTTTTTTGTACATTTGTATACACTTTTTTTTGAAGATACATCTCCAAAGGTTGTATCTAACCTTTTTTGAGTGTCTCAACTATGAGGTGACTTTTGGAAAAATTGTCATACCCTCCCAAACAAAAATTTTTGCATCTATTTATTTATGTACGAAAATGAAAATATTTCTTCTTATTTAATAATACTTTATACTTTTCAAAATTAAAGAAAAAGCAACAGAAATGAAAATTTCCCCAGTCCTTTAAGATGGAAATTTTTACATGACTTTTTTAGTAACAAGTACACAAAGTCTTGACGTTTCAAGAGTCTTTGAGTATTCTGAAATAATATTGATATTATTTACAAAAGTACAGACGAAAGAGCACTTGGAATTTGAAAGTAAACCACGTTGTTCTTAACTTTTTTAATATTCTGTTCATTGAATTGTTGTTTAGCCATTTTTCTGGAGGAAATATTTACAATTCCAATTCTTGAATGTTTTACGCTGTTTCATACATTTTTGTGTTACCTAATTTAATTAAGTCATTAAATAAATAAATCTCAACATCAATCCATAAGAACTGGGAAAACTTTATCATAAAGATTTCTTTGATAATAACTTGTACTTCTGTTCTTCTTCAACATCAAACTGAACTGGCTCTTAAATACTCGAAAATTTATGTAAAAGTATGCAAAGTAATTTTGAGAATTTAACTCTGAATTTTATATAGTTCGGTGGAAAAGTGTCTGAACTTTTTGGAACAAATAACAGACATATCATTAAAATTTCTGTTTAATCGCAAGTTAAAAATATAATCAAGACACGACAAGACAAGGCAAAAAGGAATGAATCAAAAGAAACAATCTTGAAAATTGGAAAGTTTGCACAATGTTTTAATTAGGTTTTTTTTATTTTATTTTATTTTGAGTACAAAAGTACTTAAAGTCAGTTAAATTGATAAGGTATTTATGTTTGGTTTCAAGCTCTATGAGAGAAAGAGAGGGAAAAAAATTTATTATAAAGTGTCATTTTTTTAACAGCTTACTTCCTTCGCATTTAGACTTCTCCAGCGTAAAATCCCTTAAGTGCTATATATTTTTGGAAACTGAGAGCAAAAATTGGGAAGTATAGCTTCATGTCATCATTTATTTATACGTAAATAATTGTAATTGTTGTTAGGGTTACGAATGCTATGCGTATTTAAGCACAATATATATATAATAAATAAATTAATAATAATGATGAATTTTGAATTTTCTCCTAACGTAGAGAAAATGAGAAGTAAAAGGATCAATTCCGTTTATTTCATCATGTACGATAAACTTTCGTCTGAAATTTTTTCTACATTACCCGTCTCCCACACATAAAATCATTATTTAGCTTCTACTTCAATGTAATCACAATTTGTGTGTGTGTGTAAATGTGTGTGCGTGTGTTTGTGTGATGTGTGGTTTTGTAAGTGAGTTCACTACAAAAATGTCAGAAAATAAGTTAAGCATAAATAGATACATGTTATAATATACACAAAGTTGTTGGTTTGGAATTTTATATTTAATTTAATTTTCAAGCTAAACATTTCACTGTGTATTATATTATTATAAATTGAGTAGAGTTTCACTCTAAGCACACAACATAAAAAAGGAATCACTATTCAAACACATTTTCATGTCATAAAACCCCTGAGGTTAAGGACTATGTTTTCTTTCATTTGCTCAATTTGGTTAAACAATTCAAAATAATTATATTCTCCGTCACCGTTAGCGGAAATTGTTATTTACCGTTCCAATTTTCTTTTCCATCAACGCTTTTCTCTTTCGATCTATCTCTCTATACTATCAATGATGTCGTGTGTTTCAAAGGATGATATAATCTCTCAGACTCAATAAAGCTCATTTATACTTTTAGAAGAATTGTCTTGGTATATGACTTTATCTCTTCTTTACGCTTGCTTTTCATTTTCATTTTCCTTCAAACGAAGCGAAAATTTTTCAGTAGGAGATGAAAATCGTCAAAGAAAATTAGAGTAATTTAATTAATGACAATATTTATATATGTCTTCATGTGAGAAAAGTGACCGTTATTTTTTTCAAATTTTTGGAAAAATTCACTAACACTATCAAATTTTCAGTACAAAAAACTGAGCAACTCAACTGAGCTATGGTCGGCGTTTGTTTGGTCGATGCTCAGTTGTATGAAGACATATATAAATATTGATTAATGACATACCTAATACCAAGATATATAGATGGGCCAATGTAAAAAAGTTGCCGTTTTTAACGGATAAAAATTTGAAAATTTTAAATTTTTTGTAAACACTAGCACAATGAAAGAAATTTCGAAAATTTTGTTCCTCAAATTTTTGGACTTTTCATTTAATTTTCGTGGGTAAAAAGCATTACAAACGATAGTTTACATGATAAAGTTGCTTTTATAGTTGCAAAAATGAGATCCAGTAAACAAATTTGAGCTAAAAACAAAATTTAACTTAGAAATTTTTTTCATAAATTTTTTTTCATTTGTTTGTTTACAAACAGAAAAAAAGCGTATGGTCGCGTATGGTCGAGCATACTTTGTATTGGCCCATCTATATATCTTGCCTAATACTTTTATGTTCCTACGGTACGGTACTTATCTTAAATTTTAATTTGCCATGAATTTCATGGAACTCAAGCATATTATTTAGTTTATTATGTGTTGAAGTCAGAAAAAAACACTTGTTGCTATAAGATTAATAGATTCTCATATGAGATTACTCATGTATACATGTTATATGCTTGCAATCATCAAAAGATTCTTCAAATTGTTTTTATTTGTAATAAAAATTGTTGAAATTGCTCCCTCGGGTATAATAAAAGCGCATTTTAGATAAATGTGTAAGCAGTAAACGAAGTTAAATTGAAATTTAATTTACGGATGTGAAATTCTTCCAAAATTCTCAAATAATCTGTCATATTAATTATTCAATTAGACCGTACCTTGTGTACGTTTTAAGGATGCTATAAATATTTTATGACAGTTAGTTGCTCTAGTTAGCAACTAGTATTAAAAAGTTAAATTAAAGACAAAGTGAAGCTATTTCATTCGATTGAAAAAAAAAAATGGTTTCAAAGATATTAAATTTTTTTGATAAATTGCGAAAAAAAATTCTTTAAAAAATAATTCAGACATAATGAACATTCTTAATTGTTCCACACAAGAAGACACAAGAGAGGTAGAATCGTAAAAAAAATTCAAGAAAATTATGATTTATACCAAAATGTGTACTTGTATAGAATTAATAACAATGTAATAAAACCTTATTTTCCTGAAGATTAACATGATGCTGAAATAAATTTTCTGTAATCATAGCTTTTTAATAATAAAACGCTCCCCACCATAAACATTTTTCTCTTTTCCTTATAAATATTTGAGAGAGAAATTTTCTCCCCGCTCATGCCCATTACATCTGTAGAGATTGCTTAGACGAGCGCAAAATCCCCGAATATGAAGGAAAATATAATTCAAAAAACGTGTAAGTTATCGTGCAACAAGTGATTTTTTTAATCTTTATTTATACATAATTTATGAGGAAAATTATCATTAAGTCAGTCTTCTACCCCAAAAAAGGTCTTCTTTAAGAAATTTTCAAATCTTTAACCTTTTTCTTAATAAATAAAATGGCAAAAAAATCCCGAATAGTTGCTTCAAAATCAATTCCATCGTAATTTATATGCACTTTCAAAATCAATCCCCAGGAAAAAAAAGTATTCACCTAGTAATTTTGAGCTGAAAATTGATTTGTATGCTGCTGAAGAGATGTCAAAAAACCGAATGTAGACGAGGGCAAATTGGCAGGTTTTCGAGGGTCGAATTTATGTTTAGCCTCTAATTTATTTTTAAAGCACATCAAGGCTTCCTTTAACGGTTTTTTTTTTGTTTTGTATGTTGTTTGTTTGAAGTAATGGGACGGAGTCGTATCAATATCAATTTCCAATGATGAGGAAAGGCAAAACAGAAGGGATGCAATCAATAATGATACAAAATAATTAAAGAAACAAATTATTCCCATGAGATACAAATATCGTAATAATGAGTCACGATAGACTTTTATTTGAAGGAAAACTGTGTATCTGTTCTAGTTTAATATGATGCTAGATTCCAATCTTGACTTTATTCTATTAATATCTGAAATTACGCCATCAGTGTTGATTCTAAAATTATTATTCAAGAAATTTTTATATGCAAATAAAATTAAATACAGGATTTTGTCAGAAAATGCTATGAAGCACAAATCTCATCTGTTTGTGTAATAATGTCTGGGCTATGTGAAATAAAGTTTTGCTTTCACACATCATGTGTGTGTTTATGTGTGAATAAATTTTTATGATAAATGGGATATTAACCCTTCCATTTAAAGATATTTTCCATTAAAAAGTGATGAGGTTCTTTTGTTTTACAGCAAGGACAAAAGATATTTATGATTTGAAAATATTGGTACTGATGAATGATGGAAATTTTGTAATGCAATTATTTGTGCTCCAAAATATCGAAATTAAATTATTCAATGTTGTTGCTATGAATAAAATAGGTCATGCTTAAATTTCAGTTACTCCAATATTAAATAATATTATTATTATGTTTTATTTTTACACAAAAATTGTTGATATGTACTTGGGGAATCGATTATTTATTACGTTCGTTTTTTTTTGAACTTTTGCAAATTTTTCAAAATATTTTTATTCAACGTAATAAGTGAACGACTCATTCCTACAAGTACAGTTTAAGTTTCAATTTCTTTCAGTTTAAGAACAATCTTTCATTGCACAAGTTTTTACATAAAACCTACATAATGCTTTCCTTTTTGTTCTTTTTATTTTATTCCCTTAGGTCCTTTATAAATTAAAAAAAAAAAGAAAGAAAAAAAAAAATCTTTAATAGCAAAAACAAGATCAAACATAACTTTGTTACCGTAAAAATGTCTACGTTAAGTAGATGAACTAAAATTAACTGACAGATTACATAATTATTAAAAATAAATAAAATCAACATCAGACTCATGGTGCGTGGAAAAACTACACTGTAAATATGAATCATGTCAAACATGCGACATTACAGGTCAAGTGAATTTACATTTCAATTCTACAATTTAAGCAGAAATATTCGGAAACAAAACTTGTCTTAATTTTACACAAAATGCTCATTTATTCTCATTCTTATAATGTTCCAGCTAAGGTCTATAGTCTTTGTGCATTATTCCTTCATATTGAATGAGTCAAGACATTTTAATTTCCGAAATATTTCAAAAATTAAAAAATATGATTTCTTGTCTATCTTAATAATGAGCTTGTCTATAAATTATATTATCATTTTCTATACAGCTTTATTTGAATCATAATAGAATGAATTAATTCTGTACAATAATAATTATAAAGCTTAATATCTTTAACACAATTTAGAATTCAAGCGCATTTTCCATAAAAATTTCATTCAATCTTGAATTAGGTATTTTATTAAAAATTAGGTATTTAATCTTTTAAAAAAACGGATGGAAAAAATACATTTGCTATTGAGCATCCATCTTGTTGATATTAAATTTTTATGATCTTTTTAAATATTTTAATTAGGTATTCTTAATTCCAAAGTTTTTATCAGTAAATTTTTTAAATCTGACTAAAATGATAACTTTAAAAATTAATAAATTTAAAAATTAAAAATAAAGTATACCTAAATTAAAATCAAACAATTTTTGCAAAGACAATTCTTTCAATCAGAGGAAAATGCGCTTAATTATCTTAACTTTTTATAAAGTTCATGATTTAAATCAGTTTATTGCACTTTAATTAAATAATGATATTATCATAGAATCTTAATAAAATAATCATAAAAATCTGCTTTAATTTCAAAATAAATGAAGCTTTAAAGCTCTTTCTTAAATGCATAATTAATGCATGCTCATCATTATTTCACATTTTCATCATAACAGCATCTAGATTTACACAGATACAAAATATTTTACCCATTTTTGTAAAGCAAAAAATTCTTGCGGGTTATTGGATCATTACTTAACACATTCCTAAACGAAATAGTATTTCTACTGATTATCGATTGGTAGCAATTTAGATACTAGTCACTTGATGCCTAACAACACAAAGAATTTATGGACTATAAGCAATATACCTTATAAAAACAAAAGCAAAAAATAGACTGTACATTCGCATGCCTGAGGGATGTTCATGTACAATCTATAGATGATTTTATTTGAAAGAAGAAGCTGCCATTTCTTTTCTGTACTCTTCGGGGCAATATATCAGTCGTTGTGAAATATCCAATTGAAGTTTTCCAGCTTAAAGGGAAATTGTAAGAAAATACCTTTCACATTTGACTTGATCATTGACCTGGCATTTGAGTAGTATTTTGACTTTTGGAATTTCACGACGACAAGATCCTAATTTTAACAATAAAAAATTCTGTTAAATATGAAAATTTTATTACCATTCATACAAAATATGAAATGACCTTTTTTCATGTCGTAGGATGTTCTTAAAACCCCCGCATAAAATGATTGCTGATTGGTTACCGCAAAAATGGGTTCGATTTGGTATTATATAGTATTATCACTGCACTTCTTCTGTTTTATTTTTGTTGATACTTTAATTAAAATTAAATCATAGTGATTGAAACGCTCGAAAGTATAGAATGTTAATCATAAGCATTTTTTATGCATGCTTGCTTTTTCATCAAAAGTATATTAAAAGCCACATTTTAGATTAAAAATTACACTTTATGAAAAAATATAAGAGCATATTTTCATATTTTTATTATTTTGCTTTATCATCCTTGTTCATTAATCGTAAAATTTTATTTTCATCATCTTCAGGACTATGACTGCAATATGTTTCGTTTGCAACTTACCTATTATGAGTCACCAAGTTGGTTTAGGTAAGTTTCACACTTTTTTTTCATACATAATTATTATTAATTTTGAGAACTTAATAATAAAAATTTTATTTCTATTTCATCAAGTTTGGAGTGGAGGAAACGGTTGGGATGATTTAATGAGAGAACAAGTGAGTCGCAAAAGCTACTTGTATATTTGAACAGTGATGTATATTTAAGTATCATTTCTTTAAATTCTAGGAATGTGAATCGACAATACGACAGCGATTAGGAGGAAGAAGAGATTCTGCAGCTCAAATTTCCGGTGCTTCACCCCCATCTACATCACCACCCCCAAATCGTAATAGACGAAGAAGTTCTTTAGCACAATTAACTGATATTTTAAGAGAGTGGAGCGGAGGCTCGAAAAGAAATCAGAAACCACCTTTGAACCGTCGTGAAACTTTAGCTGACCTAGCAAGAAGTTTACCATGGCATCGTGTAAGCAATGAGCAATATACTCCTAGCAATGTGCCTCGAAAGAGGCGTGAATCAAGTGCGGATTCTGGAATCAAAAGCATGAGATCAAGAAGGGATTCACATACACCAGATTTTACAAAATCGTGGAACAAGCGGGAAATTACAGGCGAAAAAGATGCACCAGAAGTTGCAATAATCACTGCACCAGAACCTTCAATTCGTAATGGTTCTAGGAGAGGTTCAGGAGATTCAAGTTATAAAGCACCAAGAAGAGATTCACTTGTCGTTCCACCTCCAAAGGTTGTGGCTGTGCAAAAGAAACGTAGAGATTCATTAGCTGCTCCAGAAATTCCTAATTTTAGGCAAGAACAAAGGCCGTCAACAAGCTCTGCAGAATCAGGTCCTCTTTATGCTCCCACTCAAGTCGATTCATCATCTCAATCAATCCTTATGCCCACCATAATAACTAGTACTGTAAGTCCCACAAGTCCAAAATATGAAATAGTCAAGTCAGGCAGAAGAGATTCAACAACACAATGTAGAATAAATCGTCGTGAGTCGAGATTGCAACGGCAAGCAACTGCTTACGATGAATCATGTACACCATGGTCTCGACGTGGATCACAATCTCAGCAGCCAACTCTTAGTCCAAGTGGCGATACTCTTCCCTCTGAAGGCATCAATTTAGGCGAAAGACAAGCGAGACGAGATAGTTTAAGTCCAGATATTAACACATCAAAGTAATATTCCTTGCCTTGTTTATTATAGCTATAAAGTGCATTTTTCATGTACAACTTTTAATGTTCGTGTATCGGGGGTCTTTGATTTTAATAGTCATTTTATTTTTATCGGAACTCATGAAAATTCTTAAAAAATAGAAAAAATAGAAAATAAAATTTAAAACTAGGAAAAATCTTAGTTGTTAAAAATTAATAAAATCGAGGACCCACCTGAACTGTAATATTGTTCTGAATGTTTCACATTTTATGAAATTAATTTTCGTTTGTTATATGAGTAGTTAATGTTTATGTGCTATAATTTTCACTCAATCGTTATTGAGTATTTGTTTATGTGAAAAATGCACACATAATGTCCAAGCTGCTTTTACTTATCTGTTATTGATACCACAGAAGCAGACGTGATTCAAGATCTCATCTGTCTCCTGACAGAAATCACGAACGAGATAATAGTCCAAGACGAAGAAGCAAATTGCGAAGACAATCATCCTCAGCGCCAAGAACGCCGAGATCCCCAGATAGTAGCTGTTGCAGTTCAAGGTATACAAAAATGGTTAAAAAATAATTTCTCTAGTACATAAATAAATTGATTATTTTTATATCGTAGAGATCCAAGTCCAGGTAGACTACCAAATCCACCAATTGAATGTGCATCACGACCGCAAGCAATTAGGAGACAATCAAGCACAACCGAAGAAATATTGATCGCAAGAGGTTTTAGAAGGCAAAGTACGACAGAAGAGATGATTCGATGCCGTAACTTTCGGAGACAAAGTTCACAATCTGATGACGTTTGTCAGAGGTAGGATAATAGAGTTGGAAACAGTCCTTGAAAATTTAGATTAATGCATGCACAATGTAAATAAATAAACTAAAAGAAAAGAAAAACTAAAGTAAATACTTTATTTTAAATACAGATACAGAGGTAGAAGAGGTAAGAATTTGTGTAAGCCATAAATGGTTCAAAAATCATACAACATGATCGAATTCACTGATGCAATTCTTTACAGATTCATGTGCACAAATTATTGATGGAACCATCGGAACAATGACTAGTAAGAATTAAAAAATATTTTCATTTTTCTCATATCGTTAAGTAATGCTTAATTTCATTATATAAATATATATTTTTTTCGGATTAGTTCATTAACTCATGCATGAGTTTTGTGTAAACACAAACCAGAATTTTTGAAAGGTTGTCTGCTGACTGCCATTAAATATTAATGATATTAGGGAAAATTGTATCATTTCACAATGAAAACGGAAGCATGAATTTTAATTCATTTATAATTGACAGCACCCTTTGTTTATACCCAAAATGAACACAATTCGTATGATTTGAGTTTAATTTTTTGATTTAATTTTAATTTCCATACACATTGATAAATGAGAAAATTTTAACTAATTTTACACTTTTCTTATTTTATATTTAACAGTTGAAACGACAAGTACATTTTTTGATTCCTCTACACAAACAGGTAATCGATGCCTTTAATTGTTATTACTATCCCCAAATTAAAAATTTATCAAATTAGCATTTAAACATGTCATTTAATATTCGACATAATTGGCACCCTTTATGTTAAAGTTTATGTTTCCAATATACCCGAATATATTTTTATTTTGTGCTGTGTCGGCTGCCCATATACATATTTATTATTCATCTTTAATTTTTTTTAAAAATTGAATTTAAGGTTTTTTGTTTTTTTCGTAAATCATTTTATTATTTTTTAAAAAATTTTAGCAATGAAAAAAGAGTAGATAGACAGCCTAATTTATATTCATCAAATACATTTTTCACAATTATGAGCTCTTCTTTGTCATTAATAATTTATTACTTTTAGTTTCGATAATTCAATTCCAATAATTTCAATAGCATTTAAAAATATAACCTTGAACCATATGAATGTTTAGAAATTCAACAATACAATATTTCTAAGAATTCTTACAAAAGAGTATATTAGCAATTAGTAATAAAAATTGAAGTTACGATCGACATAAAACATTTTCTTTAAAAATACTGTTTAATACGACACAATAAGAATCAGACGTAGATGATTTTTTAATACTTGAAACAATTCAATGAAGAAATCGAAAGGGAAACAAAAGGATAAGTGAAACAAATAGCATAGAGCACGTTGTCTAATAATTGAATTTATGCAATTAAAAAAATCAATTGAAAGTAAGAGTTTCAGTATTATAGGAAGGTATAAAGGATTAATAATTGAAATTTTGGATTGTATGAATAAATAGTAAAAATGGAATTAAATTAAAGTTCTATAATTTGAAATAAAATTGACACGTCTGTCGTACGCATACATAATATTCAATTGCAAGTCTACAAAAAATATAAAATAGAAAATAAAACTAAAGTCGGTATGTGAACGCATAATTTCATTTAAAAGCAATATCATTAATAACATCATTGCTTATGATGTTGAGGGATGAAGTTGAATGTATATGCTCATATTTGTTTTGCAAAGATATCATACACACCACCATATAGAATGTTGTTGATATGAATGTGAAAAATATTCTCATATTACATTTATTGATACTACAGCATTTCCCAAATTGATAATAATTACTAAACAAGACTGGAAAGAGTCGATTTCCAGTGTCGGGTGGTGTGAAGCTATTGAAAGAAAAATCCACCCCCAAGTTGAAAAGCATCTCGTTCCAGTACATATTTACTATGCATATATCTTCCATACTTCCAAAAAATGGAAAGGTATGGTGCTATCAATTCATTCACTCTTCTATCAGTATGACCTTTTCTTAATTCACTTCTCTCAGTTGAGTTATACACTCCTTACTGTAATGTTGATAAAGAAAGTTACTAAGAATTGAGTTTGAGAAAAAAAAGAGAAAAATTATGCTGGTTTATTTTATAAAAGAAATCAAGTATAATTTTGCAATTTTATTGCGATGGGCTTTATAGATAATTAATATGAGTGAAAGTATTCAGAATTTAAATATAGTTTTTAGTAAAAATTTTAATTTTAACTGTTGATTACAACGAATCAAAGTGTGTATTAATAAAAAAGTGGATTCACGCAGTAGATTGCAGTTTCGGTCTGTTTATCACAACAGTCCAAGAAACACTTTACGGACAAGAAGTTTGAAAAGTAAAAGAATCATTCATTACACAGAAATAAATGGCAAAAAGTCATTTAAAGAAGAAAATAATTCTCTATAGATTTTCATTTTTTTTCCTTCCTTCAAACAAGAAAAAAATATCAAGTTTCCATGTTTAATTTTGAGAGAGTGGAAAATTGGGAAAGATGAGTTTAATGTACATTACAAAATACAATGAATATGTGTGTATGAGCAATTATGCTGTATATCTACATTAAAAAAAATGTTCATCTTTCCCTTGATTGTCTTAAGACAATATTTGCGTTTGAGGAAGGAAAAAAAATCTCTCAAAATTTAATTTGGTCAGTACGAAGAAATTGGCCATAAAAAAAAGCAACAAGTATTGCTGCATATGTAATACTATGTTTTTCCAACTCTCTCTTTTTTTGTGTGTCATTGTTCAAAAGAGAGTTTTTCTTTTCTTTATATTTTTGATTATTCTTCGAGTGAATCAAGTTTATATGAAAAGGTTAATAATGGAATTTTTTAATGTTTCATTCATAGAACAATCCCTTCTCTATGATAATAATATGTATCATGAGGAATGCTTGAGATGCAATGCTTGTGCTATCAACCTCACTGGTGTGAATCAAAAACGAGCAAGGCGATTCAAAAATCAAATTTTATGTGATTTACATTTTGCAGGTTTGAATATATTTTTTTATTATAATACTGGGAGTCCTCGGTTTTAAGAATTGCTTTATTTCAAAATTTGATTCAAATTGAAATGATTTAAAAAAAACTCTTTTGAAAGTTAAAAAAAAATTTAGTCTACATTTAAAAAACTGAATATTCAAACCGAGGACCCCCAATAATCTCAAAATATGCGTATTCAATTTAATTCGTAATAAATTTGAATTCTTTTCCTTTCCTTTTCTTCTTCTTTGTTTCTCTTCCTTTTTATTATTCATAATTTATTGTATTTAGATGTAGCATTAATGGAATGCTCAGATTTCATGCAACAGTTGCGAAGCTTTAAGCCACAATCACTTGGGTCAATAGTAGCGCGACGTAAAAGCTCTACAACTTTAATTTTCCCATTGCCACCACAAGCATGTTCTGGTAAGTTTTATTATTCAGTCCCTATTTACAACTTACGTCCAATATTAAGAGTGTTGAAAAGATTTGGTGTCAATTTTTCGATTGACGTAATTTGCAAACAATCTCATATACGGCAAGGAATTTTTAGTGCATTTTTCATCTCATGACTCATGAGTCATCAGTATGTGTTAGATGGGATGGAGTTTTTATATTTGAAAAATCTATCACGCATAGTTCCTCATTATTATTCATTGAAATATCTTTTAATTTTAAATTTATTCATTTTATTGATTATAATTTCTGGAATTGATTATCATTAATATTATGATTATTGTTGAACACAAGAAGTGCAGAAAAAAATTGTATCAACATGAAAATTTATATGCGGAAAATTTGCAATATCATGAAAATATTCCATCAGTGTAACGGCCAAAAGTGATAAAACCAAAGTGAAGGAAATATTCGTATTATTACTGGCTGTAAGATTCACAACAAGCGTTTGAAATTAATATACAGCTTGGTGTTTGCCTTACAGTGAGCAATGATGTGAAACTTCATCAAATTTTAATTAAATAAAGTTTATAGAAGAAAATATGATGAGATCGTCTTAACGTCCTTTAATTTTATGACGTTTTACGTTAAAATTCAAGCACATTAATTGTAAATCTATAAAGGCGTAAAAAAGATATAATCGTTAACTTGTTTATAAAAAAATCAATTGGTTGGGTGTTTGGATGGAGTTTATGAAAGAATGAAGGAATCTAGACCATATTCTATTAAAATTCATAATATAAGCTTATTATGACAGTAGAGGCTTTGTGGATGGAAAAAAATCACAATGAAAGATACGAAAGCATTTTTAATAATTTACTGTAATTTCCCAAGTTTTATCTTATGCTCCCTACTGTGATGATAAGGCCGATATTGTAGGATCAAAATAAAGTTGTGCAATACATTTTAATTCTTATGAAAAGAGCTTCTACCCACCTATACCGCTTTATCGAAATTTTAATAACAAAGGAACTGTTACTTTATGAATACTTTAATGAGATTTACTAAGAATGTAACAGCTAATTGTTAATGCCAGTCTTTTATTTTAAAATTTCTCGCTTTGGATCTTTGAATAAATTTTCAAAGGCGGAAAAAAGTGTGTCATTGATGAATTCATGAGAACGTGATGAATGAAAATTAAGTCAATTAGATATAATTTATTGATAATTAACGAGTTTGTTAAAAAGGCATTTTTGGCGCAATTTAAAATTAATATTCAATTAAACTTTCAAACAAGATAAAATTGTTCAAGGTTTGAAAGTGTTCAAAAATTAAATTTGATACATATTTGATATGTAAATTTTAATCAAAGTAAACAAAGTCTGTCAAAAAATCAAAGAAAATAACTTAGGTATTTTTTAAATTTAGAATTTTTTCATAATGTTCTAATTGATTATTGCAATTGAGAAGAATCTAGTCACATTGTTTGTTCACATACATATTTTCAATAATTAATTTATTATTAATTCATTAATAAAAAAAATCCTTCAAATGCAGATGAATTTTGTGAAGAATATCCACATGCATTAATACCAACTCCTGGCTATTGGATTGAGTGTTCAAGACAAAAGATTGCGCAAATTAATCAACATGCTTGGGATGACAGTGAGTCAGAGCATGATGATGAGCAGCGGGCGGGATGTAGCGTTGATATACATGACCGTAATTATAGCGATTTATATGAGGATGATGAGGATTCCGATACAGTTCCTCGGAAGAAAACCACAATTGAAGAGCAATGGGAACAACAGCAAAGTTTTGAATTAACATCAGTTGAGCAGGAAACATATGAGAAATATTTTTATGGGTCTGAACATTGGAACTATTTTACAAATGATGAAGATTTGGGTCCAGTTATACTATCAATAAAACAGGAAACATTGAACGGACGTGATCAATTTAGAATATTAGTCAGAGCCATTTCTTATACTGTACACGGTTTGATTCCGGCATCAAGTGTTTTTGCTAATAGGTAGGTCTGCTTTTCAATTTTTTTTTTTTTTTTTTTTGAACAAAATTTCAAATCATTTTTCATCATTATAAAGGTACAATCGTGAAGAGGTTGTTAGCTCTCTAGGGAAAGAAGTAAATTTGAATCCACCTCTGACGCTTGGTCAACTTCCCGATACACCTGAAGAATTGTTGAAATTGGATCAAGTTTTTATAAAATCGGAACTGAAAGTTGGTGTAATCTATGTAAAAGAAGTAAGTTAATTTGAAAATTATATTTTCTTGTCCATAATTGAGCATATTTGTGTTTGGCAGGGTCAATTCACAGAAGAACAAATTTTAGACAATAATGAAAATTCACCAATGTTTGAAGAATTTCTGCAATTGTTAGGAGATAAAGTAAGGTTACGAGGATTTGATAAATACAAAGGGGGTCTCGGTATGAAAAAAAATTACGAAAATCTGAATGAATTTTAATAACGCTAATCTTATTTTCTTTTACAGATACTGTCCATGATCTAACTGGTCTTTATTCCGTTTATACTAATTGGAGAAATATTGAAATAATGTTTCATGTTAGCACACAACTTCCATATGAAAAGCACGACCCGCAAAAACTCCAAAGAAAACGACATATTGGAAATGATATAGTATGCGTTGTATTTCTAGAGGCAGACAATACAGCATTTAGTCCGGCATGTATTAAAAGTCATTTCTTACACACATTCATTTTGGTACGTAGACAATCAATATAGTAACAAGAAATGGTATCCAAGTCATTAAAAATGATATTTTGCTTCCTTTTATGTATAGGTGAGAGTATCCGCGAGAATTAAACGTAAGCCTACACGATATGAAGTTTCTGTGGTAACAAGAGATGAAGTTGGAGCATATAAGCCATATTTGTGGGAACAATCTGTATTCGAGAAAGGACCGATGTTTCGGTAAGGAAAAATAATCAATAAATTGATCAATTGAACTTTTTATAATGTAAGGTCTCTTCTATTCTATAGAGAATGGCTTCTCACAAAAATTGTTAATGGTGAAAGGGCATCATATTCAGCTCCAAAATTTGCTCGAATGCAAGAACGAACCAGATCACAAATGCTTGAAGATATCGTTGCTAATTTAGCAAATCATGCTGAAACTGGACAAATACCAAAGCCTTATAGACGTGGTAGTTGGCGACCTATCGGACACATGAGACCGTCTTCACCATTATTGGATTCCGTTCGTGATCAATTTGAAGGTACTTTTCTTTTTTGCAAATTTCCCGATGCATGAATAAAAATCCATAATAATATTTTCAGACTACGATCAATTAGCAAAAGATTTTACGCGAGTGTTTCTAAATACAGAACCTTCATGCTTACAAAACGCACACTTGTTTGATGTTGTCTTTCTTGTTGGACAGTCTAAACAAAAAGCACGATTTATTGGAGTAAGAGCCATACTCGGAGTACGATCGAGAGTGTTTCAAGTGAGCAATCTAAATTTTTGGACATTCATTAGTCAAAAACAATTCTAATGCTTCTTACTTATTCTAACAGGAAATGCTTTATGGAATACAAACAGGTTTTGGAGGTTCACCTCAAGTTCCCGTTGCAGAGTTATTGGCACGTCCAGCACCAACTTTACTGTCGCCTCAAAACCAGCGTCCAAAAAGTTCAAACTTCCTTCAAGTTCCTGACATTGAATCTCGTCCAAAATCCGTTCCTTCTTCACCAATGGTAAAACGCGCCTTCTCTCGTTTAGGAAATATTACGTCTAGTTGGGGTTCACGAATTAGATCGAAACAGCAGTCGCAGTTAAATGTAGAAGATAAGAAGAAATGGGCATCTTCACAAGACTGTTCAGATAAAGACAACAAAGATCGTTCTTCAAAGGATAAATCCGCAGCAGTGCCTCGTAAGTTACATATTCCCATTACTATGGATTTCAGAATTTTAATATTTCTTGATCCTTACAGGTTTATCAGTATGTGCTGACGCTCAGAAAGTTGATCGAGCGAAACTTGCACAAACGGAATTTACTATTATCGAATTTGATCCAGACACGTTTAGAGTACTCTTAGATTATCTACATACGGGAAGCTGTCCTTTAACATGTCAAACGATACCTGGACTTATATGTGCCGCCGAGCATTACGATTTACCAGAGTTGTTGCAAGCTTGTTTTCACCATGCCAAACAGTTTCTCAGGATTGATATTATTTGTTCCATGTTGATATCGTTAGAGAATTATTATTGGAGATATACGTCAGCATCAGAACTAGTTAATATGATTTTAGGTATTTTTTTCAAAAATATTTTGAACTTCCTTTTTATTATTACATGCTTAATATTGTATTTTACAGCTTTTGTAGAGACAAGGGCGTATGCTTTATTTCAAACTCCAGATTTTCTAAACTTGAGTGAAAGTATGGTGCAAATGATAATGTCAAGGAATCTTGAGATACCAGAAGTTCGTAAATTTGAAGCTATGTTAGCATGGGCCAAACATAAGGTAATACATTCTTTTTCTTTTAATATTTATTATCCTATCAAGTCGATTATTGATGCACAGATCAGTTTGTGACTTTTTTGAATGATTGATTATGAAGTTTAGACCTACTTACACCCAAATTTTCCAAATGATTAATTTCTGTCTCAAAAATTTTACTTTTAGGTAAAATCCAAAGTATCTGCCAAAACAGATGCCAAAGTAGAATTTCGATGTATTATGGAACGTTTAGCAAGAGATTTGAAACTTCATAGAATTTCACCTCAAGAATTAATAAAAATAGTGTTACCGTCTAAAGCCATAAAGAATGAAAGAATATTAGAGACTCTAATGTATCAAGCGAACTCAGGTATGCAGAATATTTCGATGCCATTCATGACTGATTACTGATATAATTACAATAATAATTTTGATGTATTTATTATTTATTTAGGCATGTATCGTATACAAGACAGTTATTTGGAGGCTTGTCAAGAGCGTTTACAGAAGCAAGACTCAAGATACAGTGAATTTGGTGAATCGTTTGATTGTGGATTATAAATATGTTAATGTCTTATTTTTTTGATAAATGATATTCATCTTCAGTTTTGCACCTTTCAGTAATATTTCAATTATTACAAATATTTATGATAAATTTTCTCATAATTGATTGCAAATTATGTCATAATACATGCTGAAAGGGATAAGTATGCAATAACAACGTCTTATCAATCAAAAAAAAAGGAAGGGAAGAAGAAGTTGAGGGGGAGATCGATGATAAGACAAATATTGCAGAGTGTTTTACCTTTATATAAAAACTATTTTACATGCATATATTATATATGTTTATATGTTACTTACTCTATTGAACAAATGTTTCATTCCAAACTTAGTCGAATTGAAGTGTAAAGTAAATTATCAAACAATAATTCAGTTTCATCTGATTTTAGTCTTCAATATTATGAATAAAGGCTACAACAATGAGTCTTAACGGGTATATTCATATGGCTAAATTATAGATCGATCTGGTATGAAGTCCCCACATAATTTTCTTAAACTTTTATTTTCTATTTTCAAAGAGCGACAACAAAAGAAAAAAAAAATAAAAAAAGTAATAAAAAAATGAAATTGAAAGGATGAAAAATTATCGAAACACAAACGCACGTTTAAATTAGTTAAATATATGTGCGAATTTAATATAACGGAAAATAAATAGGATTACAAAGAAAAAAAAATATAATAGTAATTATATACTAAAGTCGACTGAGAATAACTAGAAACAAATATGTGTATAATGTTGAATCTTTTTCTAAATGATCCGAAATCTACATACATTAGTTTTTAAACAAACAAAAAGAAAAAAAAAAGATTTAAAGAAAAAAAAAATGATGAAAAAATATAACTGGCTGTTTCAGTAATAAAAAATTATTAAACATATAGGGTAAAAAATATTGAAATTCGTACAAAACGAAAAAATTTTTTTGAAAGTCCTGTAACTTTTATTGGAAGCATTGCTGATTTCCCAAATTTTTCCTACGACTTTGCTTGTATTCCAAATTTTTTTATTCGAACTTGAAAAGAGCAATTTGTGCAGCATAAAGCAGTAAAAAATCCACTTTATTTCAAATATTGAAATTCGTACACACAAATATTGAAATTCGTACACTCAAATATTGAAATTCGTACACCAAGTACTCACGATTTTTGCATCCAAAACTTGAGAAAAAATTAATATTCTTGCAGTATTTTCATTTGAGGAGGTTTTTATTCATTCTGAGCAGCTTATTCATGCTTTAAAATTAATTTATTTAATTTGTTTACACAAAAACAATTAAAATTCTTCATCGCCTACTATTGAAATTTTGTACGAATTTCAATATTTCTTCTGTACGAATTTCAATATTTGGAATGAGGTGGATTTTTTTCGTATAAGCAGAGCTAATTTATGCTTTGACTTAATTTAATTGCAAAGTAGAGTGTACGAGCAAAGTCATAAGATCTTAACATATGACCAATCTTGAGTTTAAAGGCAATTTTTTCAAGTCTAAAAATTGTGAAAAAATTTTTTTGTAAATTTGTTCGTACGAATTTTGGTTTTGTACGAATTTCAATATTTTTTACCCTATATATTATATACAAATGTTTATCTCTGAATAATCATATTTTTTAATTGAATGATCAATGGAAAATAATTTTTTATATATTTTCTTCGATCACGTGGATTACCTAGAAATTTTAAATAAAAAAAAAATACATTAAGGAAATAAAAAAAGATTGAATGATAGCGATTGTAAACCACAAAAAAGATAAATTAATGTCACCAAAAAATAAATGAAATTAAACTTATTTCAATGTTACAATGTTTGTTATAATAAGCTGATTTAATATAATGATGATTTAAACAATGAGCATTCCTTTTTTGAAAATAAACACCATTAAATTGTATGCTTTGTATATGTTCATTTTTTCTTAAAATAAAGTTTTAAACTATATTATATTAATTTTGAAAATTTTATCGTTTTATTAAAACATTTATTCTTACAGGCTTATATATAGCAGTAAAGGAAACTGTTTTTTTAAGTGGTAAGCAATTGAATTTTGGTTAAAAATAATAATTTTTTTCGGAAATTAATTCTTAAATTTTTCAGTTTTAAGAGTTTTTATTTATTCTTAAAAACTCTAAATGAGTTGATGTCAACATGAAAAATTTTATCAACCTACATTTAAATTTTGAAATGAGATTATATATTTAAAATTTTATTAAACTTTTTGTAATTTTTTAATAAAATTATAAAATTGAATTCCAATTAAAATTAATTTTATGAAAAAAAAAAAAAAAACAATTTTGTAGGCAAATGATTTATTCCCATTTATTCAATTTCTTATTTAAATCCATTTAAATTGTTTTAAATTTCTATTAAAGCATCTCTATTAAAAAGGATTAATAAATTTAATTTTAATTTAACAAATTTTAGAAATTAAGAATTGGGAATAAAAATTGTAAAAAATCAAATATTTTTTTTAAATTTTCAAAAAAATTAAAATGAATAAATTTTTATCATTTTACAGTTTTGAAACTTTAAAAAAAATATAAATGTTTTTTAAAAACTTGAATTTTAAAATTCTCCGATATTTTCAATAATTGTTAAAGAAAATTTCAGAAATGTATTTTTTGACATCAACAGGCTCAAACTTTACTGCTTCCGTTACTGAAACGAAATTTTTTATAACGAATTCCATAATTTCAAACACGTTATGGATTTATGAAAAGTTATTAGGCAAGTTACTGAACATACCAAAATTTTTCATATTCAGCAGCAAAGCATAGTGGTAATTCTGAATTTTCTGAAATATCTTTAAAAAATCAAAAATGAATTCAGAAAAGTTATTGGTCCGTATGATCTTAAGAAATGGTAAGTACTTATCAAATAGCCAAGTGATATTATGTAATTTACACGAATTTAATTGAATTAAGCGATTATTATCAATTTGATTTGCTATAGAATTTTATATTATTATCCTGATGTAATAGATCTAATTAAGTAGTGATCCATACTGTGTTGCATAAATAATTAAGCTTTTAGCTCTTTTTAGTTACTGTGTATCTAATTTAAGAATGTGTTCGCTAGAAATTTGCAAAAAGAAAATTATTGATTGCATAACCAATTCTACAATACAGGCAGAGAAAAAGTATGAAAGTTAAGATAATAGATCACGTATTTCTTTTCTAGCATTGTCAAAGAGAACAATGGCAAGTCATGGACGTCGTCATCCAGTTGCCACAATGAACGATTTGCCAGTTCCACAAGGTGATTTCTTTGCCAGACATGCTGCAAATCAACGCAGATATAATACAATCTTGGCTACTGGAATCCTTTCATTCACTTCAGCATTATATATCGTAAGAATCTTTGACAATAACTTAGCGCATAATTTTTAATTTCAATTACTTTTTTTAGTGGAGTCAAAGTGATAAGATGTCATTGAACTTCTCACCACCAGACACCTACGAATAAGCTGCAAAGTAAAAATTTCCAAAACTTCTGCCGACCTCAGGATACAACAATTTAAAACAATCCATAAACTGCATTTATAAGTATAAATAAAAAGAATCTACATTATTATGTGATTTGATTCTGTTTGTACCTCAAAGCAAAGCTACTTACATGTATTAATTGATATATTTATTTTTTTGTCAAATTTATATACCTTTTTATACATAATGAACCATAATTCAGAAAAAGTTTAATTGGCAAACAGAAATTTTAGCAGCAGTCCTTCCTGATTGGCGGAACAAAAAAAAAATTATAGAATTAAAATTATGGAATAAAAAGTGAAAGTATAATGGATCATTAAACAGTGTTGTCTTTATTCTTCATTAAATATATGTAAATAATAACTTTTAGTTAATATAATAGAATTGTGGATTAATATAAAGTTTAATGTGATCTAGCAATTTCCGAAAAGAAGCTTAATATTTCATCAATAGTAAAGTCTAAAGCAATCATTGAACCAGGATAACATCTTGCAATGTACTCTTCATATTGAGAAAGTTGTGCCAAAAATTCTTCCTGCATTGCTCTCCAAACTACTTGAAGTAAATTCTCTTCGTCACAAAGATGCTTCTCTACCTTTTTATACAGATTTTCTAAACCTTTTTTAACCTCACGTTGAGGATATTGAGCTATCACTTTCCTCAGTTCTTGCTTTGAAAATGCCAACTGATAACTTATTTCAGACTCCTTGATTCCTTGTGATACTTTGTTCTGAACTCCTTCAAAGAATTGCTGCACAAAAAAGAGATATTTAGATCATAATTAATAAGAAGCCTTTACATAACTTACATTTAATTTCTCAAGCGGCCTTCCAAAATATTTAATGACATATGCTCGAAGTGCCTCATTGTATCGATATTTTGCTTCCTTTTTCAAATTTTCTAGTGGAGTTACTTTCAGACGTGCCAATTGAGAATGCATATGATGATAATTTTCCATTTTAACAACTTGTGATGGCGTCTTTGAATGCTCCAATGATAGCTGATTAATAGCTGGAAATTTTGTTGAAATGAGTACTAAATTGTCGAACTTAAATTGTGGTACTTACCTTGGAATATAGCTTCAACAATTTTGACGTACCATTTGTCTAAATCAGTACGTCTTTCACTTTTTCTGAATATGCCTTCAATGAGTGCAGCAAATTCCTCAAAATTCTCAACAAAACATAGCAGTCCACATTTACTTCTTTTTGGAATTTTTGCTTCTTGTATAGATTGTAACTGAAGCTGCATAAACTTGTCAAAGTTTCTTTTTACTTGAACGAGAACTGAAGCATAAGTCATACTTAAGAACGATTGAGCATCTTGTGCGGTCATTACATGCTGATTCAATCGAACAAAAACGTACAATGAATAGCTATAAAAAAATTTTCATTAGATCATGATTTTTCAATAAATCTTAATGTGATCTTACAAAGGATCCAGCTTTTCGTAGTTTAAGATAAAACTTAGTAGTTCACTTTCCAAAATTCCAAACAATTCTCCCATCATCTTTCTAACTTCCTCGTTAATTTTCTTGGGTTGTAGTAATGGAGTGGTCTCTTTATTAGGAGTCGTTGCTGAAAACGGCAAACTCTTAACATTCAATGTTGGGCTGAGAGCATCAAGTTGGAAGAAATTAATGCAAAAAATTTGTTCATTTAAAGCCACAGGATCGATTTCAGTAAGAACTTTTTCTAATATTCCATCAAATCTTTTTCTTTCGTTTGAATCAACAAGTATTGTTGACCATTGTTCTTTTGATATTCCAAGTATCCCATACACAGGCACTTTGACGACTTGCAATTTAGTTTTACTTGAAGACGATACGTTGAGTTCATCATTAATATGATTTTTTGTAACAATATACTTTGCTTGCTCAAAAAATTGCCTTAAATCTCTCTCATAAACTTTGCTTAATGAGCTTGTATAAACTTTCGATAATGCATCATAGGAATTTATATCCATTACTTTTAGTAAGTGCATTAATTCCTGATAAGGACTCAGTTCCTTGTGATGATTGTGTTTTGACAATTTAATTTCACCATTCGATGCTTGTTGATGTTCTCCTAAATCATTTCCCAAATGAATAAATAAGTTATTTAGATGTCTTGTTATTGTATTGCAAAATTTAGATTTCCATTTGTCAAATCGCTTCCTTTGATCTTGAACAGCACTTAGACGAATGAGTGCTGGATCAATTTCTGCAGACATTGCATTTAAAAGAACACGTCCAGAATCTTTTGCAGCCTGAATTCCTTTTATTGATGTTAAATCAGTTTCTGTGAGAGCTATTTGATGAGCATGACCAATATCTAATTGACTAATGAGCTTTTCAAGCTCTTGAAGAAGCTTTAAATTATTCTTATTAGCAATCTCAATCATAGAATTCTTTTCTCCCATTTTCTCCATTGATTCTCTAATTAAGGACATGATTTCTTCATATTCATCCAATGTTCTTTCGACACATTCAACTTCGTCAATAGCTGAATCAATGATTTGTATTAATGACAATACTTTTTCTTCTGCTTTTGAAGTAAGAATACTTTCTACATTTGCACCATCTAATTCGATCAATGTTGATGTCAAATACTCTATAAATTTATCAGCGTTTCCTTAAAAAAAAGTTCATTATTATATGCATTTTTAAAGTTTTTTAATTTAAGTAACTTACTGATGACTGAATTAGAATCTTTTCCAAGCCATTTTTGACTATCAGTTTCTAACAAAACTTCCAGTTCCGAAAGCTCTTTATGTTCATCAAATTCAATAACAGAACTAATTTCATCACTTTGTTGCTTTTTATTGGATTGTATGCCAACAATTAAATCATCATCTACTTTCCATGAATCGGGAATGTTTTTAAAAATTGCTTTATTTGTTATTAAAGGACTTTTTTGAATTGATTTATAGACCATTGTAAGGAAACTTTGTTTCTCATTTAATAATATCGAGGCAAACTGATAACGAGCATCGGTGACAAATTCAAACTCATGTTTATTAGTTTTTACATCTATTGACTTAAATTCATCCAGTAACCAGCTTCTTTTCTTTTTAAATTCCTTATTATCTCCAATTTTAACTTCAAAAATCGATAAGAAATTTGTTTCATTTTGTTGCACAAAAACTAATATGCTAGTCGCTCTAGATTTCTTTGCATTCAATTTACAAACACTAAGTACACTCAATATTTTATATTCGTCTTCACTAAAGCACTCATTTTGCAATAAATTCTTAATTCCAGACATTTTTACAAATTTCAAAAATAATAAACAGACCCAAATGATGACAGTAATACTCAACTTCCTTGCTCCCAAAATAATAAATAGAATAAGAATTCAGCATAGAAGTTTTAATTTTTAAATTAATTTTGACCGTTTTTACTCTTTTAACACTTTGGATTTTAGAGTTCTTTTTTTCAAGCTGAAATTAAATGTATTAGGTACATAGACACAAGTTTTAAATAATTCATTTTATTCAATAATCAAAATAGAACATGTCATGAGCCATTCTTGACTCTACTGGTGCTACTGTGGTTGTCATTGAACCATTTGATTTAATTGCCCATGCTGGAAACTCATTAATTTCAGGATATATAACAGCACCCCATCTGTTAAAATAATTTAAAAATTAATTTGAAAAATAATAATTTAAAATAAAACTACTCACGTTGGAAAAGTAGCCCATACAGTGATCAATGTGAAGATTGTTGGTCCAATACCAGCAATTGCCATATCTTTTGTTCTAATATTTGCTACTCCTGCCACAATAGCATTTGCAGGGGTACCGACGGGCATGTGGAAAGCAAAACTACAGCACAGTGTAGCTGGATACATCAACATCATTGGATGAACTTTTACTGTACGAGCCATTTCTGCAAGAACTGGTAAAATGATATTGGTGATGGCTACATTTGATGTGAATTCAGTGAGAATTTCACATATGATGCACACTAATAGTATCAAAACAATATAATGAAGATTTTGAAAGACTTGCAAGCTTTTTCCCACCATTGCCGACATTCCTGATACTCTTCCTCCTTCAGCAAGAGCAAATCCACCACCAAGCAAGAAAACAAGTGCCCTTAAAAAAATAAAATGTCATAATCTATCTACTTTAAGATGAGTTTAAATATGTGATCACATACCAAGGTGTTTTTGTGTGGATATAATTCCATGAAATCAATGATCCAGTAACTGTTGTTGGTAATTCCTTAGTTGTCGGTTTAAAGAATCTTAAACATCTCCAATTCATAGGTAACATAAAGAAGGCAATTACAATCAAAACTGCAGCACTAGCATCCTTAACTTTCCTATATATGTGTGACAAAATTAGGAAAAATAATTTTTATGACTAATAAGAAGACTGCATGATTTACATACACGTTAAGATTCAAGAGTTCAGGCCACCCTGGCATAAAGCCTGGAGCACGTAAAAAGAAAAGTGCAACAGCAGTAACGAACAAAATAGCGACAATTAGTTCATGAGAAGTGATAGATCCCAATTCCTTATAACGTTTTTCAATAACTTGACGTGCAACTTTTTCTCCTTCTTCTCCAATATCAGCTTCCTTTGCTTCTGGACTATTTGGACGGAATAATCCCATAAACAGCCATTGAAGATAGACCCAAGTTAAAAAGGTATAAATTAACATTCCGGGAACATCTTAAATTTTTAAGGATTATTAATTCATATATTGAAATGAATTAAATCGTAGACATAAACTTACTGTAAAGCATCCATTTTGGAAAATCAATACCATTAGCTTCTGGAAAAGTTGATTCGTAAATCCCTTTAAATGTCAAATTGACACTTGAGCCGACAATTGTACCCACACCGCCTAATTAAATCATTTAAAAATTTGAAATGAATTCATAACCTAATTAGTAAATTTAAATGAGGTACCTAATGTAGCTGCATAACTTGCTCCCAAAAAGTAGCAGATTGTTGTTTTTGATGGCATTGGAGGTTTATCGTCTTCTTTCTTGCCTTCTTCTGGATTCTTTTTATCAACATACATTTTGCAAATTCCTTGACGTTCCAATTCTTCAAGGACAGCTTGCACTGATAAGGATTTTCAAAAAATTAATCAAGCTATAAAATATCTAAGATTTTAAAAATAAACTTACTAATAGGACACATCATAGCGATTGCTGCAGTATTTGAGATCCACATTGAAATGAACATTGTTACTGCGGTTAAACCAAAATTCAATCGACGTTGACTGCATCCAACTATTGAAATGACTTTTAAAGCAACACGTTTGTGCAAATTACAGTATTCGACTGCTTCGGCAAGAATTAAGCCGGCAATGAACATAACCATTGTCTCTTTCATATACATCATGCAAACATGGTTAGTGTCTAGAATGTCCATCACTGAAAAGCATCGAAAATAAACGTAGAGATCTTAAAAAAGATAAAACAAAGGGTAACTTACGTGGAAAGGCTACAATTGGAATCATACCAGTAATTGCCAAAGGAATTGCTTCAGTAACCCAATAAATCGTCATCTACAAAAAACACCAAAACTTTAAGAATTTCTAAAGTTTATACTTTTTGGCAAATACTTACAGTACAAATGATATACAAACATCGAAATGCTTTTACCAAATTCGGGTCATGATTGCTTAGCATTATTGGCAGCAATATCAAAGGAGCGAGAATAACAGTTAAAGATCTCCAGTATAGTCCCAAAAATCCACATAAACGTTCTTTAGGGGTGTATTTCCTTGTTGGAATTGAAAAAGGCTCAATCCTGTCTACTTTGGGATTTGACATCATCAATGTCTTGCGTCTTCAAATTGAAATGTTGAAAACTGGAATGTATGGAGATCTTTAAAATAAAAAAAAATTGTGTTTAAATAACTATCCACTACTATATGAAATATTGAGACAAAATCCTTGTGTAATAGAAGGAACTACTCTCAATCATTGTCTACAAATAACGAAAACCAATTCATGAAATTTGTACGAGAAAAATTTTTATCCGTTACATTTGCATGAAGTTTTAAAAATCTTTAATAAAAAGCTGTTTGAATCAATTCTAATCAAAAATCCAATCTTTACAGATTCCTTCAAAGTATGTTACCAATAATCGAGTACAGGATCCTGCTTTTTTATTGCGTAACTTATAATTTGTTAAATCACTTGTGGAAGACTTTTCAATTGAAATATTGAAATGAATTTTTTTTAATGGTGTCTGCGATCAAAAAAAAATCAAATAAAATCATTCTTGACATCATAAAACAAAGAAAACACTTGGATAGATCAGACAGTAAAAAAGTGCAATGATGAAGAAGACTGCAATAGCTTGAGAGCACTTTAACACTGAAAAATTTAAACTTGACAGTTTAAGTAAAAAAATTTAAATTATCAAAAACTTTACTTAAAGATTTGAAGCAATTTGAAATTTTTTATGAAGCTTAATTTTTTTTAAATAGGTAGACTGTATAAATTAAAAAAAAAAAAAAAAAAAAATATGACAAAAGCAGTTGAAATTTTCAGAAATTTAAATTTTTAAATACCTAATTATAAATGTTTATAATATTTCACGCACATAGTGCGCTGAATACTTAACGCGCATAGCATGTTGGATTCTTAACGTGTGCAGTGCGCAGTGCGCAGGATATTTAACACACATAGTGCGCTGGATATTTAACACACAAAATGCGCTGGATACTTAAGATAGAAGTAAAGTCCTTAACATTTTTTTTTTTTTAATTATGCAATTATCTTTAATATCTTATAAAATTCGTTAATGGCATAAATTTTGCTTTTTAATTTTCTTTTCAAATTCTTGAATAAAAATATTAATCAGCATGCATAATGATAAAGAATATGTACGCTAAACTTCCGCACTAAAGTATTGGATCCATAAAATTATTTTGTAGTTTTTTTCTGGAAAAAAAAATATTCAAGTATTAAAAAGTCGTTGATTATTCACCTAATATGATATATTTTTTATTACAAATTAAAATAAATATTTGATGTTATTTAAAAGCATGTTACAAAGTAAAAGCATCATGATATACATTTTTATTTTTATTATCTCTCCTGTACTTATTCTCGCATTGTAGTGTCTATTTTTTTATCCTAATCAATCAATTGCACTAAATTAAAATATTTTCCTCTTTTTTTTTTAATATAAAGTTATTAGGTAAATTTTTTTATACAGTTTTGAGTTCCTTTTGTTTCCATTTATTTATGCTTGTAACATTATATTTTTTTTTATGAAAAAAAAAAACATACTCATCAAAATCAATAGTTTGTTTTATTAAAATTTCACCCGAGAACAGTTGATTATCAGCATGTATTGAAACGAAATAGTTCGATACAGGTAAAAATATGATGTGACAATTACCATGAAACACATCAAATGGTAATGAGAGTAGTTTGTAAATAAAAATGCAAATACTTGTTTAATGATTAATTGACAAGGGTGATTGCCAAACTGATGACTTAACATCTATTATATCTTTTTCATTCATTCATGTTGTTATTTGAGAAAAATTATTTAATCATCCCAATGTTGAACTTTCAAGTAATGTTGTAACTACTGGAGCTATTGTTGTTGTTGTTACATTTAATGCAGCTGCAGCCGACGCAGCCGATGCATTTACAATTTCCTGAGCCCAAACAGGGAATTCACTTAATTCGGGATATACAACAGCACCCCATCTAAATATTTAAATAAATTAAAAATTCACATTAATTCAACCAATAATTTCAGGTATAAGAAGAATTACTCACGTTGGGAAGGTTGCCCATACAGTGATTAATGTGAAGATTGTTGGTCCAATACCAGCAATTGCCATATCTTTTGTTCTAATATTTGCTACTCCTGCGACAATTGCATTTGGAGGGGTACCGACGGGCATGTGGAAAGCAAAACAACAACTTAAAGCGGCTGGATACATCAACATCATTGGATGAACTTTAATAGCAAGAGCCATTTCTGCAAGAACTGGTAAAATGACGTTGGCAATGGCTACATTTGATGTGAATTCAGTGAGTGTTGAGCAAACGAGACAAATCAAGAATAACAAAACAAGGAAATTTAAATCTTGGAAAACTTGTAGACTTGTTCCCAACATGCGTGACATTCCTGACACTTTTCCACCTTCAGCAAGAGCAAATCCACCTCCAAGCAAGAAGCAAAGTGACCTAAAAAGTAATTAAGACCTTATTAAGAAATTTAGGAATTTATGAAAAAAAATGAAAATTAATTACCAAGGTGTCTTGGTGTTGATGTATTTCCATGTAAGTAATGGACCAGTAGCAGCTGTTGGTAATGGCTTATTTGTTTTTTTAAAGAATCTAAAGCATTTCCAATTTGCTGGAAACATGAAGAAGGCAATAACAACTAAGATAGCTGGTGTTGCATCCTTGACTTTTCTATAGTGAAATAAAAAAGAAAACATTGTAACTTTTATGTCCAAAAATCAATTATTACGAATCACATACACGTTAAGATTCAAGAGTTCAGGCCACCCAGGCATAAAACCTGGAGCACGTAAAAAGAAAAGTGCAACAGCAGTAATGAACAAAATAGCAACAGCCAATTCGTGTGAGGTAACAGGTCCCAATTCCTTATAACGTTTTTCAATAACTTGACGTGCAACTCTTTCTCCTTCCTCTCCAATATCAGCTTCCTTTGCTTCTGGACTATTTGGACGGAATAATCCCATAAACAGCCACTGAAGATAGATCCAAGTTAGAAGTGTAAATACCAACATTCCGGGAACATCTTAAATTTTTATTAGAAAAAAATGCTATAGCCAATGAACTAAATTAATCAAAATAAGAACTTACTATAGAACATCCATTTTGGGAAATCAATACCATCTGCTTTTGGGAAAGTTGTCTCGTAAATACCTTTGAATGTCAAGTTGACACCTGAGCCGACAATTGTACCGACACCACCTGAAATAAAGGCATATGTAACAACAGTTAAGATAAAACCATTTTATGACATTTTTATCATCATAATCAATGCCGTGTAAATTGTTGATGAAATGTGGTCAGCTAAATCAATAGTATGGCACTTAAAAGTGAAGGAATGCAATGCATTCAATGATCCACTGACTCATATAGCCATCAAAATGAATAAAGATAGAAATTTCAATTTACTCCATATCAGTTTTTTATATGTATATAATTTATGGTGCTTGTTGGGTATATTGAGCGTACAAATATTTCTTTTATGGTTTTCATTTCTCGATATTTAATAAAATAAATAAGTTTCAAATTTTTTTTCAAAAGTAAGTCGTGAGACAAGTAATTGATGGCATTTTATCAGTGTTAGTTCAACTCTTTGTTGGCAATTGACTAGATTTTTTTTTCGCACTTACGGCATTTGGGAATTTCTACTTTATCTTTGATGCATGACATGATTAGATATATTAAATGAAAGTATAAGTACCTAATGTAGCTGCATAACTTGCGCCTACAAAGTAGCATGTTGTTGTCTTTGATGGCATTGGAGGTTCATCATCTTCCTTATTGCTTATCATTCCTTCTTCCTCATTTGCTTTCTTTTTATCAACATACATTTTGCAAATTCCTTGACGTTCCAATTCTTCAAGTACGGCTTGCACTGTTAAGGATTTTCAAAAAATTTATCAAGTTATAAAATATCTAAGATTTTAAAATTAAACTTACTAATAGGACACATCATAGCAATTGCTGCAGTATTTGAGATCCACATTGAAATGAACATTGTTACTGCGGTTAAACCAAAATTCAATCGACGTTGACTGCATCCAACTATTGAAATGACTTTTAAAGCAACACGTTTGTGCAAATTACAGTATTCGACTGCTTGTGCGAGGATCAAGCCACCAATAAACATAACCATTGTCTCTTTCATGTACATCATACAAACACGATCAGTGTCGAGAATATCCATCACTAATAATTATGAATTAGAAGAGAATTAGGCAAATCCAAAAACTATGTTTGAGACAACTTACATGGAAAAGCAACCATAGGAATCATACCAGTAATTGGTAAAGGAATTGCTTCAGTAACCCAATAAATCGTCATCTATGAAACATTTAATAAAACATTACTTGAATCTTATAATTTTATGACCAATAAGAAAATAACTTACAACACACACAACATACAGACATCGATATGCTTTGACTAAATCTGGATTATCATTGGTTAACATAATAGGGAGAAATAATATTGGAGTAAGAACAACAGCTATTGATCTCCAGTATACTCCTAAAAATCCACATAAACGCTGTTTAGTTGTGTAATTTCTTAACCTTTTAGTTCTGTTAATTATTTATAAATTAATTTTAAAACATTTTTTAAAATAAACTTAAAATCTTACGGTAAAGCTTCATCTCCATTCTGATCATGCTGAAACTGTTCCATTTTTTTCTTCGCCGGGTCCTCGGGACTTGACATGATTACGTTATCTTTTGGTCTTAATATCAATAGTAATGAATTATGAGAAAAATCGGCAGTAACAAAAAAAAAATCTGCAAATAAAAATTAACACAAACGAGAATATTAGCAATTTGGTGATGTGTAGTATGAAGTATTATGAAACAGGCTGTTTTTAATGTTCTGTTTTTTTCAAATTACAATTCGAAGAAGCGTCATCAAAGCGTTCAGAATAAACCAAACGAATTGACTTTGATCAAAGGTTCAAGAGTCATTGTTTCTGTTAAAAATTGGAATTTTAAGCTTTCGTAAGTATCTAAGCAAATTGTATTTTAGAGACTTCAAATTAACAGATTCAAATACTTAAATTTAATTTATTTTTTTCTCTAAAACTAATTAAAATAAAATCTTGAAAAAAAACTAGAAAAAATAAAATGTTTGAAAACGATCTTGTAGTAAATTCCAAGAGAAGTCTCAATGACTATGCAAGTCAAGCAGATGACAGAAAACTAATGATAATAACAATAATAACAATAATAATACGTCCAATAAATTAGTAAGCAATGTCATAAATTGTACAACATATGATACGTTTATAGAACGAAATAGAGATAGTAATAGTAAAGGCTAGAAATAAATTCAGTGCCATTCATAATGCAGACTTTTTAAAATAATTCATTATTTACATACACATTTTCATATCACATGCTTCTTATCCGCAAAAACTAGCTTTATATAAATTACGCAATAACATCACTAATGCAATTTAATGCCTGGCATGTTATCACATTGTTACTATATATTCTGATTTTTGATAAATCGAATGTTGACTTTGAAACAAGTTGATAAAGATAAAAATAGGCAATATGAGAAATTAACACGGTAGATGTAGAATACAAACAAACAAACATACCTTCTAAAAAAACTGGACTTGAAACGATAAATTCTGATTTAATTAACGTCACGTGTTTAACAGACTCAATGAACAATGTCGAAGGACATTTAGTTGTGAAAGCAATTTAATAGAATTGGAATTTAATTTAAGAATATTTTGGTGGGTGATAAAAAGAAGAAATTTATTGAAATGTCTATCGTCAAGCCAATCGTGAATATTATTAAATTTGTCTGCTTGCTCACATCAAAGATAACAGTTTTCAATGAGTAAAAGTCACATGAATAAAATAAAAAATAAAAAAAAGTATTTTTGTCGCCAGAATCTACACAAAGTTTCAAAAAAAGGAAGCATCATCCCAGCACAAAAATAATATATCTTTGTAATAAGTGAGAGTGAATATGAATTACTGTTGGACAATGTTCAAAAATTTATTCTTACATCAAGTTTGCAGTTAGTAATCATATGGTCTTCAAGACCTTTCTCTACAAACAAAACAACACAAAAAAAACTTTTTTCTCCCAGTTCTATATTTATTGTATGTATTATTGCTTTATTTTTAGCTTTTTTAAACAGCCTTCAAACGTTTTCTTCTTGCGATTCCGTTTTCCTCTCTATTAATGTGCGGAACCAAAATATGATATTTCACGTGGTTCATTCCTTTCGTCATTAAATTTATTGCGAAAGATGTTTTATTTTTACTCAGTGTCGATGCGCTTATCGTTCAACATTTATTTCATGCATTATCAAGCTTGACATAAGCTTACTTGATATTTACATATTTCCAATATAGTAATTGTGACCTCAGTTTTTAATATGTGTGCTTGATTTTCTTTTCTTTTCTTCCCTTCATTTTTTTTTCGTTTTGTTATGCGGCGATTGAAATGATAAAATAAAAAAAAAAGTTCAAGAGATCGACGAGTGATTTGAATTTCAAAAAAATAAAATTTTAAACGAAAGTAAGTAAGTAGAATTGACGATAGAGGAATTAAAAAGTTTTTCATAATATTTAGCGTTATCACTAACTTATGTCAATCTGTTCTTCAAAAATCAGTTGTTATGATGATATTTTTGTGTTTGTTTATTTTACTTTATGGGCTGTTGTTATGTATGATTTTGTATGTAGGTCTCTAGTGCAATTTGAGATAAGGCATTATAAATCATTCTTCCCTTAACATGTATGTAATCATTAATTGAAACTTTCTCCCAACTATCCAACATAAAAAATTCAATTAAATAAGTGTTAACGGGAGCGAATCGATAATTGGTTCAAATATTTTTTTTTTTCTGTTATGGTTTTAATTGATCATCACTTGACTTTCATTAAATGCGTTCAATGATGTTTTTAAGTGACCACTATGAAAATTGAATTACTTCTAGATATCTATTAAACTCGACTATTCAAACAATAATTTATCACTGTCTTCTTAAATCAATTGAATTAAAGGCTCAATTTTTCTATATTAGAGTCAAGGTCAGGAGCAATCAGTCACTTACACTAGTTTTGATTTTACTTTCTGTGCTATGATAACATTCATGGAATGGAATGTGTAGAATTTTTTTCCCATTCATTCATAAATATTATTGTACTATAGATCTATATATAGACATTAAATGTAAGAGTATTATCCAATGCATTTCTATCGATTTTACGGAATATGAAAATTCTTAGCGTTAAGGTTACAATTACTTCCAATCATCTCTCTGACAAGCAAGCATTCAGCTATTAACGTCATACGTGCGCACAAAAGAACAAACATTATGTAATGACTATTCATTCATTAAGTCAAATCTTAAGGATTTCTACAATTTAATAGCACTTTTTTCAGCGCCAAAAAGTTTTTTTTTTTGTACAGAATACGTATATCCATACTTTCGAAATTTTTTTGACCTTTAAATCACATTGTTCCCATTTATAAAATTGAAAAGTAAAAAATATCTAAGTTATCTTTGGAACTTGTACATTACAACTTAGAAGATAGCTGACTTGGAAGCCTAATTCACGATATGAAATCATGTGAAAGTTTTGTAAATAAGAAGAAGCTAAGTTCACATTTTTTAATCTTAATCTCGAAAGATAAAGCATTTTAAAACCATTTTAATGAGTTTTTTTAAATGATTTGTACATAAGCGGGTTAATAATTAAAAGTCAAATAATTTTGATTCTTTTCATCTCTAGCACATATCATTAAAAACGAAACGTGCTACCTGAATTATCACCAGATATTAGATCTTTTAATTTAATTTGCTACTCAAATAATATCGACTCGTGAAATATTCGGGCATAACCAAAATGCATTAATGAATTTCATAATTCAGATTTTTATAAATATATAATTCAGGTAGGCAGGAATATGTGACGTAAATGTCCAAATTGCCTTTCCTTTGGATACGTGATTTCATTCAAGAATATTTCGTTTCTTTTCCTTCATTTATTTCGGCGATGCGTAAATAAGAAAAAATAGTATACTATAAAAACCGCTTCGATGTTCCAAAAATTCCACAATTTTACAATTTAATTTCCAATACTAATCAGTCATTGGGAACATAAATTTTACTCACTTATTGTCAATGTAAATTTACAACTTTCAATCTTTTATTTTAACACATTTTTTCGCAACAAAAAATGAAACTTTTCTAAATAAATGCAAAAGATAACCAACGATGTTGCAAGATAACTTACTTCTGAATAAAATGTAGTGTGCCTCTCTCTTTCCTTCCTAAAAATTGTTGTAGCGGCTGCTCAATTCTTCCCTTTCGAAAAATGAAATTTTGAATTCAAGTTTTTGTTTTGTTTTTCTTTGTTATTCAATATATTTTTAGAACTTATCATTTGTAATATTATATTAAAATTATAGTTTAATAAAACTTGTTGGTAAAAAGTTAATGTCAATTGACTTAATAAATATTTAAAGTAAATATTATTTTTTTTTCCAAGAGCATTTACACTAGATTTGAAAAATAAAAATCTGTTTTGGATTTTCAAAATTTCATATTGAAACAAATTTGTTTTAGTTTTTTTTAGTTTCATATCAAATTTTATTAATTTCATTAAATCATAAATTTGAATCTCTTTAAAAAGTTTAATGATAAAGTTTCAAAATGTTTTTAAATCAGGTAAAAAGTTTCTAAAATTGTGAGACAAAACTTTTTAATACTAAAATCTTCGATATATAGGAATATAATTTAATAATCAGTTAAGCATCAAACAGCTATAAACCAAGTTTAATTTTTTTAAAAATCCAAAAAAAAAAAATTTATGATTTGAAATTTAAAAATAAAATTTTAATAAATAAAAATTTATTAAGAAACTTAAATTGATGTAACGGACACCGTAATCTGAGCAAATTTATGAACAAGTAAGTGAGCAATACATTTTATATCTCGCACATTTTTTCATCAGTGATATTTTTTTAAAAGAAAAATTGACTATTGAATTATACATTTGAAAAATTTTAAAAAAATAGTGTAAAATGATCATTCAGTAAAAGTTATAGTCAGTTAATGCAAAAGATCAACAAAATAAATTAATTTAAGAGCCATAAATGTGATTGAAAAAGTTGGACATCAATTTTATTTCACCAAGATTGCTCATTAAAAAAGTATGTAAAAAGATTTTTAATTCACATTACTTTTTCCTTTCTGCAAGTGTAACTTAGTCTACTTGAAATCCTTCAAGGTTATATTCCATAAAAATCTCATAGAAAATTATTTTCATAATGATAATCTTGAAATAATTAATTAAAATAAATTTTTCATTGAGAATTTAAGAATAGAAGAAGAAAAAAGGTTAAAATATGCTTAAAATTCATTCATGACTGCATAGCATTGATTTTTAACATTTTGAGATCATAAAAGGAAAGTAAAAGTTGGCAAAAATCAACGTTTTCAAAATTTGTCTCATTCTTTACATCATTCAATTATCAGCAATTGGCTGATAACGAAAATATGTTTTTTATAGTCAAATTTTTCACTAAAAATTATTTTTTAACACATTTAAAAAATTTTTTAAGAAAGAAAAAAAAAGCAAGATATTTTCCTTGCACTCAAATCATTCATTTTCATTGTATTAGTATTTTTGCACGTTGATCCAGATATCTTTATATCTTTCGTTACGAAGTAAATGGTGATTTAACGTTGAGAAAAAAAATATATATGCATGTATGTATGAGATTTAAACTTCTTATTATCAATCTCAATATTATTACTTCTTGGTCTGATCACCTCACCTTTCTAATTTTTTTTCTCAACATTATTTTATTTTATGATTTAATTGATTCCAATGCAGTTAGACATTACTGTTCATTGTACCACACTAACGAGATCCTTTGTGAACGTTTCATATTTCTATTCATTACTCAAAAAACTATGAAATTCAATTGTGTCCATGCATCTTCTTCTTATTCTCCTATGACTGACTGCTTTTATGTTTGTGTGAAATTGTATAATAATCACTTTTAAAGTTTATTCAGCAGTTTAGAAATTTTTCAACAAGACATTTGCTAATTTTAACATTTATCAATTTTAGACACCTCTTTATGCTGAAGTAATGACCGGTATAGATGTTGACATTAAAAAGTTCATAAATTAATTTATTCCTCGAAAAAAAAGTCACATTTAACCAACATGGATCAAAGTTCAGACGAAATTGCTCAAACTTTTGAGATTATCGATAGAGCTGAAGCAATTCCTGATTCTGTGTGCGAGAACGATAGCGCGAACAACAATGAAATTTCAACAGCTGACATTCAGCCAAGTCGAACAACAAATGGCGAAAATGACGACGATAATAATAACAAAATTTCTAACAAAAAATACTCAAGAGATCAACTAATACAAATGAAACAAATTTCCGCTACTTTAATTCCAAATTTGAAGAAGGAAGTAAAAAATCTTCTATTCAAAGAAACATCGGAACTTGACAACACACTAAACCGTACATATCGAAATGATGCCACGATGCCAATTTTTGTCAATAATCTTTCAAACCGTAACTATCAGAAGCAGAGATCACAAGAATCTGGTCGAAGATCACAGCAAGGCAATCGTACTCCAATCACCATTCGTTTGCAATCAAATGAAGAAATTAAATTGAATGAATCAGAAAATGCATGGAAACCAAAAAATTTGGCCACAAAGGATAGTGAAAAATCAGAAGAAGAACTTAAAACAGAGGAACTAATTAAGCAATTCAGAAGCATCCTTAATAAATTGACACCAGAAAACTTTTCCACACTCGTTGAAAAACTTAAAGTTTTGCACATTGATACCGTTGACCGTTTGGATACATGTATTTCATTGGTGTTTGAGAAAGCTATAACTGAACCAAATTACGCTTCAAGTTATGCTTCATTATGCAAACAAGTCGCCGATGTATTTATTGTGCCATTAGATCCCAATAATACTCAGCAAAAAGCTGTTTTCAAGAAAAGATTGATATCACAATGCCAACGTGAATTTGAAAAGCATCGCGATAATGAACTGATAAAGAACACTGCCGAACGTTTGAAATTGATTGAGGAAGAAGAGGATCCAGTGAAAAAAGAGGAAATGAAGCAGGAATTTTATTTTGAAAGTACTAAAGTTAGAAAACGTGCTGTTGGAACTGTTCATTTTATTGGTGAACTTTATAAGATTGAAATGTTGACGTCAAAAATTATGCGATTATGTATAAGTCATTTATTGGACTCGTCAATGTGTAGTGAAGAGACATTGGAATGTTTATGCAAATTGCTCGATACTGTAGGAAAACGATTGGAAAAATTGGATGCAAATAAGGTAGACTTATCAGATTGTTTTGCAACATTAGAAAAATTGGCAGATAAGAAGAATCCAATCGGAATTAGTTCGAGAATACGATTTATGATACAGGACGTAATTGAATTAAGATTAAATAATTGGACACCGAGAAGAATTCATAAAGAGAACAAACCGTTAACTATGGATGAAATTAAGCAACAGGTAATATTGGAACAAGCCATAAAGGATATGGATAATAAAGAATCGATTCGTGAATCACAAGATAGAGGTGGCAATCGCCAAAATCAAAGACGTACTGGAGCAATAAATGAAGAAGGCTGGAGCACACCTTATTCAAAGTCACGCCCCGTTAAATTTGATCCATTAAAACTTCCAACAAATGCAAGCGATGATATTAAATTGGGACAGCCTTCAAATTTCCAAAACTTTAGTAACTTTCAAAGTAATAGATTTGCAGGCCTTAAAGAAGAAGATCAGTTTCAAGAGCAATCAAACAGAAATTATAATGGTCGTTTCAGTGGTGGAACGCCAAATATGAACAATCAAAACCGCAATAATACATTTGATAACCGTAATAATCGTAATAACCGTGGAAATAATAACCGTACAGCAGGATCTAAAAGCCTTCAAGCATCTTCGCTTCAAGGTAATCAAGGAAAGTTTGGATCTAGTCGAAACACAAATAATAATGACAGACATCGGAATCCAAGTATGCAATTCTTTAATCGTCAGACTGATCTTCCAATGAAGGGATCAAATACACTGCCACGTAAAATTTCAGCCCCAGCTCGTCCAATGCAATATTCAGATGCATTTATTCAGGAAAGAACCCTCATTAATGATCCAGATAAAGTTTTGAATATCACAAAGTCTTCCATAAAAGAACTACAAGTTAAAGAAATCACAATGGAAGAAATCATAAATAATCTTCGCAAATATAAGATCAATAAGGATTCACTGCTTCAAATCTTTAACTGGGTCTTTGATCAGCACGATAATGAACGTCTAACTTTAGCTGAAATTTTATGCGACGGAGTCTGTAGAAATGTCATAATGGCAAAAGAATTGTTAGAAGCATTGAAAGAAATAATCGAACTTGCGCAGGACTTAGTTTGCGATTTACCACTTGTTTATAGTTATATTGGTCAATTATTAGCTCTTCCTTTAGCAAAACGAATAATTTATTTCAAAGATTTATTGGATATTTCTAAATCACAAATTGAAACAAATAATGGTGAAGTCATACTCAAAAACGTTTTTCGAATCATTGAACAACAACAAGGAAAGGATTCATTCCTTCAGCTTTACAAAGAAGCTAATATAGATTTCCAGATGTTCTTGGATCAAGAAACTAAATTAAATGATTTTCTCAACACAAATGTAAGTTGATTCACCTTTAAAGAATGTAAACTTATTTTAATTCTTATTTTATCTATTTTCATAGAATTTCGGTTATTTGATTCAAGCGGTAGCACCAGAAGTTGTAGCTTTTGATGAAGAATTAAAGAAAGCTCTTGAAGAAAAAATGAATTCAGAGTCAGATGTTGAAGCAATAATACAGTGGATAACTGTAAGTCATAAACTTTTTATTCTTTTAAATCCATGCATTAATCTTTGATTTTTTTTTACAAAATTAATTCCACAGAGCAATATCAAAGAACGTGATAATTCTTTCATTCGTGTTTTAATGGAACTAATCTTAAAACGTAGCATCGAAAAACCATCAGACGGTTCATATAAATTTGAACGTGAAAAGCTTGATTTCGGTGCATCCTTGTTGACTCAATTTGTTGAGAAGAGTAAAGACAAACAAATTGAATGTCTTAAAGTCATACATCACTTTATGAATGAATTAGAACATCCAAGTGGCTGCCTAAATGATATTTTATCATGCTTATATGATAACTTTGCATTGTCAAAGAGTGCATTTTTCAAATGGCATGATGACAATGATCCACTTGAGCAGGAAGGAAAAGGTAAGAATGAAAATATTTATTTAAAATCTAGATTCACAAGGTAGTAACAAAAATTTTTGAAATCTTTCTATTTAGGAGTTGCTCTGAAAAGCATCCACCCGTTTATTCAATACTTGAAAAATGAAAAGGATGATGATGAATCTACAGGCGATGAAAACTAATTATTCAACATATTTTTATGTAATTTTATATGCTAATTATATACATATTCTGTTTATTTCATATACGATGTAAAAAAAATGATCAGCTTTCCTTGTTATTGAAAATAATTGCAAAAAAAAAATAATAATATTCAATACCTAATAATTCATACCTTAACCTTCTTTTTAAAGAAAGCAGTATACAAGAAAGGATTTTTAAAAGAAAAAAAAAATACTGTAGATTTTTTGGTGTTTTTAATTTTTTCATCTTTCATTCTTTTTTTTACTAAAACAAGTGTCCTTAATTGGAAAAAAAAGTTTTTTTTTAAATCGTAATATAAAAATTTTTAGACTCTATCAAGAGTGGATATGCTTTCAAAAATGTCATCAATATAATATTATCTCTTTGAAAGTATACATATTTACACATATATATTGCATCACTAATCATTAAAATCATACATAAAAATACTTTTTTGCTTTTTCGTTCGGGGACTGATATATTGATATATAGTAACGATAAATATTCAAGAAATATTGTTTTTGTTTTTTTTTCTTATTTCTATATTATTTTGATTTTTTATTATTTTAATAAAGGCAAACGCATTGAGTTGAAATTTTGGATTTTTATATTTTTTTCTTATTCTTATCAAAATTATCTAAAGAATCTAAAGAAATTTTTCCAGGCATTTGATTATTTAATTTATCACATTAAAAAAATACTCAAAGTTTACAGCTTTTATCAAGGCAAAAGAATACTTTACGTTTTTTGAGGCAGAACCAGCAAAATTCGTAGAGATTTGATTATAAAATATTAAGTGTGATTTTTATTGCAGTGAAACATTTAAATTTTTTTCAGATTTGAAAAACATGGATATTAGAGGAAGAGAATTGGAAAAAATTGATCTCAAATCAATTATGTTAGTATAAAATCAAGACTTTAAATTCAATTGAAATAGTTAACAATTCTTAGATTTTTCATCTGCACAAACCTGTTCACAGCAATAATATCACATGAAATCATTGTTATGAGTGAGCTTTATTAAGGTTTTAAATATAAGTTTTGGTTAAGTATAATAAAACTTCTTGACTGTTTCGGATGACATTTAAGTACATCAACGTTGACAAAAACATATTGTGAAATAACATTTTTAAAAAATAATTTGAATGAATTATTTTTTTGAAATTGATTCTGAATTTTAAAGAAATTCCGAAACAAATAAATTTATTTTTGTTTGAAAATTAGGTACTTGTTAATTTTTTTCACAAGAAATACATTTGAAGATTTTTTTTTAAATTTGATTCTATGGGACGATTTGGAAATTTTTATAATATTTAATTTAAAAATATTTAAAGCTAACCTTAGGTTTAATAATTAAAAGTAAATAGAAATAAAGTTTTGATTTTTTAAATAATTTTGTTCCAACAATTAAGTAAACTCAGTGATGATCAAACTAATATTCCACAAATTAATAATTTTTGAAGAAAAAGTATGCCTATCACTTTTAGTCAAATTAACTGTCAATCTTAGAAAAAGAATTCATCACAAAATTAGAATTTCAAAAAAAAAGTTTTAAATTACTTTGTTTCAAATTAACCTAAAATGAAAAAATTTTTAAAGAATAGCATTAAGAGTATTTTTAAGTTTCACTAATGAGTAAATAAATTAGAGATGTGTAAATTATTCCGTAAGCCAAACGTTGAGGGGCACACTTGAGAAAACAATGTCCAAAAATTTCTTAAAAACTTTCGCTAAACTTTGAGAAGCTGGTTGTCTCATTTCTTGAACTAACTCGTGGGCATTTTGATTTAAAAATTGGTTAATGACTTCATCTGCAAAGAAAACGTTTTAAAATAAGCAGAAATAATAATTGAGAAAGTGTTAATTGGATATAGATAAAAACTCATACTTAATTGTTGATGTCCTTGATCTTTCACTTTGAATCTTGCACCTTTCATCACGAAATCAACGACTATCTTCTCAATGCTCATGAAAGCTTCATTATTTCTTATAACTTGTTTCCCATAAATCTTTGCAATTGCATTGACGTCAGCTAGACATTAAAAAGTTTTAATATTTTTTTAAGAAATCATTTAAATTTTCACGTGTACTTACTAAATTCGGCAATAAATTCTCCATTTGACAATATTGGAAGCAATAAAACTTGTCCGTTCACTTCGTATCGTCCTCTGGATTTAATTATTGGAATGAAAATTCCCAAGTCTAATCTGAATTTCTAAATAAGCAAATAAAATTCAATTAAAATATTTTCGAGAACACATTTAATTTAATTATCGATTCTTACATTGAAATCACTGCGAACTTCCTTAACAGTAAAATTAGATGCACCTGTGTTGACTACATTCGTAAACAATCCTTTAATGCGAATATTTCCAGCATTATTTTCAATCCCTAGCAAATCAATTTTGAGAGGTTCCATTGGAGGTAGCCCAATTTCCTTAATTCCAGAAATCAGATACGGTTTTAGTCCATTGAATGAATTTTTTAAGCAGGTATTTAACTGTGGATCCTTCCGACTACATTTTTGTATGAATGATGCTGGAAATAAAAAAAAATCAATATTCAATTAGTTTCGATTAATTAGCTGTGTGGGCATTAAAGGTTCAAACTAAATTTTTAGCAACATGCATAACAAACAAGTCTATGAGTTTTTCAAAGTTATATTTGTTTTGAAGGTTTTCCGGTTTTTTTTTTATATTCTAATCTATACACAATTAACTTCCGACAGTTAATGCTAATTCTTCTATATATTATAAATATTTGTATTTGATTTGCAATTCCATAAATTAAAAGCAGATAAAGTAGGATATAGCTAATCTTCAATGTTTGGTTTACATAAATGTACATGCATACTGGTCTTACAAATAGACAGCAAATAAAACTGTTAGGAAATACAATCATCAAATTAAAATCATTTAAAACTTCCTGCTTTGAAAATTAATTGTGTTAATTTAAATTCACATATGTTTAAAACAAATGGCATCCTTGAAATTCCAACAGAATAAAATCTCAAGATAACAAAAAGAGAGCCCTTTGGTGTTAAAGAATCAGCTAGCAAGCATTCATAATAAGGTATGAATCACAAAAAAAATTATATATTTTATTTTATGTATTCAAAGTAGTTTCTGCAAGGTTAATTTATGTAAAAAATACATTTTATTCATACCTTATATCTCTTTGCCTTAATCTTTTTATTTTTGTAATTTTTTTGCTAGCCATGTCAAATCAACCTTGCTGACAGATTTTATTTGATTGTGTAGTAAATTTCAAATAGATCATGCTGTATAAATATCCATGCATTAGAGTTCAATGCATGAACGAGAAATGTTAAACAGTCAGCAGAACTTGAAACCATCGAGACAACAACAGAATCTTAATAATTTATTATTTATAGCATGGAAAGAAGCATAAAAGAAAAACATCAAAACATAATGCACAAAATCATCAAATCGACCTTGATTTCAATTCGTGCTTCTTCTGTAAAATTACAAATTTTAATAGACTTTTTTTTTCGGGTGGATTTTGAAATTTGTGAAATCTCACGGGCAAGTTGAGCAATGGTTACAGATAAATTATTTTATTATAATTGTAAAATGTCTTGGATGGCGAAATTTTCGACACTTAATTATAATCATCCGTAGTGGTTCTTCATAATTTAAGCATAATTTCTTAGTCTAAAGGTCGTGGCTGTATTCAGTTCAGTAATTTTGTCTGAAGCTAGTCTGATCAATGTTTTAATTAATTGCAGACATTTTTTTTCATAGACCTAGACACACAAAAATTAGTAAAAAAAATGATGAAACTTGGGGAATTTTGTTAATCACAATAATTAGTGCAAAATGCAAAAAAAAATAAATAGTCGTGATGATAAGTTTAGATCTGAAGACCATTGCATTACACTCTACAAGGTCACAATTATATTTTGAAGGCAAATATCGATGTTGGGTTGAGATATTGTGCATGCATGACAAAAGTGTGCGATCTTTAATAATTCGTAAAATTTCCAATTTCGAAGCATCGCAGAAATATTAAATTAAATAAATATCATTATTCATTACTTCATCATACACATGTAAACTTTATTGATTAATGAAAAATGCGAAATATTGAGTTATGCAATAATTCAATGGTAGACTGAAATGAGCAAGTAAGTAAGTGTTTCAATACTTTTTTGCTGTGCATTTTTTCATGTATATATTCAAGATTTAATGTATTTTTATACATATGAGATTTAGTGTATATATGGCTGAAGAAAGAAGCATTACCTACTTTTTGTATACATAGAAAATTGCTTTCTGGTATTTTTTTTTACATTTTTTTGCAATACTCAATGAACATTTTCTATGTAGCATGAGGAAATTCTTTTTGTGCTAACATCACCAAACAGTTGATTCACTTTTCTTTTCTTTAATATATAATTTTACTTACTATCGAAATTTTGTGCTAGGACACATCCTAATAATGTTGTTGATATAATCCACTTGAATGCAAAACTTGATGACATTTTTTTTGCTTGAATTAAAGTTTCTGCAACTAATTTAAGAATTTAAAAGAAACTTTTTAATATTTTTTTAACACTTGAATTTTTTGGACTAAAATAATTTTTTATATCACTATATTTCTCATTCTTTCTTTAACTTTCAACTGCTGTGAAATTTAGAATAAATTTCTCAAAAGTAGCTGAGCCACAAATAGAATAAATGTCTCAAAAGTAGCCAAGTCACAAATATACAACTTTTCGCAATTTCTTCCAACGTACTTTAGTCAATTGTGAAATTAAGCGCGAAACAATTTTTTTTTTATTTTACTTCTTTGAGCAGCAATGAAAAAGTTTAAGCAGTTGAAAAGTTAAGAGAGAAATAAGGTTGAGACTTATGTCGAGAGCCTTTTATATAGCAACTGCATATACTCATTTTTACTTTATTTTTTAGAGATTAATTTACTCATATATTCGCTTGCTCGCTCAATTGAGTATTTTTTGACATTTCTATGATCCGTCATATAGAAAAGGTATCGTCATATTTCTGTGTAAGCTGCTAAGCATTAAGAACTTAATTTATAGGCAAATAAATTTAAATTTGAATTTTTATTATTGAGAATCTATCTGTCAGTATGAATGACAAATTTACAAATAAAATAAAAACAAAAAAAATAGAAGTTTAACAAAAATATGTATATGTCTGGTGCTTGTACGTTAATGACGTCCACGTTTGAGGGAGTAGATTGTATTGTATTCCAAAGAAAATTTTAAACCAAAGATCGAATAATTCAAAAGATGTAATTTTTGGATGATCCAAATCATGTTAGCATGTGCTTGATAGGAATTTTGTTCAGAACATTGTTCCAAATTACAAGAAAGATTTTCTCCAATTCATATTGTAAATCTGTCTTGAGTTCTGCAAAAATTTGCTTAGAATTCTGATTGAGAAGCATTAAAAATGAAGCTTCCAGTTCTTTGTTGCCGTTGAACAAATTATCCAAGTGAATTCTTAATTTCTCAATGTCCAAAACTACTCGCATAACTTCCAAATTAATTGCTTCCTATATTTTTTTGTAGAATAATAATTATCAATGATGAGTAAGTGATAAAGTATGTATAACTTACCTCGGGCAAGTTTTTCAGATTAAATTTTGTGTAAATAGTCGTCTTTACGTTTTTCAAAAGTATATTAACATTTCCATTTCCGACAATTGGCAATAACAATATATTTCCTTAAAATAGAAATAATAAAGAAATAAATAAAATTGAAGTTATGAAATTTATTTAAAAGTTTTATTTCTGCGGAAGTAGATCGGAGTCATTCATTCATGACGTCCAAAAATAATTTTGGAGGGAGATGTGACAAAAAAAAAAGAAAAGTAATTTTACAAAATTTTGCGGTATAAATTTTTTTAATAATATTTTGAACGTCATCCATGAACTATCCTCGATTTATTTTTAAAACTTACCCTTCAATCTGTATGTTGAACTAAGACGAAGTTTTGGAATTTCCATTTTGAAATTCAACAATTTCTTTTGCATATTCAAATAGGCTTGTGGTATTGAAGCATTGGAAGCTCCATAAACCTTAACATTATCAAATCCACCTTCAAGAGTTATAATTTGACCAGCAGTTCTATGTACTTTAATTTCATTCAATGCTAGAGGATCAAATGGCTGTATATCAGCTTCCGGAATGCCTCGTACGATTTTTGCTACAATACTCTGTAAAAGATCTTTAAACGTCTAATAAGTAGCAAAGAGAAAATGAGATACTAACTATTTTTATAATTCTCACCTCTAAAACAATTGTTTTTATTTGGATCTTGACGACCACAAGGCTTTATCCAATGCACTATTGAGATATAAATTGTAGGCAAAAAAAATTACGTAAATGGAAATGAATCATACAATATTGATTTTTGTATTTATTTACAATTATCATTTAGTTGTTTGTTAGGAATGGATAATTCTTGAGCTGGTAAAACTTCTATTAAACATACTGATAAGAAAATGATTAGTTTCCTCATAATTTGGGTTTGATTGTAGAGAGGAAAAATGAAGAAACTAAATCGTTGGAAAGTTAAAATAATACTGAATGGATTTTATTGGAAATGAACAGCATTAATGATATAACACATTTACTATGCTTTCTTTTTTAATGTGTATATCTGTGAAATATATAAAATGAAATAATGTGAAAAAGAAGATAGACAAGTATTCGATAGTTTTGGAACTAAGTTGTTGATAGTAGACGATCAATGGAACTTATTCAAGAGTAGCAAGGAGATTCCCGTTGACATTCAAAATTATAATGACTCAATCAAATTATGTCTATTTTAATTTTATTAAAATATACAAAATTTTGCATACGCATAATCCAACAGAAAGTTCAATGTCTGGTCTGTTTGATATGCTTTTGTAGTGTCATTGAATTTTCGTCTAAAATTTAATACATTAAGAAAAATTTGGTTCTTAACTAAAAATGAAGAAGTAAAAGAATTGATAAATTTTTAAATGAATTACATTAACTTTTCTTTTATTTTTATTTATTTTTACTGTTGTTCTTATAAATATATTCTACAAGGATTCCAATAATTTTTTAAATATTTTTTTTTTTTTTATTACATAAATAAAAAAGATTGTAAGTCCAATTCTTTTATTGCCTTAAAAAAGACTTTCCACAATTTTCGTTAAAGTTCATAAATGAAGTTTATTTCTTTTTGAAAAATATGCAGCAGAACAATAAAATCTACATGAACTTATTTTTTTCATTACTTTTTCTAGACATAATTAAACATTATCTATGTTCATGCATTTATATTATCAAACATTACTTTATGTGATGCATTCATGCCTTTTTTATTTATTTATTTATTCATCAAAAATTTGGTTCTATTTTATTTATCAAAAATGTTAAATCCTAAAATAAGTGAGATTTCTATGCGCTTTGAAAAAATATTCAGATAATATGGAAGTTAAAGATGTTTACGACATAGTTTTGGAAAATTCCATTATCATCATCATCATTGGTAGAGAAACACAATGAAATTTACATCTTTAGACACCATAAAAGCACAAATAAGGTTAGATAAATTAATGAAAGAACGCATTCCGTCCATTCAGGGGTATTTAAATTCCTATGCAGAGGAAATTAAAACTTTTGAATAAACAGTTAATAAATTACAACCGTTATAATACGAACCACAAAAGTAATCATACAAATAAAAATTCAAAATATAAATATATATACGAAGATCGAAATTATTCTTTTTGAGTATACTGATCATTTCATGGACAAAGATTATCTACGAAAACTTAAGAATCACATAAATGAAGCTTTTTTTTTCATGTTCATTATTTTATTATTATTGTTTTAATAAAATATTCCAAATATTGAATTTTTAAGTTTTTATAAAAACTGTTTGGATTTCGCTAAGGAACAACTTGTGTTCTATGCCTTATTATATCATATCAAAAAATGAGTAGAATGCATGAGAAATTGGACTTATTTATTTCCTGTAAGTTTGCATTAATGATTAAAATTTTCAGTATTGGGATCTGTCGTTGATAAAACATGAAAATAAATTTACTAATAAAATCATCTCCAATCCTTTGAGTTTGAAAGCAAAGTGAATCCAAAGTGAATTTCAGTTTGTTCAATTCAAAGGAATTTGAGAAATTTTTCAAACTAATTGATAAAGAAAAATTTCATCGCCTCTTATTTTATACAATTTTAATTTTTTTTTATCCTGACCGCAATGTGAACTACAGAAAATTTTTACAAATCAAATACTTTTATACATTTTTTACATCCTTTATGTAGCTTTCTGATAATAACCCATGTTGCATGTTTGCAAGTATAAAGTGCAACAATTCATATGGATTTTAATTGTTTTGGCAGTTTTCTTTTTTATTTCTTTTTGTTTTGATTGAAAAATAATAAATTTATTAATATCACATCATAAAAACATTTTGTTACCGTTAGCTATGCATAGCCAAAATTATAGTTCATTTCGGATGAAATGACACCAATTTTTTTTATCTTCTGTTATTTTTTTCTTTTTTTGTTTTCCGTTTTTGATTAAAAATTATATATATACATAGAGCCAAAATTTTTCATATTTACTTTTATTCCTTTTTTCATTTAAATTGTTTGTTTCTATTTTAAAATGAAAACAAGAAGAAAACTTTTTACAAAGACTGTTTTATCAACTTTCAGTTTTATATTACATTTTTCTTATCCTCGAAATTAAAGAAATAAAATCTGACTTTTTTTCAATCGTTCCTTTTTACATCCAATATACAGAATGTTATAATTTTTTTTGAGGCGATGATAACTTTTACGTTTGAAAGAAAAATGAAAGCTAAAGAAGCTTAATAATTGCATTTTCTGTATCTCGTTCTATGTTTTGTTTCTTTCATTACATTAATCTTTAAAATTTACACCTAAGAATATTCACTTTAATTTTTTTTCTTAATAACTTTAAATTCAGGTTTAGTGAGGATTTAAGACAATTATAACTTCCTGAATCTTTTTTAATCGATCGAATTCAAATCTTTTGTACGTTTGTATTTTTATGTAAGAAAAATACGTATGTAAATTCATACTTTAAAAATTTTTGATTCGAGTCGAAAAAATTATGATTTTTGAAAACTAAATATGTTTTAAATCTTCAAGAATCCTGATTTTCATATTTTCAAAAATTATTTTTCATTCATTCTTACTTTTATTATTATATTTTACTCAAAATGTCATAATTTAATGAATCGTTCAATGATTTTATTTACTTTCTTTTGTCAAAACAGAATTGTAGTAAATTGTTGTTGTTTTAATGATAGGAATAATATAAAGAGATGATAATTAAAAATAAAAATAATAATAATGTTTAAAGTTTTAAATTTGATACTAACTTATATCATACATAATTAATTAATAATGAGAGGAAATGAAGTAATTTACTTGTTAAACTTATAAAGTGATATTTTTCCTTTTATATTTTTTTCTTCACAGATTTGACTTAGCTGAGAAACACAGAAAACATTACGAACTCTTAACAAAATGCTGTTTTAGTTTTAACATCCAACCTACATTGAATTTCATGTTCATATTATTATTATTATTATTTATATGTATATTTATGTATAAGAGAGCATTATATATTTTTTTCATAAAAATGTCAAATTTTCTTAATTTTCTTTCATTTTCACATTTTGTGCATGAATATATTTTTTTAATCAGAGATATATCAGATGCTTAAACGATTTGTAAAAAGGAAAATATAAATGTTTAAACCTAATATGTTTTTTCCCTCGCTTTCATTGTAATTAAAAAAAAAAAAGCTTTCAATAACATTTAATTGTTTCAATAGTTATTATCATAGTAAGTTAATTAAGGTATTGGTTTACTCTCAAAAGAAACGCTCACTTAATCTTGATCATTGAATGGTTTAAATGTAAATTATATGTATATATGTATGTTATCTAAATTCTTAGTCTTTTACATTCTACAGAATAGTAGTTTTACGAAAAAAATGAGAAGACATCTACATTTAAAGTGTATTTTTTTAAATATTTATAACGATATATATGTTATCCTTTCAATAGCAAATATTATGTTGGTTAAAGAAAAAAAAATGCTTCATTAGCTTCAATCATCATGTTTTTTTTTATAAAGAGTAGTGCTAGCATATGCAATATGCTGTCATTTTTCATTGATTTCGCTACATACTAATTGAAATGCAAAATACTATGTTCAGAAAGAAAAAAAATAATCCTTCTTCAACCTTAATCTTTCTTCTTCTTGTTTTTTAATATCGTTAAAGATGTTTAAAAATTTTTTAACTCGACTTTTTTTCTTTGCTTACCCAAAATGCTATGAAGTTTAAGTAAAATTAATTTATATGCCATTTGCACCAAAAGAGCTGGCTACCGATTCCGTATTTGTTGTTGCTGTTGGTACTGTACTTGTTGCTGAAATAGACCCAACGCCGGATTTCAAAGAAAATTTTTCTAATTTCGCAATTATGTGCTTGCCATAAGTGTATTTGCGCAAAGAATTCATGTGTGGTCGTATTTTATGCAGTAAAGTTTTACGCTGAGTAGGTTCTGATACGTCAATCATTTTTTGGACAACATAATTAGCATATTGATCCTTCATCATTACTTGAAGTCCACTAGACATGATAATAAATAAACAAATAAATATATCATATAATCATTAATAAATCTTCAAAGAGCATAACTTTGGATATACTTACGTATCATTGAACATGCAAACCTCGTCAATCAACATATTACGTTCAGCTCTAGTTGCATGAGTTACACACTTTTCTACAACGTTTGAAGCAAATTTATGCTGTGACAAAGTTAATACTTTTCCGAGTACTGCCTTAATAATACCAGATTTATCTTCAGGCTTTCCGTGTTCTAAAAAAATATTAATGTTAAAAAATCAAAAAAATTATTTTATATTTCATATAAAAAAAGATTATTGAAAGTACAATAAATTACTTACCAAGAACATGCTGAATTACATAATTTCCATATTGATCTTGTATCAACTTTTCTGTATTCATATGAAGTTCCGACAATATTGGATTAGTTTGCTCAGAAGTGCAGTGCTCTAGAATTCTTTGAATGACTCTACATCCATATGGATGAGTGCTTAACGTAAATATTTGTCCATTAAATGCATTGATTATAAATTGTAGTGCATTCGATTCGACACATTCTATGCATTTCTGAACTACATGGTTTCCATTTTGATCTTTTACGCCTACAAATAAATTCAAATTAAAAATATTGTAAGATAATTAATAAATAAAAAAAGATGCAAGGTCATATGGACTCACATTTTAAGACGTGCCCTTCAAGTTCCTTGACAATTTCTTGTTGTTGTTCGCTAGGAATGCTTTCAAGAGCTTTTTGAATCACTCTGCAGCCATACATTTGAAGTGCAAGATTCAAGACATTGCCCTTAACTTGTGATGCAAGTGCAGAGCGTTGCTCTTGAGTTCCATATTCGAAAAACTTTTGAATTACATAATTTCCAAAGACATCCGTCATTAAACTATATGCTGAGTTAATAATTTCATTGAACACCATTTGCTTTTCTGCTGCAGTAGCTCGTTCAAGTTTCTGTTGAATGAATCGAGAACCATGCTGATCTTGTGAGAATTCAACAATATGATTTGAGAGATCGCGAAGTTGTAGATTTGGATAGCGTTGATTACGAAATTCTTCGAGTAATCGAGAACGGCCCTTATTTTCTGCATTTGCAGCATTGTTAGGGGCTGCGCTGGGAATTGAGACAGGAATATTCGATGGATTTTGTGAGGAACGAATGCCACCACTATTTAACTTTGAAAACAGTGAATTACTTGAACCAAACATTGTATTTGATGCATTTGCTGATGTTGAAGTAGGTAAATTACCGACTGACAACTGTCCAATATTTCTGTATTTAGTCTCTGCACCCGGAGCTCTATTAATAATATTTGATGGAGGTGGTGGCGTCAAAGGAGCACTAATTCCAACAGGTGAACTGCTTGATGCTCCTAATGATCCATTGAATGCTGTAGGCCATTTTCTTATTGAACTACCGGTCATATTTCCCGAGCTATATTCTAACGATGGACTAAAAGCTGATGTATTTCTATCGAAAGAATCTCTTCGTGTTGTTAAACCAGTGTTTAGTTGAAGACCTGCAATAAACATATACATTAATCTTCTTCGTCCTTTTTCTTCATTTTATTGTTCACTTTTTCTCTATACATGTTTTTGTCAAAATGATTTATGTAATAAAAAGTAATAAGTGTTAAGTAGTGAATAGTAGTAATTAAGAAGTACCTGGACAAGGACTGTTCAATGAATTGAAACCTGCGTTCAGATTTTGAAATCCTCCGACTATTACGTGTAAGTTTTAATTATAAATGTTATTAGTATTTACATTATTATCATCATTATTATGCATTAGTTTAACAAAATGAAAATGTGTTAATAATTAATGATCTAATAACAAATTAAGTTAGGCATTATGATAATTTTTGAAAGATGTAGGAATTGGTAGAAATTACAAAAAGAAAAACACAGTTGGTAAGTAAGTGAGATAAGACTAATGAAACCCAGAGTAATGTTTTAGTACAACACATGATTATTATTATAATAATTCATGAAGAAATAATAAAAATTCATATATATGTAAAATATAAGAAAAAAAGTGGTAAATTGTTAATCTCTTACCTCCAACATTGTTATTATTTTGTTGTGAGTAAATAGTTTGCGGCGTACCTTGTTGTGCTGGCTGATAGATTTGCGGTGGTCTTGGCGCTGCGCCTGGTACTAAAACAGGAGCTGCTACTGGCGGAGCGGGACTGACAAGTCTTATTGGCGTTCCAGTTCGATGTCCCATCATATTAATTGCACAGCCATTCTGATCGTAGAATGTTGGCTGTAAAACCTATTAGAAGAATTAATTACATATGTTACAAAATTTGTACAACAAATGATCACTGATTATGCTTTTTATATTGTTATAATCATTATTGTTATTGTTCTTGTTATTATTATTACATTTTATTTTATTTTTTTCGTGTTGACGTCATGAACTGAAATTATGGAAATCATAAATTAAAATGAAATGTTTTTGACGCATTTCTTTAAAGTGAGTAACTAACGTTTCATGTTTAATAGAATTTTTTGTATTTCATTTCTTTCTACATGAACAAAAAAAAAAGAAGGGCAAAAAGAAAGAAAGAAACGATACTTAGTGTGATTTACATTTCACGAACAAAATTACAGAGCTGCCGAAACGAAATAGCGCGTGTTAAATATTATAAGGAGACGTAATATAGTGAAACAAATAAAAATGTCCAAAAAAATAATACAAGGACAAGAAAAAACCTCATGAAAAGAAATGAACAAAAAAAAAGCCAACCTATATATATTTTTATATGTATATACACTGAATTAATATTAAAAGAAAAATTTACAGTAATTTATAAAAGTTACGAATAACAATAAGAAAAGAATCATGGATCATTAATATCATATTATATTCTATGTATATTATTATTGTATATTCCTTGATGAATTTATAGCAGAACAACTAAATTTATGCATTTTACAATTGTATTAAGCTGTTTATTTTAATAATGACTACTTACGAAAGACTGATTTTCAGCTCCTTGTGATGGCGTTAAAGGTCTTCTTGGCTGTGTTCCTTGCTGGGGAATCAAACTTGCTGGATAAACCCATGGAGGAACTCCATAATATGATGGTGGAGCTAACATTGTTGCCATAAAAGGATTTCCATCCTGACTTGGCATCATATAAGGGGCAGCTTGTGCTTGTGCTGCATATGCGGCATTTTGTTGAGCCAAAAACTGCTGTTGGGAAGCAGTCATCGGTAGAGGTGGCAAAGGTCCATTTGTTGTGTTTGTCAAAGCGGGATTTTGAGATCGTAGCAATTGCTAAAAATATAATTGAAAATCATTAATCATTAAAGTAAGTATTCATTCATTATCATATCGCTATATGTATGGTCTCATTTAAAATAAAATTATAAAAAGAAAAATGTTTGAGGGAAATGATGAAATAACATCAGGAAGCATAAAAATATAAAGTGGTGATATTAATGAAAAACTTAGCAGCAAGCAGTTCAGTTTTCAGTTTCTTCACCTTCAAAAGAAAGTTTTTCTTTTTCTTTTGTTATTACTTTTTGGATTTTTTGTATCTACGCAAGACGCAAGTTTTCTGCATTTTACTAACTATTCAAGTGTGGATAATTATCCGCAAAGTTTACCACATTGAATAATTAGAAACTACTTAGCTTTCAATTTTCGTTTAGTTTCAATCAATAAAAAGAAAAAAAAAACTGAAAAATTGATATTTTAGTTTTTCAAGCGAGTCTTGTTATTATTTTATAAATTTGTTGTAAATTGTTTTTCCTCAAAAAAATAAAAGCAAAGGAATTTCTTTCGTTTTCTTCACTTTAATACTAAAACATTTAGGTTGCGTGACTTGGAGCTGTGATTCCCCCTTGAATAAGGTGCTAGACTCATGCTTCTTTAAATAACACAAAAAAAAACTTTTAATTTGCATTATTTGGGGTGAGATATATTTCATGTGACTTATTTAAGTAAAAATTCTTATCACCTCCACTATATAATTAATAATCTAGTAATTTCCAAAAGAATGTCTACCACGAAAACAGAAATACCCTAACTTTTATTTTTGTTGTAGTGAATGAAGAAGGTGAAAAAGGTAGAATCATTTATAGCGCTTAAAAAGTATGTATAAATGAGTCCTGAACATAACAAAAAAAAAGTAAAGCAATTTTCATTTTCGATCGCAAGTCTATGTACGAAAAATATCGATTTGTTTACTAGCCATAATATGTTTCTTATATAAATAGCAATGTTTACCCCTATTCTTACATGCTTTTCATTACATTAATATTTGTAAGTGTTAACTTTTCGTCGCTTTTATAGAAAAACTTTGTTAAAGAATATGCATTATTGTGTCACTTAATTCATGATCAAAAGAGAACATGACAATGTTTCTTTTTTTATTTTCATTGCTGTAAGTAAGTAAGTAGCTAAATGTTTGTATAGGTTTCTATTACAATGAAAAACGCACTGCATGTTTTTGCCTATCTTTTCAAACGACTTTAATCATGTTTTTAAAAAGAATCAGACCGAATGATATTAAAAATAAAAATATCATTTCTTTGCTATGTTCATTATCCTGAGCTGTATGTATGTGTATGTTTTATATATTTTTTTAAAATGAATTTTCCTTCAAAGGAGTGGTGCCATTTATTACCTTAATATGGCTATATAAAGGTGTGTCCTTAGCTAGCATAAACTTTTGTAATGATTACGTTCTACATTCAAATTAAAGGAGAGTATAAAATGGAATATATTTGCAAGTTCTGGCGATTCTTTGGACATTAAATGAAAGAGGAATCATTTGATGCGAAGTGTTGTAGATTTTCTTCTTTCATGTTTGAGTTATGAAAAGTACTTTCATTTTTGTGCAATTAAAATTTTTGCACTAAATTGCGAAACAATTTTTTTTAAAAAAATAGGTATATATCAGAAATATGAAAAACAGGAAATTTTTTAAAAAGTAAAAAGCTATTCAAAATCACAAATAAAAATATAAAAGTTGCGAATCGTTTAAGTTATTTTAATGACTTCATTTTATGTGCAAAATGTGAATTATTCCCTCTTTAACGCATACTTTTTACTCTCAATTAATTAATAGACACCACTTTATATCAGCGCTTCCAAACCTTGTTTCGCCAATTATTTACGATTAATAAATTAAGATTTTTAATATTTTACCAAAAACTTATCAAGTGGGAATGAAATTTTTTTATCCTTAAGATCTCATTCTAATTATTTTAGAAATTTATATGATTTACGGTTATTATACTCATGCGATGAGAGTAATAAGAGTATGTGAAACACTGATCTAAATTATTAATAGGCACTCAACGATAAGTGCTAAAATTTGTTCCAAATTTTCAATAAAAATAAATTCAGCTCATCAAGTTGCACATTAATTATTGATTCGACGCATATTACAAAATGATGATGAACAGATAAATAAATAAATGAGATACATCCGACATTAAAATCTTCATTTCCAATTGACAATTCAAGTAATTTAATGAATGAAGATAGTAAGCAAGCAACATATGTATCAGAAAAAAAAATCGATTTTGATGTTCATATGTGCTGGTATACATTTATACAATATAACTTCCTATTGTATATTCGTAAATCAATTTTTATATTTTGTCTTGTTATCTTATTATATACTTGTGCCGACAATATTATTAGGGTTTTGTGGAAGACATGTTTGACAATGTGCATGCATCGATATTAAAATAATATTTAATAATGAAATGATTCCTCTACATTCGTAAGTATGCTCAACTTTTTGTAATGATTATTATTCTTCAAGAGCCCGTTATATAATCGGTCAAAATAACGGTACACATTTTTTTTTTCTTCTTTATATTCGCATTTAGTTGTTCTCATTTTCTCATTTTACTTACACTTCATACAAATAACCATTTTCAAATGAACTTTCTTTCTGGTTTAAGATCCCAGCATTTTTTTTATATTTCACTTTTTGCTATTCTTTTTAAGTAGATTATGATTCTACAATAAATTGACTTTTTGCCTAGTATTAGAGCCAACAAGATCACCACCTTTTTGTTTTTATTTTAAAATTATTTTTCTCAAAAAAAAAAAAATAAATATTTTCTTTGTAGCAAGACGTTTTAACTTTTCAAACATATTCTAAGATGATAATTATCTATTCTGGTGTAATTTGCTCACTGTACGTTCGTCTTTATGATCTTGATTTGAAAATTTTTAAAAATAGTAATTTCTCATTGTATTACAAACACGTTATTCTTCATTTTTCAATTTTTTTTTCTTTCTTTTTTTCGCTTTTTTTCATAAATTTAGTCAAAAGAAATTTGTGATGAAAACCGGGAAAGGAAAAATTATTCAAATAAAATAATAACTTGAATTTTTGTATATGTAATAGACTCAAGATTTATAAGATTTTATAAGCAATGAACTTTAATTGAATTGGTTTAAGTATAAATTATTTAATTCAATAAAAATATTCACTGTTACACTTACAAGTTGTTCCTTAATCTCTTTGCTATAAACTGGCGAAAGCCATTGATGTAAACCAAGAAATCTTTTTTGTACTATTTTTAAGGTTGGAGCACCTTGTGCATAAGGTCCACCTAGTGCTGTTGTCATTTGTGTTCCCTCTAAAACTACCATTTTCACATTGATATTTAAATAATAGCTCTATCAGTCCATATGTTTAATAAAGGTCACTTTTGAATATTTTCTTATGTCTTTCTCGTTAAACTTTTATTATTATTATTATTATTATTTTAGCTTTAAAAACTATTCAAGGCAAGAATATTGTATTGAAGCAACAATATCAGTAGAGTGATGTCGTCTACACTTTTCTTTTCTCTCTCTTTTTATTTTAAGTATATAACGTTTTTTGATAATTCATAACAATTGTCTAGAACACTGCAGTTGAAGATCATAACATTCTAATGTAAACTTCACTTATGTAAAAAATGTAACATTTCTAATATACATCTATATCACATTTAAATAAACTTAGGCCACTTATGTTTCTTATTTATTTTTTTCATTCATTCATTCATGTATATATATTATTATTTGTTCTTGCTGTATGTCTTTAAAGTATGTATTTATTATTGAAGACTCTTAAGTTATGAAAGCTATTAAATTCTCTCTAATTGCGTTAATTTTTGTGCCATACAGTTACTCAACTTTACAAATAATTCTTTTTTAAAAAAATTTCATCTCAATTTTTTGACGTTTCTGTTTTGAACTAAAGAAAAACAAAAAATAAGTAAATAAGTATCTTTCTCTTCCTTTATTTTGTATATCACATTGCTGCTTTTATCATACATTCATATACTTTTGAAATGAGGTCACTACAATAGAATTTTTCAGTCCATCAACTTTCTTTTGTCGCTTTTTATTCCCAATTATACAAATATAATAACACGTTTATGACGTAGGATGTTTTAGGGACATAGATATCATTAAAACGTAGATATATATCAATAAAACCAAGCGATATAAAAGTTGCATAAAAAAATAGACTTATAGACGTATACTTAGATTCCTCAAGATTCTTTCGTTCCAACCACTATAACAAATTTGATTTTCAACATTTCTTACTCTTTTCTTCTTCGTGGAAGTATATCCACTTATACATGTGTGTATATTTTCACAAGAAGTTTCAACATTACAACAATGAAAAAAAGAAAAACAGTTAAAATATGTACATTTTCATATATGGCTGAGCGGTTCGATGAACTCTCTGTAGAAAATTATACAAACTTTAATCATTTTTCATACTTTTTTTTCCATTGAGTAAGTGAAGCAAATATTCTTCGTTTTTGAAATAGAATAGATTTCAGAACTTGTATTCTTATTTCACTGATGTGAAACAAAAGAAAATGAAATGCAGAAAATAAAACTGTAGCTTATGTATTAAACTATAAAAGTTCTTTAAATATGGAAGTTCTCTTTTTCACATTTTTTCGTTATCATTGTCGATGAATTTTTTTTTCTCCCTTTTTTCCAGTTAGATAAGAACATTCTGAACACATTAGTGTTTTTTTTTTTTTTTTTTTGAAAGGAAGTCCTGTGTATTTTACGCTGCTTTTATGACAAATACGATAAGAATTTCATTCGAATACAAGTATCACACATTATTTATCACAAAATAGTTCACATATACATTTACGATCATAATGATTTTACAGAATATTTTATTTTTTTTTTCAGATTCAGCAAATTATCAATGACTACCGTACGTCTTGAACAAAAAAAAAAAAAAAGAATTACAGTTAAGTGACTGAAGAAAGAAAGCGATGGAGAGAAGAAAAAGAATGTGACATACAAAAAAAATCCGAAAAAAAATTAATAAAGTCAAAGTTATATTCTGTTTTTGTTGTTTCCATTAATCATTAATCAATATAATTGATAACAATCATCACACCATTAATATTACTACTTTAATAAACAGTATTGATAACTTTTTTAATTCAATGAATTATGAGTCTCGGAAAATCAATTGCCGAGACTTATATTCGTCACTTGAGATTCTTTTGCAATATTTACTTTTTCTTTAAATTTAAATAATAAATTTTTCACTCAATTTCTCCAAAAAAATATTAATTTAATCTTTCACTTCTTAATTTCTAGCACTTTAATTTGCCTTTAAATATGTGGCTAGTTTCAAATTCAATTAAAACTAATTAATGAAATAGTAATAAAAAGAATAATGAAGACTTGCACGATACACTTAAAGTCTTTTCTTCGTAAACGCTTTCGTGACACTGAAAGAGCTGAAGTCAAGTTAGAAATAAAACACTTTTTACAAGAGTATAATACGAACAAACTGTAAAATTTCTCTCATTCTCTATTTTTTCACAATTACAATGCTTTTAACGTTTTCACAGCTCTATACGGCGAAACTGTATGCGGACTGAGGTTACTGAGCGATGATTAAGAACTAAAAAATGTTTTTAGTATCGTTGTGTATGGAAATCCTTTAATGTCTCAATTTTCTTCTATTATTAATTAATTTTTAGATTTTCTCCAAAGATTAATTACGCGAACTTAATTAATTTACATGGAAATAATTATTGCGTTTCAATTGGATTGGTTAAGTTCATTCCATACACATAGACCGATATAAAAGATTGAATTATTATGCTTAGTTCCAATAGACTTTCTTTCTTTCTTTTTTGAGCACACTTTATCACTCATTCTCTCTTTCCACTTCTCAGAGAGAGAGCAAAAATGTATTATTCTCCCTTATAGCTTACAAGTAAGTACGTATAGCATGCATATTGTGGTTGTATGCAATTCTACTTTATTTAATGGAATAGATATTTCATATATAACTGTAATCTCACTTCTTAATTCTTTATTGCGTTATCAAATATTGTTTATGTATTCATCGTCACTTTACGACTCTTTTGTTGATGATATTAGACATGCATTCTGACTTTCTTTAAAGACATGTCGAGACAATATGATAAACAATATTACTTCCATTCTAGAATCACTTTTTATGAAAGTCTTTTCAGTCACATTATTCAAATTGATTTTTATGAATTACAGAGTGCCAAGTTAATTTAACTCTCAAAACTGTACATTCATTAATTTTATTTTTATTTTAATAATTAATCGATCGTATAAATCCCTAATAAACATACTTTTTTTTGTTGTTTTATTCTTCGAAAGAGCTTTCGTACAAGACTGAATGAAAAAGCATTGTGACAATATTTTTTCAACGAAATGCTTTACTTTTTTCTGTGTTTTGTTTTGTTTATTTATGTATCCAAAAATAATCCCTTATATTTTTTTTTGTCATATAAAAACACATAAAACACGTTATGTGGACGAAGTATGTACTATATTCGTGTATAGAAACATTATGAATGCAAATGTCGCACTTTAAATGCCGACAATAACAATCAGCACACAAAAAAAAAAAGTTTGAAGTTATCCTTAGCAAATGGTAAAAGTTTAAAGGATGAGTTATGTACAATGTTAAAATAAAATAAAAATTGCAACAAAATAAAAAATTAAGCTTTGCAAAGGTTTAAGAATAGTCAGTAGGAAGGATTTAATTTTTTTCTTGGGTGAGAATGTTTGAAAATGGCAAAAGTTGAATATTAGTATTATTATAGATTTTTACGCACCTCATAATTATGTTGTTGTTGCTGTTGTAATATATTTGCTGGAGAATCGTGACTTTGCCCTACCATTGGATTCTAAGTTAGAAATTAACAAAATTAAAAATACTAGGTATAATTTTTGTTGACTTTTTTTGGAAAGAGATATTCGTGCTTACCTGAACCATTCCACCATTCATCATATGATGACTCATATGTTGTGGATGAAAGGATGAAGATCCCATTTGTTGTTGATCATGATTATTTAACATGTGCTGCATCATTGGTTGCGAAAATCCTCCAACATTGATACCTTGTTCAAGTCCAAAGGAATTTCGTGCTAAATGCTCTTCTGCTGGAGAAGGCTGGCGAGATCCAGGAGTTCGGCTAGAAATAATAAAATAAATTAATTAAATATATTCATTAACACTCTTAACTTTCAAACTTACTTAAAACCTTTGTCATCATCAATTCCATTAGTTGTTCCATTAGAATTAGGGTCATCTTTCTTCAATCCATTAGTTTCAAAGGGAGATGCAATTTCTTTATCGTCATTAACCTGCATTCATAAATAATATATAATATAATGTAAAGAGGCAATAGTGATTTAAAAATCATAAAAATGTCCTTACTTTAACTTCGTCAATTTTCAAATTTCTCAATCGAGAATCTAATGCTAATGGGCTTTCTTTGTTTGTTGGGGAACCTCCTAATACATATTCAACCATTTTTACACCTAATCCACCCGTTGAATCGCGAGGACTAAAAATAAAATTTATTTTATTGAGTAATATGTTTTACAACCAATTTTCATTGTCATTAAAATACCTTAAAATTCCAGTCATGGTGTCATTTCTTCTCGGAATTAATCCACTATTATCTTGTGTTGACCACATTTGTTGTTCTTTTGTCCATATAGCTCCAGTCTGAGGCTCACTTTTTGGCCACATTTGATGCTCGTTACTTTGCAAAGGCATTTGCAAAGGTGCTAACGGATTTGTAGTCTTAATATCCGATTTGTTGTCCCATAATTTTTTTGTAGCAGATGAAGTTATCTGAAATAATAATATTAAATATTTAATATGGTATAAAAAATTGAACAAAATAGCAATGTTTTTTAACTTACATTACTTCTCGATGGTAAGTATTGATTTTGTAACTGATTAAGATGATGCGGTGGAGGAGCATGCTGCTGATTCAAGTAAATAAATTCAGATGGAGCCTTCTGGAGTCCATTCATTGGATTCATCATATTATGGTCATACATTGGAGGCGGTCCTTGAACACCATGTTGATGATGGGCAGAATTGTTCATATTCATTGTTTGACTGAGCATAGTTGTTGGATTCAAATGATTAGATTGTAGAGGATTTGGTATTTGTGAAGGATGATGATTTAGCATTGGTGGCTTAATAGCATTTTGCTGATTTTGATTACCAAACGGCGGTTGTTGTTGTTGCATAGTCGGTTGATATATTGGTGGATATTTCCATTTTTCTTGATTCTAATGAAAATATCATGACATATTTAAATTTGAAAAAATCATAAGATTAAGGATAAAAAGAACTTACATCGATTATCTCTTCGGTTCCTGCCCAACGCTTAGGCACAAAAGCCGCAGGAAACTCGTTCTCTTGTGAAGGATGATGAAAACCATAACCGACTGCAGCATCGTCTTGCGAGGTTCTTATTTGCGGACGATTGCTTGGATCAGAGTTTTCTTCGTTTCCTAGAAGTTTCATTCCAGAATTCTTTCCTTCTTAGGGTTTTCTGATAGTTTCTAAACAATTACAGTAAAAAGTAAAAAAAAAGAAGATTGTTGTATGTTTTTGTTGTTGCCCCATAATACAAATGAATCAAATGGAAAGAACAAAAAGAAAAATAAAAAGAAGAAGTTAAAAAAAAACTGCTCAAGTTCTTTCGGCAAAAAGCTTATCCTTTTTAAAAGTATTAAATTTACACTTTTTTCGCAACACTGCTTACATTTTTCAATCAATATGATATACATAAGTGCTTTATTAAATACTAATCATTATTTTAAACTCACATTAACTATTTTTCACTTAAAATTTCGTAAAAAATTAACATTTGTCTGCACAAAGTCAATGCATTATTGGAAAAAATTCAATGTGTCTGTGACATAGGGGATAATTTTACTGGCATGTCACTCGACATTCTATGCCTGTTTCGCTATTTTTTAAAGTCAAAATTTAATATTATGAACTTTAATCAAATAATTAAATTTATTTTTATCACTTTAATGACATATTTAAAAGTTCTAGATTAATCAATTAGACATAGTCATAGACATGTTGAAAATTTCTGAACTAGACGTACAGTATGGACTGTTTTAAAAATGGTGGGTTCTTTTTCTCTTCTTTCTTTTATCTTTCGGCAAATATAAATTTTAAGGAAATTACTTAAATTACAGCCTAATAGGATGAAAAATGACTAAGAATTTAATGTGACTTACCTATTTTTATTTAATGTTCTTCAATATGAAATTTAAACGTTTTATATATGAATAAAACATAAAATTTAAAGTCAAATTTATGCGAGGTAAAATGAAATAGGAAAAAAAAGTTCTAAACAAGCCAAAAAAATTTTAAAAATGTTCTTTATCTCTTTTTCACTTAATTTAAAGTTTTAAACATGAATACTTCAATACGTTGTTGTTCTAGCAAGATAAATTTATTGATTAAACTATTATTAATTGTGAGAAATTATGATATTTCAGTCAAAATGCAGGAGAATTTATTTACACCGATAATATTTTATTTACAATAAACTAGTTCAAGCGCCCGTCAATCTTTTTCTCATTTTTGAATAGTTTCGAATTTTCAAATTGTCCGTTAAAAAATATCCACTTTTCGTCTTGCTCATCTCTATACGTTCTCTTAATCAACTTTTCGAAGACATGATTGTTAATCAAAAATTAATTTTTTAACATTTATTTTCTTTACAATATTGATAAATGTTGATTTTTGATGAATTTTCATTAAGAAAGCTTTCGAGCATGGCAAGTTTTTCGATGAATATTCTATTTCTGTTGCAGTTATATTTTCAATCCTTTTTTGAACGTTTATTCCTTTCTTAACTTACATATTATAAATTAAACAAAATTTTGCATAAATAATTTTCGAAATTTGAGGTAGGTAGCTAAAATAATTAATTCAGATTAATGGAAGAGATAAATAAAAATACATAGAAAATTGTTTTGTATAATTATTAACGAAAGGTTTAAGATAATAAAATTTACTTCCTAATTTTGCAAAATTTTCGATTCTTTATAAAATGATTTGACCGTTTTTTCTAGTTTCCTTTCTTTTAATGTGTTGCTAAATTTTAATTTAGGTAAAAATTGAAAGAGTTTGTCAGTTTTTATCTACAAATTGTTTTAATTTAAGTATATAGTATGTATACATAAGTTAGGTCGTGTTCTCTTAATTTGTTTAATTTTTGATGGAAAGGAACTTCAGGCTGTTTGGCAGTCTTATGCAAAATGAAATTTTTTAATGTCAAGATTTTGTAACAGTTTTGGGATTTTAAAATCTAAATTTTTAATTGAAATCATAAGTGAATGACACCACAAATCCATCACTTGTATTAAAATCCTAAAAACAATTGACATGTGCGATATCAGTTCATCAGCTGTCTTTATAAGTAGATACTCGACGAGGCTGGTAAAAAAATTAGGTAAAGTTAAAAACGAATAAAGTTAAGGTATGTAAAATTTTTTATCTTTATTTAAATATTCTTGTGTTCTATTACATGGATTACATAAATGAAGTTTAATGTGAACACAAAGTAACTGTCGATTGGCAAAAACAATCATTTGATGAAACAAAAGAAAAAAAAAATCTTGATTTTTTTTATATTTCTTTTTTTAAAAAAGCAGCAAGTATCATTGATTTAATTTCTACAAGACTAGAGATATATTATTATTTTATTATTTTTTGTTTTGTTCATTTTTTTTTCTTTCTTCTTTTATGAGTGATGCTAAAAAATTTTCGGAATGATTTTCATCTGTTTTCTTCTCTTCTTTGTTATACAAAAAGCCTTTATTACTTTTTTTCCAATTATGTAAAAGATTATTAATTAATATTATCATACTTCTTTTTTTTTCTTCAATAACTTGCAACGCTATGGCATACTTGAATGAAATGAATGATGCTTTCTTCGTATTATCTAGATTAATTATGATTAAATATAAAATATTTTGCGAACAGTTTAAATTTCTTATCACTTAATTCTAAAGTTTTTTTTTTATTTATTTTTACTTTTTTTTTAATTTCCCTTACAACACTTTTATTCATTTTTAGCACATTTTTGGAGCTTGAGTTCGAAAATGAAACCTAATAACTCACGTTGTTCGGTTGGGCATGAAAAATTATTGTTTCTTTAATCTTCAAATCGCAGAGAACTGAACTTGAACTTGGTCTATTTATTATCTTTTTTTATCGATCTTCATTTTCAGAATTGTTTAACTGACTGTTTAACATGACATCCTTTTCATGTAAAAAGTTAAATTCTGTTAAATCAAAATTGATGGATTGAAATTATTGAAATTCTTAAACTTTAAAAATCAACTTTCTTTTTAATCGATTACTGATCATTGCGCCAAAAATATGCCAAAGTCCTTCGATCACATACAAGGACTTTTATTCATTTTTCTTGAGATTCGCATCTACGGTTAATTACTAGTTACTTTTTTTCCAAATTCTCAAGAACATAATATTTCCTTTTGTTTGTTTTTAATTTTATGATGAACAGAATAGTTAATGCAAATATGAGTAGCTTTCAAAAATTTTCACACATACTTATTTTATAATATTTACTATTTATACGGCATTTTTTTGCACTTTAGCTGTACTTCTTCTCATATTTCTAGTCTAAACTCTTTTCTTGTTTCATGATTCTTTTTTTTTTTTGGTAAAAAAATTAATTGTTACTATTTTCTTTTAAGGATCTTTTTATGATGAATTGAATTGTTTGAAGGAACTAAATAATTTTTCAGCATCAAATTTAAAAAAGGAAAAGATTTTTTTTTGTTTATGCTGCAATTTTTAAAACACAATTAGGTATTATTAGAAATATTGGATACAAACATTTAGAAATTTTTTGTCAATTATCTCGTTTTCTTTCTCATGTATAGAGTATAAATATTAAACCTATGTATTATAGAATTTTTTTAAATATCAAAAATTAAAAATTTTTTTATCATCATCAAGTTTCAAGTATCAAGTTTCAAAAAGAAAAGCTACCCTTAATATGAACTTTATATGAAAGAGTTAAATTATTAAAATATTCCAAAAATATTTTCTATTGACGGTACATAGATAGTTTGTTGTATAAAAAGTTGTTAGGTATGTAGAAATAATAATGGAAATAGAATAAAGAATAAAACTTTTGGTTGCTGAATTGTGTTGCTTTGCTGCTGTTAAAAAAAATTGTCTTAAAATTATTAATTTGTTTTCTCACATTTTGTTTTAGGAAGGAGAATTTTCAAATGAGCTTTTGTGCAAATTAGCAAAATCTACTAGAGCCCGATGCAAAAATTCATACGCATTTACTGAATCGATCATTTGAGCTCGTTGTGTTCGAAGTTTTTGTGTTATTACTCGTATATCAACTCTTTTCTCTAAACGTAATTGCTGAACCAAGATGCACATTGCGACAAATATTGAGCTTCGATCAGTTCCTTTGCTGCATTGGTGAATAAATTAAACAAACCATTAGCAAAAAAGTTTAATGTAAAAAAAAGAGTCTGTAACATACCAGCAATGAACAAGCATCGGTTTTGGTGTATTATCTTCGTCAATTCTTAATTGATGATGATTTTGAGATTGGTGTACTATTTCTAAGATTCCTCGAGTGACTTCTGGTACTTCACCGTCGACCGTTGGCCATCCATTATATTGGAAATGTGTTACATTAATTGTATCATTAATTTTGCAATTTGTGACTGAAAATTCTCTCTTTGTGTAATATGGACAGCTCTCGCTTTGAACATACTTGACTAAAATATGATCATATTGAATCTCATCATCGGCCCAATATCGAGGACATTTATTCTCAGTTGTACCAATTTCTGACATCATAACTATCGTTGGGATACTTTGTTCTGAAACCATTCTCCAAAAATCAGATATTGTGCTCTCTAATGGATCTTGTGCAATTATAAAGGATTCATGATTATCATAGCCTTCAATAAATGAAGCATTAATGTACGTCGAATGATCTCGACCAGGAATTGGAGTTAAAATTACTCGATTTCTATCGAAAGGAATAACATCTTCACTACGATTCTTTGCTAAATTCTCATCACCGCTACCAACGGCACATGTTTTCTTAATATCATCCTGAATCGATCTAATTTTCTCATATTGTTGTTCCAATTTCGATTGTTCCTTACTATCACTCGAACGTTGCTTTAAACTTTCTACTGCGGGTGCTAAGCCCTTGTATCGCAACTCTGTATCTCCGAAATGTGCTACATCAAGCAATGCTCGATATAAAAATATATATTGTTTCTGTTGGAGATAAAAAAAAATTATCATTTGAGTATGACTCACTGGAAAATCTTATGCATTAATATTTATTCTTACCAATGATTGAACCAAATAGTTTCTCTGATGGCGCATATCGCAAATTGTATTAAAAATAGAAGCCTGATTTTCCTCATTCAACTGCTGAATTAGTGAGTCAAGAGCAACTAATGTTCCAGTTCGTCCAACGCCTTTATTATTTATTATTTATATCATGAAAATTATTATTAATTATTAATTTTAAAAACTGTCTCGATTAAGTATGAATTAATTTGATCTTACCTGCAGAACAATGTATGAGTAATGGTCCTCGTTGAACTGAATAATCTGAATTGATAGTCTTGATGAATTTCAAGATTCCATAAGGATGTTCTGGTGCTTGAAAATCTTTCCAAACTAAATAATGATATTGAGTTATATGTCGTGACGGCTCATCAGCGTTTGATTCCATATCAGAATTTGCATTTCGCTTGATTATCTAAATTTATCGTAACAGAATAAATAAATAAGAAAGAAGCATAAAGACATGAAAACTTACCTTTAGATTTCTCACAAGATAATCTGAGTAGCGTTGTTCACTATCAAAATGGACAGTGATGTCGCCAAACTGAACTGTCTCAGAGATCCTTTCAGGCCAATATTTGGCACATTTCGTTTTATTATATTCCTCAAGATTCGTAAGCATTATAATAATTTCCAAATGTTGCTCATAAACCATTCTCCAAAAGTCATTAACTGTACTATCCATAGGTCCTTGTGCGCAAATGAACTTCTTCCTTTCTTTATATCCAATAACGAAATTTGCATTAATATAATCGCTTCCAATAATTCCATTTACAGATGACAATTTCACTCTTGTCTGATCATATGCCTTAATATCTGGATAACGATTTTTATAGATATTATCTTTCATATCTCCAGACCGAGAAGTTCGATCTGTGAATCGGTCAGGAAGCATTTCAAATTCATGTTGAAAGCCATAATCTGAATCTTTATGACGATCGGCATAAGCTTGTGGAAGATCATTTTTCTGTATCGGTGGTAAATCAGGTGGCTTTGAAACAGTATTAAGTGAGCGATGTTGGTGATGATTTGCTCGACCGCCATGACATAAAAGTCTTAATGAATCAGTTAAACTAACAACTTCATTTCCTTGCATAATGTGTTTCTTTTGATAGCGATGAAGTAAGCACAATAAAAAGAAGAGTGAAATAACCAAAACAATTAAGCCAGCAAGCAAATATGTAATGGCCATTAACATATCATTATTATCAGCTGTTTCCGACGGAATTGGAGGTTTTGGTGATAATGGAGAGAAATAATCGCTATAAATGGATAAAGTTTTATCATCCATATCCTCATTTTCTACAACGACTTCGATAAAGCCTGTATAATTACTTTGAATATCCAAGGGTCCATCATAAAGATCAACACTCTCTGATGATTTTTCAGCTGCATGATTTAATGATAAAATATTTAGTTGCTTTGGCTCAGATTGATCATGCCTTTTTCTTCTACTTGGATTATCTTTAATTTCAATTTTCTCTTCCTTATCACCATTTGTGGACACATTTTTACTACTTTCTGATTCATCAATTTTATCATCTTCATCAGCTGCATTATTGTTATTAATATCAATCGACTCTACGACGGTATGTGCCTTCTTTCTTGTAATATTCATTAAACATCCACTGCACTTGTTACTATAACTAGATTTAGTGTACACATGATGTTTTCCACTTCCTAGTAGTACTTCCGATTTATAATTATTACTTGAAATAATATCTGCAATATAAGCTCCAAATGCAGTGCTATTATCATTGTGTGCTTCATTAAATGTTATGATATCTAAATCATCAGGTTGTTGTTCTATATTAAAATGATTGTTAATTTTAATCATGTAGATTCGATAGCAACAAATTTTGCCATTTCGCTCCGAGACTCGAGGTAAGAAAAGTTTAAAGACCCAATTATACTCTTCAGTTAAATGCTTTCCAAATATAGTTTTTCCTATTTGATCTGGCACAGTTGGAGGCATCGTACAATTTGCATATCTCTTATCACCAGGCTTTTTACTTCTTGTGACAGCTGCAACACTAACTGTAAAATTAGTATTTGGTGGAACATTTTCATAAGTTGCCTTCGTGTCCTGTGATTTATCGATATTTTTAGCTTTAGGTCCGTACGTTTGATTGACATAAATTCCTTGATCAGATTTGAAATGAGCAAGACCTTCTAAAAGAACTTGATAGGACATGACGATACCATTTGCTTTAGATGGTTTTGTCCATTCAACATGAACAAAATTACGCTTTGAAACATTGTGATGCATACATGTAACTTTAACTTCATCAGGAGGTCCAGAACTTCCATCCATTGTTGTTCCATTTACAACTTCTGACCAATTTCCACACTCTTTGTTATATTCACTACATGCTCTAACTTTAAAGAAGTATTCAGTAGCTGTAAGCAATTCACTAGCCATATATGGCAAATTTCTCGAGTTTTGAGCATGAAATGCCTTTTCAACATTTGTATAATTTTGTTGATAAACTTCGACTTCATAATAATGAATATAGTCTAATAAATCAGGAGGAGGTGGTTGCCAGCCAATTGTAATCGTTGAATGTGAGTTGCCTTTAACTTCTACAACAGGAACAAAAACCGGATCTTCTGATAAAGTTTGAACTAATGGAGCCCATTCAGTAACTGGACCACTACCAATCTCATTTTTAGCGGATATTTTTAGCTTGTATTTTGTATTAGCAAGTAATTTGTCAATGACCATAGAGGTAGTATTTCCTTCAACACGATTGGACGTATATTGAAAATTTTGCTCTCCTTCATGCTTATATTGAGGTAGGATTGATAAAATTTTTGAATTTCCATTATCAGTAACTAGATAAAATAAAAATGAAATGTGCAAAAGTTAGTAAATGATGAGAAAAATAAGAAGGGAGAGGAGAAAACATACCTGTCCAATTTAAGAATATTCTATTTCGTCCAATTGCCTTCGCAAAAGAAATGTCAATTATTGGTGCACTCTGGATCAAAATGGATGTTCTTTTTTCGATTTTCTCTTCGAATGGCTTATCCAAAATACTTGGCTGAAGGACTGAACAAATGTATGTTCCATTATGCTTCTTTGTTGCTTTATCAATCGTTACTTGAGCGATAATATGCGTATCATTGGTGATAATTTCCGTTTTATTCGCAATTATAGTATTAATTTCCGATGAATCAGATGCATCCTTATTCTCGAAATTATCCACTGTCTCTTTCTCCCATTTTATAGACTTATTAAATAAATTAGTAGGAAATGCTTCAACCATACATTTTAATGAGAAACTCTTTCCATCCTTTTCTTTTAGCTTAATTTCTTCATACAAAGGAGATCTAATAATTGGTATTTGCACAGCGACTACAACGTGAGATACTTGAGATGTAACATTTCTTTCATTTTCATTTTCCGGAAAATGACACAAATAATTTCCCGAATACTCTTTAGTAACATTTATTAGCGTCAAAGTATGACTAAAAGTATGCTGCTTTATTAATTTTAATTCATTTTCATCGTCATTTGGTAAATTTTCTGTTGTATTCCAAGAGAATCTAGAAGAAAAACATAAACATAGTCAAGTCATTAAGCATAAATAATTTTTTATACAAAAAAAAAAAAAAAATGAATATGAATGAAAAATTCATTTTCCGGATTTTTTAAAGCATCATTTTACCTTTTATCTTCAAGAGTTATGTTTTTGTTGTCTTTAGTCCACCAAACAACCTGTTCATTTGCTTGGCACAGTAAGTTTTCTGTTGATCCAATCACCACAAATACCTCATTAGGATCTAAAATTCAAAGAAAAAGATATTAATAAAAAAAAATATTCTGAGACAAAAAAAGAGGCGTAAACAATTTTTGTAAAATTTTCGATAAAATAGCAATTTTTGAATGAATCTTTCAATTCTATAGCACTTTATGGTTACTTATACTCACTATCAAAGTCACTAGCTGTTACACTAACTATCAGAAATGATAAAAAATATATTAAAATCATCTTTACTTGACATTTGAAAATTTTTGCTGTTGTAGTGCTTATTTTCTCAGGACTCGTCGAGATATGTGGGAATTTACTTCCAATAGCTGTAATAATCAAGTCACGTCTTATATTTCTAATATAGACATTGGTTAGATTTAATTGAATATTTTTTTTTTAATAATAAATTCGTTTGAATACCACAATTATTTTTGCAGTTTGTGCTGTTAAATAGTAATTCATTTCGAATAGAATATATTAGTGTAAGTGTGAATTAGTAAGTGTGTTAGTGCTATTTTTAGAATTTTTAAAAATTTTTTTTAACGTTAGATACCTAATTGCTAAAAAAAAATAAATACCAAGTCTGCAAGCCTAAAATCTACAAAGGAATATGACAGAATATTGTGTGAAAATTTCAGGCATTATTGTTGTTGTTGCTTATATTCAGAGGAAAATGCATTTGAATTTGGCCAAGCCGTGCTTTTTAACATTAAAAGCTCTATAAATCCATTGAAAAATTACTAAAAAATCCATACATCAATAACATGAATTGTTCTTTGTCGTCCCTAAAAGCTCATCAAATGTAAACATAGTTCTTTCAAAGACATTAATTTATCAAAATTTAAGGGTTTTTAAAGTACGATTTGAGATTAAAATGGATTATCCTGTATTGGCTGTTATTTCTGAAGATAAGAATCACACGACAGATTCAATAATATCTTGTAAGTATCGATCAACATTCAAACAAATCAAAACTTAGATTTAAATAAAGTTAATTAAAAATTAAATTAAAAAAAATAGGCATAAGAAAAGTATCAAGTAACGAGGATGTGCAAGAACTTCATGACTGCAAAATATATATCCATAATATAATGACAAAATACTATGAAACAAAAATAGCCTTACTTCCTACAGAAAATTTTGTAGGCTTAAATGATGCTGTAAAGAGTAAAATTGAAGGAATTCTGATATATTTTGATTCAAATGATGTAAGTACTTTTCTTAATTTTAATCAGTTTTTATTACTTATAATATCTTTAATTTTGTATAATTTTTTCACATTTAGCGTTCATTCCTAAAAACACTTCCTATTTATAAAGATTTTACTAAAGATCATAACATAGAATTTTCCATACTCCTTTGTAAGGAACTTAATGACAATGAAAATGATGGAATTACATTTAGTTGTATAAAAAACATTTACAATAAATTTGATATAATTGAACTGGAGAAAAAGCCGTCTGAAGATGATGAATTTCTCGAACCAATCGGATATGATGAACTCGCATTAGCTCTTCAAGTATTTCCAAAAATTCCAGAACTTAACACATGTATGTTGTCATTTAACGACCAAAAATAAGACTTGTATTAATTTTTCATTTTTTGAACAGGTCCTAAAGAAAATGATGATGATTTTGAAGAAGAAGTGGATGTTGAAGAGGAAATTGAGAAATTCGAGAACCTCTTATCACAAATGATGCAATTTCGTCCAAATACAGAGAATATGTCACGAGAAGAACGTTTAAATCATGCACAAAATTTTGCAGAGATTTTTGAAAAACTCATTCTTCAAGATGCCGAAGAAGATGATAGTAGCGTACCTACTGAATGATTTGAACAATATTAATGATATAAATTTATTTAATAAATTTTATTAACACAAAAAATATGAATAAAAAATATACATTTTACTATTACACATTAGAATCTAGTAAATGTCAAATATTGATAATTTCCTTTTTGTTAATTTGTTGACACATGATATATTGGGTTTCGATTGCTGATCAAAAGTCTAATTTTATTATCACGGCTTCTGAGCAACAATCAAAAGAAAATATATCAAAAAATTATTTCACAACTTTTCTTCAGCACGAGAGAGCTTACTGCTTAAGAACACATCTGTTCACGGCGAGATCTAATGATAAACTGAATTGTTTGCCAGATGAAGCGACCTAAAACAATGAACGAAAAGAAAATTTCTTCCCCAAATCGAGGGATTTTTTTTTTTATTTCGGGAAAGCTGTTGTTGTAAAATCACATGTAGCATTAAATAAAAGAATCATCTCCAATTTTTAGTTAATAGATGAATGTAGGAATGGAATATGAAAAATATCAATGTTATTTCCGTTGCATTTTACATTGTGAATAATGTTATCCTTTTCCTGAATGAATGAATGCTTATTCTTTATTTCAGGTAATTATTTGGAAATTTAATGATTTTTTATTCTGTCGTACTAAGGAACAATCATTGACTTCTTAAAATGTTAAGGTAGATTGACACACATCGTATCAAAATAAATATTTAATGTAAACTCTGACTCTTCATTTCCAAATATTCAACCATTTAAATATATCTGAATAAAGTAAATAAGCATACATAAGAGAGTGAGAAAGTAAGTGATTAAATAATTCAGGAGAAACCCCAAAAAAAGAAAAATATTTTCCAAAGTATAATTTCAGACTTGTTCCTTCCTTTTTTTTTCAAAAAAAAAAACTGTTCTGTAAATGGAAATGGATTATTAGAGTTTGTTTGTCAAGTTAAGTTAATGCTAACTTTTTGAAAAAGGTTTGATGTGACATTTATTTCTTTTATAAGAAAAATAAGTCGACGTTCTGTTATTGTTTGTAGCACATGATTTGTGGTGAATTTTCCTGTTGTTATCAATTTTTTGAGTTTTAAATTTAAATTTGGTGAATTTCAAACGGAGATTTTGAATTTGAATTATGATCGTTACTGATCGTTATTAACTTGAAATCTTAAAAATCAGAATAGTAATATTGTAAGCTAAAATCAAATAATTAAAAAAATAATTTTACTTCCGATTTGATAAAGACCTTGCGAACGGAAAATAAGATTGCCGAAAATCAAACAGCTGCTTCCTTAAAACTGTTTTCAATCAAATTGAATCACCCCTTTGCACATTGTTAAAAAATAAGAAATAACCCCTGACTCTATCACTCGCTCACTCATTCATTCAGAAGCAGCCAAGCCCAGGTAAAAGGGGATAAATCCTCTCCCATGAACGATTTCTTCTTAATACACATCCCTTTGATCTCTCTAGTTCATTGACTCTTTTTTTTATTTCATAATGCAAGCTGCATCTCGACACGGATATTTTTTAACGAATTTTTTTTATAGTGTTGCAGATTTTTTATTTTTATTTTTATTAAAAACCCATCATAAATTGCTGTTTACTATCTGTTCATCAATGAAATATATTTTAATAAAAATTTTATTTGTTTGATAGAATCGAAAATAGTGTCTGATTGGTTAGCTCCACAAATCCGAAAGAGTAATTTCCAAATGTCAATTAAAGTCGCTTTTCCAAATATTTTCCAACCACCACCTGATAAATTATTCACTTATTTTATCCATCCAAAAACCATTTTGAATGTGTCATATAAATTGCTTCGAAAACATGTGGCATGGCATATATAGAGCAGTTACTCTGAACATTTTAAAAACATTTCTTTCAAAAAATTATCACAGTAAATTGTTGAAAATACGAAACATACATTTTTTATTACAATGGACATGAAAAATGCATCAAAATGTCTACTAAATATTAACTGATAGATGTTAACTCTATAATGGAAATGGAGACATTGAATTGGATCAAATTGAGACATGATTAAAAATAATGGAAGCACACAATTTTGTGCTTTTCCTTTTTTAAAAAAAAAATATATAAAAAAATAAAAATAAATGATTTCAAACTCGGAAAGTAACAAAGTATATACCTTAGTATATATATTAGGTAGCATGAAATGTAATCCATTATTTTGTCAAAAATTTTGACAAATGAAAAACATGAAATTCCCTTTCGTGCATTATTAACTGAAAATTGAGATTGACTTTAAAAAGGCAAATATAGCACTTCTATTATTATTATTTTCTATTCCTTAATATGAATTATGATAAAGTCTTAAAACCACATAGGGGCCGTTCATAAAGTACGTTACGCAAAAAAATGACTTTTTAGACCCCCCCTCCCCCCTTGTTACGCATGGTTACAAATTGTCAACCCCCCCCCCCCTGAACGTTCAAATTTTTTTTCATTTTATAAAAAATGTTGGTATAAAATTTTTTTATTTTTTTTAACTAATTTTTTTAAATCCAAAATAAACTTTATAAGAAGATGTATAAAATATGGAGATGGATAAAATAAATAATAATAATAATAATAATAATAATAATAATAATAATAATGTATATTAAAAAAATACTAACTATCTTTCTTTAACGTATGTATGAAAACTAAATTCACATGATCAAAATATTAAAAAACCTAAATTTTACATTAAATTTTTTATTTGAATACTATAAAATTATTATTGCTGATAGAACGTTACATTTTCAAATACCCCCCCCCCCCCTTGTTACAAATGGTTACACTTTTTCGAACCCCCCCTCCCCCCTAAAATGCGAACGTACTTTTTTTTAAAAAAAATATGAAATTTAGGACAAGAATGACAGCTTCTTACATTTGAACAGCACATGAGAATACATTTCTTAGAATGAATGAAGACTAATGACTGATAACATTTTAGGACTATTACATTGACTCCCATAAGATTATTGTACATCCCAAAGCACTTAACATTAACTAAATAGAATTTGAATCCACACAAGTTAACAGCAAGAACAATAACTTTAGCCTGATTTTGAATTCTTGTTGATCGACGTAGACTCACAATGTCAACAATCCATACTACAAATGAAAAAGTTTATTAATGAATGATTTTGATTTAATTATGTTCATTTATGCATTAGTCTTGTAATTGAATTATATTTTAGAATTCGTGAACCATTGCTAATATTCATTCCTATTCATACATTTCTCATTGGATAGAATATTCATGTCCCTTCATTTGAAATGCATACATGAATCATAATATGAAATATACGCTTCAAATGACCCTAGCAAAAATTAATTTACTCTACATGAAACTTAAAAAATCATCCGTCTTACTCTACAAGTAAATATGTGCCTGTAAGCGAGAGCGAGATGGAAGAATAACTGACCATTTTTTCATGTGGTGACTATATCATTTCCTTGTACTTTGGATGTAAATTTATGAGATTGTATTATTCATGAATCTTAAATTGTTTTGTAAAAAGATTTAATCTTCTTAAAAGTCAGCAAAAAGATTTCAAAATTCAGCATTTTCTGTACATTTAACCTTACACGGCTCATGTGATATGGTCACCCAAGTTATTTCCCTTCCCACTACTATTGTCCAATATACACATTTACTGCTACATTGTATTGCGGATAGGAAATATATGTACAGGAAGAATCAAAAACATTGATAAAATGGCGTTTTGAAATTTGCCCAAAAATTATGTTTTGTTGATTCAAGGAATTGACATTTAGCGTTCACTTTTTTTCAATTTTGATTTTTTTTTTCAATGATGCTTAGATTTGAATTAATTCCTAATGATTTTCAAAAAATGCCGATTTAAAGTTAAAGAATAAAAATAATAAATTGCCAAAAATAATAAATTTCTTTTAATTAAACTTAAAAAAAATTAAATGAAATTAAGTTTCTAAGGAATGAAATTTTTTAAATTGAAAACTTTTTGAGATGCAACAATTGAAGATAAATTAGATTTCATTATCTTTTTTTAAAAATCTATCCCTTATTGAATTTTCTATCCCTTATTGAATTTAAATATTGTACTAAAATACCTCCAAATAGGTAATAAATTATATATTATATATTATATATTATAAAAAAAAAAAAAAAAAAAAAAAAAAAAAATTGTATTACATTCTTCAAGTTGAACTGATTTTATGCAAGCAATTTCACTACATTTTAAAATGTATTATGTTAATGAAGTATGTTAAATAAATGCTTGATTTTGAACTATAGAATTATTTTGAGTATTGAGTATTTTTGCTGTAATTATACTTGTAAATGTTGCTATAAAGAAAAATTTCCTCTCATTTTTGTTTCATAATTACTCATTTAGTTGAAGCTTTTTTCACACTTAACATTCCTTAAATTTGTAATTAATTAACACCAAATACATTGAGCACTCAAAATCACACATTTGAAGTCAAATTTTAGTAAAATTCTTATCCGCTTAAAATCACATAAAATTTTCATTTTCACGGCGACGCCATGAGGAAAATTCTATTGCTGTCTCTTTTACTCTCATGAGTTGCGTATTACTTTCGATTAAGGAAAATGGCAATAGAAAAACTCTTGCTTGCATTGAATAAAATATTCATCGAGATATCAAAGTCCTTCCTAATTAGTAACTGCCAAATTCTCTGCAAGATTTCTTTAATTAAAATTGAATTTTCTTCAATATCACTTTTAAGATCACAAATTTTTTTTTAAAACTTTAAATATTTCAAGAGAAATGTTGAAAAAGATGCGCACTTTAAAAAGTCTCGAACGTGAGTGTACACGCACCACGTTTTGAGAACGAGAAAAAAAAAAGTTGTGTTGATTTTTTTAAGGGGTGCAAAAATTTTAAACATCAGTTGAAAATAAAAAAATATGGGAATGATTTAACAAAACTACAAATACTATAATATTTATCATCCCTTTTATATTTCAAAACGGGTTGTGATGAAGCAGACAACGGCTTTAAAAAGAATTTTTTATAATACATAATGTAATTGTAGTCGAAATGAATAGGTACTAAAAACTAGTTTCCATTCGTTATTTCTATTATTGTATCTTTACGTACTTATAAAAAACGGTATATGATCAAGAAATCATATTGCATCTTGCACATGGTTAAAAAAATTAAGAGCAAAGCAAATAAAATTAAAATATCATGCAACGGGGAAGAAAAAGTTTCCTCAGTCTGTCTCTATATGATCCAACGTGCTTTATTACGGCACCCTTTTTATTGTAAAATTACACATTTATACATCTATCGTCATATATAATCATGCATCATGCAGCAAAAAAAAAGTATATGTACCTCACATAAAAAACAAGATTTTGTCTTTTTTTAACTGGCAGCGTCAAATTCATCAGCTGGCTTTTTGTACCTTCAACATTTATCGAGTATGAATGATACAGCAAGATACATTTTTAAAGAAGGATTTTAAAATGATACACGACGATTCATTGCATTTTTATTTAAAATAATATTTTGGTGCATAAATTAATTTTGAGATCATTGGCAATACCTTTAATTTTTGCAAAATTCATATAATCCATAACGGTGACCACCCATTTGACAAAATTTCTTTCATTATTACAAAACATTTGGATATTCGTGTAATAACAAACTATAATAATGATCATGTATTGTTTACCTATTAGGAATCAACATACAATTAGCAAATTCGGTAATTTAATATCGGCTGCACTAAAGAACAATAGTTTCCTGAAATTGACTACAGATGAAGGGCTTTGGATATGAAAACGTTCAATTTTATTTTTTTTATTAGAGGGGTTCTGCAAATTATTTTTTAGGCAAAAATAGGGCTAAAGATCGAACACTCTCGATGATTTATGTAATGTTTCAATAAAAATCTGAAAAAAAATCTCTGGGAATCTGGTGATTGTAAATCTGTAAAAAAAAGGCAGTACAATGAGCAAGAGAATATGAAATTAAAAAATTATTGTAAGACTATTGTTTTATTAAATTTTTATATGTGTTAATTTATCGCTTCTTCCATGTGAATTTTCTACGAGCTCCTTCCTGACCAGGCTTCTTACGTTCTCTACGACGATAATCTCTTTGAAGGAGACCAGCTTGATATTAAAAAAAATAAATAAATAAAATTAAATTAATTATAGAATTTTTATTATCTTACCATATCTCATTCTTTCGACTACTTCCGGATCAACAAAACTTCTCAAGCCCATTGCAATTCCCCATCGAATAGCACCAGCCTGGCCCGAAGGTCCACCTCCTTCTACATTTGCTTCAATGTCTACTTTATCCAGCATTTCAGTAAATATGAGTGGAAACATAATCTTTTTGGAGAAAAAGTTAGAGTTGTATTTTTTTCTAAAGGATGCATAATATTATGGAATATAAAGTTTGTTGTTGCAACAAATAGACAATTGTTTATTAAGATAAAGTATATGATATTATTGTAGAAAGTAATCTTTTCGTGACTCACACGTTTTAATGCAATGCAGATTTATAAATCAGACGATATGAAAAAAGTCTTTTTCACAATTAGGAAACTTAGGTTTACACATTAAAAATAGCTGTTTACTTAATTCGAATGATTTATCCCACTTAAAAAGTATAAACGTTTACTTATCAGTACTTTTATCTTGCTTTACAGTATTATTTGATGATGATAGCATTGCTATTAATCTTTCAATTGCGAGACGATCTTGTCCTATTATCATTTTTAATTCTCGTATTTCATTTGTAAGCTGGTCAATTTTTTCAGCACTTTCTTCAATCTTATTAGTTAATGTGCACATGCTATCAGTTTCGAAATAATCTGAATCGACAGATCTTTCAACTAAAGCAGTTGCACTGTTATTTTCTAATTTATTCTTATAAGAAAAATACGAAATATTTGAGTTCTTGTTTGCAACAGTATAATGTTTTCTTGCTTTTGAAGCAGTTTCGTATGCAGACATAAGAATGTGTCGTGGAAGACGTTTCTCTCCTGGATTTAATGGTCGAACACTTAATACGACTTTATATGCTTGAGGTGATACGAGAGCAGTATAATGTAATAAACTTCGCAACCAATTCGGAAGCCAACCGTTAAATAATGCAGATTCAATGTACGATATGAGTTTTGTTTGTCGAACGAGTTTTGATAAATCTGCTGTTTTTTTAAGTCCTTGAATGTCATGAACTGCTATACCGACCAACAGATTCATCAACACGACAGTCACAAAGAGTAAAAATAATATGAATGTAACTTGCGCAGACACTTCTAATAAGAAAGGAGGATCTTTCCCATCGGGATCATTGACTAATATTGACACATCGTTTTCTCCCGTCATCATGACTAAAACTGTGATGAAACCCATAAATGGATTCGCAAAGTCTGGTGAAGATGGAAAAATTACACAAAAGCTAATTGTAAATCCAATTAGCATGCAGGAATAGGCAGCAAATAGTTTTGCAAATTCCCCTTGCACTTTGGTATACCTTTTAAATAAATCAATTATGTTAATTATAAAAAAAAATAATTATTGTATGTATGTTTAAATATTCTCACATGGCAACATAAGCACCAAGCGCTGGAAGTTGTCCAATCATCAACATCAAGTTTGTCCAACCAAGTAAAACGGCAAAAGCACCAACATGATTTTGCCATGTATAAGTTCGATCAGTATATACATGAGAGATTATAAATACACTCCAAATCACAAACCATTCAATTACATTTTCCATTTGTCGCACGTAATGTTTGAATGATGAATAACCAGTGATGCCGTATATTTTTCGGCAAATTTCAACTATTGTTATTGCAACAAGAAACCACCTGTCGAACATATTTTAATTTAAATAACCAGTATAATAAATGTTCACAGGCCTTACCATTGCATTTCCATAACGAATGGATTATTTCTTAACATGTCTCCTAATATTGATTGTTTTTGACAAAGTTCTTGCTCTTGTATTGTATCCTCCATATCTTTACTACCATTATAACAGTTGTGTGCTAAAGCAGTTAACACATAAAGCGTTAGAAATAAAACAAATATAAAGCAGAACAAAAGTCGAGCTATATAATATTTCCTAATTTTGCCCCATTTAATGTATAGAAATGCTGAGCACAGCGGATGTTGGAGTATCTCTTTGTTTCCCTCATCAACAAATGTATTCAAATAACTAATCTCTCTTGGATGACAATGTTGCAGTATGCTTCTAAAATCAAGTTCAAGTTCGACTTCTCGGTTTTGATTATCTTGACTGTGCGTCAATGTAATAGCTTCATCAAGCTTTTGACTGACTATTGCTAAAGATGCCGGTGTTTTTCGATTGATGACATTTAATGCAGTTGTTCCTTTCCGAGATTTAGTTGTGACATCTGAACCATGATAAATTAATAATTCAACACAATGTGCCAGTCCATCGAGAGCAGCTAAATGTAAAGCTGTAAATCCATAAACATCTTTAGCATTTACATTTGCACCCCAAGAAACTAACGCCTCTATTATATCAAATGCTGAATCAGATTTACTTATAGCTGCATGTAATGGTGTTCTATGGTCAAAATCCTCAGAATTAGGATCTGCATTTCCATCTCTCAATAATAATTCAACACATTCCAAATTTGAAGTTCTTGCTGCTAAATGTAACGGCGTAAAACCTCGATGATTTTTGACTTTTGCATCAGCACCTTTTGCTAAAAGTAAACCAACACATTCAGCATTTCCTTCATCAGCTGCAAGATGCAATGCCGTTGATTCTTTTTCTCGAATACAAATTCGAATATTGGGATCAGCTTTAGGTGCATTTAGCAATATTTCAAGACATTTCGAATGGCCTAAATCTGCAGCCAACTATTTTTTTTTTAAATATTTTTTATTAATTAATTTAGAATTGAAAAGATTCAATTGACTTACATGAATTGCATTTGTACCATTGGATCTTAATTGATTAACATCCACACCCTCGTCTATAAAAAGTTTTAAACATTCAGTGGCATTTGCCCGCACAGCACAGTGTAATAAGGATTCATCAGCACTCAATTTATTTATATTTCCATTTAAACTTCCATTCGTAACTCTCGCACCATTATTTATTAACATCTTTACAGCCTCAGGCGAATTTCCAAATGCAGCAAAATGCAATGGAGTAAAACATTTTGTATGGAAATTTGCATCGACACCATGAGATAGTAGAAAATTAATACTTGTCAAACATCCACTAAATGAAGCTAGATGAAGTGCAGAATATCCATTTTGATCACAAAAACATAAATCGGCTCCAATATTTAAAAGAGCTTCAAGTATATCCCATCTTTTCAAAAATGTAGACCACAGATAAATGAGATTTTTCTCGACTTTACTCAAGTCCTTCAGTAATTCTGAGCAATTAGATGCAATAATATTTCCCTGTTCAACGTCTTCAAAAAACTTTACATGTCCATTTACACCAACTGTCTTCATCTGATCTAATAAATTATTTTTTATCGATTCTCGATTTATATGAATACTCAAGTCAGTAGTCGTTTCCTCAAAACTGTCATACATTGAATTTGGAGCACTTTCTGCCGGTGGACAAGTTCCCATTTCCATATATTCAAAATCTTCAGACGGATATTCCTCTTCAATCATTGCTTCAGGATCTTGTCTCCATCGTACCATTGATGAAGTTACGCTTTTAAATCTAAATTAGTTAAATGCATGGGAAAATATATGAAACGTGCTGTAAATTTAGTAATTTACAGATTATACCTAGGAGATATTGAAAGCGGTAAAGCTTCATTTTCAATGACACTTCCACGTGCTCTGCTCATTCGACGTTTAGTCACTGTAGGCTTTGCTGAGCCTTCTTTATATCCCAAATTTTCCATTTTTTTTTAGAATTACGATATGATTGTCAACTTAATAATTACTAAGCAAAAATTAATACTTTTTTTAATTTTAAAAACTCATCGTTAATTCATCGTTTGAGTTCGTATGAACTTTAATCAATTAGTTCCATTTGTACTTTTCATAACAGCTTAGCTTAGAAGAAAAAAAAAACGTAAAATCAATTTTGCACTTTAAAATGACAATTATGTTCTCTGACTTTTTTGCCTTTCAAATAAAAAATGAATTATGTTTTTATTCTTATTAAATTTTTAAATTGCTCCTTCAACGTCAGCTCTTTATTGGCATTATTACTATGTGTATATACTTTGTGAATTCAAGGAATTGATTTGTATGATAAATTGAATTTAATACTAATTTTTAAGAAATTTAACTTCTAATTCCTAAAAAATGTTTTTGAAAAATTCCTCTTTTAATATCACAGAACTGACCGGAAAAGAGAGTAATTATATAATTTTAATGTTTTTGAAGGACATGCTCTGTCTTATCAAAATTTTCACAAGAACTTTTTTTTTAATATTCGTGATTAAATCTATTAAGCGATTAATGTTACACACTATTGTACCGCGTATGGAAATAGCTATGAACTTGACTTTTATCTTCCACAAAAAAAAAGAATAAAATAAAATATGAAAAAAAGATCAGACCAAATTGTGTAGAACCATATTAACCAAACGAGGTACAAATAACGACTGAATTAAGTCAAATTGAAATTAAAAAAATAAGAATAGTAGTAATAATAACAACACAAAAAGTATATTCACTTTGAATTATTTATCACAAATGTACAGTAAGCGACGACACATGATTTATGATTTAGCTTCATATGGAACGTTGAAAAGCCTATCTATGTGAGATGCTATCTGAATATCTGCAGGAACACATTTCGAATGACGAAATTATGATAAAAATCTGTTGATCTTGCTGTTCCTAAAGATAACACAGTCATTAAAGTTTGACATTCCATTTAATTCTATAAAAAAGCGTGTCTGTGTGTATGAAATTTTTCATTAGCATCATCACATAGTTGTTATAATTAAAAGCTAAACAACGTTCAATTAAATCTCATTTCGGCTTGACAGTTTTTGCTTAAAGTCAAATTAAATAGATAATAAATTCGTTGCGGACAACAACTTGATTATTGTTACTTGGATTATGTTTTATGATAAACAAATTGTGACGTATTGAGCGTTTACTGTAGCTCTATTGTAAATTATTTTTAACTCTTTATTATTCTAGATGACAATGAAAAATTTGTATCTATTTGTTGCATTTTTTTTTTCTTTATTCCATATATCATATATATGTATCGGAGAGGAAGTGGTCTATACACTCACCTGTTCTCGACTTTGATCATATTCGAAGTACGTTATGTCTTGTCCATTAATCGAAATTTTTCCAGTGCCGGGAAATCTTACAGTCACATCGCCTCTTGCTTTCTTCCTCAAGCATTCTATAAATATTAATCACATTTTAGATTTTCTTTTTAATTTCATGAATTATGATAATTACCATAAACTGTAATAAAACTCCTGCCATCTTTGTCTATATGTGGTTTGGGGATATCAAGAATAATCGTTTGATTCATCAACGGTCTTCTGTACTTATCAATAAAATCTTTCACTCGGAACGAATATGGATGCTCAACAAGCCGGTTCATCACATTTACAAAGTATTTGTATTCTACCGGCTGAATATTTTCAACCAATTTTAGTTCCAATTGATCTTGATTTATCCATTCTGAACCAGACAACTCACTAAATGAATTAATCAAATTTTAGTTTTATGCCGTTTTATGTAAATAAACTTATGTTGCATAAATCTTACAGTTTAAGAGCTGGATCAACTGATTTTTGTTGCCTTGTCATATTATCTTCGAATTTGTTAAGACTATTCAAATGTTCAACAGCGTCCTAAAATAGAATAAATCATAAATTTCCATATTGAGCAATATCAATTATTAAAAGTTCTTACGTAAAGCAGTTGAAAGAAGTTAGGCTTGCTAGTATAAAATAGGAAATGATGAGGTCTGCCCGTCTCATCAAATTCTGCTGCTTTTCTTTCTGGGAATATTTGCTCTGGAGGTTTCATCATTGGTCGTGCTCTTTTATCATACAAGGCTGACGGCATTAAGTAGCTGATTGCTTCCTAAAATTTTACAGATAGATTCAAATTTTTTTGATTCTGGAATTGTAACTTAATTTGATACATACATCAATCTTCTCTTGATCTTCGTAGACCATTGGATCTTCTCCCATCATATTTGCTAGATGTCTCTTGCCAATTTTGAATTCCTCTTTCTGTGTCTTCATAAATTCATCGTGCTGTTGAGCTCTTTCAAGATAGGCTTTCATAGCTTTACCTAAAAGATGGCAATTCATAAAAATGTTTTTAATTAGTCTAATTTATTACGATCTTAAGTTTTGTGCAGAAATTGTACTGTTAATACATTTAACTTACTTGTTTTATCCCGTTTGAGAAAATCCAAATCAATTGAACTAGTGACTGTGCCATAATTTAATGAATTAATCTAATAGATCAAAAAATATTATTCTTAATATGATAGATCTTGACTAAGATTCACAGAATATAAACTTACACGATTGATTAATAATCTATTAAAAGAATTATTTAACAAATTTAAAGAGTTTTTTAAAAGCATTTTTTCTTATTATTTTCAAAATGTGAACTTCCGCGCTTGAATTCACGTGAATTACTGAACAGAATTTTAAAAATATTTCAACCGTTATTGATATTACGATAGGGGGCATCTTCCCGGGACCAAAATGCATATAGCATTCGTGTTGCTAATCTAAAGAAATTAATTATTTTTTATTATTTGTTAATTATTTGTTAATTATTTTTAACTCCTCTCAGATCAACTTTTTATCCCCTCAGAGGTCAAAATTCTTAGAATTTTAGCACCTGTTTAGACTTCTCCTTACCTGCTTAATATGTTCTGATTGTAATACCAACTACTGACTATAGTTGAATTGGTATCATTTATTAATTTTTTTTAAACCCCATGACAATAACTTTTATGTATCTGAAAATTCGTGAATCATAAATCTATGACTTACAACAATTGTGTATATTTTTTTTTAAAATATTAAGTAATTTAGTGAACTCTTTCTTTATTTATATTTTTTTTACAAAATGTTTTTATGTAAAATGTCTAAATATCGCTTCCTGAAGTCCTGTAATTTTCAATTATGAGTTTGTTAATGTATTTGGTTAAATTGTAAAATTAGAAATGTAAATATGTAGTTGCTTTAAATTTTGAATGAATTTATTTTTTTAAAAAATTTGTATTTAACAGGACCTAATGAATTCTTAAAAAAAACAATTATTTTACCTATTTTATCTTAATTTACCTTAAAAATGCAAGTTCTTAAAACCTTAAACTCATACTCCTAGTGAATGATAAAGTACTCCTAATGTATTACCTAATGTACCTAATGTATTAATAAAATGTGATCTTTATCAAATGCATTTAGTTGTGATGAAAACAGTAGCGTATTTTTTATTCTATTGCTGTATAATAATAAACTTTACATCAACATCATTATTAATTTTACGCAAATCATTCTAATAACATTATAATATTAGCTTTTTTTATTTGACACAAATTCGATTAATGACTTCTTTTTCTCCTCTTGTCTTCTTGGTCACATTTACAATTCATAAATTCATATTTTGTGGACCCCTAACAGAGCTGCTAATTTTTTGATGCTAGGGTATAAAATTTGTTTTTACTTCTTTTTTTAACTCATGAATGAAAAAAATTTTGATAAATAAAAAAAAAAGTTGATTTATTTCTAAAAAGTTTAAAGAATAATTTTTTTACAAGATGAATTTCTAAATTTATAAAGATTTGAATGAATGAATTTTGGGACTTTATAAAAATAAAAAGTGAGTTTTAAAAATTTTGCATTATAAAAAATTTTAACACAAATGTTAACATCTAACGAAATAAATGCTGAGAATAAAATAATAAAAAAAAATTGATTTAGTTCTCAACAAAATTTATGAGTTGTAGCTTTCATCGATTTAAAATATGATCTTCGAATCTAATTTGAATAAATCTATAATTTTAGCTTTTATGAATTTTATTACAATTTATAAGCTACCATATAAATAACAATAATAGACAAAATCTTATTATCAAATATTAGACTTTGCTGATTGAAATGTTGATCTGGAATTGTGAAAATGTTTATTGGATAAATCATTCAAACCTTGCATTTTATTTTCTTTATCAATTCTGATGATGCGCAAAGCGGTTTAGCAGTCGTGAATTTATGAAAAAGATTTAAATGAAATTTTGATGGAAACCGAACATCTTTCTATTTTTTTATACTGCATCCGAAGTAGAGAATGGAAGAAAAAAGAAAGAAAAAAATATATAATATACAATATATTGAAAGCGTCTTAAGTCTTAAAGATGTTTTTATTCTCTCTCTTTTTTTGTATTAACGGAAACATCTGCTTCTTTACTGTGCTGAAGAAAACAGGTGATATGAGAATTTATTTTTCTCGTCAACTCTTTACTTCGGAAGGCTTTGCCATATTAAAAAAAACTGAAATTGTATTAGCCTATTTATTAATAAAAACAGACACGAATTTTAATTTTTTTTTTATTTAAATATAAAAGTCTTTTATTTTTTATTTTTATTATTTTAATTCATTTTAATAAGTTTCAAATATTTAATTAGTCTCTACTCACAATGTTTATATCAATTTTTTGTTCATTAACTTACAAATGAGGGTCACATGCTACATACAATTTTTTTTTGTTCCTTAAAATTAAGATTTTTTGACTCAAATAATAATTTAATAATGCCTGCAGAAGATTTATGAATGAGAGTTCAAAGCTCCTGGTCTTTTGCTTAATTTGAACAGCACTTATATATTTTTGTCAAATACTGTCCCATGTAACCAAATGGAATATCAATGTATTCCATAAGAATGTTCCATGGACGGTCCCTATGTACCGTCCATGTACCGTCCTAAGGAACATATTGTCCTATGGAAATGGAAGATAAAAGGACGATCGCGTTTTCCATTGATGTAATACATCAAAGTAATACATATGTACTACTGATGTAATACTTCGATGGAATACTTATGGAACATAAAAAATGAAAAAAATTCACGTGTTCTTTTGTTCCATTTCTATTGTATTTTTTATGTAATTCATTACTAATGTATTAGTGTTCATTTGATTAACAAACACTAATACTTGATAAAATATTCATTAAGCAACTTAATTTTGCTAAGTTGCACACTGATGAAATCAAAAGACTTCATCACACATATTGAAAACATAATTAAATGTTTAAAGTCTTATACAAATTTGAATTTTACATATAAAAGTGATTTCTGCATACTCTTGTGAAGTATATAATTAAGATTTTTTGAGACTTGAACTTATGCGCGTTGAAGTATTTCCTTCAATGGAACATTCTTGTTACTTCCATGTAAAACAATTTTTTGTATGAAAAATTTGATAGTACATTGGATCTTCCATTGATGGAAAAGGAAAACCAATGGAACGTTTTGGTTACATGGGGTTGTTTTGATAAAATGTTCTCAAAAACAAAAAGGGAAAAAAAATTCTATTGTTATATTAAACTAACAAGCTTTCTCGTCGCACAATTGTGTTCAAATACTGAAAAATCTGAAGCAATGAAATGTTCAAAAATTTTGCTATTAAATTTTTATAAAACTATTGAATTTCTTTCTGTTTAGAAAAGTATCATTAGAAAAAAAAAGTGTTGGGTCTTTACAATTTGAAATTTCATTGCAACATCCTATTGTTGAATTTTCTTTGTAATTTTTCTTTTTTCTATTTCTTCTTAAATAAATGGTGTTATCTCATTTAAAGATCAATCACAATTCTTTATTGTCTTCCTAAAATAGGAAGAAAGAAAATTTATTTATTGGATACATTCGACAAGGATATGATAGATGGATTTTCAATGCATTTTTTAAACAAATTAATAAATTTCATATGAACTACTGGATCTTGATAGAATCTTTAAAATTTTCGCAAAAATAAATTTTATTCAGAGACTTGCTTGTTTTGCTATGAAGAATGCCCAATAATATTTTTCATGATCATTATTATAATTCAGTCAGTCATTTAAACATTTTAAAATTTTATGAAATTAGATTTACTTTTATGATTTGTCGTAATGTATTAAATTTATAAAACCTCGTGATTTTTTTCAATATTTTACTGTTCGTTCGTTGGCCACTTCACAATGCATTTAAATTTTGACATTTTTCTGCACAGCAGAAACTTTAAATAATATCCGGAAAGTATCAACTTATTGTTAAAAACTTGCATTTCGTTTTAGAATTGCGCCAAGAAATAATTTTAATTAAAATTGAAATCAAAATAAAATGAAATTGTTTAAGATTTTTACTTTATGAAAAATTTAAGCAAATTGTGGCGCAAAATTTTTTAATAATAGTTAACTAATTATAAATTTATAAATTTTAAAGATTTGGCAAATTTTTTGAATGATTCTTTCTGAATTTTTTCAATAAAAAAAAAAAAATAAAACAATGACTTTAATACATAAAAAATTCACTGCATAAAAACAAAGATTCTTAATCTACAATAAAATAACTCACAAATGCATTAAACATAATGCACTAAATATTAGTGATCAGTTTGATCGGTAGTCTGTTGGGAATAGATTTTGTTTTATGAAAAAGTCATATTTATAGTGGATCAGACAAAATTGTATGTTTACCAAGTCTTCAAATAGTTCTTTATATTATATGATCAGAATACGAAAATTATAGTGTTGGGTCGAACGTTTATGGAAAAGAAAGCAAAAATATAATATTTTGAATATCTTTACTTTGCATCCCTGTAATTATTCTATGAATCATTATATTTCAATTGTTATACACATAAGAATAATACAAGGCATACACATTAATATGTATCTATACTATTCACAAGCTATAACTTTTTTTTTTTCAATTTTAATTTTTTTCGGATTCTTTTAAGACAGTTTTTCCATTTCAAATTGATTTTTTTATACATACTTTCTTTTGTTATTCTAGCTAAAAAAAAAAATAACTTTAAGAGATAAATATTATTTACAAGTTATAAGAGAACATGATTAATAAATCTTTTTGTTATAAATTTCATATCCATCGTTTCTAATTGAACATTAATTTCATCAATTTAATTAAATTAAATGATATATACAAGAAATGTAGCATCGACATGTGATCTTCTTCTTCTTGCCTTTAAGCATTTGATTTGAAATATGAAATTAGATTATTAATCAACGAATTCCAATGAAAGTTGAAAAATATCTTTTACCTTCATAATAATTGATTTCAATTGCATTTTTAAGAAATCAAAAAGTTTATGCTCACTATGACTGAATGGCTGCGATCATGCATTGGAATTTATTTATCACTAGTTTTATTTCATATCCACAACTTTCTTTGTAATAAGAATGAGCAAGAACTTGTTGATTCTCTTAAAAATGCGTCGTAGTCTTCAACATCAGAAGACTCTTGCTACTGAATCTTAGATATTATTTTTTAAATGTTGAATGACCATTAGAAATGAAATTGAAACGATACAAATGAATATATCAAAAAAGTGTCATAATTTGAAATCATAATTGAAATTTATTATTTTTGAAATCTCAAAGCGTCTTTCAATTTTTTTTTTCTTCATTTTCTTTAAGAATTTACTGGTTACTTAAGTGATCTTTTGTTCTTTTCCTTGTTCAATATTCAATCTTTCATTTCTATTTTATTTTTTTTTTCCTCTTTCATTCTCTTTTAAGATTTTTTTTCATGAGATCGTTTAATCATAGTCACAAAAATGAATAGACGAATGTAGAGAGTCACGATTTTTTTTTCATTTAAAAATCTATTAATATAATATAAAAAGCACTACTTCTATGTGAGACTGCCGCCGAGGCAATTTATATGTGTGGCGGACTACATCTGTCCATTTGTCGACTAGTGCTGGCAGCAGAATTCCCACTCCATGATGCTTCTCCAAGCATTGACGATATTCTCTTATCGAGCGTTATTTCTTTTGCTGGATGCTGCTGCCGATGCATAATTAGTGATGCACGATTCACAACAGCAGGATCAGTATTAAGCTGCTTTTGACTTTTCGCTCGTTGAAGTGTTTGTTGAGGAACTATTTGAGATTGATAACCATCAGTTGAACCAAGCAACTGACTAGTATTTATTCCTGCAGATGATGCATTATTGTTATCATTAAAATTTGACATTGCTCCATACATGCTATTATTTGTATTTAACATGCAACCATCATCCATACTGACTGAATTTGACATGTTCATATTATTAACGCTCTTGTCCCAAGTATTTTTGATCATGTGATGAGTGGAATTCTCAAGAGCATTTGAACTATTTGATGTTCGTTTTATTGCTATTATTGAATTATGATGATGCTGATGCAAGTGTGTTATATGAGATGCATTTTGTTCATTTTGTTTTCGTGCTTCTGCATCATCTTTCTCTTGTTCACGTTTCCTTTTTCTTTTCATGCATACAATAACTGTTATTCCGCAGACCGCGACAAAAGGAACCGCAATTGAAAGAAAAGCTATGAGCAAGATTTGAATGAAAGTTAAATTTTCACTCCTTCCTATTTGAGCTTCTTGATATGTTGATGTTGATGCCTGATGTACCAACTGACTACTAACTGCCTCATCACAATTAACTCCTTGAAATCCATCAATACATTGGCATTCATATGAATTTACACGATTAATGCAAGTTGCGCCATTCTTGCATGGCGATGACAAACATTCATCAATATCTTGACTGCAATCATTACCGGTAAAACCGTTTCGACAAATGCATTGAAAGCCGTTATTTACTTTAATACAACTGCCGCCATTTGCACATGGTTTTGTGAGACAAAAGTCTACACGTTTTTCACAATTTTCACCCGTATATCCAGAAACACATTTGCATTGATATTGATTGATTCCATCAATGCATGTGCCACCATTTTTGCATGGATTGCCATGACAATCATCAATATTTTCCTCGCAATTAAGCCCACGAAAACCTCTTGCGCATTGACATTGATAATGATCTTTAACTGCTATACATTCGCCCTTATTTTGACATGGATTCGGAGAACAATTTTGAACATGAGTCTCACAAAATTTCCCGCTATATCCAGTTGGACAGTCACATCGAGCTCCCTTATTCTATGAAATTTATTTTATTTTTTTTTTTTTAAAAAAAAAGAAAGAAAGAACAAGAAATAAAAACATTTTATAAGTAAACATTAATTGAATTTCTTTTTATATAAAATAAAAATATAAATTGCAACACTTACAGAGTCATGACATATTCCACCAAACAGGCATGGTTTTGAGGCGCACGTTATAGTTTGTGTTTCACAATGCTTTCCCATCCATCCGTAATTGCATTCACATTTATAACCATCAATCGTATCGAGACATGTTGCATTGTTTAGGCATGGATTGGCAGTACAATCTTTGATTTTGACTTCACAATCAACTCCTGTGTAGCCTGGTGGACATTTACACGTATATGAGCCTTGTCCAGTATTTGTGCATGTTCCACCATTATGACATGGTTTATGATTTGTACAAAAATTTAAATCTTGATTACAGAATAAACCTCCCCAACCTTCTTTGCAGATGCAATCCCATTTCTTTACACAATATCCATGTACGCATCCTGGGTAAACTTCACATTCATCACAATTTGGCCCCTTCCATCCGGCTTTGCATCTGTTATTTACATAGAGATAGAGTAAAGATATAAGATAAAAATCATTCACGAATCATAAGCAGGTTCCCAAAATGAAATATTATATTTTTTGAGTGTTAGAAGACAAACTACTTACATGCATTCGTTGGGTTTTTCGCAATGTCCATGCTCCAAATTGCAGCCGACAGAACAACGTGCTGAAATATTAACATAAAATATAAATAAAAATAAACAATAAAATACAATGAAATGAGAGATAAAACAATAAAGATTCTCAAGATGAGAAAGGCAAATAAAGGAAAGAATTTTCTTCCTCTGCAAGATGTTTGCATATGAGTCTAGGGAAAAGATTTTAGGTTATTTCGCAAACACTGACAATATCCGATTTCCGAGGATGCAGGAAAATAAAACATTTATGTTCATTTCTTTTCCTTCAATTCTCCTTATTTCCTTTGGATTTTGGATGTGAACATTCAACAGATAACAGATGCTAAGCAGGGAACACAAAAACACATTGCGGAAATATCAAAAATCTTTTTCTCTGCATTTTATGATTTTGTTTTTTTTTTTCGAGGCAGGATTTGAATGTCGGGTCGGTTGTTATTTTTGCTGAATACACATTCAACAAATGGATCTCTCATCAGACCTTTTTTTAAGGTGAAACTCTATGTGTAACATTTGTTGAATTATTATTCAACAGCACAGCATTAGATTCTATGCATAAGCAACTGTTGCTATATCTTATGTTTATAAAAAAATGTGCATTTGATGCTCTTCAAATTTCTTGTAATTCTGCCTAGATCATCTGTTGCACATTTAACATTATTATTGCTCATTTGGCGTATGAATAAGGACTACATATATAAATTCAATGTTTGTTCCCATGAGTGGAGAATAAACGTTAAATGCTAATGTTCACTGTCCAATGAGTACCAATTATTAAAGGTCAAAAAAGAATAAAGAATAGGGAGAGTAACTTACGCTTATCGCAATAATTTCCATGCCAACCGGATAAACACATGCGTTGACCACTTGCTGTACACGCGTAATGTCCAAAATTATCGTCACGCTCTCGGCAAAGTGTTTCACAGCCCGCTCCATAGTAGTTTGATTCGCACGTAACGCGATACTCAAACTCAATTTCTTTGGTTAGTTGTTTACTTGAATATTGTGTCCAATCAGCTGAAACGCTTAGCTCTCCTTGTATAGAAAAGCGTGATATAAGTGATTCTAGACGAACAAAAAAAGAAGAGAAAAAATAGGACATTTGTTGAAATAAATCATTCTCATTAAAATATAAATAATTTTTTTTTGATTCTTCTTTCAACAAGCAAGCAGACTGTGTGTATTTTAAGTCTGCAAAAGGATTAAATATAATATAAAAAAGTGAAGAAAAAAAAAATCGACATGAGGTGCTCAGTATTCAGTTTAAACATTTTTTTTTTAAGTTTTTAATAAACGAAATAGCCTAAAATTCGAATTACACTAAACACATTTCGTTTCTTTATAGTATCACATGGTTGTTTTTTAATGCTTTAAGAAATATATTAACGTAGTAAAACATCTGCTGACAAGAGCAACAAGAGAGAAAAGTTTAAAGATGTTTGGCTTTTTTATGGAGACGATTTTTTTGTAAAAATAAAAAAATAAAAATTTAAGTGTATGCTGCTTCTATAGTTCTTATTTTTAAGGCCATCTTCATCATCTTACAATACGCCTAGTGAGTGCTTCTAAGATTTCTCTTTTCAGCTCAGGTAAAAAAAAAAATAAAATACAAATCATCATAGTGCATTTTGACGATCCTTGCCAGCATTTCTTCTTCTCTCCTACATACGTACGTGTATGAATACAATTTCAAAAAGGTAAGGTAAAAAAATCTCGAAATGAATAGATTGTTTGGGTTATATTTTAATTCTCTTACGACAATTTTTCATTTTGTCTTTTATGTCTAAATTGTTATTTTATTTTTTTTTTTCTACAGAAAACAACAGTAAAAAATTAGTCAGTCACTTAAAATCTATCGAAAATATTTTTTGATGAATTCATCTCGCATATAAATAAATCATTCTGGCAAGTTTTCTCAATGCTATTTTAAATGCTAAATGTTCACGTTAGTAAATGCTTTATGAGTTCTTTATTCTGATGCAAACTTTATTTTTATTAGCTTATTTCATTACTTTACATTAAAAGGTAATGTTTAGTTTTGAAAGCACCATAAAAATGTTAATAATTGATAATTAATATTTCTCTGGATTGTTCAGCATTATATTTTGAATGCAATAAAGCACAAAAAAAATTAGCAAATACAAAAAAATGTTTAACAACTTGCACTGTCTAGACGTGATATTTTTATATCCCTACATTTGTATCTATCTCTAGCGAGAATTTTTGTGCAAATAATTTTGAGAAAATTGCAAGGTGGAGAAATATTCATTGCTTTCCATCTAAACTCATTCACAATAATTTATGTCTATTCAGTTGAAATCATGAATGAATGGAATTGAAAAAAATTCAAAAGTGATGAAAATTAAACTTTCAAATTCAAATTTAAAGATTTTAAAATTGCTTAAAAAAAAAGAAAATAAAATAAATCAGTACAAAATGTTAATTCATTAAAATGATTTTGCAATTTATGCAGGCGCATATGGCTTGTGAGAATTTTGTTTGAAACAAATGTTCATACATCCTCAATATGTACAAAACGGAGTGTATTCAAATTACTCTTCGAATTGTGTTACTTCATATGTCTATTTGGAAAAAGATAAACATTTTTTACTATTATTGTATTTTTTTTTTTTCATAAGTGAAAACAAGCTCCTCCACAAAAAAAAATGACTGAAAGATATGAGACTCCTACGTTTCGTCTTTCATGAAATTATAGAAAAGATATAACCTAATGAAAATTTGTCACATCATACTTTTGAGTAATATGTACGTATAAGAAGAGTATTGTTCACATTGAGTTTTTTTGAATCTCATCTTTCGTGTGTAGACTTTCAGTTTCAGTCATATCCACTAAAAGAATGTAACAACAAATGTCGTCTCTAGAACATAATATCGAGACTAAAGACTAAAGAAATTTAAATTAATTATGAGTGCATGCTTGTGATGAATGAATCTATAATTAAACTTTGTCTATAAAATAACGTATTCATGAATATGTGCCTTAAGTTTGTTACCACTTCCGTTCATTTTAAATCATAAGGGATGGATTGTCGAAATATCAATTGAGTTACAAGTATGCTTCGTAGCATTTTCATAAAAAACACATAGTTTCATCAAGATTTTTTTTTTCTTCGAATAAATACCAGACCGGAAATTTAAAGAATTGCTTTTTTGTTTTTTTTCAGATTTTTTTTTTTACTTATACTTCTTCAAAAAGCATACTCATAAACGATGTGGTAAAGATGGAAAAGAAAAAAAAACCATCGTTAATCGTTATATATATGAAGGTAGAGTCTTCTTTTTTATATTAAACAAGTGGAACAATAACTGAACCAAAACGGAAGGGTTAGATTATACATATTTTTTTCATATTTTTTTAATATACATACACTTATAATTTTCCATTATAGAAATATACTTTTGTTCTTAAAATAAAATAAAATATTTAAGCGACATATGAGGAAGACATACTATATATTGTCGATCGTGATACTCTATAGTCGACGAGAGAAAGAATAAGTTTTTTTTTGTTGTTATTTGTTCATATAGGTACATATTGAAAAGAAGAGAAACAAAAAATCGGATCATATTACAAGGTTTGGTTAAAGTTATGCAGAATTAAATTTTATTTATCGGAAGTAACGAAAGTAGGAATAAAGAATCTCATCTTTTGTTATATGAACAAATAATAAAAATAATATCAATAAAATAAAATAATAATAATAAAATGTATAATGTTTGCATAAAAGTTTACATTAATAAATTTCGCATTATAAGTTAAGTTTCCAAAAAAAGAAAGAAAGATGGGAATAATTTGAAAATAAATAAAACAATACAAGATGAGATATCATGTATCATGATGATGTGTTTATATTATATTGTTGAAAGTAAAAATCTGTTATTTTATGGAAATAACACAGCAGTGGTATCAAATTTGTGACACTTACCTGTTGTTGATCTTGATTCACTGTCGTTTGAAGAATCATGGTATGCTTCTACAATGAGCGTAAAGGCACCCTAGAAGAAAAGAGAAATGATCATTACAATCTATGCATATTGTATATACTTTTTTTTTTTCCTTCATTGAATAAAATGTCAGATGTTAACGGAAATAATTTGAATTACTAATATTATACTATGACACAACTCAGCGGATTTCGATAGAATTTATATTTTTTGATTTTTGTTCATACTAATTTCTATCCATTTATCAAACTTAAAAACATGTTTCTTCAGCTGGTGCAATATGAATCTTGAGCAACTGAACAAACTTTGATAAATTTTCATTCCATAGACATAATTTTTTTTATGTCAATGCTTATTGATTGTTAATAGACGAATCTTCAAAAATTGAATTGCACAAAAAGAGCAATGACAAAAATAAAAATTATTTGGTGCATGTATGTTTTTTTTGTGAATACATATCGAATCAATAGTCTCGACCACTTCCGTTTTAAATTGAAAAGCAAAACATTATAACAAATAACATTTCAAGTGCCCCTGCCGATTTAATTACCGATTGAAGCATTAAAATGCTTCATTTTTTACTTTCCTCTCTGCCTCTTGCCTCTTGCCTGCCTGCCTCTTTCATTCGAAATATTTCATAAAACAGAAGAAATTAAACGCTCATTAGTAATGAAGAGAAGAAATTGAAATTTTCCAATTCAAATTTCAATTGCACACGTTTCTAGTTTAGAATTTCTCATTTCCATCTCTCATGATGATGATTGGCCCGTGTTATGCTATGCTGTGGCAGCAACAGCGGTAATTTCTTCTTTCTTTCTCTCGAAACGAACATCAGTAATAACAAAAGGTAACAGCATAGCAAAAAAGAGAAGTAAAATAAGAAGAAACAGGCACGATCTTTGTTGTATAAATGGAGTAAGTTAGAGATTGAAATATTAATTATTTTAACAGTTTCGATTGCTGAATAAAAACGAAATAACTTTCCCAGAATGGAAAACGCATTTTAAAATATCTTACAGGGAGAGAGAGAAGAGTAGCAGAGATGTGAAAGAAATAATTGAACGAAGAAGACATACCATAAACATATAAGTGATTTTCCATTCAAACGACACGCGCCACAAACCAGAATGAAAGTCATGAGTTGGGTCTTGATAAAATAAAATAAAATGTATAAAAAAAATAACGACAGTGTACATACATACATTAACCAAAAATAACGTTCTAAATGCATTCATTCACTTTTTAAGCGTGGTGTGATTATTATGTCTTTCAACATTACGTATAGATAATAAAAATAACATTTTTATTTGGATATGGATATTCATCTCTTTCACTCTCTCGTTCTCTGTCTTTCAATCGTTAACATCATCGATAGATATGTAGCATTTGCTCATTAATTTTAATTTAGTCTATTTTTTTTTTTTATTTTGAAATTTCCTTAAATACTTTTTCAGACCTATTTTCTTATTTATCTGTTCTGCTTGAAAAAAAAAAAATACTTTTTAAAAAATTCATGATTTTTTAAAATAAATTTATATTTTTGTCCGCCATAAAACCTGAAACGGCGAAACAGCAGATGTTTCATAACAACAACAACAATAACAGAAAGAAAAACAACTACACTCACATAACTTAAGCACAGCATAAAAATGCACAAACTTCTGCTTTTTCGTCGTTTTTCTTTTTCACTTCATCACGAACTCACACTGACAAGCTGATCACTAAATAGTCAGGCATTCGAAAATTTGCGGCATATGGTTTTGTATTATACGGAAAGTAGAAAAGAACAGAATTTTTTTCTTATGTCATGTTTACGAGCCAGAAGTAAGAAGGAAAAAAAAATGATTCAGGCATTTTTCTTTCTCTCTGTGCACGTTCTTTGTGTTACTTTATTTTTGTTTCATCTCCTTCATATGCCTGAGTGTGTACTATCTATGAAGTGTAGATAAGTAGATATAAATTCTAAACGCCATACGTATCTTACAGACGACGACTAGAAATTCTTAAAAAATAAAATGAATTTTCTCCAGCATCCAAGACATACTGAAACATTTTTTGTTTTTAAAAAAAGCAAGCATGTTGCTTCTTTGAAGTTCTTCTTCGAAAAAAAAAAAAATAGAAAAAATGCGGAAAACTAAAGAAACAGAAGATTTGTTTTTGTTTACTGCTTGCGAAGCACCAAAACGTTTGAAAATTGAATTGTCATCATCAAATCTTGATAAGCACGCTTTTGAGCGCGAAGTATATACACTCTTACTTATTAAATTGTTATTTCATGCACAATGACTTTCAAGTATCCATATCTACTTTATTCAATTAATGAATATTACAAATCTATTAAGATGAAAATTATATCTTTACCTATGTAAATTACCGCTAGATCAAGACAGTATGAAATAGTGATTTATTTATTTATTTGTATACATACGAGATATTTGATAATGGTGTGTATTCTGACCCATTCATTGTTATTTATGTGCTACAGGTAAGTACAAAGCTAAAGGAATTTGCAAAAATTTTATTTTTTTGCATGTCATAGGAACTTCACATTGAAAGAAGAAATGCATGAAACATGATAAGCTTTGTTTCTAAAACATTTTTAAATGCTATTAGGGATATTAGGAGACAACGTTTTGTTTGTCAAAAAGTGCTTACTGTACGGGAATCAGAAATTAAATGCATATTTTCAGTTCGTATGCACATTTTATGGGATTTTTTTAAAAAGCATAAAGAAGAAATTCAGACACCGAAAAAGCAAAAACCGATAAACTTATTGGGTAAAATTAATCCATAAAACCAGTTAAAATGGACACAATTAAGCACTTGCTTTATAAGAAAAGCATAAAAATACACCACGGTATTTAAAATTAAAAATACCAATGTTACTCATTGTATAAAGCAACAGGAAAAAAATGCAGTCGAAGAATGAATGAGTATGGTAATATTTTCTTCGTGTGCTTTTTTTATTGTATATTTCGCAAACTGCAACATACAACAACTCTCAGATGCGGTTGCACTTGTTCGGGGCAATGTTGTTGCTCTTCATAATATACTTCAGAAGAAAAGAAATCAGTCATTAATATTTTTTTTAATTGTTATAGCTTTTGTATTGCATTGTATTCGACTGTGGCTTTTTTACGATTAATTTAAAAAGAAATTATGTTTAGGACGATATTCGTGAAATTCTTGGCGCAAGGAAAGCATTTATTGGAAAGAAGAAGGCCGAAGAATTTATCTTCTTTTTCTTCTAGGCTTTGCTTGGACTTTTTCCAGTTTTTTTATGGTTTTCTCATGAAAACGTTTCTGCACTCGTACGCAATATAGAAAGTACGGATGCAGTTATTACATGACATTACAGTGTGATTAATTTGAAAATGTGTCTAAGTATAATAATGTAAAACAAGGTAATTAATAATGAAACATTATAATACTTACAGGCCATGTGAACTCGAATGGAAACCTAATTGGATTTGTTCGTGAATCCTTTTGTGGTAGATTTTTAAGAGCTATTGATGATTGAGTTAGATTGAATGTATTATCACCGAGGATTATTGTTGCAGCAGATCCAAATGTACATGACGATGTTGTGTCTACTTCTGCTTGATATTGTTTTAAACATACTCGAAACCTCGTTTTACAACTTCCTAAACATAATCCATTAATTGATTGCTTTTCGCTACAACATCGATTCAGACTATTAACACCCTTATCATTTCGAAAGGATTTTAACTTTAATTCAAATAAACCGGAGCATGTAATCTGAAATAATAAAGATGAAAGAATGGTGTTGAAAATGCAAGATGAATAAATGAATAATCAAAAAATAAAATTTTTTATGAAAACAGATTCAGTAACAACGAGCATTGCAAAGATATTTAACAAACAAAAAGAGCGAAATGAATTGAAAAAATGAATTGAATACAATAAATTATTATGAAAATTAATTCTGTTAAGTTATTCATTCAATGAACTTTTTCGTGTCTAATATAAAATCTCTCCCTAGTGAAATAAGAAAAAAAGAGGCATGATCGTGTCAAACAAAAGCATTTAACATTTAACAAATTACAAAATTGAGACTTTAACACCCTCAACTTTCTAAAATACAATTTTTAAGGCAATATTTTTCGGCAAGCCCTCAATACGATGTATATATGCAACTTCAATAATTTTGAATATCATAATATTCAGTAACATTACATTTATAAATTCACGTATCATTCTCTTTTATTAATTTTCATCTGGAATAATGCCCTACAATTGCGTGCATTCCATAGTTGTTTCAACTTCTTGGAAGACGTTCGCCTATATCATGTTAAAAATCTGAAGAATTCAAATAGAACACGTGAATGAATGTGGGTAACTTCGAATACGAACATTCATTCTCATGATAACTAATTGTGAATTCATTCATATTTCAATTTGCTTCAGCTCAACTAAAATGCATTCTTTGAAAACCTTAATTTATGTGTACGAGGTGAAGATCATTTAAAAGATTTTTTTTTGTTGTTTTTATTTCGTATTAAATGGCAACTCTAGTAACTTTTGCTATAGAAAGATTAAATAAATTTCTGTACGAAATTGTTTCATTCCCAACCGTTTTCATAATGAATTTGCAGGTCGATTTTAAGCAACTTGATATTTTATTTTTTTTTTCTTCACCATGTTGCAGCAGTGAATATTTTTCAGCAACAAAAGCTGAATAAGTCATGAGACGATTAGTATTAATATATAATTGCAATGTGTGCATTAGGAATTACTATGACATTTCACATACTCGAACTGCATTTTTGCATGACCAACAGCCTTGAACAAAATATTCAGCTCAAATACTCAGCACTTGCAGATTTTCCCATCAACAAGGACATACGTTGATGATGTCTGTTTTCGCAATCGTATATATCAAGAAAGAAAATATTTCATGGAAATCTCATAGTGAATGGGAATTTTTCAATTTAATTTGAGTTGAGACATTGTTTGAATTTTTAGTAATCAATTGGAAATGCAAACTGAATAAATTAAAAAAAAATCCAACTTCGTTTTCAAATTATGTTTTGTATACATTTTAGTGTTATAGCCAAGACTATATATATATGTACGAAAAAAGAACGAACAATATTTACCGCTACAGAGGCGAAACTTGGCAACTTGACCTACGAGACGGACCCCTCAGGGCGTTATGAGCATTTGAAGTGTAGTTTTCGTTCTGTTTTTCTTCATCATCAATGAAACAACACCATAACAATCTGTGTTTTATTTCTCTTCTTCTGTTGAGAGAAATTTTTTTTTGCAGTGGAACAGGCAATGCTTAAAATATATATATGGAGGCAAGTGAGAGATAAAGACATAATGAGGTAGCAATTCTTAATAACTTGGAGCTATTTTTATGTTTTACTCTTAGACTCCACGATGCTCTGTTCTGCCTACAGGCGCCGGCTCTGTTCGCACGACTTATTTTTTTTCAGCTCATATTAAATTGATTCATTCAAGTTAAACATAACAAAAAGAAAGTGATTTTATAGTAATAATAAAAATCGTCTTTATAGAATGTAGTCTTGGATTTTTAAGCAATTTATAAGCATAAACAAATGTGTTAAAACTTTTATGCATAAACATTCCAGTAATTCCATGTATTTATATATTTTTTGCACGATATCATACATTGTCTGCAATGTAAAATTTTTGGTCATGTCTATAAAATTTTATTGGAATGTTTACAATTTATGAACTTTTATTAATAAAAGTAGCAGAATAGTAAAGTTGATATATTCTAAAGAAAACGATTGCATGCTAGCAACATAACAGAATGAAGGAAAAAAAATTCTTACAATCATTAAAAAAGTCTGGGATTAAACATATTTCGTGATAACTCATGTTATATATTGCTAATCCGAAACAAAAAATTAAATATACTTCATCTATAGCAATTTTTCTTTGGCACATAATAAATTAAAAGGCAAAAAAAAAATGTAGAAGAGAAAAAAAAACGAAGGAATAAGAAATGAGAAAAAACGCAAAGGCAGTTGGGAACGAAAAATAAAATGAAATACTTTTAAGCCTGATATATCTCCAGCTGAACACAAGGAGCATATGTGCACATTTATATGTATTTGTAGACACATACTGACACAATAATTGTATGAAATAAAGGAAGAAAAAATGAATCGAGGGAGAGTTTCTTTATTGCATCGATGGGTAAACATGAGTTATCGTGTGTATACTTTATACTTTTACTGTAAGTAGATGCCGAAAAAAAAAAGGTGAACATGAAAATAGCAGTCGACTGCAAAAACATGATGTACATTTTTTCTTCTTCTGGTTCCATCTCCCTCACAAAATCGCTTGTTGCTTACGCTCGATCATTTTTTTTGCTTCTCTCATTCGAATGAATTTTAAAAAAAAAAAAAACAAATGGAAAAGATTCATTTTGAAAGAAGAAAACCGAAAAAGAAATTCAGTTTAAAATTAAACATATTTTTTTTTATAATATTTTATTTTCAAACATATTTTTTAAATACCTTTTGAATTTTTCCTATAATTCGCGTTTAAATAAAAAAATGTTCAAAGTCCTCGTGTTGTTAATCGAGGGACTTAAGCGCATTTTTGTCGCAGCGATCAGAAATCGATTAAATAGAAATTGCTTTAAATTACAAAATCCCTTAATTCTTCTTTTATCATCAAAAAAATCCTGCAAGAAAATACAATTTTTATGAAAAAAAAAACTGTACAATAATAACAGAATCCATTAAATTCCGTCTTTCTAGCATGCTCTATGCATGAAAAGTCTGTTTTCTTGATGATAAATACAAAACCTTTCAAAAAAAAAGAAAAAAATTTTGACCAAAAATAACGGTCAAAAAATTTTTAAATTCCAACGGTAAAAAAAATTCAAATTTTTATCGAGGGGTTTTCAACAATTTTTTTCCTTATATAATGTTAAATCGTTGATTACAGGAATAGTAGATCGTTTAACGATTTTTTAATAAGCGATGCCGGAATAACTCGATAGTAGAAAGATAATTCATCATAACAGAACTCTTAACTATGTCTGGTTTCTGAGATCTCAGAGCTCATACAGCCAGCCAGCCAGCCGAACAAAGTGAAACTATAAGCGTCATTTTTTGCAAAAATGCGCTAAAAAATTAAAAATAAATTCATCGAGTAAGGAATTGAGCGCATCTGAATATTTTTCAACAGTCATGAATGTTCTCAAGAATTTATTTCATTCGAATGCCGCGATTTTATACGATACCATCAAATACATTCTGAACAACTTTTTTTTTGCCAAATCAAATATCAGCGATCTTATCGTTCAGTGGCATCAATAGTTAGCAAAGATCCCATTAGAATTTTATATTTTATGCCAAACAATAAAAATAAAACACTTTGAAATTGAGTCCCGATAAGTTGACGGAATTCATTCCGTATTGTATCTTTGTATTAGTTTATGTATGTCTCAAAATTATGAAATTAGTTTCTGTTTTTGTCCTGTCGAATTAAACAGAATGAATTCATTATATGTAGAATAAGAAAAATTAAAATATGTGTATCTCTTTCCGTTATGACAGATAATTTTTTACAGACATCAATCGATCATAATTGAGAGCGATCGTAATCATAAGTAAGTATGAGATCAAAAGCAGTTCATTTTATGGAGGGTAGCAAACAATTTCCGAAGTGAAACTTGTTGACCTGTCAATGTTCATTCTTATGGGTCATGATCACGATCAATCAATGGCACTTTTGGATATTGATACCTTTTGCTACTTTTAATATTGTACTTAGAATGAAAAACTGTTGAATATAAGTCAAATTGTGGACATTTAGTAACATGAAATATGCATCTCGTCTATAGAAAATTGCGATCAGAATCTGATGAATATACACGAAAAGAGAAGCAAATAAAAAAAAAAATGAAAACAAAAAGTAAGTACTATTTTTAAATATTTGAAAAGAATACATGATGGTAATGCTATATAATAACGCTCTTAAGAGACTCTTACTTAAAAGCAAGTTAAAAAATAAATAAATAAATATGAAAAGTTCATTCATTACATATCATTATCTCTTTTATTTTAGGTTTCTCTGTCTGTTTTATTTAGATATTTCAATAGTTATAATAATCTATGCTTAAAATGCTTTAAAATGACTATGCATGGAAGCAATCAAGTGTTTCTAAATACTCATCGTTTGAAAGCTAAGCCATTATCCGAAAATGCATAATCTTTTTTATTTCCGCTCCGGAAAGAAGACGAGAGCGAGCAATCAGCAGTAAAGTAAAGTGTTAAAAAATAAATTTATTGTACACAGCGAGACAATAACAGAGAACCATTTTTTACTCATAATGACAGACATGCGACGAATTATGTGATGATGAACAATTGAACAACCGTTAAACTGCATAATATACTTTCTAAAGTATTAGCAAGTGTAGAATTGAATTCATTTATTCCATTTTGAGTTCATCTTCTTTTACTGCCTGCCTTGCCTTCTAAATATGTCCGTATTAAATCACAATCGAGTATAATCAAATTATCTTCTTTCTGGCTGCCTTGTTTTTCTGTTCTTATGATAACTACTTTAATTATGGATTGAAAATTAGGGTAAAAAATATTGAAATTCGTACAAAACGAAAATTTTTTTTTGAAAGTCCTGTAACTTTTATTGGAAGCATCGCTGATTTCTCAAATTTTTCCTAGGACTTTGCTTGTCCTCCAAAATTTTTTATTCAAACTTGAAAAGAGTCATTTGTGCAGCATAAAGCAGAAAAAATCCACTTTATTTCAAATATTGAAATTCGTACACACAAATATTGAAATTCGTACACTCAAATATTGAAATTCGTACACCAAGTACTTACGATTTTTGTATCCAAAACTTGAGAAAAAATTAATATTCTTGCAGGACTTTCATTTGAGGAGGTTTTTATTCATCCTGAGCAGCTTAATTATGCTTTAAATTTAATTTATTTAATTTGTTTACTCAAAAACAATTAAAATTCTTCACCGCCTACTATTGAAATTTTGTACGAATTTCAATATTTCTTCTGTACGAATTTCAATATTTGGAATGAGGTGGATTTTTTTCGTAAAAGCAGTGCTTATTTATGCCTTGAGCTAATTTAATTGGAAAGTAGACTGCACGAGCAAACCCATAAGACCTTAACATGTATCCAATCTTGAGTTTAAAGGCAATTTTTTCAAGTCTAAAAATTGTGAAAAAAAAATTTTGTAAATTTGTTCGTACGAATTTTGGTTTTGTACGAATTTCAATATTTTTTACCCTAAATGATTTTTTTTTTTATTTTTTCTCATCTCTCTTTCTTTTTTTTTTTTCATACAGTGCCTGTGTGCTTGCTTGCCTTCCGAAAAGCATTTTGCGTTTCGATCTTTATGCTCAGGTTCTTCAACACACTGTGTGTATAAGAAGAATATATATATACTTAGAAGTATATGTATATATACATATATTTTACAACTCCTAACGTTGATCGTGGGAAAACAATTCACGTCCAATAGCTCTTTTTCGTTCATTCAATTCTGATTTTTTTTTTCTTATTTTACATTTCTTTCATCAGGTTCTTACTGGTGTTTGCTTCAAATAACGCACACACTCGGAGGTATTTAAAATATTATACTGTATTTTTATTATTGAATGTTCCAACAGGGTGTTTAGTTCGCTTTTGCTCATACATTTTACCGTATAGCTATAGTGTGTTGCAAGAAATGAACCACTCTATTTTAAACCAGTTTCATTTCACATTATATCTTCAGCAAAATGTTGAAGAAAATGAAACTCTTTAAAAACACAAACACACATCAAGAGCCTTTTGAATTACTTCTTAGGTATTTTTTTTTTCGTTCATACGTGGAATATGTTTGAAAAAAAGAGACTCAAAAAACAACAATACAGTTTTTTTATTATTTCAATAAAATGTTATATGTATTTTTTTTATTATTTTATTGTATTATCAGTCAGCTACGTATTCGGAGCTCCTCGTGCAGCTTCGAGATGATTCATAGGAAATTTGAATAATCGCTTATTAATGAGTTATTATTATGAATATAATAAAGTTATGAATGAATATTTTTGTTTGAGGTGCGAAACAGAGTAGAAGAAGTGGAGGAAGAAGATGAAAAGTGTCTCGTAATACTTTGGCATGCTCGCCTATGTTCTTATGCTTGGAGCATTTATTACAGCATCATTACCATATAAATCATTTGTAGCAGAAAATGGGCTTGCGATCATGACGAAAAGGTTTACATGTCTTCTTATATCTACTATTAAATGACTCATCATTTTGCATGTTACCGTCCTATATTTTCACTAAATTATGTTACTTTAAAAATATCAACATGTACTGCACGTGTACATAGTCAAAACATCCTAGAGCTGCATTTAATGCAAAGTAATTTATTGCCATTAAAAATGTACTTTAAGTTGAAGAATTTTTGGTCAAATTTCAAAAAGCTGGATATTCTTTAAGGATTAAGTCAAATTAAATAAGGCATTGAGCTCGTAAATGACGATAATCAGATCCCAAATCCGCATCTGCGAGATAACTCTTAACCAATTCATTTCTTCGACACGAATTTAAGTCTTTGTTTGAAGCATTTTTTTTTCTTCTTTCGCTTTTTTTTCTCCTCTCTCTTCTTTAAAGAAGAGCGATAATATCTTTAAAACATGTATCATGTCATCTAAATCTATTTAAAAGAACATTCTTTGGCTCTTTTAAAATTCTTGAATTTTTATTTTTTATTTATTTTTTTTTTTCGAAATGTGTATGTGGTTCTTCTTACCTGTGAGAATGTCAAAAAAATGCAAATGAAAAAAGAAATCCAATTCATTTTCGATGAAAACAAGTCAATGCGAGTCAGAGAAGTTGAAAAATAAAATAAAAAAAGGCACAAAGATCTCCTTAAAGATGCGAAGAAAGACTTGCTTGATCAACGATTGAATAATTTCATTAACACGAGCAAATGGTGTCTTCAGTAAATATAAAGCTGGTAGATAGATTGAATGTTGTATACTTTATGTGAAGTGAAAAAAAAGTGGCAAAAAGAAAGCTCACAGAACTGACAATAAAATGAAATGTATATTCTCCTGCCAATTTTCTCACTTTGCTGTTTCCAAAATGATAAAATAACAATTTTTCTTTTTCATTTATATCTATAATACTTTTTTCGGTTCATCATGTTCTTTAAAACTTTTAACTTGATATTAATTTTCATATTTTCTTTTACTGCTATCTTATATTTTTTCCTCTCGTCTTACAATATAAATAACACCGCCGATCTCGCGCATTTATAAAATGTGAACGCACCGATCAATACTATGAAGCTATCAATTCTTTTTCACTTGATACATCAGATATTTTTTTTATTGCTCCTTGTTATTTTTTTGCTTTTTTTTATTTTTAACACTTTTTAAGGCTTTTCAACTTTTATTGCTCGAGTTTTTTTTTCTTTATTTTATTTCATTTTTTTTTTCGAGATGAATTATAAGAAGCAGTTGCTTTTTTTCACAAGCTCAAATCGAAGATTTTTTAATGTTATTGAAATTTATTTTTCCGCCGCCACTTACGTATATGTACGTATGAAAATTAATGTATTTATTTCTTCTCTTATTTTTAATTAATATAGGCTTGTAATTTATGCACAATTACCAATGAGATGAATTAACATATAAAACTCAACATTTTTCAATATTTTTTACTCTCTATCTCTCTTTCTCTTTTTTTCGTTTTGTTCTGCACACTTGGTATTATATTTTTTACACTAGGCAGATGTTTCCACTATACGGTTACTCACAACATTATTTCATGTTTCATGTGTAAATATAATGTTTAGTGATCATCATAGACTTGTGTGTATGTTTTGTAAACTAGTTTCATATGTCTATTGCTTATATCTACAATTATTGGGAATTTTTCATATCTTTTTTAAACTTCCAATTGACGCGTATTTTTTTTTATTATAAATCCTATTTTTTATCAGCAATCCATTTCATTGCGTTGGTATTTTTTTTATTCCTCTATATTCCTTCACTTCCTTTAATTAATAAAACTTCAATGCGTTTAAACTTTAATTCACTTTTTATCCGATCAAAAGATGATACTCATAAGCCGATGCTTCTTTTTGTAAATTGTATATATAGATTAACTTTTTTTATTAAATTAAGTTCCTTTTTGTAAATTAAAAAAATCACAATTTTTGAAGATCAAAAAATATTTTTAAAGTTTTTTAATTAATTGGAACCGGAAGATATGCAAAAATGTTTTCCCGGATTTTTTTATATAAAAAACAGTGTTAAAAACACGTTCATATAACTTGAATGTTAAAATGTGACTGACTCTATATCTTGAGAATTTCTATGGTATGAGAAATTTGAGAGAGAAGAGAGAAAATGAAAATGCAGACGAGAGAAATAGGCAAAGAGGAGATCGGAAGAAACCCTTGTTATAAATATTTTCTGCTTCTGAGAATTTTAAGATGAAAAATTATGCAGGATGGATGTGAAATTTTTCATGATTCACAAATTCTAATAAATTAAATCTTTTTGAAAACTTTTGAATTTCAAAATGCGTGCAAATTTAAATTTGCTAAAGTTTGTCAGATTTGAAAATATTTTTATACGATTCAAGAAAAAAATGGATCTAATTTTTGAATATCAATAGAACTTTTCATATAATTCAGACATTTTGAGTCATTAACCGATGACAATCCAAAAATAATGTAGTATAAAAAAGCATGAAAATTTCAATCTGTAAGAATCCTTACAAATTTTTCTATGTCGCGTCTAGCTTCAAAAAAACGAAAGTATATCTGTAATATCCAGGTAGGTAAAAAGATGGAGAAATGAAACACAAGAATATTTTTTTTTTCTCTCAAGCCTTTATTTTTGAGTCTGAGTATTAGGTTTTGAATATATCAATTATTTTTTAGATAAATTCACCATGCTGATTTTAGAGTAAAGTGCAACATAAAAGAAAGTATTAATTCTTCACATTTTTTTCTCTCTTTAATTTTAACAATTTAATAATGAAAATCATTTTATTATAAACTATTAAAATGCCCCAATTATTTTTTTTTTTCTTGATAGATCAACATCCCAGTAATCTCTTCACTTAGGAAATATCACAAATAAAAACGTATGTTTCCTTTTTTTTTATAATGCGAAAACAAGTATCTTCATTGTTTTACAATTACATCTCTTGTATGAAAGATACGAAAGAAATTAAATGATCAGTTGTAATGTCATCATAAATATGCGTAAGCATGCATTGCATTGTTACTGATAATAGATGCCAGTGACAAATAATTTAAAAAAGTCTTAAAAAACGAAACTAAATAAAAATTCAATGTGTCCAACTGGAAATCAGTATTGCTGATCTTTTTCCTGCGATGATGATGAAAGATTAAAAATGAATGAAGGTATGTGAAGAAAAAGGTCTTATTCGGAATAGAAGAAATAAGTTGAATAAGTTGAGATGGACGATGTGCATCATTCTTGTCAACAGCATGGTGACTCTTGTCAATGTATTTTAAATTATGAAAAAGTTGAGTATTGCTGGCGCTTGCAGCAATTTTACCGGTTTTAAGATTCTCTAGTTATTTTTTCTTTGCTGCCTTTTCAGCGGCTTTTGTTACTTTGCCACCACTCACTTCTTTAAAGTTAACCTAAAAATGAAAAATGAAAAAAAATGAGATGATGTGGAAATGAGGAAAATGTCTAGAACATTATTTTTTTCTTTTTGTCACATGCTTACCGCTTTGATTACACCAACCGCAACTGTTTGTCTCATGTCACGAACAGCGAAACGACCCAATGGTGGAAATTCAGAGAATGATTCAACACACAATGGCTTTGATGGAACCAAATTAACGATGGCTGCATCACCAGATTTGATTGATTTTGGATTCTCTTCTGTAGTTTTGCCAGTACGACGGTCACATTTTTCTTTGATTTCTGCAAATTTGCAGGCAATGTGAGCAGTGTGACAATCCAAGACTGGTGTATATCCATTGGCGATTTGACCTGGATGGTTCAAGACAATAACCTGAGCGGTAAAGTCAGCAGCTCCACGCGGTGGACTTGCCTTGCTGTCACCAGCAACATATCCACGACGCAATTCCTTGACTGAAACGTTCTTAACGTTGAAACCAACGTTGTCTCCGGGAACGGCTTCTTGGAGTGCTTCATGATGCATTTCAACTGACTTAACTTCAGTGGTCAAGTTGACTGGGGCGAAAACGACAACCATACCTGGATTTTGAGGATGTAAAAAAATTTAATTATTTTTATTCACAATTTTATTGAATTGAAATTTACCTGGTTTCAAGACACCAGTTTCAACACGACCAACTGGGACTGTTCCAATACCGCCAATTTTGTAGACATCTTGAAGTGGTAAACGCAATGGCTTGTCAGTTGGACGACTTGGTGGCAAGATGGCATCAAGAGCCTCAATGAGGCATTTTCCATCAGCCTTGCCTTCTTTACGTTCAACAGCCCAGCCCTTGAACCATGGCATCTTGTCGGATGGTTCCAACATGTTGTCTCCATGCCATCCAGAAATTGGAACAAAAGCGACAGTAGCTGGATTGTAACCAATCTTCTTGATATATGATGAAACTTCCTTCTTGATTTCCTCAAAACGAGCTTCAGAGTATGGTGGTTCAGTTGAGTCCATCTTGTTGACACCAACAATCAATTGTTTGACTCCCAATGTGAAGGCCAACAAAGCGTGTTCACGAGTTTGACCGTTCTTTGAAATACCAGCTTCAAATTCACCAGTACCAGCTGCGACAATCAAGACAGCGCAATCAGCTTGTGATGTACCAGTAATCATGTTCTTGATGAAATCACGATGTCCAGGGGCATCAATAATGGTAACATAGTACTTTGATGTTTCGAATTTCCACAATGCAATATCAATTGTAATACCACGTTCACGTTCTGCCTTCAACTTGTCCAAGACCCATGCATATTTGAATGAACCTTTACCCATTTCTTGGGCTTCCTTCTCAAACTTTTCAATGGTTCTCTTATCAATACCACCACATTTGTAGATCAAATGTCCGGTTGTTGTTGATTTACCAGAATCGACGTGTCCAATGACGACAATGTTAATATGAGTCTTCTCCTTACCCATCTTTTATATCCTGGTTTAACTTTTCTGAGTTAAAAAAATGCTTTTCGATGCAACTTTCTTTTTTCGGAATGGATAAACTTTTTTGCAGTCTACTTTAAAGATGTGTATTTTTGATCGACAGTCTATTACAATTCTGAAATAGATTGATTTTAAAAATAAAAGAAAAATATGTTTTTAGAAATAAAACTCAATAAATGTTATAAGGATGCAGTTCAACAACAACAAAAAAATGTTTAACATGGAGGACTTTCAGACATGCGAAAATCAATTTTACAGCACCATTTTGCGTTTTTCCCGACCTTGAATTTTCGCATACCGACATGATTGTCGGTTTTTCACAATTGGGAAAAATTTTATAATTCTTTTAATATTTTTTTATTTTATCGATAAGATCTTCAAAACGTGCCATTGGATATAAAATGAAATAACCTCTATGAAATTTACTGTTAGTGAAAACACATGGTAAGATTTTTAAAATAAAAAAAAAAAATGTGATGAAAATCTATTTTTAAAAATTCTTTCTTTCTCTTTTGTATTGCTTCCCTTACTCATTCATTTTAACAAGAAGCATTATGAGCTGTAGTTTATGGAAATAGTTCTATTTAGAAATTTTAATTTTCCAATAAAAAATATTTATTTTGCCATATACATAGAGCATTTTCTTTTTCATTTTCACCAATGTCTGGAAAATGGCGATGTGACATAATATTTTTTACTTTTTAAAAGAAGGAAATTTTCTTTAATTCAAGGATTTTAAAAAATTTGTTAAAATTTAAGAAATATGCTTTAATTATGAATGCTTCTTAAAGTAAAATAACTAAACGTGATTGGTACGAAAAATATGTCCGGCTTAAAAAACTAAAAAAAAATCAATTTTCCCTTTTCCAAATTTTCAACATCGATTAAACAGCTACTGTATAATTTGAACAGCTATATTACAAATTAATATTAATTTAAATTCTGTTTTATTGCAAGCAAGCCGATAAAAGGGATTTTGAGACAAGCACATTTTTCATCCAGCACATTTTGGTTTTCAAATTTTCACAGATTTAAGAAAAATCACTTGAATTATTTAATTATTATTACTTCTATGCTGTATATTATGTTAAATTAAAAGTATTTATAATCAAACCGGCAACAATTACAAAAATTAACAATGAAAATTTCATGAAATTGGAAAATCTTTAGCCATATTTGATTTTTCATGAAAATTTTCACTGAGATATAAAAACACGTCCACTTACGATAGAATCCACCGACAAAAAAGACCGAATAGAATATCTCACTTTCTGAAAAGGAAAGTTTTTAGGACAGATTCGTTGCACATGCGCGATATGTTGATTTTTCAGTGTGGGAGATATATTTTCTTCTTTATTTTCTTAACATTTTTAGTACACATGTACACAGCTTGTTACTGTATGAATGAATTAAAAGACATAAGAGAACGGCTTATCTTGAGAAAGAAACAATTTTTTATTTATATTGTATTCTAATTAACTATTACATTTTATTAATGAATCATATTATTTCTTAGTTGAAGCCTTCTTTCCTTGTCCTTTTTGTGGTGGTCTCTTTCCTCTAAGATATCGCAATCGTTTCATTTCATCCTTCCAATCTTGATGCTCATCTCGATATAATCCATAATTTCTTAAATTCCACATTAATAAATGCGTTTCTACATGTCTAGGATACCAGTTGACAACATAATCACGTTTATGATACGGTTCTTCTTCAAGCATTTTTACAACCTTCATAGACTTCTCATTCGTTTGTCTTGCTAAAAATTATTTTTTAATTTGTTAAAAACTTATTTGCTAAATTATTAAACAATTAAATACTGACCAACTTCTCCAAATATTCTATTTGATAAATACTGCATTCGTTTTGCATAAGGCGTTTGTAGTTTAATTAACTCTGTGTATTTATAAAGATTTGCCATATTTTAAAAGGCAATTTAAATTTTTAAAATAAAATGAAAACAAAAGACTGTGGTCGATGATGTATCAGCCTAATGTTGAAATGTGAATTCTTAAAAACAGAGTTATTGCATTACATGTATGATTTGATGAATTGTAATAAAAGTTTAATAATATTCAACATCAAATGCAATTGTCAAGCCTTTAAAATATGCTTCAAATACCTTTAAAAAATAAGAAAAATTTTACAATTTTTTATTAGACCAGATTCGACAGTCGAAAATTCAAAAATTTAAATTCTAAGCAACCGTTGAGAATTTTTTAAACGTATTTCTGATAAATTTGTGAATAAAAAGTTTTTGCAAAATTTTTTACTATCTAAATTTTCTGTAAAAATGGAAGCAATTATGCAGTTATCAATTCCTAAATATCAACATATTAAGAATACTTTTGAAATTTTCGATGCAAGAGTGAGACTTTTGGATGCTCAAATCAATGTGAATACAAAATATGTAATTCGTATGAAAGAAATTCGTACTCGAGTTCGTAATCTTTTAAAGTCACATAAATTGTTCAATGAAATGGATCTTATTATAATGAAGAAAAGAGATCCTATCAATGGCGATATACCAGATGAAATTCTTAAATTGTTAGAAAAATTGTCAAAACCTAGAAAAAGAGATTTGAAAGAAACTTTAATGAAAGTCAACCAAATGATAAGAGAAATAACTGGAGATTACTATTACAAAGAAAACAAGTACAAATTGAATCGATATGAAGAATTGATAGGTTATAGGAGAAACATATGCTGTATGCTAAAAGGTACGAAATTCCCTACGGAAATTCAACAATGCCATAGATTCGCACCATGTGACAAAAAAATCGTCAATATTTGGGAAATACCAGTATCAGGAAGATATCCAAATTCTCGAATACTCAAAATAGATTTTGATAAAAAATCCATTGAATTGGCTCGTCCTCAATATTTATACATTTTGAACACTATTGCGTTCTTCATGAGACTTAGATATTATTACATACAAAAGGCAAGCGAAAAAGGGAGATGGAGTTATGATGAGTTAAGAAGAATCCATAATACCATTCATAATATCAATAAAAGGCTTATTTATCTCGATCAATTAGAGAAATCTTTCAAAAGACCTTCTTTTAATGAGCAGCCATTACAAAATGCTGAGCATAAGACCATCATTAAATATACACATGATATCGAGCTTCCAAAAAGAAAGCGACTTGAGGATGCGCTTCAAACATATCAGTCATATTTATCAGAATTAAGAAAAAGAATGGGTTATCGTAAAAGTAAGGAATTGTGTAAATAATTAAAAATAATTTTCTTAATTAATTTATTTTTTTCTCATTCAGAACAAAAATTTCACTTTGAAAGCAGAGTCCAGCCTTTAATTCAATGTATTGAGCGTAATATCCTATTCACTCAAAATCTATTAAACATCCTACCACCTGAAAAACCACATTGTGAGATAGAAGAATATAAAGGCAATGAGGAAAAAGAAAAGAAAATTTTGTGTCACATACTTGATGGCTCTGGCCAAATAGTGGACTATAAATTTGATGATAAAACAAATGAATTGTCATTCCCAAAGCTTGGAATCTTGGAAGAATCTTTTGAAGCTCATAAAAGAATCTTGGAAAAGTTTGAATATGATATGAAAAATATCAAACATGTTATGCAGAGGAAGGTTCAAGAAGAAACTGTTGATGAGTTAGAAGATGCTAATGAAGATCAAGAAAAGAGCTCGAAAGATAAATCAGATAAATATCAACAGCTTAAGGAAAGAATTAATAGACTAAATGCCTTAATTCAGCAGAAAAAGGAAACAATTGAGTATTTACAAGTAAGTTTGTGGATTGTTTTAATTTTTTAAACCTTTCTAATATTGTTTAATATTTTTGAATTTAGAGTATCTTACCTGAAGCAGGTATTAGATCAAATTTTTATCATCACAAATTATGCTTCAAAGAGAAGAAACAAAGAATTTCTTCAAAATATAAAGCCAAGAATCCTCACTTACCAATTTGTACATCTAAAGCATCAAAAAAATATCTTGAAAATTCTTTCAATTCATACCTTAAATGGATAGAAGAAAAGAGAAATGATGTGAAATACAGGAATGAAATTGAGTCTATTTTGAAAAATCAAAACACTTCCAAGGATTCCATACTTAATGATGAAAATCAAGAAGATGAGGAAGAAAAAGGTTTTTTAAAACAACAGAAATTTCCATCTCATACTCAACGTATGATACAAAACAAACTGAAACTTGAGACTTATTTGGAAAACATTAAGTCAGCAAATGTTGATGATATTCATTTACAAACCCACGCAAAATTTGAAAAGCTTTTAAAATTGATGAAACAAAAGAAGTTGGGACCGGTCAGTGAGGAAAGAATTATTGAATTGGCTACGCCAAAAAGAACTTTGCTGAAATTTTCAATAATTCGTTTTCGACACTTGATGTCTGAAAGTAAGCGAAGACGTTTGGAATGTAGGCTTTTAAGGAATATTTCAAAGCCTGAGCAAATTGAGAATGAATTGCGTCAAAAGGAGGTGCCAAAAGATCCAAAGATTTGTAAGAAACCAAAAACGACTGAACGAGCAGCGATAAATCAGTTATTGAAAAGAATCATGAATTCTGACAATAATTCTTTGAGTTTAGATGACTTAATAAGATATTCTATGCAGAACGGATTTCAAATGTTTCACAAATAAAACACACAAATGTCGTGACTTTTTCTAACTACCGAACTCTTTTATTATTTTCAATATATCAAGTTATTCGCCATTTATTAGCGGACATACAAAGTGTTTGACATTTTTTTTTTTGGGTTTCTGTGTAAAGATGAGCATAGAAATTTGACTACACTGCACATCATGCATTTATAGTAAATTTACGGCATTGCAATATGAAAATTTTACGGCTTTATGATAATGTAAATAAGATGATACTTTATTCTTGCTTTTATGTATAAGGTACATTATAAACTTTTTACTTCTTGTTTTTTTTTTCAAGTATATGTTTCAATTTTGCATTACTATATATTTGCGTTACTACAATGTTTAAATCACTACTTTTAACATTATTATTAATTTTTTTTTATTTGAGTTTCGGTCTACTGAGAAAGTAGAAATAGAAGCTAATATGCGGCAGTAGAACTTCCTCTTAAATATTTTATTTTTCTTTTTTTTTTAAATTAGTTCTAGCCGGATAAACTATTATTAAATTTTTTTAACGTTATAACATTTCTTGCCTTTTTAAAGAGGCATTCAGCCTCTAAAACAAATTTAGAACAATTAAAATAAATTTTGTTTAGCAAAGCAACCATATGAGTAAATGACCTGTTGCATAACATGCTGTTTTTTTGTTATGACTGGGTCATTTGATTGCTGTAACAAATGTTTTCAAAAAATATTTTCAAGAATTTTTTTTTTCTATCATATCCCACTCCAACAGCCAGAGTATAAAACAGATGCCTTTAAATAAGCTCCTAGCTACCTGAAAGGAGTAAATGGCGGCAAGCTAGAATCTACTTTAACACTATCCATAAGTAGCTGTGAGTATTTCAGAGATTCTTCCTTATTTGGGATGAATTCTTTAGTATTATTAGCCTAGCCCTATAAATTTAGGCCTAATAAATATGAAATTTAGTGGCTTTGAATATTCGAATCTTGTCATAATTTTAATAAATTTTCTTGACTTGAACTATATAGCAGTATTTCTTTTAGAGTTTTTCAAACTTGACGACAATGGCCGTAAATGGCACCAAATAAATCTACTTGCATGCTTTCTTTCTTTTTCACTCGTGATAATTGATTTTAAAGAAGTTAAATTTAACTAATTAATTTAAAAAATACAGAGATAACCATAATTAAAATTATCATTTTTTTGTGTATGATTAAAATCTAATTAGAAATTTTCATATAATCCTGTGAAAATGTCCATATCTATAAAATTTTTCGTGCTTTTAATTACGACTTTAGATCTCTGCATTATATCACGAAAAAGACATCTTACTTCATAAATTAAAAATATTTCATTTAAAAATATTATTTTCTTTCTTCCTTTTTTAAAGCAATAAATTTAATATGATTTTCTCGAATGCATTATGAGTTATGTCTTAGGAAAAATTTTCTACTTTAATTTTTTTCATTTAATTATTTTATGTATTGTTAGTATTAATAATTTATAAATTTTGATTTATCAAACCTTTTCAATTAATTTACTTTAACTTTTTTTTTTGTTTTTTTGTTTTTTAAATACCATGATTATAACTTCCGTTTTAAGCACGGATTTTTTTTTGTTTTTGCTCGATATTGATAATTTTTACGTTGTGTGTTATATTTTGATTAAAGTTAAAAAGCCATGTGCATTTGACATTGCTTTGCAACGAAAACTTATGCTATTAATTAGTAAAAATGATATTTCGCATTTATTTTTGTGTGACTTAATAACTTAGAATTTTAGCCTTCTAGTTAATCAAAACACAAGAAGAAAATTATTTCTATTAACTTTTATATTATTAGGTATCATATTGGAAAAAGATGTCTTGTTTTCGAAAATATTCATTTAATTTATAATCCATTTTACTTCTTTGATTGACTGATTGGTGGCAATTGGTCATTAACTGTGATGGATAATCTACGAATGTTTGGTTTGTCATATTCTTCCATACTCATTCCTGTTTGTGGACAAAAAAATGTAATAAAAAAAGGACCAATTAGAAATGTGATCCGTAATGTCAACTTTACCTCTTGATAATCGTCTTGGCTCACCATTTGATCCACCACTGGATGTAGAAAATGCTCTTTGACGATCGACACCTGGCATGACGACAGATGTTAATAATCCTTGTCCTTTACAAAACAGTAAAATTGATTGGGCAACTTTTGCTGGAGCATCAGCCAAGACATCTCCTGCACGTTCAATTTTCATCATTGTGACCTTTTCCTTGTCAGTATCTTTATGCAATTTCTCGACAACAGTTGAGTATGGTGATAACATTCCAGTAATAAGTAAGATGTCAACTTTGCAATTCTTCAATGGTAAATCCTTACGACTTTAGTGTGCATTAAAAATATTCATTGGTCAATGGCATTAATTTTTCACATTCAATTAATTTTTATACTTACGTCATAAAAGCCTTGACGTAATGCTTAACATTTTTAGAATTAAGCGTGCTGTGTAAACGACTTGAAAAGTCCTGAACAATCTTTTCCTTGTCTGGATTATCTCCGACCAATTGCTAAATTTTTTTATTTATGTTGAGTATTTAATGTGAGTAAAGTGAAATATGTGAAAGGAAAACCAAACCAGAAGAAAATATAATTTGATCAGGTCATTAGCAAATATAGTGGATAAAAAAGATATGATGTAGACAATAGCCTTCTTGAACTTTTTCATAGTCAATTGATAGAAGGATAAATTGTCTTAATATGAGTTTTATAATGAATAAATACATACAAAAACTATAATTGCTTTCGGATAAATTATCATATCTTTTCATACGGATTTAAGTAAGAAAATTAGACATACTGGGGTCAGACTTAACAATAATTAGGGAAATCATCAAAACTTATTTAACATTTTTCAATCAGATAAAATATTTACAAAATTTAATTTGTTCAGGCATTGAAGAATTAAGATTTTAAGTAAGAAATAAAAGTTTTAGTATAAAATAAAATTTCTATAAACAAACTTAGGTAAGTTAAAATAAATTGAATTTTAATAATTAAAAAATATACCTATATATTTAAAACATTCTAGAATTAAATATTATTAAAGTTACAAAAGAACCTTTTCTTGCATGAAAAGATATGTTGATTAATTTTGCGCAATTTATTTGTTAAAATAATTATAGCTTTTTTCATCAATGAAGAAGACATGCAGATGGTTATAATAATGGCTAAGTGAAATACTATAAAAAATTGCAAAATACAGAAGTTGATATGAAATACAAAAACTTTAAAACGAAGCTTTCTACTTGACAGCTATAAAATCAGAAGAATATTGCACTGCTTTATCGACAATTTCTCTGAGTTTTATGAGTTGTTTATATTTTTTTATGTTTTTCTTTTCTTCACATAATCGTGTAAAAAGGATAGAATGAAAAAAGATTAATTGTCATAAACAAAACAGAAAATAATGTGAGAGTGAACTCGATAACAAAAAATATTGAGTTACACAAAAAAAATATAGAATTGAAAATGATAGATTTTTATAAAATCAAAAAAATATACCTCGTTAAAAGCCTGTTATTATATTGATTAATGCGTGTAAAATAAATAGTTGGTCCATTCAACGATACGAATCACAATGATCAAAAATAATGTGATACACGTTGACAATAAACATTTTCAATAATTTTTTTTTATTAATTAATTACAAATTAATAAATTTGGGTATTTACGGATAAAGCATGAAGAAACACAAAGAAAAAAGTTTGAGAAACATATATTGGGAGAAAAAAACGAGAAAAAATAAAAATAAATTAGGGATTATTTTTAAACACAACTGAAAATGAAAAAATTTATAAATCTTTATCCGATCTTATAAAATGTTACTTAAATAATTCAATTATTACGATTTTGAACGCTATGGAACTGAGAAAATATTATTCTAATTTTTTTGGATTGTCGAAAAACTTTGACCATATAATATGTTCTCAGCTAATTAAAATCACATACAGACATATTGAAATCACTTTTAAAAATAATTAAAAATAAATAATTTGCCAGACTTAACATTCAATTCGAGATATCAAATTAGTTAATCAAATTAAAAGAATTTTTTTTTTAATTTAGCAAAACCTACATGTCCAAATTTATGGTACAGCAAAAAGTCCTCTGCACCTTGTCCTACTTCATCACCTTTCCATGAAATGAACTTGGTTTTGAATGTTTCCAAAACAGTTGCTGCAGATCCTGTGCAATTAATCAATATTAATCCAAGACATCTTGCTGGATGCTTCAATCCAAAACGTGCTAAAACGTTAGCACTTTAAGAATAAAACAAAAAGAAAAGGTAAATGTTATGAGACATTTAAATGAGATGTCAAAATTTATCAGGCTTACCCAGCACCCTCACCCAATCCAATTACATATTTTACATGCAAGTAATCTAAAACGGTAACAAGATCTTCACCCAATGTTTGTAAAGATGGGAAATTGAAGCTAGAAAATATGAAAGAAGAAAAGAAAATCAATAAATCGGTGAAATCTTAAGTAGCAAACAGTCAGCATATATTCTTCTTTCGTAATAGCATAAAAATTATGTAACTATGATATTGCATATTTGTTTCTGATACTTCTTTATGCTGAACTTATTTTTGATTTGCTTACTTGTCTGAAAGTGGGCCTGAATTGTCAGCATGACCGGGTACATCAACATGAATGAAACATGAACGTTCTTTTATTTCTGTCATACACGGACTATTAACAAAATCTTGGAATGACGCATCTAGCAGAGGAACAGAGAAGAAAAAGTTAATTGAATAAAATGAAAAGTCGAAATTATTTTTAAATCTTACGATTGCATCCTAGGTCATGGACAGTAAGAAATACAGCACGCTTCTCTTGTTGTGTTAAATCACCCTAATAAATAAAATATCATATTTAAATTTACCGTCTGCTGATTGAATTTCAAGTTAACAACGTTAGTGTGTTAGCATCATACCGTACCTGATTTTTCTATTGTATTAACATTGAATATTTTTACAATGTTATAAGATATGGAAATTTTTGGTTAGCAATAAAGGCATGTAAGCATTTGTTAAAAAATGGGAAAAATGCAAAATTTCACAGAAATGTTAGTAATTTCTTTTATGAATATTCATTTATGTAATAAGATTATGATTTTTACCTGAACTGTAATGATTAATTCTCCAGATTTGTCGGTCGATATTGCATATTTCTGTTACAAATTAGAAAAGGATAATTTAGAGAACAATTCATTAGCATAATGATTCTTTCAAAAATATGTCCTTGTTTGTTAGCTTTAGCGATGTCAATACCAAAAATCGAATTTCTTTTTTCAAGTGTTACTTCTCATCAAAATCAGTTCACTTGACATCAGAATGTATCAAGATTTTACCAGAATATTCAATTTTTGATAATCGACGAAAAGACTATTAATCGCCGAATTATTGACAGCACTAATGAGGTAATAAAATTGTTAAAATATCTTCAAAAAAAACTTCATACAAAAGTTTTAATCAGGGATTGTTGCGTTCAAAGTATAAAAATAATAAAATGATATTGATGATATAAATGACTTTGTGTGAATGTTCTGTATCATTTTGTTTAGATCTCATAATTCATTACTTCTCAATAAATTAAAAACTGTACGCGCGAGATGATTCAGTTTAATTAAAATCAATTTATTGTCCGGTATATGCCAGTATATATTAGAGGAAACACGTTTTTCATGAAATGATTGGTTTGTATCGTTCATACTTTTCTACTTCTCCTAACTAAGCCTATCATTTTCAAAGTTTGAATTTTGTTTGATTGTGAAAAATGTAAATGATCATGTATCGCATAAACGATCTTATGAAAATTATATTTGATAAAACAGATGAGTAAAAAATGGAAATGAAAAAAAGTTAGTTTGGAAAGCAATTTCATTTAAAATTAACAGTGCTAGAGATTTCATGAGCAAAATTCTGATTATGTGATGCTCATGTCAATCAATTATTTTTGTATTAAACTTTCAGTTTGAACTTCTTTTACAAAATTAATATGATTTAAATATTTGTAAATCTCTTAAGGTTTCATACTGAACTTTAACCTGTCATCAACCTCAACTATCTCCAAAACTTTTCTAATGTAAAAGTTTAATTATCTATGCAAATAAAATTTTCAGTAATCTTTCTTTTTTACACGATTTTACTGCATTAATTAACAAGAAAATTCTTTTAATTATAACTTCTCATCTTATTATGTAATCAAGAATAACTAGCTACTCATTAAATTTTTTTATCAAAAATTACCAAATAATTTTAGCCAATTTTAAATGAATTGTTAAATTATTAAACACAAATTTAGAAACAACTTTAGTATTTAGAGGAAAGGTAATTTGTTATGTAATCACTTCTATTCTAAATCCATTCACCACTGTACAGGACAGCGTTATGGATAAAAAATCATCATTCATTATGAACCTTTGCGAAAATTATCGCCTTTAATAAAATATCGGATTACATACGTAGAAAATATTCGTAACTTACAATTAGCTTTTCTGCCGGAAAACTCTTAAAAACAGATTGTTTACAAATTTATTAGCTTAATGGTATTGAATATCGATGAAAGATATTGAATCCCACGCAGTTTCATTGATACTAAACAATTAAGATATAACGAATAGTCTGTTTAGACTTATTATCTAAATTTTTCTTGAAACGTGCTTTTCACAGTAATTGTTACATAAAGAGTCAAGAGCAAGAGCAAGAAAAAAAAACATCGTAAGCATATTGAGTACTGAATAATTTCAGAATTGTTTACAACAATTATTGACATCTTGAACAATCAACAAAGAAGTGTTATAAAAAACGCACTTGATTGAATAATAGTCGTTAAAATTGAAAGTTCTTTGTGGGATAAGTAGTAAACAGAAAATATGAAAAATTCATGAAGCACGCGGAATATTAAATATATACTTTTGAGAGAAGGAAAGAAAAATCAATAGAAGTGTTTGTGATGGTGTTGAATCTTCCTTTCACATAAAATTTGAGTTTTCTCTTAACAACATTTCCTTTCAACTTGCTCGCCAGACCATACATATGTAACTATATAAACAGAGAGAAAGAGAAGAGAAAATTTGTAAAACGCCATCTGCTCTCATCAAAATATTATTACGTCTTTCCAAAATTAAATATTTTTGTTTAGCTTTTCTTTTTTTCTCCTTTTTTTACAATCAGAATAAAATTGCGTATATTTTGAAAGCATAAAAAATCAATTTAAGGAACGTGGAAATGTTTTCAAAACATTCCGAATAATTTCTTTACGTGTGGCGCATTTTCGATGTTAATAAACAACTTACACAAGTTTTTGTCACATAGCCTTTCGAGGCTCAAATCTAGCAAAACAAAATGTGAAAATTATTCAAGGTGGGGACAAACTCATAATGAAATAAATGAACGAAAATGGTAATTGCCAATTTGTTATTATAAATTTTTGATGAATACATACATGCACCACATTTTGGACATTATCTTTTTTATGATGATGGTGATGCGAATGCGATGATTGAGTCTTAGCCGAATCGTCTTTGTTTGAATCTTTTTCCATTTTTTTAATTTTTAATTTATCTTTTTTTTCACCTTACTTCAACTGTTTAACAATTTTCTATCTTACCGAAAGAGTTTCTTTCAACGAATGTCCTTTTATTTATTTTTTCAGAAATTCTTATTTATGTCCTTATGTTTTCTTCCTTGCTTCTTCTATCATATGTATGTGAAAAAAATATTAATTTTCCTTATATGACTTTCTCACAACTTTTTCTCTTCACTAATTTACATAAATGATTAAAGATGAAAATTGTTAAGATTAATATTGATTAAAAAAATTTAAGAAAAAAGCCTTTTTCATACTCGAATTTAAAGTTGAAAAGAAGTTCAATCTACTACGTATCAAATTTAACACATAAAAGACGAGAGTAAATAAAAAGTGAAAAGAAAAAAAATGCTTATTCAGGAACGAATAGAATCCGCGCCCTTTTCGGTAGCGTCGTCACCATATTATATTTTCTTTTATTAGAAATAAGCATTGAAAATTAGGGAAAACTTTTTATAATTTTCCCAAACTATTACACTATGGCTTCTTAATGTTTCATTTATTAGGATAGAAAATAAACCAAACGGTCGTAGAAAAAACAGAAGAAATTTTTAATGTAACTAATTTTTCACTTTTCGAGCTCATTTGACCTTCTTTTTAAGCTTTAAAAAAGACCTTTTGCTTTAAATTTCCAAACTTAATCATCAAAATTCATCTAACCGATAATAATCCAATTTTTTAATGCAATTGCGAATTTACACCACGAAAGGTGACCTTTTTTGATCACAAACTGTTCATCAACTGGAGAACTTTTTCGTACAGAGCGATGTAAATCTCGGGAAAAACTCTTGCGAAAATTTTTTTTTTCTTTCTCTCACAACGACAACAACAATTTTCAACATCGTCTACCAACCGAGAAAGAATAAAACGGCTTCCTTTCTGTTGATGTTGTTTTGCCTTTATATTTAGATGATTTATCTGTAGTATGTTATTGAAATATGAAAGAGGAGAATGACAGTATGTGAAAAGGTAGTGCTTTTGAAAATATCATGTTTACACATAGCTTCAATTTTATTCTCTTTTTGTGTCATCCTAACAAAATAATATTTCGTTCATCATTTGAGTTACAATGTGTTGGTTATGTTGCTAATGTATGTGTATGGCTCGTGTTGATGATTTTTCACAAAAAAATTTCCATTCTTTTTACATTTTCCATCATGTAAAGCTTCTTTTGCATTCCGTAGAAAATATAAAAATGTTAATGAACTTTTGTCATACATTTTTTTCTCGTCTATGATATATGTGTATGCATTTATACTTTATTTTATAAATTAAACATCCACATTTGTGTCTCTATCTCGTGAATTATTCAAAAATATGCTCATAAATGTGAAATGAAAAATTGCACATTACGTAAAATTATCATCCTTATCAACGATCTGTCGTACACACCAATTAAAAAATGTATACATTTCCTGTACTTGTTTATGGATACAAACTATATATGTAATGCCTTCATAGAATAAATGAAGAAAAATGTAAATTAGAGGAGAAATGATAATAAATTCTGTATTAAAATATCCGACTATAATCAATCTTCATTATTTTCCAGCATCGTACTTGCTTGCCAATTTACATGATAGTAAAATCGCACTTTAATAAATTCTAAATGATGTGCGTTATTTGAGTCGTTAAGAAAGTTGAAAAGATTTTAAGAAATTCTCAAAAAATTTTAGAGCGTTTTTATCATCGTCACAGCTTCCTACAATGTTCAAGGTCTTACAAATAAAGAATAAAGTTTTCCATATTGCTATAATCCACAGCATGCGTTTGAGGTAGCAATTTATCTAATTTATCGAAATCAGCATATCTAGATAAGTTTTTCCTTGCCCATGTTTTCTTTGCGTCAAGAAATCGAATTTATTCTATAAATAATCCATAAATTCATGAAAATATTGTTGAATGAAAATAGCAAATGTAAATATTTGAGAAGAATGAGAAGAATTTAATTTAGCGATTTGATAACACTTAGGAATTTGAAATTATTCGCATTATTATTGCGGTATGTAGACTGTAAAATAGAATGATCATAGCAATCATGATCAAAAATGATCAATCAATAAACACGAACAAAAACATAAAGACGTGTAAAAGTTTTTGAAATAAAAAATAAAACATGGCGCAGTTGTATATAAGCATAGAGAAGTTTAATTTTGAGGCTTCATCGTTGAAAAAGGAATGGAAACGGTTTTCATCGGAGTTCCAGTCATATTTGATAATCAACGGTCTCAAAGAGAAGTCAGAAGAGATCAAATTAAATTATTTAAAACTTCTAATGGGTTATGAATCTGTGAATATCATCAACAATTTATTGCTAACAGAAGCTGAGAAGCAGAGTTTGGAGAAAGTTTTAGAAGCTCTTCAAAATTATTTTTCACCGAAATCAAATTTCTTCATTGAGCGTTTGAAGTTACGCAATCGCGTTCAGAAAGAAGGTGAATCAGTTGAGAAATTCATCAATAGTGTTCAAACGCAAGCTGAGGATTGTGAATTCAATAATTTTAAAGAAGAAGCTATTCGTGATCAAATTCTGTTTGGTCTGAAAAATCAAAATCTGAGAGAGAAAATTATCTTATCTGAAGAAAAGTCATTGCATGCTGTTATTAGCAAGATAAAGGTTTTTCATCATAATCAGCAACAATTAAGAGAATTGTCAGCAGACAAAGCTTCAGTGAGTCAGAAATCGGACTTCATACATCACAAGCAATTGACAACTTCGAGCGTAAAGACTTCGCAAGTTATAAGAAACTATGAAGACGAGAGTTTGATAGGCGCAAAGAAGAAGGAGAAGGTCATTGCAGTTGATGAACGCGTGAACAGTAAGTCTGCAAAGACAATTAATTGTGATATGTTGAATAGGGATGGCAAAAATATTTGGTATAAAAAATTACTTGTGCACGATAAGATGGTTAATTTTAAATTGGATACAGGCTCTCAGGTTAATACTATTAGTGTTGATATTTTCAAAAGTTTAGGAAAGAAGTTTAAAATAGAGAAGAGTAACATATTATTAAAAAGTTATTTTGGTGAAGTAAATCACCCTGTAGGAAAAACAGTAATTCCAATTAAAATGAATAATAATGTTTTTCTAGAAGAATTTGTAATTATCGGTAAAAAACAGAACCTTTATTAGGCCTTGAATCATGCATCAATCTGAAACTTATATCTCGTTTAGATTCATTACAGTTGAATCAATTATTATGCTCTGAAAAGCAAAAGGATAAGTTTACAGATTATTATAAAAAGCATTCACAGGTTTAGGAAAATTCGAAAAACCTCTGAAATTGAAACTTAAAGAAAATGCCATTCCGGTTGCAAATCAAAACTGCGTCGTATTCCATTTAAATTGAAGAATAAACTTCGTAATAAATTGAATGAAATGGAAGCGTTGGGAATTATTTCTCGTGCATGAGCAACGTGAATGGATTAATAGTATTGTTGTTGTTGAAAAAGGAGACAAGATTAGAATTTGTATTGATCCTAAACATTTAAATCAGTCATTAAACAAATTTCATTTTCCCATACCTTCACTTGAAGAATTAAAGCAGGATTTGAAAGATTCCAAATATTTTTCTGTTTTAGACTTAAAGGATGGGTTTTGGCATATAGAATTGGATGAAGAATCTAAAAAATTATGCACTTTTAGTTCTCCTTTTGGTTTATGGCAATTCAATAGATTGCCATTTGGTATAAATATAGCTTCAGAGATTTTTCAAAAATACATGACAGATAATTTTGGTGATTTGCCTGGTGTGAAGTTTTATATAGATGATATTATAGTGACAGGCAAAACGCTTAAAGAACATGATGAAAATTTAGGAAAATTAATGGTTAGGGCATTAGCCAAAGGTGTGAAATTTAATGAAAAGAAATTACAGTTCACACAAAGTTCAGTGAAATTTTTGGTCACATTTTTTCGATGAATTCAGTTCAAGTTGACCCAGAAAGAATTTCAGCAATTGATAAAATTCCAAACCCTAAAAATATAGAAGATGTACAAAAGTTTTTAGGAGTAGTTAATTATATTAGAGATTTCATTCCGAATTTACCTTCATTAACTGTAAATATTCGTAATTTGTTGAAAAAAAGATAGCGAATTTTTGTGGCTTGAAAATCATCAAGCTGAATTTGACAATATTAAAGATGTAATTAAAAATGTTACTGCATGCAATAACTTTCTTCGATGAAAACATGCCAATAATTTTAGAAACCGATGCTTCGTCATACGGTTTAGGTGCATGTTTAAAGCAAGGAGATAAAATTATTAGTTTTGTTTTCACGATGTTTATCAGATACAGAAAAGGATTATGGTCAGATTGGAAAAGAATTTTTGGCAGTTTTCTTTGCATGTAAAAAGTTTCACAATTATATTTATGGAAGAAAAGTAACCGTAATATCTGACCATCGTCCTTTAGAAAGCATCATTAATAAGGACATTAGCAAAATTGGCTCTAAGCGTCTACAGCGCATTAGATTGAAATTGCATAAATATGATATAGAGTTAAAGTATAAATCAGGTAAAAGCATTCCAGTAGCAGATTATTTATCTCGTTATGTCTCAGGAAAAACTTCAACTAATTTTGAGGAGAATTTCATGAAGCAAATGATTCATTCCGTTAATATTAGTGATGATAAATTAAAAGTTTATCAAGATGAGACAGATAAAGATAGTGAATGTTCTTTGTTGAAAAATATTTTGCTGAAGGTTGGCCTTCAGATAAATCGAAAGTTGCGGATGAAGTAAAATTTTATTTTAAAATGCGCAATGAGATTTACGTTTCTGATGATTTGGTTTACTATCAGACAGAATAATAATTCCCAAATCATTAAGAGAAAAAGTTCTTGTTGATCTTCATGAAGGTCATATGGGAATTACAAAGACATTGCGTTTTGCCAAAGAATCAGTTTATTGGCCATCACTTAACGTTAGTATTGAAAACTTGATTAATAGTTGCGAAGAATGCAACAAGTTTCAGAGATCAAATAAGAAGGAACTAATAATTCAACACGAGATTCCTCTTAGATCATTTGAAAAAGTAGGATGCGATATCCTGGAGTTCAATGGAAAGAATTATCTCGTTGTCATGGATTATTTCTCAAAGTGGATCTCATGTAAATATTTAAGTTCGAAGAATTCGAGCACAGTCATTTCTAAATTTATTGAGATTTTTACTGAACATGGCTTTCCAAAACAATAATTGCAGATAATATGCCGTTTAATTTTTTGAGTGTAGGAGTTTTTGCCCAAGAATGGGATATTAATATTGTAACTTCTAGTCCACATTATGCACAGTCTAATGGTCTTGCAGAAAAGGCTGTAGGAATAGTTAAGAATATGATGAAGAAGTGTATTGATTTTAATAGAGTATTGGTAGCTATTTATAATTATAACAATACTCCATTAGCTGATATTGACTTGTCTCCAAGTCAATTATTAAATAACAGGAGAATGAGAACAAAAATTATCATGAAGGATAGTTTATTGAAACCCAAGATAAATCACAATTTAGGTGAAAAGTTCGATAGGAAACAGCAGAAAACTAAGTTTTACTATAATCGCAATGCTTATGAGCGAGAAGATTTTTATTTAAATCAGAAAGTTTGGGTTCAATTGCCGAACAACACTTGGTCCAAAGGACTCATTGTAAATAAATGTTCAGAGCCTAGATCGTATGAAGTTTGTATGGATAATAATAGAATTCTTAGACGTAACTCAAAATTTTTGCGAGTTGATAAGTCAGTATCCAATCAAATTAATCATCAGAAATGCATTAACTCAGAGCAATACAGGATTAATTTAGACAATTATTTTGCGGAAGAGTCACTGCATGATCTACCTCTGAATTCAAACGCAAATATCACATCTTCCTTATCTCAACAACCATCAACATCTATGCAAAACATATCGAACCAACCATTGCTCCGTCGGTCATCGAGAATCCCGAAACCAGTTCAAAGATTGGGAGCTTCATAAGAGAAGGGAGATGTAAAATAGAATGATCATAGCAATCATGATCAAAAATGATCAATCAATAAACACGAACAAAAACATAAAGACGTGTAAAAGTTTTTGAAATAAAAAATAAAACATAGACAGTCCGAGTGGAAATATTTCAAAGGAAATTATTATGTGCTAAAGATGATGTCGTAGAAAAGAATATAAAAAAAAATTAAAAAATTGCCGGCATGCTATAAAACTCATAAATAGTTTAATGATGCTGCTAATGGACTTCATAGCTATATTTCTGCTTACTTGACAAATGTATTCTACAATATAATGTTTGTCTCGCGCGAACAATTGACATAAAGTGATATAACAACGTGCCTTACAAATTGCTATTAACTAGTCAAGCATGATACTGCACTGAGCTAGACTGCTCCATTTAAATTATTTAGAATTTTTTTTATTTTTTTGTTGTTGTATTCTTGTCAAACTGAAAAAATAACAATTGCATGCCATTACTGTTTATCAACAGATGAACTTGGTTTTCATTATATGCGTTGTACTTTATTTATCTCAACAATTTTGCTTTCACATGTGTCACAAAGGAAAATTCATAGTGAATTGCTTAACAAAAGCACAATAAGTATAAATAGATGAAATGTGATGATACATGTAAAGTGGCACGTTTTGGTATTATACTTCTTAATGATGCTTAATAGGATGAACCAAAAATTAAGGGAACAATTTTACTAAATACTCAAAACCTTTCTTTTTACTTCTAGTTTGTCAGTTTCTAGCTAAATTGTATACATAATATAAAAATGTATGTTGATTAGATTATATAATGCCTGGGCAATTCTCGATTAGCAACAACTCGTGACTATTCAATTTTCAGATCAAGTACTGGCCTGATCTTGTTTATTACTCTGCAAACATAATTTCCGATGTGTTAAATTCTTGTTCAAATTATTATTATAATCTTCATAAGTATATGTGCCTTTTCTGTTAAATTGTTGATAAAATGTGTGAAAATAACATTATCAATTTGGTGCCGCACGAGCTTCTTGCAAGGTTTTGATTACTCAATATTTTTTTATTACATTAATTGAAAAATTTTCCATTAAGGTTTTTTCCCGTTTTTCCTTTGTTTGATGAAAGTTTTGAAAAACTTAATAATCTATAAGTCTGATTGAGGTTATGTAAGATCTCATAATAAGAGGTATTGAAATTTTTTACAGGCAAGAAACTAGAAATTGATTAAAATATTTTATTCCTTGATAAAATAAAGTCGATATTAATTAATTTTAACATTATTTATTGCTTTGAGAGGTTGAAGAGAGGTTGGGTTGGGTTAAAACATTAATTCTGTGACGTAACATGAAAATATTCATTTTTCTAATTATTTCTTTCCCAAATAATGAATTTAACAATCACTGAAATTTGACTATGATGCAGCTCATAAAAATTGTCTGTCAATTTTAATTCCGTCTGAGTAAGATTTGGCACAATAATAAAAACAAAAAAAAAAAAAATAAGATTATTAGGATATGAGTTTTTGTCTTTCAGGAGTTAAAATTTACACATTATAAAAAATGTGTTTTTCTCATAGAAATAAGTTTTAAAAAAATATTGTAATTAAAAAGTGGATATTATTAAATAAATAAAAAAATCTCTACCTTAAAAACAAAGTTTCCATTGCATCACACAATTTATACAAAGTGTCTTGGCAGACATTCAAGATATCAAATATTTAGAAAAATATCCGGTGTGTCATGAACAAAAACAATCATTTCAAAAACAAAAATGTTATCACTTGCTGGAATTGCCCGTGCAAAATGATGAATAAAAATTACAATTTAACTTTCCTCAATAAATTTTCCCACACTTTTTTTCATGCTCTATAAAAGTAAGTACAAATAAAAACCTTTTAAATATTATTAAGTCGAACAGAGCAGTTATTGTGATTAAAGCCACAAAAAATGTGTGTGGACAATAGACATTTCTTATCATGTTATTATTAATATTATGTAGGCTTCCAAAAAAATTTCTAAGTACAATACAGTAAGTATTATGGTCTTATGGACAACTCAGAAAATTGCATGAATCATGAACGCATATTTGCCTATCGTGAAGCAATCAGCAACTCTAAAGGATCGTGAAAGGACGAGGTTAAGATTGCGAATATCTCACCCTGATTTGAAGATTTTTAAGATACCTCATAAATAATCTTATTGAATGATCTTACTCGCTCGATTAAAGACTCCGCTCTGCGTGCGAAACTTTCTCGACGTTGTTGTAAATTTGGATGTATTGGCGGTGATGACATGGTTGATTCTTTTTTTTATTTTATTTTTTAAATGTTTTAACTTGTTTTTAAAATGTCTCTTTTTTATCACTTTATCACTTTCGTTTTTGTCTTATCAGTTACACTACAAGCATGAATAATTAATGAATGAGTCAGATGTTTTTAAATAAAAATATTAAATAAGAGGAAAATCAACTTTTTATTGTTTTCTTTCGTAGTTTTTTAAGACGAGAATTTTGCACATGATTTATCTATACGCAGAAATTTTACATTCTATATATCTCAGTGCGAGTTGCTATAAATAAACTGATTACGCTCAATTTTTCTGTTTATTTGTTTGTTTATATGTTTACGGTTTTTTTTTTTTCGGGAGGTATGTATTGTCTAACTAACGACACGTGCTGATAAATTTTAGCGGAATTCTCTTATTATACTCAATATAATTTTTGACATTTTTAAGTAAGTACGCAGCAATTATATCATTTAAGATAATTGACTTAAATTGAATGCTCTGAAAAATAGGACTTACGCACGTCCAAATACTTTTATGGATATCTCTTGGATTAATTTCATCACTAAGTGTATGAGCATAAAAAATTGGGTCAACTAGTTTACAGAAGTTTGCTGTGGCTTTAAATATTCGCAATTTTGAAAAAATAAAAAAAAATTAAGAATTTAAAGGCATTCAAATTGTAGATAAATGAGATGTGAGCATAATTTAAAAAGTATGTCAGTATAGCCACAATTTATTTTTGATGATTCTCCACATTGATAATTGTGTGCGTAAGCAATGAATAATTTATTGAAAATTTTGAGCATTAGGATCTTTGAGGAATGAGCAAAATTAGACTTCTGGGAGGCACTTAAAAATATACAAAAACTTTTTTTACTATCATGTATTTCATGTAAAAATATCTATTAATAAGAAGAGTAAGATTTTTTTTTTTTAATTTTATAGAGCGAAAGTCTCTCAAACCAAGAAAATTCTATTAATAGAAGTAACTGAGTATATATACAAAAAAAAGTTCCCCCATTATATGAATGGTGACAAAACAGCTGAAATTGTATGTAAAAAAAAGAGATTTCATTTGTTTTAATGAAAAAGAGAAAACAACAAATTTTTTGATTTTCCGTCTCTGACACCGGCTGCGAATTTTAAAATACGTGAAATAAAAAGAAAATAAGTAGTTAGAATTTCACGTTCAATTTTTTTTTTGGCAAAAGGTACAGATTTCTTTCACAACCTTACAGCAAAAAAAATTTTCTTTTGCTCGTTTCACTTGATTTCACTTAATTAACTTTAATTGAGTTCACAATTTTTGCAGCACAAACTACATGTACAATTTCTGATACTCCAAAAAAAAAACTTCTTAATTAATTTTTTTTTATTCTGTTTTTAAATTTTTTCTATAGCTCGAGCATGTACGAACAGTTGGAAAGATGAAAATTTACTAAATCGTCGTCGATTTTTTAAAGCTTCGAGGGAAACAGTCATTATTGTGTGTATAAAAATATACATGTGAATTAATACTATTTTAGAGGAAAAATTAGAGTGTTTTGTCACAATGAAATCGAAATGTACATCAATCGAGTCAGTCAGTCGTGCCTTAAAATGATTGCAATGAATCGTCTTTTTTTTATTCGTTAAACATTCATGCTGAATGATAAATAGATACTTTTTATGTGAGAATAATAGGAATCACTAACACCTGACAACTAAGGACAGTCAAATGGAAAAAAATTGCACAATGGATAGCGAATGTATTTTTTACTGCTGCATGACAAACATTCATTTTTATAATCTTTAATATTTATGACTAGGTAAGGGAGTACGGTTTCATGTTACAGAACTAATAAGGATGCCCGTCAAAATGTATGAATAATGCACAAGTAAGTAAGAGAGAAAAAAAAAACATTTTTTAATGACATATGACTTTAAAGGCATTGTATGTTGAAATTATTTTCTCTTATCGCAAAAAAATGATTTTGAAATTTTCTTATCGCAATTGACTTGATCGAGTTTAAAGCAAAAAAAAAAAATGACCCAAAGTGTTCAATAATCAAGTAAAAAAATGTGCTAAGAAGAGAAGAGAAAAAAAAGAGTACAAAAGTACACAATGTTTCATGTCTGACTATACATTATTTTTAACTGTCCCGGTAAGCGCAAACATGTGGAAAACTTTATTTTCCTCAATAGTAATGCAATATTTCAACAGCTCCTTTCATGATTGTATACAATTCAATAAACCTATATATCTACGCACAATCGTTTGTCTTTAGACTTTCCGAAGTTTATGGCTGAATGAAATGCTACATAGAACTGAAAATGCCGAACGAAAAATAAAAAAAAAGTAAAAAGAAAAATCAATAAATTCTGTTTGAAGTATTTCCTGAATTTGTATTTGGGTATTTTGTTTTGTTGTCGACGATTTACAGGCAAACATTTTACTACTTTTCTACATCAGGAGTCATTTGAAAATCATGTGTCAGGCAACAAAAGAGAAATTCCTCAAATCTATACATTTTTGGATTCTGTGATATCAGCATTAGATTGGAACTAACTAAAAATCAAATCATTAAAAATTATTAAACAAACGATCAAAGTGCATGCATTTTTTCCTCAAATGAAGGCGCGAAAAATAAGCTTATTGATTCTTTTGTATACAAAATAAAGTAACCAAAGCGATACACATTCACGAATGTGGATGGATGTATTTACACAACAAGTGGTTACGTTCATGAATTTAAACTTCGGATTCATATTATTACAAGAATATTTGTGTTAATTTACATAACGTTCTTAATGATTTTTTATAAATAAATTATATTTGCTCAATACTTTTTGATGTGTTGCAACAATTGTTTTGAATCAGATCACGCTTCAAAGGTATATTCACACCACAACCGAGGTTCAATGTATGAGAAACAGTTTAAAACGTTTTATTTTGTATTATTTTTTTGCGGCTGTTCACTTAGTACGTTACGCAAAAAATGACTTTTTAGAACCCCTCCCCCCTTGTTACGTTTTTTTTTGTATGAAAAAAATATTTTGTTTGGCCTGTTACAAATTCCTAGAAAGCGAACGTACTAAGTGAACGGTTATTGAATTTTCAGATTTTTCCAGGTTTTTTTTCTTAAATGTTACAGTCCAAAAAAGTCTTTACTTTGATTTGCTCAACCAGCTTGTTATTTTTCAGATCTCTTACAATCAGGCTAGATACTTAAAATCATTAAATATTGTCTATTCAAGTTACAGAAAGAATACAGAAATCGATGAAGATGTTCCTCGAAATCCTCAGTTTTCATCAGTAATTTTAATCTGTTCAGGGGCGTAGCCAGGAATTTTTTTGAGGGGGGGTTTTTGCTACTTTTCGACGTTTTTTTTTGGTTCGGATCTGAAAAATTCAATAATATCTAGTATAAACTTCGCGAAAATAGGGGGGAGGGGGTTTAACCCCAAATTCTCCCCCCCCCTGGCTACGCCCCTGAATCTGTTGAATTTCAAGCTGCTTTACCAAATTTATAATCTTGATAGAAAGCTTGTGTGTGTTAAAGAATTTTTGGGAAAATGGTTTCTTGGTGAGTTATGGGATCGCGTCGCGTTGTGGTCTAAGCTTTCTTTCTTTTCTATTTTTTTGGAGGTGCCAACGGACCCTATCGTGCTAACGGGTTCCATCAAGTCATCATGTCAGCAAGTCAGCGTGTAAAACGAAATTGGTGTGAATATGATTAAAATATTTTTGAAAATACTGTTTACATTCTTTTGTACTTGTTAAATATTTGGTATTTGCATTTTCTGTTATCACAATTATGGAATCTGTTCTATCGAAGAAATTGAGAAAGCGTGTATGGAAAATTGATAATCATGTGATTTTATGGTTATTTATTCAATTATCATCATACAAATAAATTTTTGATTACCTAAGTTAAGAAATATAACAGAATAATAAAAAAAAAGCAACAAAAAATATGTATGTCTTAAAACCTTGATGTGCCTCGATTATGACATAATAATTAAACAAAAATCAAAAACATTTCCTTTTTAAATATTTGATGCTGAATCCGTTTAGACCACGGAAACAGAAAGTAACTGACATTAAATAACAAAACCTTTAATCCTATCAGAAAATGTTGAAAACCCTCGTTAAACAAAGACCGAATGATGAAATTTTAAACAAAGATTATGCAGAAAGCTTTATGCTACAGAGAATCTCAATGTAATACCCGTTTTAGATTATTCATGATAATCTTAAATCCATTTAATTGGAATCTCCTAATGAAGCTTGTTTTTGCGGATTTTCAACGCTTAAAAGAAAACACAGAAATCATCTTTATTTCTATCGTATTGAATATTTAATATCCATCTAAATTGCTAATGATATAGAATTGCATAATAAATTGTAATGAAAACATCATCTGTTCATTGTTTTTCTTGGAGAGCATAGCCGGCATTTCTCAAAAAATAGGTATACTTATTTGATATTACAAATTGTTTGTTGATTACTATGTCTCCAGATATACTCATGAAGGAAAAAAAATTCGACTACCCAAGACGCAAAAAAGAAGTCATTCGTCGTTGATATGTTTTGCTTGCGCGTGTTATTTTATATATGTTGTTTTGATATTTTCACGTAAACACACAGACGAAAAATATTTGAGAGAGAAAAATGAGAAAATTTCTATTGTCCTTTTCCGTCCTTCATTGTACGCAAGTCCTGGAAAATGGAAATGCAGTGTCGAATTAGATTTCTCAAGAATTATCTGCAATGATGAGTAATTTACTGAACACAGCTTCCAATCATCTTAAATTATACAAAGAAGAATATTTTTTGAAATTTTATTTAGTTTAAAGCTTCTTAATTAGAATGTTTTGCGGTGAAACAATAATACGCGAGAGGATCATCATCAAGAATGCTTCAATAACGAAAATAGAACATACTTTGTAAGTTTTTTTCGAGAAACTTTTTCTTCCTTATTATCTATTTATAGTAAGTAAACAATCATTAGACATATAAGTGAAATGAAGAATTATTGAGACATTTTTGTGCTCATTAATGCTTTATTAACCCAGATTATCATATAAGACCTAAAAGCCTAAAGAGATATGCATCTAAATTCATTGAAAATATGAATATAATTTCAACACAATTGAACATATTTTTTGAGGTGGAAAAATTCATAAAGTAGGTGAAAATGTGAAAAAAATATAGTGCGATGACCTTTAAAGTCCAACGACAAAGAAAAGCGCAAGAATGTTTATTACTTCCGCACTTTGAAATTCGTTCGTGAACTCATATAATTTAGCATAGTTGATGAATTAAATTCATTGTTCCTTCCCATTAACTTTTATGATTCGAAGGACATTTCTATTTGGATAATTTAATAAGATATTCGTTTATATCTAAGAGAGACATTCAAATGTAAGAAAGTGCTTTGATGGACATAATAAGAAAATTTGCTAGTTTGTGTTTGTGGCTCTTTCATTAAAATTGCTTTTGATATTTTATTTCAACATGCAATCATAAAACCACACAACAAAATGCTACCGAAAAATTAGTAGAAGAAGAAAAAGAAGCATAGTATGGCCTGAAAACGTTACGCCACTATAAACGGAAAAATGTTGGTCAGTTCTTTAGTCCTGCTTTAGTGTTTTACATTCGCTCCTTGTGTTAAGACGTTAAAAATATTTTTTCGGAAGCATGGTAGTGATTAATAAGTGAAAATACCCAATAAAATAATCAGAATGTATGATCAAAATTATTTTGTTGGAAATACCAGTACTGCACATCATCAGCAATCTCAAATTGGATTTCAAAATATTAACAATAATAATCAAAAAATACACAGAAGTGTCTCAAATTCAAACGTTAATAATCAACGAAATAATAACGATTGTCACGTTGAGTACGAAGTAGCAATGCCGGTCCCAATAATAAGACACGCTCCTTTTCATCATTCTTTATGGAATTTACATCAATGGTAAAGTTTGACACTTGACATACTGAATTTTTTTCCAAATCAAGTCCATTAAGAATAAGAAAAATGTCATTAATATATGCATCACATATTGATCGACAGTTGGTCTATATTTCTTAAAATACTTTTCTATTTACCTGTCTACACTACTTGGTCAAATTATTCTTTTTTTCCATTGTTGTTATTGTTTCATCGGACATTCACCCCATTTTACCATAATCACTCCCAATGCAATGTATAACTTTACACTTTTTTCCCTTTGTAAGTTATGCTGTACGCGGTCGAGAATATCTAAAGCTATTTGTAATGATTTAATTACAATCAAATATGAACGACCCAGAAATTTTTCTTCTTCTTCTTGCCCTTATATCCTAGAACTGAATTCATTAGCTCTAATACACAAATGTCAAAATATTGGGTCAAATGATTAACAAGTTTAGCTTCATTTAACTATGTGTAGGCAATAGGCAGTGAATAATAAAAAAATTCTATTACAATATTCATATTTGGGTTAATATACTTCAATCATAAAATTAAAGTGTTTATAGTGTATGAACTACATCCTAGTATGAGCTACAAATTCCACTTACAAAAAGGAAATGCGTGAAATGAAAGTAGGCTATTCGAAATTCTTGGAAGTCTTACATATTACTGTATTAAATTAATTTTTTTGGGTAATTAATCTTCTATTTTAATATACTCTCATTTTAAACAGCAGTGCACCAGCTAATGGATTCTCACAAATGGCTCGAATGATGGACTCTCTCATATTAGACAGCTTATCAACACCTTACACTCTAACAAAAATCACAACTCACCGACCCGTTAAAAAAGCAACAAGTTCAACAAATCTTCCCACAAATAACAATGGATCTTCATCAATGCGTACACAGTTTAGTAGCACAAATAACATCCATAAGAAAATTCCAACTCAAGGTACATGCTTACTTATGATTTATCATAATTTTATGCCACTTTTGCTTCGTCCTTCACATACATCCATCCATGCATGTATGTTGAAATTTCTTTGACCAAATTTACATCGTCTCAAGGATATTCAAGCATGTAGTATTAGAACTAATTGAGTCAAAGTTTTCTTCATATAATAGAATTTTTAACAAAGAATTCAGGTCAACTACTTATCGCCTCCTGAAAATCATACGTTGACTGTAATTTTTTTTCTACTTTTTCTTTAGTTGAGAATTTATAAAGCTCTGTGGTCATTACAATTATTCTTTTTTTTTTACTCACATAGCAACATGTTCATATTCGTCAGGGATTTCTTTTTCTTTATTTTCCTTTTTTAATAATACTGAAAAATGGACACGATGTTCGTCAGCTAAAAAATAGTGGCATGTTGTAATCTAAATGAGAAAATGGGAGGGGATGTTTCCGCTCAGTTTTTCCTTTATTGCTATTAAGGAATTGGTGCGTGAATATGTTTTCCTAATTTATGCTTATTTTATTGCCACTGTTATTGTCCTATCTGTGCTAGGCAATCTATTTTTTTTTTAACAAAAGACTTGCGGAAATTTAATTGGCGGGGCTTTGAGTAATGGCAAAATTTACAGGTGGTAGATCTGCAAATTTTAAGGAATAAAAATTTTTATAAAGCATTGAATTAAATTAAAATAGGATGGTAAAGTTTTGGGATCATTGAATGCGCTCTCTTGACACTGCTCTTATTTATTCTCGTCTCAATTTTCACCTCCATACAAATTGAAATTGCGTGACTATTTTTTTGTGTATATTTATTCATATCAGGATCTTAGCTCATATATCTTAATTGCTTCGTTTATTCTTCTTACAATATTAGAAGTTGCACCTATCATGCGACAAACAAATCCACAAGATAATCGTTGGAGGAGTTCGCTTAGAAGGCATGACCCTGAGTTACAACCAACCTTGCCTTCCATTAACAGTCATTCAAGTTCGGTTAACAGTATTGCCTACACAAACGAGCCGAAAAAACACCGTTCATCAAATATGAAATCAGCCTTTAGAAAGTCAAGATCCGTTGAAAGGTTACGTGCATTAAGGAAATTGTCTTCATCTAAGCATCCAAAGGAACCTAAAAAGTCATCATCAGAGGAAGGAAATTCTGACGATCAAGAAAATTCTTTGGAGGAAAATTCAAACACAAACAGCTCGTCGTCACCAAAGCATATGAGAAAATCGCCGATGAAGAAAGTAAGCGGAAAGCAAAAAGTTTTTCACACGATAGGATATGAAGCAAGCCTTATTGATGTTATTGAAAAAGATATCCTTCAAAAAGGTCCGAAAATTCAATGGAATGACATTGCTGGATTATCAGATGCAAAAAGCATTCTTCAAGAGGCAGTCGTTTTGCCTATTATTATGCCCGAATTCTTTAAAGGGATTCGACGTCCATGGAAAGGCATTCTTCTTGTTGGTCCGCCAGGTGATATTCATAATTTTATCACATCCTAACTATAACTTATTTTAATAATTGCAATATTTACAGGAACTGGAAAGACAATGTTGGCAAAGGGTAAAAATATTCGTCTTTAAATTGACATTTAATTTTTTAAAAACTCATTTTTTGTATATATATAGCCGTTGCAACTGAATGCAATACGACCTTCTTCAATATCTCATCTAGCACTTTAACAAGTAAATATCGTGGCGATTCAGAGAAACTTGTGAGGTTGCTCTTTGAAATGGCAAGATTTCATGCACCATCGACAATTTTCATTGACGAAATTGACAGTTTGTGTTCATCAAGTCGAGAAGATTCGGAGCATGAAGCATCAAGACGATTTAAAGCTGAGGTAAAATATTTTTTATACATTCGGATATAGTCATTTTTTCATCTTTAAAAAATTTTACAGCTCTTAATACAAATGGATGGATTGAATAATATCAATAATGAGGCAGATGATATGAAGGTTATGGTATTAGCAGCAACAAATCATCCATATCGAATTGATCAAGCATTCAGACGAAGATTTGAAAAGAGAGTGTACGTAAGTCTTCCGGATGAGGAAAGTCGATTAGCGCTATTAAATTTGTATCTAAAAAATATTACGAGATGTACAAGTTTGGATATCAGTAAAATTGCTGATTGCCTTAAAGGATATTCGTGTGCCGATATTGCAAGCGTAGCACGGTAGTTATACATCGCGTGAACTAAAAATTGAATCAATTTACGATAATTCTCTTATTTCCAGTGATGCTGCACTTATGGCAATGCGAAGGAAAATAATTGGTAAAACCCCAGCAGAGATTAAAATGATTAAACGTGAAGAAGTGGATCTTCCTGTAACCGCAGAAGACTTTAACGAGGCAATTAGTAAGACTAAAAAGTCAGTATCAGAAGCAGACATTAAGAAATTTGAGGATTGGATGGCTGAATATGGATCCTGTTAACTATACCTAAATTAATTATTTTTAATTAAATCATAATTTGTATTGATTAAAAAAAAATATATATCGGAACGTAGTCTTTATTTCTCTCGATTATGCTCAATGCTTACTCTGACTTTAGCTTCAATTCCTTGACAAGAAAAGATTTATATAAAAAAATAAAAAATTTAAATAGGTATTTAATAAAAACGTGATTAAATATTAAAGAATTTCTTTTTATATAATTTAAATTTATTATATCTCACTTTTCTTTAAAACACCATTGAAATTCGTTTATCCCGCAAAACGTTTGTCATGACTCATGAATGAATAGATTTCTTAACAAATTGCAGTAAAATTTATCTAAACTCATAAGATTGTTAAGTAGATATACATATTATTAAGCACTGTTTAACAAATGAATGAATGAAGGGGACAATATATAATCATAAAAAAATTTATAGAACTGTAAACTTATTGTCTTAGGGTGAAGATCATTTAGATCAAATAGACCAAAACATACATGTTTTTTTGTTGTCGATATACATCAAAGATTTGTTAGAAGAAGTTTTGAATTTTCCTATCGTTTATTGAGTTTTCTTTGCACCTCTAGATTTCCATGCACTCGTCAAATTCCATGCAAAAACCAGCGAGAATGCGTGAACTTGAATAGCAGCAAATGCAAAACCATACCATAGAAGTCCATATGGAAGATTCTAAGAGGAAGTTTAACAGCATAAATTTATGGATTCATATTTGAGGAAATTATGATTTACTTTACCTGCCATACTTTAATTTCAGTATCTTCAATATCAGTGTCATCGTCCAGTTGTATATAATCAATGACATCATTCATATAGTGTATAATACAGTAGAAAACAGGAAATAGCCCGAAAACCACAACTCCAATCATATACTTTTGCATATTTAAGACATTATTTGACCTTACTGCTGACAATCCTATAAATGATAAAATTACTGAAACACACCAAATGTATTCAAACCTACAATGAATAAAAATATGTATGAATAGTGTAATTTCATATGAGAAATGCTGCATAATTTTAATTTACCATAGAGGCTTGGGGACTCGCAGTTCCTCAATTTCCAAAATGAATATGTCAAGCTTATCAAGAATGTCCGCTGATAATTTTGCAATCATTACGAAAAATAGTAGGTAGTGAAAAAATATACAGAATTTCAGACGAGATTTGTTGAGAGCACTTTATAGCATACAAAAAAAAAGTATTTAGAAAGAGAAAAGAAAACAATTAGCTTAAAAATATAATAAAATGTGAAAATATGCAGAATATGATTTTCTTTAAATGAAAAATTCACGATAAATGGACATAATAAAAATAATCAGCATCATAATACGTTTGCTGAATCTCATAATTATGTATACACGAAAAGATTGAAAGGAATCACTCAAAATGTAATAAGTAGTACAGAAAATCTATCCTTGTCTGATTAAAAATAGTAACAATTTTCACCTTTTTTGATAATGTTCAGCAACGCGCTGTCTATGCAAAAAATCTGTTCCATCTGTTCCTTGTGGAATAAAGCCACCTTTTGAAGCCATAATTTCCAATAATCCCTGCTATGATTCTAACTAAAATTAATTTTTTTCGATACTTTTTAGAAAATTTCCTGCATCTCGTTGGCAGAGCTCCAAACCGAAACTTTCGAACATTACTAATAGCTTGGAAGTTATTTTTTCAAGTCAAATTTCCGGTAAATTATGCTCAATTTTATAAATCTCCTTTAACATAATATGTATGCCTTAATAAATATTGTTTAACTTATTAATTATTTAAATAAAAAAGAAAAAAATAATTTATATTGCGGGAATATTCAAATTTGTACAAAAAATTAGTATCAAGTACATAGCATATATAGCAGAACAGTTATGCTTCATGTTAAACATAATGTTGATTTTATTATTAATAAAAAGTAAATTTTAGAGTAATACAAATGAATTTCAAGAAAATTTATTCAATATCGCTATCGCCTTGTTCCATTGCTGCGGAAGCAGCTGCCTTAGCTTCCTCGTACAAATTAACTGGACACATCTGATGAATACCGTTTGTATCCTTTCCAACCCATGAAAGTTCTAGCTTGAATTTTGTGTCACTATCACTTGAATCTTCATTAACACGATAAATGATTTTAGCTCCTTCATTAAGCAATTCACGAGCAGACATTGAGCTTAACTTTAACTTTTCGATTTCAGTTCTGGCTCCTTGTTTTGTTTTGCCAGCAGCACATCCATAATATCCAAATGAGACGCCTGAAGGCTCAATAGAGTACATTTCAGCTCCATTTTCTTCAGTCCAAGTTGTGAGAATCACACAAACGCCATAAGGACGTACAGCACTATATAAAGTATATGCATGAAATAGACTTGAAAGTCGTTCATTCAGGATCTTTAAAGGAATTGTTTGACCGTATTGTCGGCGATAACTTTGTGCTTCTTTTAATGCATAATTCACTACAGCTCTTCCATCAGTAATTAAGCCACAAACTACCTGTAAATATTATATACATAAACATTAGTCGGTGTATCAAATTTTTTGGATTGTCATTCTATTAAGAGTAACCTCAACAATAATTACTTACCATTCCAATAGAATTCTCAATTGTATAAATTCTTCGGCCAGAATCTGGTTCATGTAATTTGCTAGTAATTACTTTTTCAACAGCCAATACACATCCATCTTTTCCTCGCAATCCAATTGCTGTTCCTGACATTTCTGCGGCTTTCATTGCATATTCACACTGAAAAACTCGTCCATCAGGCGAAAATTGACTTGCACTCAAGTCGTACTGTAAATTAATAGTTAAATTAAAGTTTATTTGATAATATTAACTTAATATACTTACTCCTGTACCAATAGAACTCATATTTATTCAGAAAATTATTAAATAGCAAAAAAATCGCTGATATCACTGTTTATTTCTTTTTTAGGGGGTCTTCGATTTGCGTTTTTGTTTGAATTCGGAAAAATGTTATGCAAGTCGAAATGACACAAATCGTGGACTCCTGTGTTTATAGTTCAAATTTTGAAAAAATTTCGTTATTTTTTCTCCTGGATTTTTTTTTAAAATTATGCAATTTGATCATTAATTTTTCATTATACACAAGTCTTATCCGCATAGTTTCAAATAAAGATGATTATTACATAATGTTCTTACTATTTGATAGCTTAAGATTATTTCCAATTATAATTGAAATTGTGTGTTTTCGAAATAAGTTACTTGGATCGTTCCTTTTGTTTGTTTCTGTTCGTAATTTTAATTAAAAATATGTAATTTAGTCATTTCTTTATTTGCATCTGTTCCTTGAATCTGAAAGATCATATTAAGACACGTCTAAAATAATTGTAAAAAAAAAGATGTCCAATAATTCTCCTGATGATTCTCGCGAATCTATATATTTAAGGTACTTATTTATGTTTTTATCATTTTCTCACTTCCTGTTTTTAATTAATTAATTTTAGCAATAATTCTTAATAATGTACCTCAAGAAGGTCAAGAATCAATTAATCCTCTAAATTCTAATAATGTTTAATTAATGAATTTTTTAATTTTGTTAACAGCATAAATTCAATCTCATCTCTGGCGATTAATTCTGATGATTTCTTCAAGAACCTTGACTTTCCACAGGAATTTTTGACTTCTCTTCATCAGGCACTCGAATCTGGACATTTGATAGATACTGTAATAGTATCTGGTATAGATAATAAGAAGTAAGTCTAACGGACGTTTGCTTGCTATAAATTAAGTCAATATATCTATATGAGGTCATATGGACAGAGTCCGCCCCAAAATCGCCCCAAACAAAACTAACACCATCAAAATTTTCCATTGTTTCCGGTATAAAAAGTTTTGGTAGTGTTAGTAAATTTTTAAAATTTAACGGTCATTTTCTTATATGACCTCATATATATATATTGAATTAAGTCTTTATTATGATGAACATATGTTTTTGTTATTATTGGAAAAACCAGAAATTCTGGCAGCAATCCAATTTATTTACATTCTTTACAAGAGTTATTCACTTCCTTTCAATTCCCTTTGTTGATCTGCTAATTGTGATTTATTTATTTATTTTAGAATTCCAGCCCATAAGATTGTTCTGTCAGTATGTAGTCCTTTCTTTAATGCCATGTTCAATTCCGATATGAAGGAAAAGAATGAAAAAGAAGTTACAATAAATGAAGTAGATGGAGAGACATTGGAACTATTGATTAATTATTGTTATTTGGGAACGATAAACATTAATGAAGATAATGTTGAACGAATTTTATCCACCGCATGTCGCTTCCAAATGTCAAATGTTGTTAGTGCATGTTCCAATTTTCTTGGAAAACAACTTCACTTCTCAAATGCAATAGGCTTTAAAGTATTTGCAGAGCAACAAAGTTGTTCAGATCTGTACGAAATATCACTCAAATTTGTCGAAAGTCATTTTATGGAAATTTATCAAAAATCTGAAGAGTTTTTGCAATTGAGTGTCGAGCAGTTGAGCAATTTATTAAAAAATAATGAAATTAATGTGAAATCTGAAGAAGACGTATTCCAGGCTCTAATTAAATGGATAAGTTTTTCTGATGATCGCAAGCAATATATCTCAACACTCCTTCCATTAGTTAAGCTTCAACTTTTATCTCCAACTTTTATTGCTGATCAAGTTGAAAAGTATTGTACGACATTAGAGACTCAAAAAATGTTACTTGATGCATACAAGTATAAGCTAATTCCTGAACGAAGAGATTTATCTAGTAATTATTCTATTCCACGAAAATCTACAGTTGGAAAATTACTTTGTTTAGGTGGAATGGATCACAATAAAGGAACAACTAATATCGAATCTTACGATCTGCGAGAAAATAAATGGGAACTTCTGAAAAGCATGCCAACAAGGTGAGCAGTATGAAGAGACTTAAAATTTTTTTAAGAATCTGACAATATCTTTTTATTAGGCGTCTTCAATTTGGCTGTGCACTTTACATGGATAAATTGATTATTGTCGGCGGAAGAGATGGTCTCAAAACATTAAACTCAGTTGATGCTGTGGATCTTCAAACAATGAACTTTACATCACTTTCATCACCAATGGCAACTAGTCGTCATGGATTGGCTGTTGCATTGTTAAAAAATGCATTGTATGCCATTGGAGGACATGATGGTGAGAATTTATTTTACATTCAATAAGTGTTTAAAAATGTGCATGCTTAATTTTTTAATCTAATTAGGTTGGTCGTATATAAATACTGTCGAACGATTGGATTTAACAACGAAAACTTGGTCATTTGTTGCTCCAATGCAAACAATGAGGTCTACATGTGGCGTAGCTGTTTATGACGAGAAACTTTATGTGATAGGAGGACGAGAATCATCAATTTGCCATAGAACTGTTGAATGCTATGACCCTCATTTAAATAAGTTTTCTTTCAAGGCGCCAATGAATCGTCGAAGAGGAGGAGTCGCTGCTGTTACACATAATAATTTTATTTATGTATTTGGTGGATATGATCTTCCAGTTTCTAATCCTCAGTGCCAACGTACAAATTCAATTGAAAGATATGATCCAATAAATGATACGTGGACATTAATAGCTAATCTTGAAGTTGGACGTGATTCAATTGGCGTTGGAGTTTTGGGAAATTACATTTTAGCTGTTGGTGGATTTAATGGAACTGAATATTCGAAATCTGTTGAAAGATATGATCCTGAAAAGAATGAAATAGAATCATTGAAACCGTTGAATTTTGCAAGAGCTGGTTCATGTATTGTAACAATTAGAAATGATCAACTTTCCGGATGTAGCAACGAAAGCTTTTTCAGCATACAGCAACAATCTGTAACAACAGTTTAGTATAATAATTCATAATCATTCAGCTTTTTTGATTAAATCAATTTGTTTAGAATAGCATCCCCAAAAAAAATTTGGCAATTACATTCCTTCCATAGCTCATAAGATTTAAATTTGTTTTTGTAACTTTACATATCGCGTACAAAAAAAAAAGAAATTAATTTTTTAAAGCTTTCAATTTATTTTCTGCAAAAATACTAAAAAGCATTCCAAGACGATCAGAGCTTTTGCATGTTGTGTGTTACAAAGCTTTTAATGTGCATTTTCAATCAGCATTCATAATTCTTTAAAATTATTCTTATAAATCACAATTTATTTACAATTTTTCTCTAGATAAGAAGAACTTCAAGTTTTAGAAACGCACAATTAAACTCATCATTTTATGACTATAGTGTTTGATGCACTCAACGATTGTGATTTTATGGATATTTGTATGACATTTTTTTTAAACAAAAAGATATCTTTTTATAATTATTAACTTGAATAGACAAATGAAACTCTTTTTTATATTTTTTAAAATTTAAATTTTGCACTAAATAAAATTACTAGAATTGAAAAAAAGCTCTTTTACTTCATAGTCGAAATCGAGACACTCTGTTTTTACATTATAAGTCATTACTCGTTACTTTCGAAATCTTGAATTTTTAGCTGGAAAACTGGAAAAAGCATTAATATTTCAAATAAAGACATAGAAATGTTGTTTTCATTTTCATATAATACCTTTTATTATTTAATACTTTGTCAATTAAAATAATTTAGATTAATTTAAATACAAATTTTCTATTTCTTTCTATTTACAAGGGGCTTTATTTTTGCATTTTTAAATTTTAAATTAAAAATTGTCGTCTCTTCGATTGTCAAAGAAGAGAAAAAAATATTTGTTATAAAGGTTCTAAAGGGAAAAAATTATCTAATTTTCATTTTTTCATATTAATTTACTTATTAAAGAAAATCTTGGTTTTATTTGCACTGTTTTGTTTTTTTGGAAAAAAAAAATTCGAAAAGGACGACTTTAACAAAAAAAAAAAAGGTTTAAACTTCACATTTAATCTCATTAATTTTTATTTTGTGTGATATAAAATGTTTAAAAAATGTCAAGAGGAAGATTCAACTACAATGATATTATTAAGTTCTTGATAATTATGATTTGAAACCTGCATTATGTATCTTTTTTTTCTTATATACATAGTTTAAAATTGAGAGTAGTAAAATACAAGAGATTTTTTCCCACTTTTTTTTTTCATTTTTGTTAATTTAAGTAAACTTCAAAATCTCTAATTATCACAGATTTTCAGATTTTTTCTCTTTTCAGCATTATTCCTTTCCATTCATTTTGTTTTCGCTTCCTTTAACTTTTTCAAAAGAGAAGTTATAAGTCACAATGAGACAAGAGCAATCAATAATTCAGATTTTGTATGCTCACAACATTATTAGACAAAGCACAACATAAGTGTGCTCTCTTTAAGGTAGTTTCTTTTCATTCCTTCTTTTAGTTTATTCTCAAAACTGTATACAGTTAAAGTTATGGTGATTGACTTTCTATGCTAGAGCCGTATGTAAATGATAAAGTTGCATCAACATTTGAACATGTATTGGTAAGCAAGAAAGTCGATCGTGAGTATTTGAATCCATTGCAAGCCATGAAAGTACATTGTACCCTTCAAGCACATATCTTAGCACGTCTGCTGTTATATTTGAATCTAGTGGATGTTCCATTTTCGACGATTGTTCCTTGAAATAAATGTCATCATTTTCCTTGTGAATTGATGGAGAGTGTAGATGAAGAGCTGTTTTTAAGAATACTGGACATACATTTTCCAGATGTGGACAAGAAGCCCAAAACCATGAAGGCATACGTCCTGTTGGTGCTGTCGATACTAAATATCCTAAAGCTAATGGTTGTTGTAAAAGCGTTCCGACCTATTATAAATAATTTATTAATTCCTTACTACATTTACAAAATAAACTTGTTATGTTTACCTCTTCTTGTTCCTGCATTGAATATAATGCTCTTGAAGATCCAGACTGCTCTGTCATACCTGGACTTTGTCTACTTTTATTCTCATCCATAGTTATTGGACTTCCTCGATGAGAATCTCTTGTCGGACTTGTTTGTGGAATACCAACAGCACCTAATATAATAAAAAAATAGTATCAATGTTATTATTATCAAAATATATTCATTTAAAAATGTGCTGTAAACTTACTATCATTCCAGCACTCGTCAAATAAATGTTGAATTCCATTAATATCTTCATCGACGTCATCCGTGTCATCAATCATCATCAAATCTTCTCCAAAGTCTAATGCATTTTCTAAATGTTGTTCTTGGAAGGCAGTTTGTGATGACTAAAATAATAATTTAAAAAAATTAATTACCTAGTAAATAAATTACAATTTGTCAAAGCTAAATTAAGCTTACCTGAGAAATGGCACTAGTTGGAAATACGAGAATGTGCGTGCATGTAACATCTTGAGGCGTAGATAAAGGAGATTGTGTTGATCTTTGACTAAATCTTTCGTCGGGTGTAAATTGATCAGGCATAACACGGAAATTAGAATCAGGCTCAAGAGTAACAAGACAAGCACTCCAAATGCTTGGAACAGCTTGTGGATACAAGACTGAACATTGTTTACAGATATCTTTTAAGTACTTTGATGCTTTGACTAAATTTGGTTTACTAAGAAGCCACGACCATCCTTTTAATTCTCCATGGCCAATTCTTCCGATGCGCCCTATAATAAGCCTCCATGATTTGACTGATTGAGACATTATACCCAATATAAAGTCCATCAATTTCTTTAATCCTACTCTTCGTGCAGACGTCTTCCTTCTTCTTTTACGATTTGGAATATCTATATTAATAGCACAATTTTCTAAAAATTCACCACGTTCATCAGTGATGACGGCAAGCAATAAGCTTTGATCCTCTGATAAGCAATAACAACAATACATTATGCTCGTACATTGTTGCTCAATAATAGATTGTCCAAAGTTTTCAACATTTTCGCTTTTAGCATGTCTTGTTGATAGTATGTAGGGTGGTGTATATAATTTTAAAGGAGTACGATTTTTCTCATCTTTAGTCTTTAAAAATGCTTCAGCCATTGCTGCTGTTCCAAATCCAGTTAGACTCTTGACATTATTTGTATGTGATAGATATCGATATGATTGAGTGAAAACACTTAGTGCTAAATTACGCATATGGTCACTCCATCGATTAACATCTCGATTCTTTCCTAATTCTAATATACTTTCTTGAGCTATAATTTGAAAACTTATATTGGCCTTGATTGATTCCGGAATTGAATTGAGAACGTTCAGATAGTGTTTAAGAATTGACAAACTCACTACTCTTTCCAAATTTGTTGAATCTGTTCCATTTGTAGCTGGCTCTATAATGTATAAAACAATATGTGGTGGATTTAATTGATCTGATTGATTGCTGAGATCATTATTTGATGATGATGAATTGAGATTTTCTTTTGATTCCGAATCATTGTCTGATTTCGGTGTATTTGGACCTTTATCGCATGTAATACTTGAATTTAGACTACCAGATGACATATTATTAGATTCTGGAGTATGAGGTGGCGGTAACATTGGACTTGGAAGTGATGAAGTTTTTTGATGATGACTATTATTATGGTGATGATCTTTGTAATTATAGAAGCTTTCAGGTGGATTTAATAAGGTCTTGTCGTGAGGAATTTTTGATAGATAAGGCACCAAATGTTGTTGAAAAGCTGCAGCATACATCTTCATTATTCCACTTAATTTTTTATTGCTGTCAATTGAATAAAGCCAATCATCTTCGCTTTCATGATTCTCATCCTGCTTATTTTCATATGTTGATTTTCCTACTTTTAAAATTCCATCCCATCCTTTAACTGGTTGATGTTTTCCTAATCGACACATTTCATACGTTGTACTTAGCTCCTTAAAGAATGACTTTACTTTTGAAACTATAAAATCATTATCTGGAGAAATAACAATATATGCAATATCACGAGGATATGAATATGGTTCTAGAAGTAACTTGTCCCAAAATTGTAATGCATAAGGAGACACACATAGCCATTCTTTATCATGTCCGACAACTACTGATGGAATTGGCTGTGGTTCACATTGACCAATTCCTCGTCCAGCTAATCGATGAAATTCTCGCCATGTTAATGGTCCACGAACTGCATATGGTGCATCCCATAAACCTGTCGTACCATTTTGATTAAAAGCTTTTTGAAGCAACACTTTCATGGATTTCATAACACGAATTATATCTTGATTACTTTTTGGACCATCAGCATTTAAATATGGCCATTTATGAACACTAATTATATGTTGGATTGGAGTTGTTTTCTTTTCCAATTGTTTATGATGTTGTTGAGGTACATAAACTTGTCGATTATTATATCCATCAAATTTCTCAAATATATATTTACTTTGTTCTAATGCCAAACTAACAATGTCTAGAGCATCAATGAACTCTAGCACATTAACTTGCGAATTAGGCAAGATTGGTGAATATTTCTCCTGATTTAAATGTTTTATTGCACGTTGAATTGTATTTGATGTATTTTGAAATAAAGTGCACTGGTCCCTTACTATATCAAACAAAGACATGGCTAATTCATTTATGTCCTTGTCACTTTCACTTTCATTTGATTTTGGCTTGCAATCGTTTTCATTGGTGCCGTTTGGAGAAAATTTGGTTTCATTGTGTAATTTGAGAAGATATTTAAGTATAGAATTCTTTTTATTAATTGAAGGATCTCTTGCCATTCCAGTAATTTCCATTTCATCTTCATAAAATAAGCCCGTTTTGTATGCAAGTCGTCGATTAATGACTGCACTAAAGCCACAACGACAAAATATTGGATCGTCATCAGCATATCCATTTAAATTCTGATTCTGATTACTCATAAATGAAGGAATCAAATCTGTTGATATATTAGTATTATTATTAGTGTTTTGAGATGCTAACACATTAGTTGATTTTGATGATGATGATGACGACGAATAATAAACAAGCGACGAAGTTGACTCGTCAGAAAACACATTTGTAAAATTCCTACTATTACCAAAATATCTCACAGTTTCACTCTGTTGCTCATTTAATTGTGCAGTACATTTTACTTCAAATGTCTTTTCAACAAGACTAGTTAGATTGCTATTGAAATTAAAATGACAATTTGAGGCCAATGATAAATAAACTCCTGAATCTGAGCCACGAATATTTCCAACACATTTTGGAGTTGCATTACATACGCAAATTGTACAACTATCAAAGTTGTGATCTCGGAATATATTAAGTGATGTATCATATAATAGTATGTTGACTAAAAGTGAATTTGCTTCTGAAACTTTGCTATTTGTTGAGTTCATTGTATTATTTTGTTTCATAAATGCACCACCACATTTCACGCTTGAGATTCTCTTGTTATTGTTACTAATATCATCATTACCATTCACAGAATTTACATTCGAATTTAGAGATGGACTATGAATAGCAAGATCATATGGTGGAGGAGGCTGTGAATGTTGTTGCCCTATAACATTCGGTATATTTGATTTTCTAAATAATGAATCAGATGCCATCATATTATTATTATTGTTATTATTGAATGGAACGGACGATGTAAAGTTTGGTGAACTCATGGAAGGATGAATTGTTCGATTATTAAGATACATATTTGAGGGCGTCGTTGGACCTTGTGATAATAGCTTATTAATAATTGTATTTTCACTTTTTATCGGCTTCACACTATTTAACGGCAAAGAATTACTCATTGGACTGTGAATTTCAGTTTTAATTTCCTTTTTGACGTCCACTAATAATGCTTTGTTCTCTGGTTCCCTCTTGATAATGTTGTTGTTGTTATTATTATTATTATTATTAATTGTTTCAGGTTTTGAATCCTTTTGCTTTCGTCGTATCTCATCTTGTTCTCTTTGCTTGATCCATGAAGGTTTGTAGTTGCATTCATTAGGAAGGTTAATTGGCGGTAAAGTTTGACTTAATAAATTATTTAAAGGAGCATATTTTGACGATCCAACAATATTTGTTGTTTTTGGTGCTATGAATACGTATGACCAATCCTAAAAACAAGAGAGAAAAAAAGTTAATTATTATTAAAATATGAAATATGAATTGAAGCAAGGTCAAAAGTTGTTGCTTACATCTATCGGTTCCTCTTGCGGACTGCCGAAATTCGGATAAGAATCCATTTTGTGTGAAACTATTGTGTCTATATTTTCTATTAAATTATCTGCTATACTCCCGCAAACGTTGCTTGGTCCTGGACTTGAATTTGTATGCTGCTCTATACTTGGTGGTGTTGGGAACATTTTTGATAACTCCTCACTTCTTATTATTCCTAAGGTGCCTAAATTATTACTATTTATACTACTTATTATATTGGTTTGTCCATTACTATTAATATTAGTGAAACTGCCAAATGTCATCTTGTCTCGTTTAGCTTCATTCTCAGAGAGCTCCATATCAGGATGACATCCCATTGATTTGTTTGAATGCGGTGGTGTGTTATCAACAAGCTATTTAGAAAAAGAAAAAAGTTAGTTATTGTTATAATTTATTATTTTTGGTTATTCTTAAAAACTTACATGATCATCATTAGAATTATCGTCCGAGTTATCAAAGATCTTGTTTAAATCTGCGTATGAGGGCTGTAATCCTTCACTGGTGAATAAACTGTCTGTTGATATTTTGTCATTATCTATTTCACTCTTGTTTTCTTTCATACAACTTGCATTGTTTGCATTATTATTAGTCTTTTGTTCTTCACAATTTTTCCATAGACTCTCTACCTCACTTTTTATTATATCTTGTGCTAAATAATTTGGCTTATTTTGTGTCGAATTGGCAAGAGTCAATTCATCATGTCCTGCATACAAATTAAAGTCTAAATTCTTGTTTTTTGATTTATGTTGATCAACACTATCTGACTTGAATCGTTTGATTGGGTGATTCATCCTGCAAGGCATTAAAAAATAAAATAAAATATATGTAAATATATAATAGTAGAATGACACAAGATGTTATAATTAATAAAAAATATATAAATGATTCATACCAAGCATCCCAAGTTGAGTAATCATAAAGTAGTTGATTAGATGAAAAATCTTCATCTGTATTGTTTTCACAATCCTGAATCATTAATGCAGGACGTTTGAGTGATTGATTTTCTTTCTCGAATTGCTTATGTGAAACTTTTACAGAATCAAGTGATGTTTGCTGAGAACTTTCCAATTTATTTTGTTCTTCTAAAATCTTTGAATTTTGAATATCGGGTTTTTGATCATTATTCTCGAGACTTGGCGTTTGGGGTGATGTATCAGGTTGTTGTATTGGAGATATTAAGTTTTGATCATTTACAGGTATAGACGATGGTTGAGAATGAACGGAGAGACTATGTTGCATTGGAGATTGGCTGCCGACTGATCCAATTGACATTTGTTGTACTTCATTACTATGAGCCGAATTTTTCTCTGAAGATCTGAAATTGTCAATAGAAAAAATTTATTATCATTCAACAATATATAAATTTACAGCAGCAAATGTTAGCATGATTATCTTAACTAAGCATTTAATAATGATAAGAATCATTAGATATAAAAAAAGTAGAATGTTATGCAAAAAGAAAACAAAAAAAAAAAACAATATGAATAATAATGAATTTCATGAAAATATATGTACAAAATGCCGAAATGTAGTCAGTGCATTGTGAACCCAAAACTCAATATTATATTATTAATAATTAATTAAATTATTAAGTAAAATCAACAAACCTAATATTGACTTTTTTTGATGGTAATGATGGTTCATTTGAGGATCTGTCCTTAGACTTATATGAAGATAACGAGGATTCAGATCTAAATTTATACGACACAGTATTTAATAATAATAAAATTATTAGATATGAATTTGACCAAAATTTAAATTAATTTAATTTAATACCGTTTATGAAAAGGAGTTCGAGTACGATTATTGTTATTTCGAAAATTTGATTTGCCACTTATTAGAGAGGAAGAATTTCCTGTAGATTTAAATGATGAAATACTTCCATTTCTGTAAAATTTTAAACATCATTAAGTCTTTTATACGATTACAAATTTATGTTGTTCTTGTAAAAAATTGAATGTCTTATCATGATTATTTTAAATAAAAAGGGATTTGATTAAAGTCACAAGAATATTCAATATTGTATTATTGTCATATTGATAATCATCTTAAAAGGAGTCATAATTTAACATAATGTACTTAAAAGTAAAGAGTGAAAGAATAACTTACCGTCTACAGTTACATGAATTTTTCAGACACGGCTCAACGAAATTCCAAAGGACTTCTCCAGATGAAGAATCAGTAGATCTTGTTGTATTGGTTGTAGAATTTTCTACATTATTGGAATTAGCAATATTGATCGAATTTTCTTGGTTATTTTCATTTTCATTAAATTTTTCATCAATTTTTTTATGCTCACTTTTTTCATTTGTGTATGCAGGATTCATAATAATGTCTTGCCATATTCGTTCAGGCATAATTCCTGCTGCAGATTTTTGGATACCATCACTATTTAATATACTGCTTGTATTTGAACTATTTTCTAAATGATTTTCACATTTGCACAACTTTTTTTCTTTCTCTAAATTTAATTTGTTATCACAAGCATGGCTATTGTTGTTTTGCTCATTGATATCAAGATCGGTAATTAATACATATTTTGATGGATAAAGCATTTTAACACCACCTAAAATGTACAGCATTGTTGTTCACGTACCGAGCACAAAAGAAATAATATTAATAACAAAGAGAAAAAAAAGAGAAAAGAAATGAAAGCATTAGAAATATGTGTGGTACAATAAAAAAAAAGGCAGTCTTGCTATATAATTACCTGAAATGACTTCAACGAGTTTTGGTAATTTAGACAACGTTGATCGTTCATTTTCATGTTTCTTCATTGGATAAAATGCATTCCAATCCTCGACAATTTTCTCAGTATACTGTTCAGAATTTTCATTCTTACTGCCTGTTAATACTGCTGATAATCCAAATGGAGCTAATATTACTGATTGTGTGTTCATATTAAAGACATTAAATTCCTCCTTTTCCTCGCTATCATCGAGTTCACAATTTTCCAAGTTTTGTTGCGAATTCTTAACAATATCATTTAGGTAATCTTCTGTTAAATGTCGTACTGGTGGATGTTCTCGTATATCCATTGAAGCGCAGACAGTGCTGTCTCCATGAACGAAGAAAGCAAAGGAAAACGAAAGATGCATTGAGCTAAAAAAAAGTTAAGAATTAATAAAATTAATTCATTCATGATTAATACAGTTTAAGATTTGTTGAAAGTATACGAAAGTTTCATCAAGTCTTAAGATGACAACTTCAGAGAACTCACAGAAATTAATATATGGAAAGTGTTGATGAAAAATATACGATTCTTAATATAAATTCTAACGCACATTTCCAATGTTAAATTACAATAGAATTTATAATTTTTTCTTATTACCTCTTTTCTTCGTTGTTTTTCGATGGCTGTACAAACCACTTTCCCAAACGAATTATGTCTCTCGAAAGTAAGCATCTTTCAATTAAATTATGTAGTGCCTTAAATAATAATGATCTGCATTCATAAGATAATCCTCCTTCCCATGAACCTTGTTCTCCAGAATCTATAGAAACAAAAAACAAAAAGAAATAAATTAGTACAAAGGGTTGCAAAAAGAAGAAATGAATATTATTAAAAAATTACCTGGTGATTTAAGTAGTTCTGGCGATACTAAATCTGTTAAATCTGGCTCTTCACCATACCAGAATATCCATAGCTCTTTGGCAGCAGTTAGTGATAATGGTGGATGAATTACTGAGGTGTTTTGACTGATGTCAAACATTCCAAGGCCACCTGTTTGATCCAAATCATTTTTATGTTGCGTTACTCTACGCCATACACACAAGATATCTTTGGCCAAGCATTTTGTATATGATTTTAGCACTGGATCGTCCAATGGATCACCAGTCGCTTGTGGACGTTCATTTAATACTAGTTTCTTCCATTTTATTCCGCACAAATCAGCCTTAAATTAGACGCAGAAAAAAAAGTAAACATATAAAAAACGAGTTAAAATTTATGTCCGATATACACACTGTGTACAAATTTTTTTTAAAAGATAATTATGAATTGATGTAGCGGCAGTTTGTAACACCATTGAATAGAAGAAAAATAAAATAATAAAAAAATCTCAAAAATGAAAAAATAAAGTTTATAATATAATAATAATATGAATGGAAAGATAGAATGAGGAGAAAAGTAATGTTCATGAAGCAGTTGCATACATTGACCGCGCCAGAAGAAGAGAGAAGAAATGTGACGAAATTTCTTGTAGACTGTTGAATGGTTGAATGGCGAAGATATAAAAGATAGAAAATAACAAATGTATGTAACTCTTACATTACGGTTTGTGTATATAAAAAAAGAAGAAAAAAAATATTATTATGAGAATAGGCTAGCGCACACGAAAAAAACGAAGAAAATTTCATTTGTGTCTGTTTTCGTTGCTCACAGAGAATCTCTTATATACAACGGCGTATGTGCATATTTCTACCTACACACTGATATCTATGAAAAATTCTTTCAATAAATTGTTTTATTTATACCGAAAGAAAATAAACTGGTATTCATTCCGTTTTCGATTCACATAATCATGTCTTTCACATTATTATGTATTTTTTTTTCTTTTTTTGTTTTGTAAAAAAAAAATTAAACAAAATTTTCTCTCACTTTCAAAAAAAAAAAAAGTTAAAAAGAGGAATTGCAATTATATACATAAATTGCTTCATTTTAATAGATATAATGTACTATATAAATGTTATATTATTTTTTTTCTTCTCTATTCGCATGAAATGGCATACTCATCACAGAACAAGCCGTAAGAGAGAGAGAAAGAGAGATCAAGGGAAAGAATTGTGCCTTAATAGAAGTAGTACATTCGTTGTAAAAGAAAAGAAAATGCCAAACTGGAGGAGAGTGGAATATGATTATCAAAAAAAAAAAAAAAAAAAATACAAAATACATGAACTGTACTCACCAAAGCAAAAAAGTTTGTGTGGCAATCTTCCAAACTTGCGCCGTTAGTTTGGTTCTGATGCGTCATGGCTGTTGTAATATCATTTTTACAACTTTCACATAAATGAGAAAAGTATCTTTTTTTACTTCAATTATTCAAATCTTAGCATAAGTAAACTTTAAAATCCACAAAGAATTATGCTATTATTTTATACTTTTCAATAAATATTTCTTTTCTCATCAAACAGCGAGTGTACGGTTCATGTAAAATATAATGGAATCAATTTTCCATCTATACACACACTAAATGGTAATATAAGTTGGATTTGTGCAATGTGATTTAAAATAGTCTTTATAATTTATTTATTTATATATACACCTTTTACATATATATTTATAACTTTTATTTTGACTTATTAAGAATTTATCAATATTTTATTCACACTATTTCTATTAAATTTTTGCATAAAATGGCGGATAAGCACTTAGAGATGAATTTTCTACATGTAATGTCTATTACATTTAATTATTTTCATAGCAAAAAACTATTAGCTATCAGATTCGTTCAGTTTTTTATTTACTCGTCATATACTGTGTTATTAATAATATTATGTTGCTTGTTTTTTTCACATTCTCTTTCACTGTTCATAATTTAATTATATTACACTGTTTTATGTTTTATCAACGAGTTTAAAATGAATTTTTCACAATTATTCGAATAAATAAAGGTATTAATTGAAGAAAACTAATTTCCACATTTAAGAATTTAGACGAGAAAAACTCAACTGCTGTTCAAACATACATATATATCCAATACATATGCGATCCTCTCACATAAGTTATCTCCGTATTTTATTATATTAGTATATTTTTTTTTCTTCAACACTAATACTTAAATTATTTATATATATACATATTTTTTATGACCTTATATATTTTAGCTGATTCAAGAAACATACTCTCAATACCTTTTCTTTCGGCTTTCTTAAATTATGTTTATGTTCAATTAAATTTACTCTTTTTTTCACATAAATTCATCATTTATGTAAATGCTTTAAAAACTTTTTTTTTACATCCAGACTTAATGATATTATTTTATTATTTTCACTAATTACACATTGATTTTTAAACACTTTATTTATGATATTTATTAATTATTTTGAAGTTGGAATTTTTATATATTTAATATTCCTTTATTCACTTCATTTGATTTAATAAATTTAAAAAATTTTCTAATTTTTGCGAGAATTCAAAAATGTGTATGTTTTTTTTTTTTTTTTATAACTGTATGAGTTTTCTTCTTACTGATTTTTAACTTTTTGGATCAATGGCGATTTTCAAGAAAACTTCAACACTATTTTTATGCTTTCACGGCCGTTTTTTAAGCTTATTCTAATAGAATTTCAGATTAAACTGTTCTTATGCATGTAACTGTGATATTTTTTCAAGAAAAACTAACATTTTAATACATTTTTTTCTTAATTATTGAGTACTCTTTTTTTCTCGCGAAAGTTTTTTTCAAAAAATGAATTTAAAATATATGTCGACTTTGTTGTTGTAGTATGTGTGTTTGTATTTAAAAAATCCGTTAAAAATATACGCCCTCAAATTCTTTTGCTTCTTTTTGGTGTTCAATAACTGTCTACTGCGTTCCTTAATATTGCCCTATCAAATTTAACAATTTTAAATTACATTTTTCATGTATAAATTTATTCTTAATAAATAATAATTTGTGTTTAATTGAAAATTCGAATAATAACGATTGGGAAAAATTTGAAAAACTACGGCTTAAGTAGTTTTTTAAGGAAACATTATTGTTACAAATGACACGGATTCGTTTTTGAAAATTGCGGGAAATTAAATTAAATTAAATTACGTGTTTAAATTTTTTTACTGATCTTTTGAAAAAGTTAATAATATGATTTTCAGTAAAATTTTATGGCTCATTAATTTATTGTATTATTTTTTTAAGAATTTAAAAAAAGTAGTAGAGCACAAATTCAATTCATTAGCAACCGTTATAAAATTAGAAAAATTTTGGCATCGACTTTTCAATAAATCACTGCGAAATTAAGTAGAAATTAAGGAAAAGAATCAAGGATTTGTGAATATTAAATATATATATAGATAATGTATCATTATTTTATTATTATTTTCTTCTCATCAGCAAAAAGAGCAACTTTATATAAAAAAAACCCAAGCTAATATGAAATATGTTAATGTTCCTGAATCATGCTATTATTACTTTCAGATTCAATTCCTCCACTGCTATTATTGTTGTCATTTGATAATGATGCTACATCATCTATAGAGACGTCATCCTCTTCATCGAAATCCTCGCGTGACCTATTATCACCCTCTGATTGTTCTTGCTGTTGATGAGATCTAATTACTGAATCAAATTTGTCTTTTATTTGATTATTGGCTCCTTTTGGATCTGTAAATACATACAAAAAAAAAAAAAATATGGAATGAAATATAAATTACCAACAAGTGGAAGTTATAAGTAGTAATTTACCTAAATCAGTAGCCCAACTAAAGTGCATTAATGCAAGATCGATATTTCCGAGTTGTTTGTGTATTTTTCCTATTAGATAATAGACTACAGATTCTTTTGGCACTAACTGCTTAAGTTCTTCCAACTCCTCGAGAGCTTCTTGAAGTTTTCCAATATTAAAGTTCATCGATGCATGATGGAACTTGCATAGTGGATTTTTTGGATCTAACTTGATAGCTTCTTGCAACGTCTGAATTGCCTGCTCTCTTTTGTTCAAGTAAAATTGCATAACGCCTATGTGAACTAAAATTACAGAATTTTTGCGATTGATTTTCAATGCATGTCGAAAATGAATTTCAGCTAGTTGAAAACGTTCTTGCTTCGAGTATATTGTTCCGATGCCAAACCTGCATAGACATAAAGATTAATAAAAAAAAAAGTCAAGTATCGTTTGTGTATAATAACTTACCAAGCATTATAGTGCCTTGAATCTTTTAATATTGCTTTTCGATAACATCCTAATGCCTTTTCCAATTCCTCAGTAAACACAAGTTCATGTCCTAAAAGTGTATATGAGTATGCAAATTCGGGATCAATTTGAATAGCTCGATTGAAAAACTTGATTGCTGTATCGTGTTCTTTTAATGCAGAGAAACAATTTCCCGCGACACACCAAGTAATAGCTGACATTTTATTATGTTGCATTAAGTCCTGCGCGAGTGCAGAATGTAAAGTATCTTTTTGCAAGTGCCATAAATCTGTACTATAAATTTCCATATACTGCATTCGGAACGGCTCATTTTTTCGAATGTTGGAGAAAACTTTAACGGAATCTTCATATTCTCTCCGCTCATGATGAATGATGGCCACTAATGATTGAACCCAACTGCTCTTATAATGATGAAGTGGAACTTTTTTCTCTAAAATCTCAAGAGCTTCATCTAATTCATAATGTTGTAAATGCAAATAAGCTTGTCCTAAAGTCTGAAGAAGTAGCATTAATCCATCAGCACTTTGTCGTTTCATTGATGCTATTTGATAATTATACGGTACATCAGTGATTAACTGCGCAGACGTAACAGTCTCATTCTTCTCCTTCTCATTCAATAATGAATTTTTTTCATTTAACTCATTTAAAGTACATTTTGTTGTCTTGGAGACTCGCTTACTCGTTTTGCGTGGCGGTGAGCGAGGCTGTGTGAATTTGGTAAATTTTGGCGACTTGTTATTTTCCTTAACTGAATAATTACTAAAAATTCGGGAAGAACGTCGAACACTTTGACATTTCTCTTCTTGTGGAGTACGATGCGGTGTAATATTGCTAGATTGATTTAAAACTACCGATTTTGTATGTTGACTTTGTTGAAGTGGCGTTGTTGGAATCTCTTTTCTGTTTACTAATGAATTTAAATTTCCTCTAATTTTCTTGTTACTATTATTCTTATCGGAATCAATCATTTGAGATTGAAGCGGTGGCGATGGTGTTATAAATAATGTTGTTTGTTTAATATTTTCATGTGGACTGCACAATGGTAAAATCCCAAAACTAGGCGTTACAGGGCTTATATTTGAATGAAGATACTTAAATTGTTTCCGATACGGTGTCTCTACTTCATAAATATGATTTTCAGTTGTTTGATTTTTTGTTAATGGAGTATCATCGAAAGTAGTAACACTGAAATTTATTGGATTTATATTATTGTTTGGTGTTGTCACACAGCTTTGCTGGATGCCAGAAATACTGATATTTTTATTATCGTTTACTGTTATATAGCTATATTCTGACGAATGATTATGGTGTAATTGTTTCTCTAATTGAATCAAAAAATCTTCGTTTCTTATTTGAAATGTATCTTTTGGATTTGGTCTCTCGCCTCGATTGCACAAGTCAATATAAGAATTCCACAAAAATGGATTATGTCTTAATGAAGTTCTACTACAGTCATTTGCTAACGATATTCTCTCAGTTTGCTTACAAATCTTTGACAGTAACTGCATTACAAATCCACTCAATTCTACTCCATATTCTTTACATATTGATTCTAGGTCCTTTTGAGTTCTTGGGGTTTTATTCTGACACAAAATATTTTCTGCTTCCGAATAGCTTAAAAAATGGAGATTTATAATGATAAAGAGGAAGAAAAAAAAAAAAAAAAATTGAAAGTTTTAAATTATAAAACATTCAAGAAATAATGATCAATTCTTACCGTTTTAACTCAAATGCACATTTAGCTAACAAGTATTTAGATTTTTGAGTAGATGCTCCTTTTGTATTTAAAAGCCAGTATGCCTCATTTAGCCTTCCAGAGCGATAATAACAAGTAGCAAGCAAATACAAACTTTCTGCACTTTCCACTAAAATTTTGCAAAGACTTTCCATTATGAACTGTATTAATTGAATTTGAGTTTCTAGCATTTTTACCTTCTGCACAAAGTCTTTCAGCCAAGAAAATCGCATCTTCGTAAGCATAAAAATTTAAATTTGTCCAAATAGCAACCTTGTAGGAAAAATTGAAAAATTTATTTATTTCACTGCTTTTTTTCACGCAAACTGCACTATATTTACCTGTACAGGTTCTTGAATTATCATTTCAATGTATTAAATATATATAATTCCTCCTCTAAATGACTGATTTAATAAAATTTATATAAATTTTTAATTTATTCGAAAAATTTCAGGGCTTTGTAATTTCTAAAATAATTTTCGGCCTACTACTGATTCAAATCGTAAAAAAAACGTTAAACATAAAGTTTCCAAATTGAAATGGCACAACTCCAATATTTCACTTTATTTCTTCTTTTTCTTTTTATTAACAGGTTCCTCTTCATTAAACATGCTTAATTCTTTGCAAAATAATACTGTTTGTGCTACACCCGCTTTGGAGCCATAAACTGATCTGAATGTATCGCCAATTTTACGATAGAGTTTGAGATTCATTGATTTTACTTTCGTGACTTCTGGAACGTAATGTTGAGCTACTTGAATAATATGTGTGTCAACTGGAACTGCTCCAAGAAAATTGAGTGCCATTAAACATATACAATCGCCAACTTTAGGTCCAATTCCTGGCAGCTTAATAAGTTCCTCGTGAGCTTCAGCATAACTTAGCTTTGTTAAATTATCAAGCCATTTCACTCCACCCTTACTTAAAATATCACTAGCTGCTTTAGCTATATATTTTGCTCTATATCCAAATCCTAGATCACGAAGTTTTGTTTCCATTTCGACATCCTTTGATAGATTTTTTAAAGATGGGAAATTATAAAAAGATTTTCCATCAATAGAACATATCAAAGTGCCATAATTAGTGCACAGCTTCTCTACAAGTGACGATATTCGTGTGATATGATTGTTTTGTGAGCAAATAAAGCTAAACAAAGTTTCGACAATTTCTTGATCAAGTTGAGTGATGAAAGTATGATCTTTTGAAGTTTTCGATTCAAAATGTTTATGTGCTTCAATCCACATATTATAATCGCCATCCAAGTTGCTGTTCAATCGGAAATAGCTAGTTAACAGCTGTGTATAATATTTTTCTTCGTATAACAATTTTCCTTTTGATGATTTTTTTGGTTTTGGCACTTTGATCCTTAATGAATTATCGTCCGTTGGATATGGAAGTTCTCCAAGTACTTCATAACTTAAGGATTTGTCAGCAACTTTAAGTTTCCAGACTATATTTGCGAAGATTCCAACAAAATTCTCATCATTTTGTGTCCATCTATTTTTTTAAGCAAATAAGATTCCATAATTATAATTTGATCATTTTTACTGATGTAACATGTTTGTTACCTGAATGATTGTCCTCCCAATAGTGTCTGCTTCAAGTTTATAGCCCATTTTAATTTAATTAAATTATTTGACATTTTTGGAGCGAATTTTTAAATTTTTGTTTTGTTTTTGTTTTTTTTTTTTTTAATGTGAAACTATGAATTTCAGATTCAAATCTTCTAACGGATTTTTAATTATTGACAATTTTTAATGAAATTTCAGCCTTTAGAAGTCTTTATTAATATTACTAAGAACAATTTTTCATTAAAGAAATTTTTAGTATTTTAATATATTCATAATAGAGTTAGAATAAAGCAGATTTATTAATTTATTTATAATTTTAGTGTTACGCAGTGTTACGTAATAAATGAACGAACCCCAATTGTTTACAAAAAAAAAAACGTGATTTTGATTGTGAACGAAAAATTAATTTTCAATATATAGAGTTTATAAAGGATTTAAAGATGGAAACAATTGATCCAACAATCTGCTATATCAAAAAAGAGTACGTCTAAATAATATCAGATGATAATACTAGCTATTTAATTTTATTAATCAAAAAATATTTCAGATATCATGCTAAAAGAATTGAAGATCCAGAAAAAGTTGAGAAAAGTAAAGGAACGGATGAGCCTCCTAGAAAAAAGCAGAAGAAAGGAGGAAGAAATAAGAATCGTCCAGTATTCAAAGAAGCATTTGATGACAAATTATGTCGTGCTTTGGTCGATGGAGGTGATTTAAATCAATGTAATAGAGAGAATTGTAAGTTCCTTCATGATGTTAAGAGTTATATGGAAAAGAAGCCACCGGATATAGGAGAGAAATGTCCATTATATACAACAAAAGGATTTTGCTTGTATGGGATAACTTGTAGATTTGGCAAGGAGCATATTACTGAAGATTTCAAGAATGTCAACTCTTCAGTTCGCGTAGAAAATGAACAACGAGTAAATTTACCACACGAACTTCAAGTTCAATTAAGAAAGAAAACATATGACTTTTCAAGTTCTGATAGCATATTAAAGAACGTTAGTGACTTAATATCAAAGACAAAAGATGTTGGTTCATGTGAAGATGATGAAAATGTTGTTACAAGACCCGAAGAGAAGAAGAAAATTGATTTTAGGAATAAGCTAGTCTTAAGTCCTTTGACAACTGTTGGTAATTTACCATTCAGAAGAATTTGTAAGGAATTTGGTGCAGACATTACTATTGGTGAAATGGCATGCTCTGTACCACTCATAAATGGAAATTTATCAGAATGGGCACTTACTAGACGACATAGTTCTGAAGATATTTTTGGTATTCAAATAGAAGGAAATAATGCAAAACTTATTACTTATGCTGCACAAGTATTGTCTGAAACAACTGATGTTGATTTCATTGATCTTAATATTGGCTGCCCTATTGATTTAATTTTTCAACAAGGAGGCGGTTCTGCATTATTAAGAAGGCAAACAGTCCTCGAACATACTGTACGAAGTTGTTCACAAGTTCTTAAAGACAAGCCATTTACCGTTAAAACTCGAACAGGTATTTATGCAAATAAATTGGTTGCTAAAGAACTTTTGCCAAAACTTGAAAAATGGGGAGCATCAGCAGTGACATTACATGGACGTACGAAAGAACAAAGATATACAAAATTAGCTGATTGGAACTATATTAACGAATGTGCCTCGTTAGTAAAAGAAATGCCAATTATTGGTAACGGCGATGTTTTAAATATTGAAGATTATCAAAATATTAAAAAGAATTATACAAATGTGTCATCGATTATGATTGGTCGTGGTGCTCTAATCAAACCTTGGATTTTTAAGGTAATTAATGTGAATTAAAATTCGGCATTTCATTTATTTTAAGAACTACTCATTACAATTTTAGGAAATAAAAGAACAAAAAGTTTACGACATTAGCAGTAAAGAACGATTGGAAATTATCCAAAAGTACGTTAATTATGGACTTGAATGTTTTGGAAGTGACACAAAAGGTGTTGAGACAACAAGAAGATTTCTTCTCGAATGGTTATCGTTCCTATATCGTTATGTTCCTTTTGGAATATTGGAACATCCTCCACAAAAAATCAATCAACGACCAGAATACGATTATTATACTGGAAGGGATAGCATGGAGACGTTGATGGCAAGTCGTGTTAGTAGCGATTGGGTTAAAATTAGCGAAATGTTTTTAGGCAAAGTACCTGATGGATTTACTTTTATTCCAAAGCATAAAGCAAATTCGTTTTAAATTTTGATCAAATTTGTTCATTTATTTTTTTGATCCTATAACTAAAAAAATAAAAAATAATTTTAAAGGAAGTACAAAAATAAGTCTTATTTATCTCTAGTCAGGTTCATGATAAAGAAAATTGGATTGTATGCTTTATTCAATCGAATACAATACAATTAAAAAATTAGATCCCAATGCATGACTCATTGTGTATGCAATCGATTTACTTAAAATGTATAAAGTACCCAAAAAGGCACGTTCAATGCACATAAAAGATCACAAAACAGAAATGCGGCGAAACCCCTGTTTTCTTATTTCTCTTCTTCTCTTTTACCTTATTGTACACACTCCAATACTCATTCCTCAAGAAACTTATTTTATTTTATTAATTCATTTGTATGTTGGAGTTCGGCTAGTGAAGATTGAAACCATGTGTGGTGTGAATAGTTCTTTTTTATTTAAATTATTAAAGAATTTTTTACAAAAAGAAAGAAATGTCCTGATCGTAGACTAAATTTATTATTTTTAACAATGATAAAATATTAGATAAAATTTAATAAGGCATAAAAAGTTAAAGATTAACAAAAAAGAACAAATTAATAAATTAATATGAAAAAAAATGTGTTAATATAGAAGTAAATTTACTTTGTGAATTTTGCATGTGAGAAACAATGAATTTGATATTTCGCAATAGCACTAGAAAATCCAATGTACAATATAAGATTGAATAAGTAATTTGAATCTTGAAAGAAAAGAAAAAAAAAGCTCGACTTGAGTATACTTTAAGAATCGAGTCAATGATTCCATTTATATTATTCTTAAGCAGGCAGTGAGAGAGCGAGCAAGCACACATACAAAAGAATGGATAATGGAAAAAAAAATACAGAACCGGCGATGATAAAATTTAAAATGTATTGTGTATATAACTAAGAAAAAAAGTCTTTTTTAAAAGAATAGTGCAAAACGAAAAATATTAGTGCTTAAAAATTTCTATGTACTTAGTGAACGTCTACACTTATATCTGTGATTTATAATAATAAAAAAAAAAAAATAATAAAACGCGTTTCTTTCAGCAACAAAAGTGAGTCTCGTTAGAAGAAGAAACCATACATATTTATTAGAAATATAAAAGTAAAAAAAAAAAAAAATAAAAAGTTAGTAAGGAAAGCAAACTTACTAATCCAACTTATAAGACGTATATTGGATATATAAAGGAACTTGGATACATTTACGAATGGTTTCAAGTCGTTCTAAATACACGAAAAAAAATTTGCATATGTGTTGTGTGGCACTTACTAAACCAAGAAGGAATAGAAAACAAATAATATTATAAGTCTCAATCATGAATTCAAATTCCACTACATCTAAAGTAGCTATAAAGAAAAATGGAAATAATTTAAATAGTTCATTACGATTTCGCAATAGTTCTTCGGATATATCAATTAATCATCGGAAGTCATTTCCTAGTTCTTCATCATCTGATTTATGCTCATCATTAAATAGCAATACTCAGGTAAGATTTTAGTCCCTTTTTCCTTAATTATAATTATAAGGTTATTAAAAAGATTTTGCTTCATATAAAAGATTCGTACAATTTGCCATTCCTTTCATGAGGAGAAATTTCGAAAAGCACAAAATTAATAAGAGTAAGAAGACATAAATGTCTCGCATTAAAATTGATTTTATGCTCAGATCGGACACAAGCAACACTAAAGTTTAAGTACTGAAATTTCAATATGAAAAATAGTTTTCACTTTTCTTATGTATTTTCTCCCATGACTGTACTTTGGCCTTTGATTCAATTTTTTTTTATTTATTTTTTATTATTATTAACGAACAGTCAGTGAGTGTGACATTCTTTCCTTTCTTTCTTCCTAACCGTACGTAACTCTACTTATTTGCACTATTGTATGAATAAAAAAAAAATGCTGAAAGATTTATTTGATATATTCTATAAAATCCATAGTTGCTATTTGAAAATGGAATTAAATGAAATATCCGCCAAGACGAGAGGAAAAAAAACGAGATTTAATAATTATGACCTCAAAAGTACAAAGAGACTTCCAATTTCTTTTTATTTTTCGATCATCATCATTGTTCGTTTCATGAAATTTTTCTTGAGTGGAATATACTATACAATACTTTTTTTTTCTCAATCTCAATGTTACTCTTGTTTTCTGTGTAAATGGGCAACTCTCTACCAATTCAACATATATTCATTTGAATTTGCTTTATGAGAATTTTTTTTTATTTTTTTCTTTCTTTCAATCCATTCATTTAAGTTTTGTTATTTAAGTAGTTTTTTGAGAGCAGTTTTCTTTTCCTTCAAACTAACTATATATCTAGCTTTATTATTATTTTTCTATTTTTTTTTTTTTTCATTTATTTCACAAATTCACAATCACACCATAAGCGTCGAACATAAGAATTTTTCCTCATAATTATTATTATGTACGCAAAATATGACTGTGAAAAAAAATTCAATTCATCTACACAGTATGATACTGTCTCTAACTCCCATTGGCATACGAGCATAAATATTGAACATTACAATGTAAGTAACCAAAAAGAAAGGACCTGTTTTTATTATCTGTTAAATGTGTAAATGGATAAAGAGAAAAAGTACGAAGAAGTTGCAAGTTTTTATTATTTGCTTGTGAATGTAGCGCTCTTTTTTGTTGTACATTAATTCTTCTTTTTTTAAGACACAGGCATATGATGTGAAAATTTCATGCTTAGATATTTTTTTCAAAAAAATTGAGAGTGATTTTCAAATTCAATTAGGGTTGTTAACAATAAAATAGAAAATTGTGTTTAGCCTAAATTGTGCTTCATGAGTCATGACACTTAAGTTGTTATTTATTTGAAAATCCAAATTATTTCTACTAAAAAACTTTGAATATCCAAAAATACCTTCTCAAAAATTTTAGGACCAAATTAATTTGTACAATTGCAATTATGATACCCAGTTTTTGGGTAATTTAAAGGATGAAAAAATAAATGTAAGCTTTAAAAAATTGGAACTAAAAAGGATGTCTAAATAAAAATAAAATAGAATTAATAAATGTGTGAAAATTTAAAACAAAATTCATTTTCAAAATTGAAAGAAATAAACAAAATCCCTAGTAACCACGACCGTTAAAAGTTAGTTAAAAGCTAGATTTAAGCTAGTGTATCTGTAGATAGCCGTGAGATAAACTTTCTGAACACTAACTTTTAAAATTTCTGGTTATTGGGGAATCTAAAATAAAACGTGGCATGAGGAACAATCTATTCATAAATAGAATTCTCATCAAAGGAACCTTAAAAACTCTTGAATTAAAGATCTTAGAATAAAGCATCTCATGTTAGAATTAAATTAAATCATGGCACATGCTTCAAATTTATTCATCAAACAAACTGACATTGTGCCTTATTTCTGTTATTTTCATTTCAAAAACATGTGTTAGAAATAACAGGTTGTAAACTCTTGACACACAAGAGAGAGAAAAAAGTACACGCATACAATGAAGGTAAAATAGAAATATTCAATATTTTCATCTTCTACAGTTTGTAGGAAATTTTGACTCTGAGCATATGCTCAGCCTTTAAAATCCTTTTTTTTTTTTAAAAAAAATCATAAATTGCCCTTCAAGGAAATAACATAAATTATTGTTCTTGAACAAGAAGAAAAGGAAAAGAGGGGAAAAGAAAGAAAAAAATGTGCAACACACGGAAGATAAATTTGGAGATTATACAGGAGATAACAACGTATGCCATATTTAGAGATACATTACTTTCCAAATTGAAAGCTGAAGATGATTAAAACTTCCAAATAATTATTCAGCATATAGCCATAGAGTGAAAAGAAATTGTATTAAGTTTTATCATTTGGGCTTTAATGGAAACAATGAGGAAATGAAATAATAAAAAAAATAATATTCATGAAAAATATCGACTATGCTGTTGTGTGTATTTAGATATAAATTCCTACCTGAATAAACATTTGAAATTTAATAGTCGCATGCTAAGCTCGGCATATTGGTCCTATAATTTTTGTTTACTTTATTAAGCAACTGTTATTGTTATAAAAACTTTATGCATGTAAGCGATGAGCTGTAATATTTAGTTGTGCAAATATTATGGAAAAGAGAGTATATCAAGTTACAGTTTTTGTTGCCTGCATTCAAAAAATAGCTCAAAATTCGTCTAAGAATCCTATAATATTATTGAACCTAAAAAAAATACTGGCAAAGAGGTATAAAGGAACCGCTGAAACAAATTAATTAGTTTTTGCAAGCCTTGTTTTGAAAGAAAACTTAGCAGTGCGGGTGGTCTCTATCTTGACAGCATTAAGGCCTGAAATTCCTTCCTTATTGCTTTAATAACGCTATACAAAAAAAAAAAAAAAAAAAACTGATATTATTTACATGTCCTAAAATGCAGAAAAACTTGCACACAAAACATGTGAATATGGTTTTCAACTTTAGTTCATTCAGCATATTACATAACTTTATCTTGAAATGACGAAAATGGTCGAAAAATAAATTAACATTGTTTACCAAAATTTTTTGTTGCTGTAATATTTAACTTAACACACATCTATAAAATAAAATTTTGTATCAAAATATCGCATTTTATTATTATATGCCTGTTATTCCTCTTCCATACATAACAAATATCAATAAATCTCATTTGTTAGTTGTATTAAATGTCATTGAGTCTTAAAGAGAGCTAAATTTGTTGAGGTCAAAATCTTAAACTGTACACAAAAATGTGTATATGTACTCAGACGAAAGATACCTTTTTTATCTTTCTGCCCTTATGCAACGGTTCCGTGAATTTATCTTCTTGGAAGAAACACATGCGTAGCGATGCGAAAATGTTCATAATATTGTCAAGTTCAAATGAGAATTGGAAAAATTAACATTGAAAATAAAATAATGCGAGATTTGCTTAAAGATCGTTCCACTGATAGGCTCCAATAACTTTTAGCTCGTGTGCAACTTATTTCCATTAATACTCTTCCTGTCTTTAATATACTGTGCGAATAAAATTATTGTGTCTGTATTACTTTTAAAGAAACATTCTATATCAATTCTCAACTTCATGAGCCATGTTTTTCAATACAATGGTCAGGAATATGAATATAGGAAATGATTGCATGATGTCCTTTCAACCCACACAAAATTAATCATGTGTAGGTGCTGAATATTTGGGATTTATAATTCAATAATTAAATGGAGTAATTGGATACCTGTTATGGTCATGTGTTTGGTCAGCACATTTCAAAATTTGACTGCTTTCAACATTGAACTGATACTATATTGCCACTAAACCTTCCAATTTCCAAAAAAATAAGGAAATTAATAGAAAAATTTTATTTCGCAAAAAATGATTTTTGGTTTGGAAATAAATTTAATATCTTGTTTTAAAATTAACATATTTATATTTTATAGACATTTATTGAATCTCGTCATATTTTACGACTAGCGTTATATCGCATCATGCAAGAGAGTATCGTTAAAAGCTGTTTTTATAAAAAATTTGCTCCAAGTTATAAAAATCTTCAGAATTTGTTTGAAAAAAAAAAAATTAGAAATTTTAATGTGGAATAAAATACAGAGACGAAAACATAAAAAAATTATATAAGTAGATAATAAAAAGTCTCTTCCTTGAAACATCCAAACTCGTAAAATTTATTAAAATAAGAGATTTGAATGAGTGTAAAATGTACGAAAAAAAGTTTTTATTACAAAGTTTACAGTACAGGATACTTACATAAAGTCAGAGAATGTTAGAAATCAGAATATTCAAAGCTATATATTTTAATAAAAAAGTGGATGAGATTTTAAAGCAGTTTTCATTTTGGCATAGTGTTTGTTATGAAAGAAGAAAAAATAGCAAGAAAATATAACAATATATTCAAAAAGAAACCAGTTTAAAGTGTAAAAGAAAAAGTAGAGGCGTATGTGTTTGTGAATCTACATCAGATGGATCAGTAAAATTACACATACATGCATGATTTTTGATAGGTGAGTTGGTCAGGGTGACGTATAAATGCTGTCTGTATGTGGGTATTTGATAGAAGAGAAAGATTTTTTTAAGCCTTGATTTGCAAAGAAAATATTTCTTTCTTACTACTTCTGATCTCATCTGCTAGTGCTTTTTGAGACTTTTCTTCTACTTCTTGTACTTTAATTACTGGTACTTTAATCCAATATTGTCAATTTTTTTTTTAAAAAAAAGTAATTAAATTCTATACTTTTTATTTCCTCAAACTTTTACCGCATTGAATTCAAGAGCTCTTACAAGAAGCATAATTTGTCATACCACCATCATAATTTATTCATTTTTCATATCAGATTTTGTGAACAGAAGAATTAATTTTCTCATTATTGTACTTTCAATGTAAATTGGTTACTGTATTGCATGGTATAGAGGAAAATTCACTGAAACTTAGTGAATGTATTCGACGTTAAGAAATTTATAGAAATTATGTAAATTGATGCAAAATTTCTCAATGTGAAAAAGGTTGCTAGCTACATTGACCTACAAATGCTGTATTTTATGCGTTTTCAATATTTCTTGCATACCCTTTTTAAGTTACTTTTCCACGATCTGTCTTGACTACTAACTATGAATAAATCATTTGCTTGAAAATCGCTTGCTATAGAAATGTTATTCGCAGCCGATGAGTACATTTTTCAATTTACCTAATCATTGTATTCTAATTTTTTCAGAAATTAACTAGCATTGTAAAGTGACTCGATGACACTTTGATACTTAAAAAAATATTTTTAACGAGACTAGACATGTCTAAAATTAATTCTAGAAATTCGGATTATTGCTGAACCATGAATCCACAAGAAAGTAATTAGACCTGTACAAATTAATTAAAAAATTTAATTTTGGAAGCATCTTAGGCATCGGACATAAAACAGATAAAACACTTTCCATTAATTTATCCAAAGTAAAGCTCTAGTGAAAAATGTATGGAGATTTATTTCACTTTATACGCCTTTATATTAATTAATGTAGAAAAATTTTTCAGCATTAACATTTCCGACTTTAAAACTTGTGTATTACTTACCTTTTGAGCATACAAAAAAAATATGGAAATAACTATTACCTATATACATATATGAATGCTGACTCTTTTTCTACAAAGAAACTAGTGCATTTAAACATGAATTGAATTAAGCGTACAAAAACCAATAAATCGCACAATTTCATCGTGAAATAAAATAATAGAAAAAGCGTTAGATGAGATTCTTCAGAAGAGGCACAAACTGTAAAAGTATTTTAAATAAATATCAATAATGATGAAAATAAAAAAAATGAATGCAAGTTACAATAGGCTATCAATTCACAGCACGATTTTATTATTCCAACATATCTAAAGGAAGCACAATCGGAAGCAATTAGTAGTTAGCGGTGTGATGCGTTAAATATCAAGTATAAGACCCAATTTTTCATTACCATAAAAATAATAACCGGTCGATTAAACAATTAAATAACATCTTCAAACTGTATTGAATCAATTTCTATTCAAATTTTTTCATCAAAGATTTTTGTTTTACATGCTTTACATTCCTACTTTGGAATTGATGTTAGCAGTATTTTTTTATTGGCATTAAATCTAGAAAATTTGTAATGCTTAATTGGAATAATATTTATTTCATTTCTGCCCGATCTGTCAAAACTTTAAAGGTTTTATTTTGAGGCAGTTATTCCAGGAAATATTCAAGCATCTAAACTATTCGTTACAAAAATTCTTAACCAATTTCCTTTATTCTTTTTCTTACAGTCGAACGAGCAGCTGAATGGAAATAACCAATACATTTTAACACAAGCTGGTCTAGAAGAATATAGTCGGTCGTATTATGATCAAAATGTAATATTTAATCATCAAAAACAGTCATCATATGCTCAATCTGAAGGATATCATAGCTACGTATCGAGTTCAGATTCAACGTCAACACCATTTTTAGACAGGTAAAGAATCGACCTTTTTCTTATCATATATTTTATCTTCAAGTATTGACGACACATTGAATCACACTTAAGGAAGTAGAAAGTGTAATATAATGTCTAAAAATAAAAATAAAGTTCATAAAACTGTATTTTTTGAAGACACTGCCAAAAATGAAATTGGCCTGTTACTCTTTCTTTAAAGTCTATCCCAAATCGTCCAAGCTTAATAGAATTTATCATTTTAATTTTATTTACTCACCATATATGATTATATAAAATATGCAAATCAATACAATCTGCTTGTGACATCATTTATAGTTCATTTTATATCAGTTCTTAATTCTTACATTTTCCCGTTATTCGTTTAGATTTGCAAATGTTTCTGAAATCATATGATCACAAAACGAAAATGATTCTTAATCAGACGACATGTAGATATTGTATAAGGATTACGTACAGTAATTTTTTTTCTTTGTTTAATGTTTCGTTTGTTTAGCAACATTACTAACAATTTTATTATGTTATTATTCAGTGTACTGTCGCGGAAAAAAACTACCAATAACAATATAACCACAAATCAATATTAATACGATTTACGTGAAATATACAGTTTTCCTGACTGTTATATTTTATGCAGTAAATAATTAATAACACAGCGAATTTGGTTCAATTTGAAACAAAGTATGAAATTCTATCCAATTTGCTAGTTATTGAATATTAATGAAAAATATTTTTTTTACTCAATGAAATTATTGAAGTGACTGAAATGTGAAAATGCCAAAATTTATTCTTACTTCGAACTTAAATTCTTATACAGTATCGACATCATGCTTAAGTTTTCAAGCCACTACAGTATGCGGCAGTAAGAAATTTTAATTAAATTAAAATACTTTAATATTAGTAATAGCTCGTGGGTCATCATGTGTAAATGGAGACTTAAACAGATTTTTGGAGCTTTCTCCTTATGTTTCGAAATTATTATTAATGATTTGGCATTTTCACTGATGCTGATATGCTGACGAGAAAGTTAGTGTAAAGAAAATGTGCGTGAATTTTGCATAAACAGTGTGAAGACTTTTAATTAATAAATCGAAAATAACAATGAATTGAAATTATTGCTTTAAATATAATCGACCGATATCAATAAAAAAAATTATGAAATAAAATAAAAAACATGATTCTCCTATTTCTATGAAGTATGCAAAAAAAGTTGCAATGTGTCGGTGTCAAAAAATTTAAAACTAATTTGATATTTGCGAACGAAAGAAATTCTTAAAAAACGTGATAAAAAATGAATTCAAAAGAAATTTATTAAAGCATTAATTATGGATAATAATTATAAATGTACATTTTTTATTTCTTTTTTATTACCACGTTTTTCTTAACTTGCTTTCTTATCTGTCTTTCTGTTTATCTGTCTTTCTGTCGAGAGCAAAAATGTCGATCGATTTTTCGACCACTTTTACTGCTCCGTTTGGGCTGATTTTTTTTACATGCATGTATTCCAATGGACATTTTCATATTCCATCATTTTCATATTTAAAAAATGCATCATTTAATTATAATTAAATATTAAAAGTTAAATAAGGAAAAATAATCCGACATCAATGATGTATGTGCTTTCTTTGCTTCATACATCATGTGTTAGATGATGAACATAATCTTAAATGATTCTTTATATATTAATTAATATTACCAATTATTAATTTCATTACTTAAAAGCTGTTTTATGATGAAATCTTATCATAAAAATATTTTTTTCATGGAATCTCAAAGTAAAGATTTAAATTTTTAAATAACGGTCAAAACGAAAAAAACAAGGGGGTCTTCAATATTAAAAATTGTTCAATATTTTAAAAAATCACGAAAAATACAACAAAACATCAAAATATCAATTAGTTAATGATTGTATATGAACATTTAATCAATAATGTTTATACTATTTATTTCTGTTTTATAAATATTGCACTGAAAACCACATTTTATTTAAAGGGTAAATTTTTTGAAAAGTGGACTCCCCTTTGTTGTAAACAAAATTAAATCTCATTTTGAAAATTAATTAAATTAATTGTTGTTTTGTGTTTTGTGACTGAAATTGTGACTAAATCTAATTTAAAGGACATAAATATTTACTGGATCTTCATTTAGAGGACATAAAAAGTTGCTGGATCTTGTTTGATGGACAAAGTATGATTACTGCATATCATTCGTACATAAATGCTCACTGGATCTCATTTTATGTTCATGAATGCTTACTTAATCTCATTTTATGATCATGAATGCTCACTGGATCTCATTTTATGATCATGAATGCTTACTTATTCTAATTTTGTGATCATGAATGCTCACTGGATCTCATTTTGTGATCATGAATGCTCACTGGATCTCATTTTGTGATCATGAATGCTCACTGGATCTCATTTTGTGATCATGAATGCTTACTGGATCTAACTTTATGACCATAAATGCTCACTGGATCTCATTTTATGATCATGAATGCTCACTTAATCTCATTTTATGATCATGAATGCTCATGGGATCTTATTTTATGATCATGTATGCTTACTTAATCTCATTTTATGATCATGAATGCTCACTGGATCTCATTTTATGAACATGAATGCTTACTTATTCTCATTTTATGATCGTGAATGCTCACTGGATCTCATTTTGTGAGTTCGACATTCCTGTAATCTATGATAGTCGAATGGAACGAAGCGAAGCGAAGTAGAGTTCGACATTCCTGTAATCTATGATAGTCGAACGGAACGAAGCGAAGCGAAGTGGAGTTCGGCATTCCTGTAATCTTTAACAGTCGAACGGAGCGAAGCGAAGTGGAGTTCGACATTCCTGTAATCTATAAAAGTCGAACGGAACGAAGCGAAGCGAAGTGGAGTTCGACATTCCTGCAATCTATGATAGTCGAAGGGAACGACGCGAAGCGTTGTGGAGTTCGACATTCCTGTAATCTATAAAAGTCCGAACGGAACGAAGCGAAGCGAAGTAGAGTTCGACATTCCTGTAATCTATAAAAGTCGAACGGAACGAAGCGAAGCGAAGTGGAGTTCGACATTTGTAATCTATAAAAGTCGAACGGAACGAAGCGAAGCGAAGTGGAGTTCGACACTCCTGTAATCTATAATAGTCGAACGGAACGAAGCGAAGCGAAGTGGAGTTCGACACTCCTGTAATCTATAATAATCGAACGGAACGAAGCGAAGCGAAGTGGAGTTCGACATTCCTGTAATCTATAAAAGTCGAACGGAACTAAGCGAAGCGAAGTGGAGTTCGACATTCCTGTAATCTTTAACAGTCGAACGGAACGAAGCGAAGCGAAGTGGAGTTCGATATACATCTGAACTAAAAAAGTCTAACGGAACGAATCCAAGCGAATTGGAGTTCGACACTCCTGTAATCTATAATAGTCGAACGGAACGAAGCGAAGCGAAGTGGAGTTCGACTCTAATAATCTATAAAAGTCGAACGGAACGAAGCGAAGCGAAGTGGAGTTCAGCACTCTGTAATCTATAAAAGTCGAGCGGAACGAAGCGAAGCGAAGTGGAGTTCGACATTCCTGTAATCTTTAACAGTCGACCGGACCGAAGCCACGCGCAGGGGAGTTCGACATTCCTGTAATCTTTAACATTCGAACGGAACGAAGCTATGCGATGGGGAGTTCGATATTCCTGTTATCTATAATAGTCGAACGGAACGAAGCGAAGCGAAGTGGAGTTCGACATTCCTGTTATCTATAAAACTCTAGCGGAACGAAGCGAAGCGAAGTGAGTTCGACATTCCTGTAATCTTTAACAGTCGAACGGAACGAAGCGAAGCGAAGTGGAGTTCGACATTCTGTGATCTATAATAGGGCAATTCTCCAAAACAGTTGAATTTTTGAAAAAGAGCTTTTTAAAATCCAACATCAATTATGTGTATAAGAAAAAAATTGTTTTGTGAAATTCTTATTGAATTGGATGTGTTGAATATTAAATTTCAGCTAAAAACATGCAAACAATTTTGCTTCTAAAAATAAAGCTATTCACACAAGGAAAACTTAATAGATTGAGGAAATAATTTGAATAATTTGATTTTAACATTAGGTATTTTTTCACGGACATGTCAAAATTAAAAGCTCAGCATCTACTCGAGGACAAAATTTTTATCAGGAGAATTGATTTTTCACTATAAATTTCCACTAAGTAAGAACATATTATTATTTATATTGATAGAAAAATTCATTATCTATCGTTTGGTATCTGATTCATTACTCAATGATTACTCTTTAATAGTTAAATTTGAATTCTTCGTATAAAAATTCCATTTTTTGTCCTCGAGATATTCACCGAAGAATTGAAATATTTCCTTAACTAAAGGATATTATTAAATTTAAGTGATGCAGAATTGTAGCAATCAAAAACTACACCAGAAAAATCCTTTCTTCAAAACCTTCTAATGGAAAAAATAATAGAAAAATTCATTTTTGTGTGAGATTTTGAAAAAATTGTCTGGAGAATTGCCCAATAGTCGAACGGACAAAGCTTAGTGAAGTGAAATTCAACATTCCTGTAATCCTCTACCTCTAACATTCCTGAAATTTGTAATAGTCAACTGCAGATTTTGGATTCATAAAGTAAAATTTAACATAACATAAAAAGTTTGAACGTAGTTTAAACCAGGTTGAGCAGAAAGCTCACAAATTTTTACATCCTGAACGAAGCGAAGCGAGTGAAGGTGTGAAAAATTTTCCAAATACGTACCCAGACTTTTAATTCATATGGCAACTGTAAAAATGTTCGAGCGAAGCTCGAAACATAAAAAGTTTGAACGTAGTTCAAACCAGGTTGAGCGAAGCTCACAAATTTTACATCCTGAACGAAGCGAAGCGAGTGAAGGTGTGAAAAATTTTCCCAATACGATCCTCAGACTTTTTAATTCATATGGCAACTGTAAAAATGTTCGAGCGAAGCTCGAAACATAAAAAGTTTGAACGTAGTTCAAACCAGGTTGAAGCGAAGCTCACAAATTTTTACATCCTGAACGAAGCGAAGCGAGTGAAGGTGTGAAAATTTTCCAAATACGTACCCAGAATTTTGATTCATATGGCAACTGTAAAAATGTTCGAGCGATAGAAAAATTTTATCAGATTTTGTGACAAAAAAATTTCACTGTAATTTTTCCTTTTACAAAAAAGATCATCAAAAAGCTCATAAAAGTTATAAAAAATTTTAAAATACTTTTTACTTTTTTAACACTAAAAGTAGAAAATAAATACTTTATAAAAAACTTTTTAAAACCACGTTTTTCGCGTGGACTAAAAGTAGAAAATAACTTTGTTTTGGATTAAATATAATTTTCTTTAAAAAATTTAATGTTTCAAAATTTTATTGTTGATTCAAATCGCATATGACCTAGTACGACTTAATGTTATCATTATACTTTGACAACCAAAAACGTGGGCGCATTAAAGAAAAAGTATTTAAATTGAAGTTTCTAAATTGCATTAAAATTTTTCAAACTATAATCTATTGTAAACAACTGTTCATTGTGAAGTAATGCGCCCACGTTTTTGGTTGTCAAAGTATACGATAACATTAAGTCGTACTAGGTCATATGCGATTTGAATCAACAATAAAATTTTGAAACATTAAATTTTTTAAAGAAAATTATATTTAATCCAAAACAAAGTTATTTTCTACTTTTTAGTCCACGCGAAAAACGTGGTTTTTTAAAAAGTTTTTTTTATTCATTAATTTCTTCATCGCATCATAAAATATAGGTTACGTCAAGAAAGTCATTTGATCCAGTCACGAGGCATCAATTGGTCTCAAGATTTTCAAACGCAAAATCTCAATGGTAGTACAAACAGCATTTCAAGTAGTACTGGCAATATAAGAGAATGTTCAGAGAGCAATTCTTCAACGGAAACATTAAAATGGCTTGGATCGATGAGTGATGTATCTGTGGTTAGTCAGGCAACAAACACATCTACGCTTTCTGGTAAGAGAATATAATCAAATAATTTGCATTTAATTGAATCATAGAAATAGACATAAATTTTCACTTTTTACCGTTGCTCATGATTTTATTGTTTTTATTTATTTAATGAAAAAAAAAATTGTAATGATGAGGAAAAAATTGCATAATCATTATGATCATTAATCAAAAGCTTAAATCTCAGACAGATTTTGTTCGGACATAAACATGAAATTTATATCCAATAAAGTTTGAAGAAAATGTCGTGAAAACAATACAACTTTTGTTGTTAACCAAAATAAAAGATTTCCGTTTATTTGCTGTACACTATTTGAAACCTTGAATGCTTAACTATTAAATTTAACTATGCACAAATCTACCTTGAAAAGTAATTTTTTTTTATGTTTCCATCTCGCAGACTCCAATATTTTTTCTCTCTGCTCTATGTCTCTATCTCTATGACTGTTAAGAAATGCTCATGATTTCAATGCTGAAATAATTTTTATTTTACTTTATATACTTGCAGCAGCATCTTCACAGTTAATTGTACACAGCTCAAAAGTTCACACTCCACAGAGACATAATTCCGAAAGTGTTCTTTACATGAATGACGAAAGTATTAGTTCTGCAAATGCTGCGGACGATTCATCAATAAATAATAATAATAATTCACAGCAGCGATCTAACAGAAGTGATAATAGATTATTTCCGATTAGCACATATATAGAGAGTAACTCAGCAATACAAAATAACTCGTTATCATCACCATCCTTACCATCACCTGAAAACAAGTAATTTATATTTTATATTGTGCCATTTTTTTGTATTGTGACTCACATTAATTATCTATTTTGACTTTTGCAGGCTAGCTAATATTCAACAATGGCAATCAGTTGCTGATCGTATTAGTGAATTAGAGAACCAACAACAAGTAATTCACGATCACAATAGACAAAATTATACATATTTAGATCCAAGTAAAACAAATCGCATACCAAGTTCGACATTGAAAGCATTTCAAAAGAACGCTGTTCAATCATATTTTGAAAGACAACAACAACAACAACAATCTCTGAGACTGAGTAAATCTAAACTCAATGTTGAAAATGATGACCTAACAAAATTAAGAATAAATGACCAAGAAAAAATGAACTACAATCCAAGACTTTCAATTACTTCATCAGCTGGAAATTCACCTCCAACACCATCTTTATGTACTGCTAGTCAACGTTCATCACTACCAAATTGGCCAAGTGATGCTTCATCCATGATTGGTATGAAACCGAACATTATGATGAGAAGCACAAATGATGTTGCCAAAAAGAACATGAAAAATAATGCAATAAGTTCAGCAATGCCTGAAAATCAATTGCATCAAATTATAAATGATACTAATCAACCAATCAATACCACTTTTACGTCATTTTGTGAAATTAAGACTGAAAATTGCAATTCAACAAATACTACATCCGTCCAAAATTGTAAAAACAGTGATATTAATCTTAATATAAATGCTGTCGATAATGTACCACCACCACCACTTCCCCGAAAAAGTTCTATTTTGAGAAGGTAGATTATTAATATTATCTTGACTAAAATGATTTTTTAATTAAATATTATTTTATCTCTTGCAGAACATCATCTGCTTCGGAGTATTCATCAACACGTGATAGAATACTTCATCAGAGTCAGCAGTTATCAAAAGACTTATTAGCTCCAATGATATTAGGAAAAATTATTTCTATAGATGATTGGGTACCAGAAAGACCACCAAAACCCAAATGTAAACCTGGAAATACTACTATGCCTTTACGTGTTCCTTCACCAGACTTGCCACCTCCTCCAATCGAAACTGCTATTCCACTTAGTGAACAAGATGAAAATTTACCATTGCCACCATTAGAAGTCCTTAAACAGGATTATGAAATGAGAATGAATCAAACACCAAGTCGACGAAACAGCTTTGCGGGACAAGGCAGTTTACCTCCAAAAGTTATAAAGAATTTATCGCCTCCTGCAATTCCAATGAGGCCCAAAATCATTCCAACACCAATAATGACTATCAATACAAAACCGACGATTTATCAACCAACACAAGATCACACTGTACTTGCACAGCGAGCGATAGTACAAAAGCAGTGCTCTAATGAGCAAATTACTTTCAATCACCATGAGCAAGAAATGACACCTCCGCGCTTAGTTCAAAATCGTTTGCCAGATCAACGTGTTTCAATTAGAAAACGAGCTCACAATTCTTCACCAAAGGATTGTATTGGATACTCTGTGACGCCACCTCCGTTGAAGCCGAGAATGCGGAACCAAAACGAGAGCAATGCTCAAACACAACTAAATGTCGTTAATAATAATAATAAAGTCCGGTAAGTGAAAGATATGTAAAACTTTATGATGTCATTGAAAGTAATTCTTCCATTATATTTTGCTATCGTATGCTTAGTACAAATCTTTATGATTTTGGTTTGCAATACGTTTTAACCTTTTTAATTAAATTCAAAAATATTTAATTTTGAATATCAGTAAATGAAAAAATACTTTGCGATATGATTAATACCAGTTTTCGAGCTTTTTGACATAGAATTATTTACAAATTTCCTATTCCATTTAGAATCTTTTTAATTTTGCTATTAGATACTGTTGGTTAAAAATATACCTATATTTTTTTTAAAAAAATAAAACTTATTCAAGAGCTTCTTAAGCGCTCAAGATGATCTTGAGCATCAAAAAATGAATCATCAAAAGCTTTAAAACAGCCAAGACACATTTTGAATCTGACGAAGAGAAAAGAGAAGTTTGTGTCGGTAAACTTTTTTGAGAGCAATTTCTTTCTCCTCTCATTCAACACTCTTGTAGAAAAAGTAGTAAAATATATTCAGTCGCAAACTTATAAGCAACGAAACACGATGCTGACAAAGTGATTGAAAAGTTTTGCAAAAATTTTCATTTCACAAAAAGGTTAAAGTGAAATTTTTTTAATTCCGTGCTGCATTATGCAGAGGAGAGGTGTTTAATAGATATACATATTGAAACTCGCTCAAAGTGAATACTATGACACAAAATAACAATAGTAATAGCAAATAATCAGTGTTGAACTTTACATACAATAGAAAGAATTGCTTATGGTGGCGTTTACTTGTTCTTTAAAAAATACATTATAATAAAAAAGGAAACTTATTGTAACTTAGTGCTATGCAAATAAATATTACAATGCAATGCGAGGAAATAATAAAAGAATAGTAAAGGACTGTTAACCTCATGAAGATCAATTAACTGTAAAGAAATCATCTAGTATGATTGTGGTGAAACAATGGATTTGAAAATAATGGGGCAATAATGCACCTAATCTTACTTGTGGCTTTACAATTTGTTAAAAAAAAATCAAATGTCAAAGAAATCTTTGTGGATGAGTTAAGAAAATAGAAAAAGTGAAAAAATACACAAGCAACAGCTGAAGTATTGAATATATATTATATTCATTAAAGTCTGTTACAACTGACTATGGTTTTTGGAAATAGATTCCGAATCCGAAGGTAACGATTAAATTGAGAGTTGAGTACTGAAAAAGGGAAATTTTTAAAAAGAAAGAAAAGAAAAAAGAAATGATGAAGTGCTTAAAAGTACTGAAGTAAGGAATATAATAGGGTAAAAGTGTGTCTTTCTTTTCTTTTTGTTGCTTTTGTTCTACTTAATTTGCATAATTGTTACTAATTTTTTTTGGGAGGAAAGTTGTTATTGCAACTTATTTTTCTTTTTCTTGTGCTTCCTTTCTGCACACAGCAACCTTTCGTTCATTAAATTAAATTCATTTCACTAATGAGACCAGCTACATGCTATATCCATTATTTCTTAACATTAATGTTTCCAAATTCTTGAAATTGACACATTTCCTGTCTTTCGCGTTTCACAAAAAAAAAAGTTGAAATTCAAGATTTCTTTTCATCCTAGATTTGAGTTTTCATACTTCCATAACATTTCTTTTTGCAAAATATTTTCATAAATTGCTAATTAACAAACGATACGGCTGTAAAAAATCGTCTTGCGAAAACAAAATAATTTGTATTAGAATTTCATTTTTTTATTATTATCGAACTCATATTAATTGGATATGGTGAAAATACGTCTTTGAAATATAATAAAATATGCAGACTACAATGAAAAGAAAGTTATTGATCAATAGCTAACAAAATTATGCATTCATAAAAATTGAATTTATTAATTTTTTGTTCACAGAAAAAATTAATTTGATATCAAACTTTGACTTGTTGATTGAATTCTCGGAATTTTAATACCGTATCTAAGCCGCAATATTTAAAACTTCATTAGATTGTGGCAAAAAGTAATAAATTAATTTATGCGAAATTTAAAACGGTATAAACTGTTTTGGAATATAAAGATTCATCAACATGTGTTTCGCTAAAGACACATTTATAGATAACATGTGTAGTGATTTGTTTTGGCATCAATCCAAATTTCAAGTTCAAGAAAATAAGCCATCAATGATGATTTCATGCGTACATATAAAAATTTTAAATGCAAGAAATAATATTTAGGCTAAAGATATATGCATGATAGACATTCTTTAAAGGAAAAATAAAATTAAAGATGAATTTGAGATCAATTGAATTATATCCAATCAATTGGCAGACACATTAATCTGCACCAAATTCAAAACTACTTGACGATAGACTTGAACAAAATTTATGATCCAAATTAATTTTTCGATTTTTTCAAATGGCAAATCAGCTTCATTACAATTTTCTTCTTGCCAAATGTTTCAAATTCCAAGGATATCAATAACAGTAATGCATAAATAAATATTGCTTTCAATTGCCAAAACTAATTTTTTTCGGTACTTACGTTTATTTTTATAGAATTGCAATACAAACAAAAACCCTGAAATTATTTTCAATCACATTATTGTGTACCATAATAAATTCATGTCTTTTAATTTATGTTTCAATAAGTTTTCAATATTGCGGTTAATAATAAATTATAGTGAGAAACAAATATGAGATAACTTGGGCATTAGAAATTATATTGTGCTGATACAAATGTCATCATCGTAGACATGAGATTTCAAGAAGAAAAAAATTATCAATGAGTAGCTTTCGCCTTTCACAAGACGCATTAAATTGTATTTTATTTTACAGTAAATTTATGTAAATTTAATGAAAGTAGAAAAAAATGAATCGAGTTTGAAATTATCCTGCTTTGAGACTAGTCATGAAATAATAAAGTACAGTGGTAATTTTATCCATAATGTAAAAGATACAACAGTGTATTTAAGCTTTTTGATAAAAGTTGACACAAGAAGGCGTAACTAATAAATTATCTTACGGTTAATAATGACAGATTTATGCCTATAACTGTAATAGTAGTAATGTAGACATATTCTTTTTGTTCATAAAATAACGTTCACAGAATAGAATTGTAATTATTTTCTTGTAATGCTGGGATTATAACTTTAATTTGTGAATAAATGAAATTGTCTTAAGCATTCCAAACTCATTCACAAGAAGATTTTATTATGTGAAAGAAGTAGCATAAATAAGTGAGATCATTCCTGAGACTGATTCGTGACGTTTAAATACACACATATATGCATGATGACAGAAAAGAAGCATCAAAAGCAGCACTATAAGAGCTGCTAAGTAAATTAAGTTTTTACATCATATCTGATGAAAGTGAAATTTTTATTTTATCTTTTGCTAAAAAAAAACGAGAAAGTCAAGTTGAAATAAAGAAGAAGAAAAACGGGCATGCGACTGTCTCGTCTTACATTTACCATATTTTGATGTGATGAAGTTATATATATTTTTTTGTGATAATAAAAACTGAAAAATTTCTTGTAGAAGAGCTTTTAAATTACAATTAAATAGAGGTGATGGATGTTAAACTCTCACTGATTTAATTTTGTCATTAAATCATTATTTTACTTCCTACATGATGTTTGCTTAATAGTAGACAACATGCTGTTTATTTTCACAATATACAACGGTATCATCATTTATTTTTTAATAAAATTTCTTCATTTATGCCTTATGATTCTAAATATTACGTAACGTATTTTTGTGTATATACAGTAAACATTGGATACAGTAAGTTGGTAAATTCCGAAAGTAAAAAGTCATTCTGAACAAATATGTTGGACTTTCGTAAGCAAACATTATTTAGTAGCTTTAAAACTGGTTTTATTTCAATTCGTGCCATTTAAAATACATGCATCGGATTTAGTACAGACATCAAAACCATATTATACACTCTTAGAGCTAAAACTCCGGATATGCGGATATGCAATTCAATGATATATCTATCGAGGAAGAAAGACCAAAACTGGTATTGCATACATTAATAATATATTCATTACTATTAAGTAAGAAAAATTGCAGAAGATGAGAAAATTATATTCCAATGATGCGAGAAGTAAAGACGTAATCCATATGCATATATGTTATTATGAAATTGCAGTTTTCATTTTCTGTATTTTTAATCAACACTTATTTGATTAAGCATAAAGTACAGCAAGTACGAGTGATGTAAAGATGTAAAAGAAATGTAGATTATATCATCATGAATCTGCGTTCATCTTCCATAATTATCATTTCTGCTTCTTTTTTTTGCAAAACATAAGAACATAATATCGTGAACTAATTTCCCCCCAGCATGTTAATACTCACTTAATGGTTTCTTTGAGTTCAAATCAATTACTTTTTTTCATAATGTAGAAATTATACTAAATTAAATTTTTTTATATCCATTTTATATCATTATAGAAGTAACTCAAAGGCATCATATTTACCACGGCAACAACGTGATAAATTACTCGATCCTGATCATGGAAGTTATAAGCTGACACTACATGAACTTAGTGATAATATTAACGTAGAGTATCAAGAAGATTTAACAAAATGCAATCTACCAGACGTGTTACCCGCAAATGTGAAGAAGTATCACAATTCATATCGAAATGCTTATCATCATCACCATCATATGAAGTCACCACATTTTCATTCTTCAGATTCTCAATTAGTTCCACAAAGTGCTCCAACTTTAGGTGGAAATCCAATGAAATCAATTTTTCATTTTCAAATGAGTAACAATGTGAATAACATGTCTCCACCATCAACTGCTCCTATTCAGTCAATACCTGCTTCTCCTTCTTTCAATAATGGATCATCTCCAATTCCAGCAATGAGTCCACAATCGACATCATTGCAAAGTCCAAAATATACATCACAGTCTACAATTGATTTAAAAATGACACAAGTTATTGACCCCAAATTGTATACAAACGAGGAATTGATTAAAGCCTATCATCAACAAAAGGAAACATGCCGAGAATTGAACAAAACAATATTATGTAATTCTCTTCAGTCAATACAATCTTTAAATGAATGTGATAATAAAATAGCTATTGTGAGAAAATTGAATATGGTGGAATCTCCAGAAGAATCAACAGAAAATCTAAATGATGCGAAAAATACATCCACAGAATCTTTAGAAGAAAAGGCTATGAATGAGAAATCTGAGAAACAAATCAAAATAGAAAACTCCAACAATCCTGATATTGAAGAGGAACCATTAGTGTCAGAGGAAGTTGAAGAGTCAAAGGTTATGCAAAAATCTGAAATTAAACTTACCGTTCATCCTGTTCAAGATAAAATAGATATGGCTTGTCAAACGGAAGAAAGTCAAGATTCAGATAAAAATATTTCATTATCAAGCGTGGATGATGACAACTACAAGAATGATTCATTTAAAAATGCATTTACACCTAAAAAGCACTCAGAAGAGTTTGATTGCGAAAAGTTGTCAAAAGATCTCATAAGTCAGTTGTCTCCGTCAGACAAACTTCACAATATTTTAGGTAGCTATTAATGTTTACAAAGCAAAACAAAAATAATTTAATGATTATTTAATTTCTTCAGTTCCAAAAACAGTAAAATCATCCGCAGATTATATATCTGATCTATTTAAAATTAATGTTACAATACGTCCAACGAAGAAAGATGTATCAACATCAACACTAGAGAAAACAATGATCAAAAGGTAAGTAGTCATGTGAAAAATTTCATTGATTTTAAGTCTTACTTTTTCTTTTAATTTCATATTTTTTTTTTCATTTCTTTAGTTCAATGGAAATGCTGACATCAAATTCGACCTACTTTTCCACATCGGAACCAAAAGCAAAACTAATGACAAGATATAGTCGTGAGATGACTTTAATAAATAGCGATTCTAGTGATTTAACAAAGAAAAAAGTAAGTGGTGGAAATAATGACTTCATGCACACCTGTGAAATGTATCTCTACATCTTAATGATTTTAAACTGGATAATTATTTTTTATTAATTAATAGGAAGAGCTGGTTGAGAGACTTGGTAAAAAGTTGAAAATTCTTGAAGCTGAACAAACGATTTTAGCCGAAGAAAGTTCTATTAATGATAGTCTTGGTCACGAAGTAGCATTTAAAGTAGCTCAGAAACTCAAACCAGGAGATTCTACTAAATTTAGGTCTTATGTTGATGATATTGGCTACATAACTATGCTATTGCTTTCGTTATCTGGAAGGTTAGCGCGAATTGAAAATGCTTTGCATACCATTGGTGAAAAAAGTACTGATAAAGTAAGTTCTACTAATCTGTCCCACCTAATTTATACGTAACTAATCAAATTTTTTTTTCAGAAAATTTTGGAAAATAAACGAGACAGACTCTTAGAGCAATTGGATGAGGCCAAAAGTCTTAAAGAAGACATAGATCGCCGAGGAACAAATTTATCAAAAATATTGGAAAAATCTTTAACACAAGATGAATATGCTGATTATGATTACTTTATTAATATGAAAGCAAAACTCATTGTTGATTCAAGAGAAATTACTGATAAGATTAAACTGGGAGAGGAACAGCTCAATGCCCTTAAAGATACTCTTGTTCATAGTGAATGTTAATATATTTCTTTCGAAAAAAAAAAATTAATGTATACGGTTGCAAAGTTTTAAAAAAGTTTGCAATTTTTAAAAAAAGATTTTTTGACACTTATGAAATTTTAAAAGTTGTATAGAATTTTTTTCAAAAAATATTTTTAGTGATATTACAAAGTTTAAAAAGAAACTGAGAATTGAAAGACTTAAAAGTCTAATTTTTTTTAACAAGAAAAAGAATTCCTAAATGAGTTTAAATATTTTTATGTACAAAACTAGATAACACGTGTTTGGACATTTAACAAATTAAATTCATTTTATCTTACATATTTACCTAACAAACGAAAGAACGAAACTTAAAAGTAAAAAATAGAATAAATTGATTTTTCCAATATTTCAATGCATAATGTTGAAGTCATTTTTGGATAAAATTTAAAAAAAATATTTTAATCGACTTGGTAAATTTTTTATTTACTCACCTTCAAAATTACATTTTTGCTGTGTTTGATATTTGTATGTCTAACAATTTCATTAGAATAATCAGAAGAAATTATAATTAAGGTGCTTTCTAACATTATATCTTATAATTAATTGAACATTTTAAATTGTGATTTTTTGTAACTTTATATCTATTTTCTCAATAAACTTTGCTTAAATTTCAAATTTGTTTTGAAGGACTCTGTAACGAGAATATAATTCATCCCAGTCTAAATATGCTCCGATTATATGACGACGATTATCTTTTGAATCTTGGTACTTTCTTCTTCCATGTATCAATCTGGTATTGTCAAAACAAAGGATAGTTCCTGTTTATAGAAACAAAATTTTAAATTATTTAATTTTAAGGAAATGTTTTTTTTTCAAGATTTTTAACTTACCTTCTTTAGTTTTCATCTCAATTGCTTCGTTGTATGTCAAGTCAACAAACAGTGCCAACGCTTTATACCATAATTTAACATCCTTCAATGGAACTGTAAAGAAGGAATCTCGTTGAGGGATGCTGTGATTTATTCTGTCAATATTTCCATCGTAATCCAAACATATCATTGGTGCTCGATAAATTGAATGGAAGTGAATATTGTCTTCTTGTCCAATGTCAGACCAGTTTACTAAAACTCTTGTTAAAACTTCAAACTCTTTTGGGTATTCCTTTCGCATCTTATCAGCAATATAAAATCCATCAGTTAAAAGATTTTCAGCACCTTCTGACTTTGCTTGCACTAAACAGTGAAGTAAATTTGCTCCCGGTGCATAGTCATAATAAGGTAAGTCAGTATGCATTTGTAAATTTTCAGACAAATATGCAACATTTGATGTTCCTTCTTTAGCTTTTACTATAAACTCCTCTCCATAATGTGTTCTTCTAATGAAAGCAACTCTATTAGCCATAACACGAACTTCACTTTCTGTTTCAGGAACATCCGTAATAATTGCTATTCCATTAACAATCATACTATGAAGCCATTTGTATAATTCCATATCGTCATTGATAACTTTTTGAAAATCAAAATATTCAAGTTTGTGCTGCAAATCAAATTTATTCAGGAGTGTTTTGGCTGGTCTATAATATTTATTTAAATATGTATTTCGATTTTCATCAGAAAAGTTTCTTGCATCCAGCCAATCATATTCATATTCTGAAATATGTCCAGATTTGTCATTCCATTCAACTTTTAAAATATTATTTTCATTATCATACTGAAATGAGAATTTTCGATTATTTTCATTTCGGAATTGAGTTTTCAATCATTCAGTTACCATAATATTCTTTGGTTTTACTGTCACATCAAATTTCTCCCAATTTATTATTCGACTTGATGAAGTTGGATGATGGCACTGATCGCACTTTAATGATTTATTTTTAAATAAAATAATTTAAATTTAAAAATTTTAATTCAAAATCATTACCTTGCAATTATCACGTAGCCATACAAAAGGAAATTTGAGAGATTTTATGGAATCTGAATCTTTGACATTTGAAGTTAATTCTATAGTTTCATTTTGAACATTTATACTTGCACTAACTTTACAATTCTTCACTAAACTAGTTGAAAATGGCTGCAATTTGTTTGAGTAAAGCGGAAAAGATTTTTGCAAGAAATTGCCATTCCTTATCACCAAATTTTTTAATAGATTTGGAAACATGTTTTTAATATTTTAGCTTGTGATCTATTCAACTTGAAGCTCAAAATATGAATGAATGTAATCAACAAATACAAGTCTGTTGTGCTCGATTCTCTTTTTTTCCTCGTAAAAAATGAGAATGGGAAACATTTTAGATGAATTTTATTTTTTTTATTGTAAATCCTTTAATTTCCACTTAATTTGTTTTTATTTTGATATAAAAAAGGATTTGAAAATATTATAAAAATTGTGTAAAATGTTAAATATTAATTCATTTATCGAATAAGAAAGTAATCAATCACAAAAATATAAACCGGCAAAATCCACTCACTTTCTTAAAGTATAACCTTTGGACTAAAATACATAAATATTTACACACGTGCGACATATTCTTATGAGAAATTTGGGAACTGATAAAATCTCTCTTTTTTGTAAATGATCTTCTCAACTTTTACTTCTCTGTATTCGTGTATTAGAATAACAAATTTTGATGAAATATTTGAGATATAGATGGCACCAAACTCACTAATCTGATGATTTTAAATTTAACGGACTTAAAAAGGATTTTAGATTAATAGCTGAATAAATAACTCTTGTATCAATCAATTAATTTCTAAGAACCAATTAATTTCGCTGAGATAAAAGCCAAAATATTTGTTTGAATGTATTGCTCTGACTTTAATTATAAATAAAAATGTCGATATCGATAAAACCATATAAATATTCCTTATCAATATTATATTAAAAAACATTTGATTACAAATACTTGTTGATAATGAAAGTGAAGAAAAAAGTATGAAACAGTCGTAGTTGAGCAGCTGAAACAATTAAACGTGTTTACTAAGTTGTCTCGTGAACAAAACACTCAATTGTATTAATTCTAATATTAGGTATCTACGATGGAAAGAGAATTAAATGAACGCGATAGAGCCGGAGTGTCAGATGCGGTTTTACTTGAGGATTATACCAACGAAAATTCGTTCATTGAAAATCTTGAAAAAAGATTTAACGAAAATATAATTTACGTAAGTTATGATATCATCGCTCTTACTGTAAAGTAATTTTATCAAAATTACAACAACAAAGTTTAGATTGCCAGAAATTACGAGAAATTCTATTATTTATTCTTCCTATATATTAGACATATATTGGTCAAGTGCTGATATCAGTTAATCCTTACAAAGAACTACCAATCTATTCTGAAGAGGATATTGAGGCTTACCGAAAAAAGTATTTCTTTGAGGTACCTCCTCATGTGTAAGTAACAGTGAAAGTTCAACCATGTATATTCATTGTGCAAATATTTTTGAATTTTATGGTGTAAAAATTATCAAATCAGTAATTTATCTGATAACCTAATCATGAATTGACATTCTCTTTCACACAACTAGTGATTTTAGAAGGCTTAAAAAGCAATTGCGAAATAATAAACGTTTGTATCACACTGTTATATAATTTGATAATTTCTTATCAAAGACTGAATTATATCAGCGAAATGCCACTTAAGATTTAAAACAATATCAACACAATATATTGAATGTCTAGAATACAATCTTAACTGTTGAAAATTTCCTTTACTTGTAGTTTTTCCATAAGTGATAACGCTTTTCGATTACTGATAGAGGAAAGCAGAAGCCAGTGTATTTTAATATCAGGTAAATATTTTGGACTATATTATCATATTATCTATGAATTCTATTGTTTATCATATCAATCAGGTGAGAGTGGAAGTGGAAAAACCGAAAACTCAAAAAAAGTATTGCAGTACATTGCTGCCGCATCGGGTCACATTCAAAGTGTTGAATCTGTAAAAGATAAACTTTTACAAACAAATCCAATTCTTGAAGCTTTTGGAAATGCCAAAACAAACAGAAACAACAACTCATCACGTTTTGGAAAATATATGGACATTAATTTCAACTGGCAAGGAATACCCGATGGAGGCAACATTTTGAACTATTTGCTTGAAAAGTCTCGCATTATTCATCAAAATGCTAATGAGAGGAACTTCCATATTTTCTATCAATTACTGAATGGTGCTGATGATGCTTTGTTGGAAAAACTTCATCTTAAAAGAGACTTGAACAGTTATACATACTTGAGTCATGGCGTAAGCTTTATTTTTAATTATTTCCTCAATGACTTAATTGCCTATTGATTTTATTGTACAGGATAAAGTCGGTAATACAAATGATAAGAATTTAGACGATGCTTCAAACTTTAAGATTGTCCATAATGCATTAAATACAATGGAAATGTCTAAAGACGAACAAACTTCTTTAATTGAAATTGTCGCAAGTGTTTTACATCTTGGAAATGTAACTTTTGGCGAGGATGAACTTGCAAAGGCAACTGTTTATGAAAATGAGCATGTTCATGCGATTTCAAATGTATGTTTTTTCCTTTAAAAGTAGTAATAATTATGACATTTTGTTTATTGAAATAGATCCTCGGAATCGACCTTGACAAGTTAAAACATTCTTTGACTCATAGAACAATTGATGCAAATGGAGATTTAGTCACTTCTCCATTAGATCGAGACATGAGTTTCTATGGTCGTGATGCTTTAGCAAAAGCAGTATATGCTCGACTTTTCGACTGGTTGGTCAAAAGAATCAATACATCGCTTCATACTTTATCTTGTGAGGCAATCAATCATCACGTCTTAGGTATTCTTGATATATATGGATTTGAAGTTTTTGAAACTAACACATTTGAACAGGTATTCTAATTCTAATTTTTTAATCAGCTTTTACTAATTACCTACTTATTTCTCGTAGCTTTGCATTAACTTCTGTAACGAGAAATTGCAACAACTTTTCATTGAACTTACTTTAAAGCAAGAGCAAGAAGAATACTTGAGAGAAGGAATTGAATGGACACCAGTTAGTTATTTTAACAATAAAGTGATTTGTGACTTGATTGAAGAGAAACATGTTGGAATTATTGCCTTGATGGATGAAGAATGTTTGCGTCCTGGAGATGCAACTGATTTAACCTTTTTGGATAAAATGAATGATCGTCTTGCATCACATCCACATTATATATTCAACAGTTCAAGAGCTAGTCTGCAAATCCAAAAGTTAGTTGGTCGCAATGAATTCCAATTGCGTCATTATGCTGGAGATGTTAAATACAATGTTGAAGGCTTTTTAGACAAGAATAACGATTTGCTTTTTAGAAATTTAAAAGAAGCAATGTCTCTGTCTGAAAACAATATTCTAAAAGGATTATTCCCATCAAATGAATACTTAACATCACGAAAACGTCCAGACACTGCCATTACACAATTTAAAAATTCATTGAACAACTTAATGGAAATTTTAATTTCCAAAGAACCTTCTTACATTCGTTGCATCAAACCAAATGACATTCAAGGACCAAACAGCTTTAATGTTGAATTAGTACGTCATCAAGTAAAATATTTAGGATTGATGGAAAATTTGAGAGTCCGAAGAGCTGGATTTGCTTATCGTCGTACATATGAAGCATTCTTGGAACGCTATAAATGTTTGAGTAAGAAGACTTGGCCAAATTGGAAAGGCGAACCAAGAGTTGGTGTTCAAATAATTGCTGATGAATTAAGCTATGGAACTGATGATTACAGGATGGGAAAAACCAAAATATTCATTCGCTTGCCAAAGACATTGTTCCAGACAGAGGATGCATTCCAACTTAAGAAGAATTATGTTGCATCCTTGATTCAAGCACGCTGGAAGGGTAAATTGCAGCGTAGAAAGTATGAAAAGTTGAGAGCTGCAGTCATCGTCACACAGACTTACTGTCGTCGTTATCTAGCCAAAAAACGTTTGGCAGAACGTCGTGCTGCTGTTGAGCGTATTCGTTACTTCATTAAAGGCTTTATTACCCGTAATCAAGCACCAAATGAATGTAATGCACGCTTTATCAAACTTGTAAAGCACTTGTGGCTAATTCGCTTATCAAAACAATTACCAACAAGTTTTATGAACCATGTATGGCCTAAACCAGCAGCTCATTGTGAGGAAGCATCAGAACAATTAAAGAAAATGCATTTGCTGTATTTAGCAAAGTTGTATCGAGACAGAACATCACCTGAAAGACGCAGGGAATTTGAACTAAAGATATTAGCCGAGGAAATTTTCAAAGGGAAGAAAAAGAATTATGAAAGAAGCTTGCCATACTGGTTTGCTAAGGATCGTGTTTCTGATATCCATAAACCACAAGTGTCTTCTTTCATTACTACATCTATGCAAGGAGAAAGAGCCATTGTAAGTACTTAAATCATTAATATTATAGTTTCTATTTATAATCTTTAAACCCATGTATTTTAGTATTCAACAAATTGTATGAAGTATGATCGTCGCGGTTATAAGCCACGTGATAGAGTTCTAATAATTGGTCAAACAAATTTGATCCTTTTGGATGCAAAAACATATAAAGTCAAGCATAAGATTCCATTTAACAAAATACCTAGTATTGTTGTAACTAAAGAAGGAGATAGTCTTATGCTTATTAGAATTCCTGCTGAGCTGAAGAAAGACAAAGGAGATTTGATTTTGGACATTCCACAGGTCATTGAGTGTTGCATCTGGATAATAACAGCATCAAACAATAAAAATATTATTGAGATCACCGACAGTGCTTCGTAAGTTTAATTAACTGTGAATTTGAATAATTTTTTAAAAATTCTAATTTCATCAGATTTTCGCATAACATGACTTCTGGAAAGACTGGAATGATTCAAGTAGAGAAAGGAACTGCAAGTATTACCACTATTACACGTGCCAAATCTGGAAATTTACTAGTGGTGAGTAAATTAGAAATATACATTATTTTATGAACTGATGGATATAATATTTCCTTTATGTATTCAACAATATTTATTTAGATCGCTGCACAGTAAATGCAAAGAAGAACATTGATTTAATTAATGCTGTTATTTACTATACTTAATAAATTTTTATGGTTATTGTATATTTTTGTATCAAATTTATACTCTTATGAATAAATAAAATATTATAAATAAATTAATGGAATGCATTAATGCTTGTTAACACCAAGAAGCTCAACAGTTATAAAACAACAGGTAAAATTGGCTCGTAATAATCCTTGAAAATGGAAGCTAATCATTGAAGGTAATATTAATTGCAAGTGTCTTTGGATGTTGCGTTCATTTGTTACAAGAATTGATAGAGCCATTGCGTACTGAATTCGATGATTCATCTAAAGGCGGAAGAACATTTTCATGGAACTCACATATAATATTTCCAGGAGGATAGTAAAAAGCTAAAATGTAAAAAGAAAAATTGAATTAAAGATTCTACTTGACTCTACTTATTAAAGTCCTACCAACTACAAAAATTTTCCCAGTGCTTGAAAAAGCCTTTCCAACTCCAATGAATTTTGTATTTTTCCAGACAATTTGAGTAAAGTGTCCAGCATTAACATTTGTATGAAGAAGTTGTGGCTTCTTACAAAAGTCATATCTTTTTATGGATGAATACCAATAAGATGCAACTTCTTGTCCTGTAACGCCCGTCACTAATGAAGCTTCAACACAACAAAATATATTTTGTCCAAAGTTAAAAACTCGTTGTGGACAATAATATAGTTCGTTACGACTAGCTAGATGATTTGCCTTAAATAAATAAATGTCTGATTAATTTCATTTCCTGTAAATTTTAAAAAGAAGAATGTTCACACCCATTCTTGTGCTGAAACACATAGTTTCATGGATATATTTAAAGCTGGAACGGAATGGCGTGCACGATATTCATTATGCCAACAGAGACAATCTATTATGAAATCCTTATCGGTAGTTTGCTCTATCACTGTCTGTGAATAAAAATGCTTGAATTAGCTGATGAAATTTTGTGGATTAACTTGTTTATTACCTTTAATAATGGCTTTTCTTCGTCATTAGTTTCTGGTTCTCTTGGCTTTCTTTTAAAATTTTTGTCTAATTGTAATTCACCAACTCTTTTTCTTAAATTTTCCATCACCGTTTCCTCCTCCCTGTAATAAAACAAAATAAATTTTCTGCTGAACAGAGAAATTACGTCTTACCTCTTTCGGTTAGGAATAAGGTTTGGTTTGATTTCAAACTCATCGAACTCACTCTCGAATGAAACTTCTTGAGTCGAGAATTGAACATTTTTATTCGGTCTTGGCATTTTGTTTCCATTAATATCAATGTCAGACGAGAAATTTACTGTCCTATCAAGTTTTTTTTCTTTATTTCCTTCCTTTGTTTCGGAATTGTCCTCATTTAATTTTTTTAATTCAATTTCGTCAGTATTTGGGTAAGATTTATAAGCCATAGTGGATAGTATTAGTAAGAATCAGAGAAGTAGTAAAAGTGGAAGATTCTTGAGAAGAAGTTATTGACATTCTAGGAAAATGGAAGTTAGATATATTGGAGATCACTGCGTAGATCACATTTTAGGTTTTTGGATACTTGAACTTTTAGATTTAACAAAATTAATAATTTATTTTAATGAACTAGAACAAATTTGGATTATTAGATAATTAAAATGAAAATTTGAATCTGCCAATGAAATGAACTTTATGTTTGAGAGTGTCAAACTGAATTTGCTTGAGATGAGAAGCGAATTGTGAATGGAAGCAAAATAAAGGTAGTGCGCATGCTCAAGAAAATTCTCTTTGAAAATTTTTTATAAACATAAATTTTTGAGAAAATTTTCATTTAAAATAGTTTAGCTAAAATGGGGAAGGCAAATAGTTGTGGAAAAATTAATTTAAATGACCCGACATCAATCTTCTTTTGGGGGTTGATAATCGTATTGTTCATACTCGTTGTTGGGAACTTTATTCTTACACTTTCTATAATTTCATTCTTCAAAATTGGAATAGGAATGCCAATACAGCTAATTCCTGAGTGGAAAACAGTAAAATTTCATGGATCTGTAGACTTTCTGAAAGTTTTTAAGAAGGATGGACAATTAGAGAGTTTCAAGGATACACCAGCTGTTATCGAATGTAAGCAACATGCTCCTTACCACTTTATAAAAAATCTTATGACAATTTCTAATTTTAGCTGATGAAGGATCCATAAAGTTTAACTCAATTGATCGAAAAAATCAAGTGCACAATCGTTTTAATATGGAAAATGACGGAATTGAAGTTAAAGGATTGAATGTCTTAGCTGTTCGTGATCCAAAGACAAATTTACCAATTTTTACAACTTCCTCCAAGTTAGTGTATCACATGGAAAAGCCAACAAAGAATTTGGAATCAACATTTATTAATGCTAGAGAAATTGTGAGTCCAATCGATAAGAAATTGGAGATACAGTCGTTAAACATGTTTGTCCGTGGTATCGAAGGTACTACTATGGATGGAAAAGACATTTTAATTTCTGCGGGTCAGCATATCTTTTTAAAATCATCAAATGGTTCAATTGGATTAGCAGCACAAAACGGAATTTATTTGAACATACAAAAAATTCCGATTGTAGATAAGCAACGAAATAGCGATTTACAGTACAAGTTATGTGTATGCTATCCAAAAGGCGTCCTGTATAGAGTTCCACTTATGAAGTTGCACGACAGCAAAGATCCTTGCAGAGATTTTGACAAATCATACTTTAATCCATGCATTTAAATTTACTAATACAGGAATCAATTTTAATAATCAATTTAATAACTAATCATATCAGTAAATTAAAATTTAATTTAGAGAAATTAGCACATATAAAGTTTAATAAAGTCATTTAAAAACCAACAATACATTTTTTTTTGTATTTTCTGATTTAATTAACGAATTTTAGACAAAGTATCATGAAATGTAATCAACGAGACAATATCCATCATCGTTCAGTTCCGATTCCAATTTACAACTAACAAATGATTAGAAAATGTAAAGGAATCTATTTATAAAAATATTCTCGGAATGTGAATATTGAGAAAATGTATTTTCCAATCGTGTTCTTCCATGTTGCGCAACATTAATAATGCTTGCTGTTGTTGAGATAATTTTAAAGATAAATATGAAATGTCAGTTAAATTTTACATGAGGTTTGAATTTTATAATCTACATAAAATAAAATAAAATCATAAAAATCCAAAAAAATTTAAAGAAAAAAACTTTTTCATTCATGACTTTAAATTAAGGCAAATTCATTTTCCAAACAACTGTCTTTTACATGCTGCAGTTAAAATAACATTGCAAGTAACGCAACAGAAAGATTGTCACACAGTTAAATACGACAGAGTTTCAGAAAGAAGAAAATGAAAACAAAAAACATATGTATGTAGCTTTAAAATATGTATTCGTGAGAACTGTAACATGTCTTGCATGCTGCGCGTTTCCAACATAGAAAAAATAATTTTTCCAACATTTTTCTCTTGTGTCTTTTTTTGTTACTCCTGTGGCACTCGTTCACGGTGATAGTCGAAGATTTATGTGCAATGTTCTGCTGGTATTACTGTTAGATGGTTGGAAGATTCACAACCAAGCAGACGTTTCTCGTGGCACGCTTGGTCAATATAACCAGTGTGTATTCTGACAGTATGTTTCAAAAATATTTTATTTTTTATATTAAAATTCTATAAGGAAAGAAATGCAAAATTTGTGAACCAAAAAAAAAATAAAAATAAAATAAATAAAATCGGTGAAGGAACAGTCAATTAAAAATAGAAATTGAAAAAGAAAAAAAAAATTATTAAATTTAAAATCGTGAAAAAAGAATATCATCAAAAGTGCTTTAATAGTTATCAAAATATAAAACAATACGTTTTGTATCATTTTTGTTACTTTTTGTTTGTTCAAAAGAGAAGAGAAATACAAAAGAATCATAAACGAGAAAGAAACTCCAAATCCACGTGCTTGGCAAATATCTTACGTGATAAATTCTAATATTCCCTATTTTATTCTGCCGACACATACATAAATGTATATAAATACCAAAGAACCAAAAGGAGAGAAAGTATAAAAAAAAAAAATTTGTAATAAGTGAAACAGATTGAAATAGAAGTTAAGAAAACATGTTATCACATTTAATGGAGATGTTATTACTACTATTGATTGCACTAAGCAACAAAAATGTTGAGGCTTCAGCTGGTAGTGTTACAGGAAACAACGGTGAGTTTTCCAAAAAAAAAAAAAAAATATTGTGACAATGACAATGATAAGAAAACAATCTATTTTATTATGAATGAATGGGAAGAAGAATTAGTTTTAATTAGTTGAATGAGAAACAGAATAAATTTAATTATCTCAATCTGATACGATTACAACAATAAGGTTTGAATATTTTTACGGAATCTGCAATTTGAAATTTTTCTTATAATACAAATTAGCTGAACTGACTTTAAGAAGAATAAGAATTTCTATGGGGCCGTTCACTTATTACGTAACGCTCTGAGGGTGGGGGGGGGGTCGAGAGTTTGTTACGGTCTATTGTTCTCGCACCTGATTCTTTTGTTAAAAACGTTACGGAGGGGGGGGGGGGTAAAAAACCCGAATTTTTGCGTTACGTAATAAGTGAACGGCCCCTATCTAAAAACTTTATTTGCCCTTGATTTCCAAATATCGGTGCCCTGTAAAATCACAGAAACCTAATAATTCCGCTGCATGGAGGCAAAAAACCTCAGATCACAAGACCAAAATAAATCCTCTTTGAAATGTATGAGGAGTTATTTTTTCACGATGAATTATTAAGTCCTCTTATTAAAACTAGGAGGAGTTATTTTGGCACCGTGAAATAATAAGTCCTCTTGGAACTCTAAGAGGACTTATTATTTTCACCATGATTTTTAAATTCCAGAAATTATTTTGACTTCTAGTATTTTATTTCACCGTGCTAAAATAATTCCTCTTGTATTTTCAAGAGGAATTATTTTGGTCTTGTGCAATATATTTCAGATACCTATATTTTGATGAATATAGTATTTTACCATATTTTAAATTCTGAAGTTTAAATGAAATCAAAATTGTTTTTAAAAAACAGTCAAAAAATATTTAAAAATTTAACGGTTCAAAAAAATTCAAATTCTCTTATAGCTAAGTGTTTCAACAGATCGAAAATTTCAAAAAAATCGACTTTAAATAAAAGATTCTCTTAATAGAGCCTTAATAGAGCCGTATCTAGACGACCAAAATACTTATTTTTGTCATGTAGAACGCAGAATTCTATCAATTTGTCGTTTAATATTGTTTATAAGTACCTTCGTTAGAGAGTAATTTTGATTTTTGTGAGTGTTACTTGGTAAGAAAAAGTTAAATTTAAAATTAAAAAAAATTAATTTTGAACCAACGGTTTTTTAAAACTTGAAAAATATGGGGAAAAAATGGAAGAAAAATTTTTTCGAAAAAATGGTATGTTCGTAAAAATGAAGTTTCGAAAAATTGATTTTCGATATTTCAATTCTCTTTCAAGAAATGAAAATACAAGAGGAATTATTTTAGCACGGTGAAATAAAATACTAGAAGTCAAAATAATTTCTGGAATTTAAAAATCACGGTGAAAATAATAAGTCCTCTTAGAGTTCCAAGAGGACTTATTATTTCACGGTGCCAAAATAACTCCTCCTAGTTTTAATAAGAGGACTTAATAATTCATCGTGAAAAAATAACTCCTCATACATTTCAAAGAGGATTTATTTTGGTCTTGTGATCTGAGGTTTTTTGCCTCCATGCAGCGGAATTATTAGGTTTCTGTGATTTTACAGGGCACCCCAAATATCATCTATTATTATTAATAAAAAATGAATTATGAAGCGTGAGAAACATGATTGTCTCGTCTCACCCTCATGAAAAAAAATAATCGTAATCGTAATTGCATCACTTTCACACCCTCAGCATACTTATCATCAATAAAATTGTAGTGAGCAATAAATCCACAATATGTAATCAAACTAATAGGATACAAAATATTTAAAGATGAAATTTTTTCATTCCATTCTTCTTATTTTGTTTTCCAACTAACACACAAAAATATTTTATGCGGCCTTAATTATAATCTTTACACATTAATGTCGCGTGTCATGGATTCTTTTATCTCATGTATACGAATGAAACGAGGAAAAAAAGAGACAAAATGTATCTATTTTCCCTTCTTTGTTTTCCGAGATGATGATCATGGTTGTAGAATGAAAATAAACTTACTGATCTTACTCGGTATGTCGTTAGATGTGACAAAGAGGAAAAAGAAGAAGAAAATATTAAAAAGTAAATTTATAAACAACAAAAATATTCATGCTATTTATATTATGTTGGAAATTCTACAGAATGACTTATCGCAAATTTTTTTAGAATTTTAAAATTTTTCAATAAATTGTTATTTGGCTAATAAAATGATTAATTAACTCATCCGTCACTATTCTTAACAAAAAACCTCATTCTCATTTAAAAGAGTCAAATAGAAGCAACATTGTTACGTGGAGTTGTCTTTGAATATTTTTACTCACTTCAGTGTCGTTAAAAGCGAAGAGACAGAAGATGAAAAAAAATAGACAACATAAAGAAATTTGTATTCTTAATTGATACATGTTTTGTGTGAAAATTTGTATATGAGAGAAGGTTATACTCGTTAATTTTCATATCATTGAGATTCATTAAACGAACTCCATTCAGTCTTCACTTCGACTCTCATTTTCATTTCAGTTTTGAATTTATGTTCAGCTTCATAATATATATTTTAAGGATGGAGTGTATCTATGAATATGAAGGTACATAAACGTGAATTGCATGTGTCTTCATAATGTTACACATATGTCAGAGTTTTGAAGGGAGTTGGAATAATTTCTTCATTCTGCAAAAGAAAATTTCCTGTCGTACACAAAATAATTTATCGTCTCTGATGATTCCATTAGTAAAAATAACGTAACACATACAAAATTTCGTTAAACTTGTTTTTCACAAAAGCACTGTCTATGTTTTCTAAAGTGAACCTGTTAAATGCTAATTGAAATCGTGCGACATTTATTTCTACTACCAACGAAAAAGTATAATCGTGTAGGAGAGGAAGTGAAGTGCACAAAAAAAATGTGATTTATTGATGTTTTCGCTCACAAAAAGCAACGAATAGTTGAATGATTCTCTCAAGAGATATAAAACATTAGAAGCAATATATATTTTGAACTATAGCTCCTTTCCTACATGACTTGTCGAAATAAGTAATAAGAGACAGAGGCGTTCTACAAGTTCACTTTTATAATGATATATGCATGATGACACATGTTGTGATTTTCCAGTCACAAATACTGATTTCAAATATGAAACCACTCATGTTCATGAGCGTCAAATTATGTGTTGATATTACAACCCAAACAATGAAAATTACAATATTCATCGTGATTTACAGTTTCGCATAGCTGATCAATTCTACCCAATCATTATCTTATATATTGTTATCTCAGTTGGTCATTATATAAAAAATACAACTCTGCTGTTGCGTCTAATTTCTTAAATTATAATACAGAAAAATCGGATTTTAAGTACGGACATAAATTAATGATGAAAGTGTTGCTGCTATAAACCACCAAAAATATTTTCTCAGATGTTATGACACCTATTTTTGGATGAAAAGTTTGTTTTGGCTTGTTCGTGTTTACACATAAATAAACCAAATTTGTCTTTTCAGAGTTGGTATCATCATAAATTTTTTAAAGCTCTATCACTCATCTTTATTTATCTCATGATATTAGGAGCAAAAAATGTTAATTTATAGATAGTAACCAATAGCTACTATAATATTTTAGTTTCATTATTTTTATGGAAAATACAGTACATAGGAAATAATGCTAAAAAATCCGAAAACCAAACAATAAATAAATTCAATTAAGCATGAATCTAAAAAGGCTCAAAAATTAAGTTGAGTTATTTAAAAGTTATTAAAATTAGTCTGAAATAATTTTCATCAATAAATTATAAATATTTTCAGCAAATTTGAGAATAATGACCTAATTCAATTTTCATTTTGAATGGGTGCAAGAGGATGATAAAATCTATTGAATATTATTAAGGCACAAGTTTATATGAGACACAAGAATAACAAGAAAAGGCAGACATACATATTTTATGATATTTATCACATAAAGTTAAATTATATTAATTAAAAGAGGAGACTTATTAGATTGGGTCTACAAGATAACATGCCATACTTTTCTGTATTCAGAAAAAAGATTCATGAGCCTTGGCTATAAAAGTAAATAATAATTTTTAAAATCACACAGATGTACAATTTTCATGAACATTTAATAATTGACATCATCATAATTCGATTTTGATTGTGTGTAAAATGACAAGTTTCATCAAAAATATCCTGACATAATTAATTACATTTTAAATTGTTAAAAAATTGTGCAGCAAAAATTGATTTACCACACTTTCTATTTTTTTCATAATTCAATAAATTATGCTGATCACAATTGCATACAGATTTTTTTGTCACAGGAATGAAAAAAAAAGATTCAATGAATTGGCGTGATAAAAAAATTTATTATATATTATTTTCATCTCATTCCGAAGAGGAGGTAGAAGCAGTAAAGCAACAACAACGAGGAAATTTTATCCAATTTTCGTTTCCAACCATAAATCAGAGAGAAAAATTTTTAATGCGTTGCCTAAGGTGCAATTGAGAGAGAAAATGAAATTACAATGGGAAACCGTTTTTCAGTGTGTATCATATTTTCTGCTGACTTCATTTGATATTTTTTTTTTCATTCTTTCTTTATTTCAATTGTTTCAAGTGGTAGCTTTATTTACATTTCTTATTATATTTAACAACAACGACCTCTTGATGCCACTCTCTTCATAATGTTATTGTGCATTGATGAAAGTACCAGATAAAGAGAATGGAAGATTTCATTACTTCTATTGTTTTGAAGGGAGATGTCGGAAGAGTTTACTGTGGTGAATTGGATTCTCAATCTAACCAGAGTAATTTTAGGTACTTTAGTCACCCAAGGGCAACTCAACTTCCACTGGGACGCATAAACAAGCATAAGAATTTATTAATTTCTTTAACAACTTTGTGGACAAGCTAGAAGGCCAATTTTCTTATTACTTCCCTTCTTGTTTATTTTTTCAAACACTTTATGCACTTTCTTGGGTTTTATTTTTTTGCAATGGGCGATTCTACAGATTCAACTATTTAAATTTCAAAACTTTAGAATCAAAAATTTGATTTATCTAAAACTTTAAATTCCAAACAATTCAAAATGTTCAAAATTCAACAAAAAATAATTTTAGGTTATTTGCAAGGGTGCGGAACTGATCAAATTCATTTTTGATCTTTTTTGATAATTTTTTTTGATCATTTTTGATCAATTTGATCAGTTCCACACCCTGGATTATTTGTATACCAACATCCAATTGAGTTGCACAAAACATTCTGTAGAATCGGCTTTCTCAAATTTATATGATAGTATTGTGCACGTGCCAACATCGTATATTTAAATTAAACTCTCCTGCTTTATTTACACTTTAAAAGCCAATGAAAGAAGTGAAGAAGCAAGTGAGGATTTTTCATGTCTTATCTTTACATTGCTTCTCACCCTCAATGCATAACCACGTATCTATTTACTTCTTGTTCTTAACACTTCTTGTGACTGATAAATTGGTTTCATTTAAATGTGAAAAATGTTTAGCCATTAAGTTTGACGATGATATTTGATGGAAAACTTATTGCATCAATCTCCATTGTTTTACATTTTTTCTTATCAAAGAATGTTGCCCTGTATTGAATGATGACATTTTAATCCAACATTATGTTTTGCCTTAAAAATGATTGGAAACAAAGTGAAATAACTTACATGCTATGCGTAGAAGTTAAAATATTCTTGAAAGTTAAGGTTCTATTAGTTCAAAAAATGTTTAATTTTAATTTCTACCTTAACTATGAGGATCAAAGTTCGATGAAAGTTACGAATTAAACTTTAATGATCCAATGAGATTTTTTATTTGTTAACAAAAAATATTAAAATGTCAATCAAATTTAAAAATTTTTCTAAAGAAAAACATAATTAAAAACTAGATTCTGAATTCAGTTATTTGCACCAAAAATTGGTTTCCGGAAATAAATTATTTAATAAATGAAATTCAATAAAGATTGAATCAATGCAATGCTGCAAAGATGTAGAAAATTAGTCTACCAAGTCATGCTGAAAATAGCTTTAAGATTGATTTCTTTGTTTATTAATAAATGTTAATTCAATTAGTTGATAAGAAAGGAAAATTGAGAGACAGATTGAAATGTTATAAAGCAAAGGAAAGACGAAGACGAAGAAGAAGTGAAAAAAAGTTTGAATATGCATAAAGACGACCCAATTTCACCATTTTCCATTTCTTCGATCAAGCAGGAAGAAGAAAATATCATTAGATGTGCAGAAGAAGGAAAAAATGATGATGAAGCCTTCAAAAACACCCAAACTTTTATACAATCTATATGCTGTACTTTTTTCACTTGTCGTCACACAAGTATGATTAAGGTTTTAACGACGAAAGGAAGCGGCAAACTGTAACCACATAAAATTCGACATAATGTTAAAACTTTCTTGGAGCAAGAGAAAAAAAGAAAAAAACTTCTTTGCTCACCCATTGTGTGTCGTATGGGTTGTATATGAAAAAAAATATGTTTCTATTTTCATGTTTTTTTACAAACCGATGCCTTTTGACGCTATTGATTTTCGACGGAAGTAAGTTTTGACATTTTTGTGACATAAAGGAAATAGAAATTTGAAAATCACAAGAATAATACGACGAAGAGAGTTGGAGAAATCACATTTCTTATATATACATGTAAACGCTCACGTATATAGATTCGAGGATATTGTATAGTAAACATAATAAAACCGATACACAATAATCATAAATTTTCAACGAAAGAAAATGTCATATCTAGTGTTTGAGAGAGGGAATAATAAAACATATATATATAGATCAATTCAATCAGAAGTTGTTGCCTTTATGACTATTTTTTTTGATACTTGAATATGATGGAGCTCTCTTTTATAGAGAGAATTATACTTTTGAGAATACTTTTACTGGCGAATTGATTTAAATTTAAATTGAAAAAGATATAGATGCTGGCAAAGAAATGCACAAGAAATGTAGTTAAAAATTTTCTCATTAAAATTATAAATTATAATATCTTTGTCAATAAATAAATCAAATTCTTTTACGACTGCAATATTCAATTTATTCATAGAATTTTTCTTTTTTCAATTTTCTACAGCTTTAAATGAAGATCCAGAATTTACATCAACTATCGAAAATATCACTGTAAGTGACCGATGGTAGTAATTTAAATTCATTAAATATTCATTTTATATTTATTTCTTATTTAGGTACCCGCTGGAAGAAATGTAAAATTAGCTTGTTCTGTAAAAAATCTTGGTAGCTACAAAGTGAGTAGAACAAAATACTCAAAACGATTTATTATTTTTTTACTGCTATTCTTCTCAATTTTTTTTTTTTGCTTTTGCTTTTCCATTTCGAGTTTGAACAATATAACTTTTGCTTCTCTCCTCAAAACTTTAATTTCCTTTTGTCGCGCCTTCATGAGAACGGTATGAGAGTAATGTGTTTGTAAACAAGTCAATAAATTGTCTTCCAATATTAAATATTTCTCTGATGGCACAAAACGTAGAGAGAGAAAAAGAAGGGAGTTCATGCAATTTATTAGTTGAAATAAAATGGAAAGAAGGAAAAATTTTGCTTCCATTTATCTTCGACTTCTAACGTAACTATGTTACTATTTAATCATTTTATAAGTTCATTCTTTATTCAAAATTAAGTTTTATCTCTTAACACTTTCTTTTGATTTATATAATTGGTATAACATGATAAAATATATCAAGCAATTGACCTAATGATGGGTCCAATTTCCCATATAACCAAAGTATTCCATATGTATTACATTGACCTTCCTTAGGAACATGAATGGAATACATTAGGTCGATTTTGGTTACTAGGGTTTAGACTGAATTTGGTAGCTTTTAGCTGATTTTTAGAGAAACTAAAGTCTTGAATAATTTATTTTAAATCTAAGCTTAAAAAAACAGTAGCATTTGAGTTGCATAATGAGAACAAATGGATAAAGAATTTCCTTTCAGGAATGCGACAAACTTTCTCTTCAACGCTATTGAAGTGAAAATAACTAATGAAAGGAAAAAGAATAAAAATGCTATTCTAAAAGGGAATTGTTTTGTTGAATGAAAAACGGAATGTTTTTATGGTGCTAAATTCATTTTTGTCAGTTCACATTTAATTGCCATTTTTTTAAAATGCACGAATAAAACATAAGTTTCTCGGTATCTCATTCAATAAAACTCACTCATTTTATCTATATGGCCTCTGGGGTAGTGAAGGAGAAAGAATAAGTGTAGCAACAAAAAAAAAAAAATCACGATGAACAAAATTAAGATGCGAAGTAAGAGGCTGCATTGAATAAAAAGTGTCAAGGAATGCGGAATTTCTTTTTTTTCATGCTGTCTTTCTCTTTTTTTTCTCTCACACTAAGAAAACACAAAAATTATTGAGCCGGAAGGAATATTCGATAAGGAGCACTTTGTATTCTTTTGACTTATCCTTAACGAGAATTCCAATTACTTTTGAACCCCTCGACGTTGCATTTTTCCCATTTGAAACTCTCTTACATATTAAATAAAATATGCTCAAACTAAAAATGAAAAAATAAAATAAAAATGCAGTAAAATTGAACGAACGTTAAGAGTTGCCAATATCTTTATCTCTTTTTTTTCAAATGTCAGGTAGCTTGGATGCATTTCGAACAATCAGCAATACTTACTGTGCATAATCATGTAATTACTAGAAATCCGCGAATATCTGTGACACATGACAAGCACGATAAGCACAAAACTTGGTTTTTGCATATCGCAAATGTGCAAGAAGAGGACAAAGGCAGGTATATGTGTCAGATTAACACTGTGACAGCGAAAACTCAATTCGGGTATCTTCATGTTGTCGGTAAGCTCTGAATTAAATTTTACTAGAACTTATAAGTTAGTTCTCTTTAATATCTCAAAAGTTCCACCAAATATTGATGATCAGGCAACATCGACAGGTACGACGCTTTAACCATTTACTTCTTATCTGGCATTTAATGAATTTCTTTTAAAATTTAGATATTGTCGTGCGGGAAGGAGCAAATGTTACTTTAAAATGTAGATCATTTGGATCTCCTTTGCCTACAATTAAATGGTTAGTGAACTTTGCCAGAATCTTTAACACATTTAAATGTGAATGCAATTACTAATTCACTTTCTCATAGGAAACGTGATGACGCTATGAAAATAAACATTAACAAATCTTTAGCGGTTTCTGAATGGGAAAATGACACACTCGAAATGACTTCTGTGTCGAGAGTAGACATTGGAGCTTACCTTTGCATAGCTTCTGTAAGTGTACAATTCTTTTTAATGAGTATAATCAATTATATTGTATGCTTAATTTTTGACTATTATCTGACTCTTACCATGCTTAACTTTTAAAAAAATTAGAATGGAATTCCACCCTCTGTGAGCAAACGAATCAAATTGAGCATTGATTGTAAGCTATTATGCAAATTACTGTTAATTCTTTCAATTTATTAACATCATGAAAAATTTCTGGTTACATAAAAAAAATTTGACAGTTCCTCCAATGCTTGTGGTTCCCCATCAATTAGTTGGCATACCTTTAAGCTACAATGCTACACTCGAGTGTATTGTTGAAGCACATCCTACCTCTCTTACATTTTGGTGCAGGGAAAATGAGAAGATAATGATTTATGATTCACAGAAATATAAGTAAGTACAAATTCATCATCAACATCAAGTACTCATTCATGTCCTTCATTTAAAATTTTGTTGTAAAAAAAACTTTTTCATCCTTACTCACTCTTAATACAACAATTTAATTTTTTTTACTTCCTCATCTCTTCAACAACTTATGTAATGTAATGAAATAAAATGTATTAAAAAATTTTTTGTGGGCCTCAGGACTGAAACTTTATTGACTACACCATCATACAAAAGCATAATGAGGCTAACAATTTTCAATATTCAACATTCTGACTTTGGAATTTACAAATGCATCGGTAAGTTTTTAACGTACAACAATGTGATTTATTATAATGGTTTTAAATTTTGACATTATTTCTTAACTTCATATACAGCTAAAAATCCTCGTGGGGAGACAGAAAGTTCAATTCGACTATATTGTGAGTATAATAACATTATTTTTTAAACTTTTTGTTGTTTTCCTAAAGATTAAGATTTTGTTTTGGTAATTTTTAAATTATGTGTTGCAAAGCTGTAACTATGGATAAAAATTCTTTCATTTTGTGCACGACACTGAATTGTATAAATTCTAAAATAAATTACAAAATCAAATGAACTTGATTCTTGGAATTTCTTGCTATAGCTTCATTTCAACAATAGTATCGTGTTCAAAATATATAAATAACAGTGTCCTTAATTTGAGGGTCATTTAAAGATGCTTAACACATTAAATATGTTATATATAATTTCAGCATCGCAACCGCCAACGACAGTTCCGCCTTCAACTACGGAGGCTGTTATAATCGAGACAACGACACCGAAAAAAATTGTCAATTATATGCCACCAGTTGGCCAGACAACCGTGTTTACGGTTCACATGAGTGATAAAGGTAGGGAAGAAATAAAGAAGATAATAAATTTGTCCCTAAAAATCATTAACATACACACACACACACACATATACACATATTTCAATGAATTTTATTCGTTTAGGTTCTAAATATCAAGCGAGTGCTAACGAGATTGAAAATACAGAACAGAAATTCACCGACACAGCGAAAAGCGTAGATTGGTCGGGAGATATTGATAAAACTAATAAAGGTAATTGTCAATGCCATTAAAGTTTCCTTATTTCTCCCAATTGACTTGTACAGCCATCCTCGCTTGTGAAATAAAATTAATTAATTGAATTTTCTTTTGTATCTCTTTTTCATCTCATGCTTCTGCTCCCAATTCACATTCTTCTCAACGTTTTATTCATCAACCTTTTTTTCGTGATATATATAATAAAAATTCCTTATATTAGCTTCCGACGTAAGATTTCACATAGATTTGCTCAAGTTATCAATAATATTTTATTTAATGCAAAATTATTACTGACATTTATGCATAAGAATATATTATTAATATAAATAATTTTTATCGACTATTATTTATTAAAAAAATGTTATTGCTGTATATTCATTTGTTTTTGTTTCAAAGGATATTATAAACCTAATGTTAATGTATTTGAGCGCGCAAGAATTAAATAAGAAAAGAACACAACTGAAATGTTATTAAATTATTATAATATCATATATAATAATAATGTAAACATATACAAAATATCTCTTCTTAGATTAAATAAATAAATAAATAAAAATAAAATGAAATAATTATTTGTAAAATAATAAGAAAAATGAGTTTTTAATAGAATTCCATAAATTTATTCTTTTTAAAATCGATTTCCATTGAAATAAAAGTTTGCTGTTTAAGTAGGTATTTTTATTAATTTCCCTAAAAGCCCATGTGGCGTAGTGGATAACGCGTTACTTTCCCAAGGTAAAGATCGTGGGTTCGAATCCCTCCATGGGTGCTTAATTCTTTGCAAAAATTTCTGATTTTTGGTTTATTATTGCAGATCTTGGGAGTGAATTAAGCATCTTAAAATTTCTTTTTCCGTTTGTAAATTATAGTTTTGGATGTGAAAAGTTGATTTCTTCAATTAATGAAAATTTTTGAAAATGAGGATTCTAATTTAATTTATTGTATGAATTTTAATATTAAAGTTTATAAATTAGATCAAAAATGCATTTAACTTCAAAACAGCAATTTCTAATAAAAGTTTTCAGTGATTTAAATTAGTATAAAATTTGCAATGCAAAGAAAAAGAAAAATTTCTAAAAATTTGTATGAAATTACATACTTCACAAGAGGAAATTCAAGCAAAAATTGATAATTTGAAATGCTTTACCATATTAAAATGAGTGATGAAACTTTTAAATTTTCAGATAAACAACATACAGTAGCGTCCAAAAGTTTAGAAACAGTCACATTTTTGACGAATTTTAATAAAAAATTACAAAAGTCCTCGTGTTTCATATCGAGGGACTTTAGCGCATTTTTGGCGCGGCGATCAGTAATCGAGCTACGAATTGAAAGTGTATCAAGTTTCAGGACAGACCTTGCAATATTCTACATAAAAATAACGATAATTTTACAAAAATGTTACAACAACAATCAAAAACCCTTCAGTTTCAATTTCCTCACATTCATTGTTCATGCACAAGTGTGTTTTCATTATGCACAAACTAATAACTTGCAAAACTGAACAAAAAACTTTTCGTAAAAAATAACGGTCAAAAAATTTTCAAATGTCAACGGTTAAAAAATATTTGAAATTTCTATGACGTGAAGTTGCAGTCATGTGTTGATTATTTTTCTTTGTGAAATTAAAAAATAATTAATTAAGGTGTTTAAACATAAATTTGGGACTTTTAAATACATTTGCCGCAAATAACTCGATGAAACGAAGCTAATAAAACAAACCGGAGCTCTCTACGATGTCTAGATTAAAAGATAGTTTTTCGAAAATTTGCAGCCAGCCGAAAAAGTGTATGATTGAGCTTCCTTTTTGAAAACAAGTTTCCAAAAATGCGCTAAAAATCATACTTAAACATATGCAAATGAGCTCAAATTATCACCAGTTGTATATTTTTACATGAGTTATCATTGTGTAATTACAATTTATGCTATAATTAAGTATTTAAAAGATAACCGTTAAAATTCAAAATGGCTGCGGTTCAAAAGTTTGGAAACGATATTTCAATAATTTTTTTTCAGCCTTTACACATAGCTTAGACATGATTAAAGGCTTGTAACATAAAATATGTACTTTATTCTTAATTTTAATGCAAAAAAGTTTACCTAATACTATTTCTTTCATGCCTTATTTTAAATTTCAAAATAACTTACATTTTTTCAAATCTTTTATAAAAAATTTAAGTTTAACAACATTAATTGATTATGTTTTATAGATTATTGTAAAGCATTTTTAAATATCTTTCAGGAAATATATAGTTTGTAAGGTTTACGTTTGGTTTTGAATAAAAAATTTAAGAAAATTTGACTTTTGTCGCTCAAATTTCACTACTTGCAAAAGTTTTTGTAAGTTTAATTTGTTAAATACCTTCAAACTATTAGATATTTTGGTATCATTTTGTTGCATTTTGTCTCTACTTTACATTTTTGTATGATTTATACTTTGTAACTGAGTGATCAGAGATATATTTGTGATTCATAAAACAATAACAATGGACCTCAATAGGCATGAAAATATTTTAGTAAATTTTTTACTTAAATCACTTTATATTTAGTAGGAGAGTGACTAAAGGTTAATAAAACTACATATTATTGATTAAAAAAAGCAAACCTATTTGATTGATTATGCTAATCAGAAAATTTTTACTAAAATATATTCATGCCTATTGAGGTCCATTGTTACTGTTTTATGAATTACAAATATATGTCTGACCGCTCAGTTACAAAGTATAAATCATACCAAAATGTAAAGTAGAGACAAAATGCAACAAAATGATACCAAAATATCTAATAGTTTGAAGGTATTTAACAAATTAAACTTACAAAAACTTTTGCAAGTAGTGAAATTTGAGCGACAAAAGTCAAATTTTCTTAAATTTTTTATTCAAAACCAAACGTAAACCTTACAAACTATATATTTCCTGAAAGATATTTAAAAATGCTTTACAATAATCTATAAAACATAATCAATTAATGTTGTTAAACTTAAATTTTTTATAAAAGATTTGAAAAAATGTAAGTTATTTTGAAATTTAAAATAAGGCATGAAAGAAATAGTATTAGGTAAACTTTTTTGCATTAAAATAAAGAATAAAGTACATATTTTATGTTACAAGCCTTTAATCATGTCTAAGCTATGTGTAAAGGCTGAAAAAAATTATTGAAATATCGTTTCCAAACTTTTGAACCGCAGCCATTTTGAATTTTAACGGTTATCTTTTAAATACTTAATTATAGCATAAATTGTAATTACACAATGATAACTCATGTAAAAATATACAACTGGTGATAATTTGAGCTCATTTGCATATGTTTAAGTATGATTTTTTATTAAAATTCGTCAAAAATGTGACTGTTTCTAAACTTTTGGACGCTACTGTAAAGAAATACTCAACTCTTTAAATAATGTTTTCAATCAAATCAAGCAATCACCAACCAGTAAGTTGTCATGTACAGGTATTTTTCAGATTAATTTGCACATTCCTTAGAGACATAAAGGTCATGTTTTCTCAATCATTAAAGTCAGTAGAAAATTTATTTATTGACGATATAAAGTAAATAAATAAAATAAATTGAGACAAATTTTGCAGTTCTTACTCTATCATTATTACACGGGATGCTTCCTCCAGTTATGAAGTTTTCTTTTTCATTTCATTTATTTTTAAAATTGCTTCGGATTCACAATTGCACCGGCTATTGAAAGTTCCTGATGCTTTTTAAATTCAATTATCTTTGTTCATTTGCGAAATGAGAGTTGATTCTTGCCTTTATGCTATTGGTGCAGAGCTGGATATTTCTACTTTTTTTTCCTCCACTGCAATCAGGATGAAGAAAAACTGACGGAAAAAATGTGTTTTAAGAGAAAAATAAAAATAATATGAATCAGGTTAAATTCACATCAAAATATGTACATCCTTTTTTCCTATCTCACTTCAACTTTATTCATCATCTGATGCAATGCAATGTTATAGTATTTAGTTTTGAAAATAAAATTAAAAACAAAAAGATTACAGGTATTAAGTGCAATATGTTTCCGTTGTTTTTTCTCCCTTCTTTTTTTTCGAATGAATATTTATAACAATATGAGAAACACAAAGTGGTAAGCAGAAAACCACTTTACAATATGATTTACTCAGCATGTATGCATAATAATACGACTTAAGGACTCATTCAAGTTTGGAAAATATTTTCATTATTTTTCAACTATACATAAGTCGTACTTTTAATACAAATGCACGTAAAATTTTCCATTTTTGTAAGAGGAAAAATACTCTTTTATAGAAAAAAGAAATTTATTATTTCCAAAAGTTCACTTCACTAATCGAATTCTAAAAAAAATTGAAAAGTTTACTTCAAACTTTTCCAGATTAACGTAAGTTAAAAGATTTTTGCAACCAAATCAAATTGCTTAAAAAAATTCAATCAAAAGGAACTGGTTATTTCCATTAGGATTATAGTATGCTATGTTAATATTCTTATTTTGTGTGAGAGAGATCATATAGTGATATGAAAGACTTATTTCCATTTATGGAGATGATTCTGTATCAATAAAAATTTAAATGACATTCAGTGTTCTCTCGGAAAGTTGCCAAAAAGGAGCAAAAATGAACGAGTAAACTCAGGTGATTTTTGCTGAAAATACAAAATGATGCATTGCCTGTATTAAATCTTCGTATGTATTGTATCTAAAATGCAGTAGAATCGACTGAGCGTCATTTTAATGTTGTATTTATTTATTTTTTCACTATTTTAATTTATGTGCTAAACAGTTTCATTCCTTCATTCTATTCTTGCTTTGCCTTGACTTTTCCTCGTTTATAAAAAATAAGAAAAAAAAAAATTGAGGGAAAAATGTTTTGTAGAGAAAACAATTCACTGGAGGCATCATCATCATTGTATGAAGAGAATATTATTCAGATTTTATCCATTTTACTATGCTGCTGCAAACGAAAACAGCGATAAATGCTTTTTTCACAGTTTGACTGTAAAATTACCACAGTGGCGTCAAACAGGTAAAATAAAGAATACAGATGGTTGAATGATATTTTCTCCCTGATTTTGTAACATAGAGGGTGATAGGATGTTATCGCAACATAGCATTTTGCTTTTAAAAGTCAAAAACTCAACGTGCACGCTCAAAGTTGTGTACTTACCAAGTACTTACATTGTGCGTAGATTATATATTTTTTAAGTAGTTGGGATGAAGGTCAAGATGTTCAATAATCACCAAAAAACCAGTTTAACAAATAATTAAGATTTGCTAGAAAGTTAAAATCAGAATTAATACTTGTATACAGGAGGTCAACAACTGTGATAATGGTGATTTGCCTTATTTTGATTGCCAATACAATCCAAATACAAAGTGATAATTTAATTAGCATAATTGATAAACATTGTAAAAATGTAACAGGCAGTAAGAATACTTTTCTACTTTAGAATCAATAGAAAGTGTATTTAAAAAGCTTCTATTAAGCCATAAATTAAACTGGAAAATTTTAAATTGAATATTCTTCTAAAGATTGAAATGTATTGATGAATCCTTAAACATATTATATGCACACTAATATGAACAAAAGGATCCCACAGACATGTCAACATAGTACAGAGAAGAATTATCATTTAAATATCTGAGCGTGTAAATGAGGAAGAATTGTAAATGAAACATTCAAGTAACGAATAGGTGAGAATACGTTTAAAAATCGACATAGGCGAAAAGCAAAAGAGCTTCTGCCGTAAAATCACAATAGAATATAAAATAAGCATAAAATTTATTTACAATTGGGAATAGTATGTTGAGTCTCTGTGTGCACGCTTTCGCTTTTCATTTTCACCATCATTCGTTGTTCATGACTGAGGAAAAAGTTTATGTAAAACATCGCGATATTACACGTTGTACAAGGCCTTTTGAGCTTTTGTGTTTTGATTTTGTCGTTTCTCTCTCACGTCGTCGACTTTCTCCACAGGACTTTGTCGCTTCTATTATTGTGTCTCCTCCCACGTAATTGTTCACCTCCCTTTGACAGGTAATAGCATGATTTTATAGCAGGGCTCCATAAAATTTAGGCATTTTATAATATCAAAGATGCTCCTTGATATGCTAACATATTTTTACTCATTGCTTTTTCCAGATGATTCTTCTATTTTATCATAATTGAAAATCTTTTGCCATCACTGCACACTTAAAAATAACTGAAGGAATTCTAAAGAAAATATACTTTTGTCTGCGAAGCATGTCAAAGGATTTAACATTATTATGCATTAATATACTTCGACAATTATTTGTTTTTGGTAATCCAAAAGATTTTTCCTCATGGAATTTTCTTATACAATTTAATGACAAGCTAAGTGAACTTCCAATTTTTGAACTGCTCATATCATTGTTCAACTGACTGGTTTCAAAAAGAATATAATAGCGACTGAAAAGTTAGCAAGAAATGAAATTCGTCCCTCATTGTACTCATCCAGAAAAAATGAAAAATTTCCTATTCCGTTTCGCAAGATTGACCAAAAATAAATCTTAGTTTCCTAATACAACTGTTGTGCTGTGTGACTTTTCCTCCCATTATATTTAAGCTCTTTTTCTGCTCCAAGAAAAATCTTGTATTAAAAACCATACGTCATAAGTTGATGTATGTGGAAAATGCTAACGATCTTGTTTTTTATGTTGTGGAGCAGTAGAATATTATATTTTTAAGATTTTCTTTTTATTCCTTTTGGAAAGTGGAAAGTTTCTTTACGAAAATATCATGTTATTGAAATTTTATTATTTTTAGACCCTGATGCCTGATTTTCATCTAGTTTTTTTTAAGGGGGAAAATGATAAAAGTTTGTTATTCTACATGCTACATAGACACAAAGAAAAACTTATACTCATCTATGCATATGTGAATTTATGTGTATGTGTATACAAATATGAATTTGTTTTAATCTTGTTACAAGTGTGTTTTTATGGGATTTACGAACAGCAACATGGGGGGTAATTTTTTGAAAAAATAATAGAATGGGAAAAGAGCGGAAAATGTAAAATAATTTTTTTCCTGGGTGTTTTCATATCTGGACAAATTTGCTTGCGGTTATACTTATGTGTCATGGTAATCACTGTTGTTTGCCTCTTAATATATAAATTCATGAGTGCATTCACAAACACATATCAAACTACTGACAATTTGCGATAAAAATATTTTGTCGAGGTAAACGTTTTTGAGAGAAAAAGTAACAACACATGCTGCTTGTTTTAAAAACTTTATTTAGGATACAACATGGGCATTGCAACAAATGTCAAAAAATAAAGCAAATTGTCATTAATCGATGATTATTTCTATCTCTGTTAATTACATCATATCATAGCTTTAGTTTGTTAATTTTTATAGCATTTTTATTGTGCATTTATTTATTACTTTGTTTACCACAGACTGTAAAGATTACACGCATTTTATGACTTTTCGAACTTTTAAACTTTGACGCTGTCACATCAGAAAAGTTCCCTATATTTATCTATTGAGTGATATCACTGCTTCAATTTTTGCAAAACTATTCTTCACTTCAAATTCATGAAGCTATCAATTGGGATTTTTGAGGGGGGTTCTCGATTTTCAAAATCACTCATTTGCTAAATTTTTAATGAGTGAATATTTTATTACTAAACATTAAATAATCAAACTGTAGAAGCGTAGAATTATAAAAGTCAACTCAAACGCAAATTATTTCTATTAAAAAAGTCATAAGCTTTATTACTGAAATCTAGCTTTAATCTTAGAGAATCGTAGTTGATCAATAAAATTCCAATGTTTTTCCTAGAAAATCATTTTGTAGACTGACGAATTCATATTTCCGTGTCTATAAATAGAATGAAACTGAGAAATACTTACAGACACCTGTTGTTGCCGCAACTTCCTGGTAATTTTAGAATATTGAACCTTGCAATATGGACAGTTATGATATTAAATTCATTCTAACTTCATCAATTAATATAAAAATGAATCAAAAAAATTTTACATCATGAATAATGACAAACATAATGAATCAAATGGGGAAAAAATTTAGCTACTTTTGGTTCTTGATTGCCATGATCAAGACAGTTTGAAATTGTAGCTCTATAATTACGAAAATTAAAATGAAAAAAACTTTTATTTATGGTTTGTTGAAAGTTTCCACTCCAAATGCATTCCATCATTAAAATTTTATTTTACTGTCGAAGTAATACTTAAGTACTTGTAGTATTCGTAAAGTGTATGCAAAAAGAATTGGAAGAGTCTCTTAAATTTTCATTCATTCATCCTTCCAATGTGAAGTCATACAATGGAAAATCAAAAACATGACACTTCAAATTTTATTCCTTTTTAGCGCATTTTCCTCTTGGGAAAAGGACGCTATTATCCGCACTTTGTCTGTCTGTCTGTCTGTCTGTCTGTCTGTCTGTCTGTCCGTCTGTCTGTCATCGCATCTCCTCCTAAGGATTAAGCTTTTTTGATGCGGTTTTTGGCTTAAAATGTGTGTGACATGTCTGGCTACCATGTAACCAAAAATCAGCACGAATGGTCACTTCCTCTGCTGGAACCAGCGTAAAAAGTGCCAAAAATGCCATTTCTTTGTATGTATTAGTGTGGTCGAATGCACTAAAATGTTGACTTTTCAACAGAGTTGAAATCTGACATGTATCTGTAAAAATACATTTTCTGTATACAGATATTATCTGTTCCCGGAAAGATTTTTTTCATCTGCATGCAGATCATCTGTATGCAGACATTATCTGCATGCAGATAAAATCTGAATGCAGAAAACAGATATCTGCAAAAAGAACAATAGAATCTGCATCCATCTGCAAAACAGATGAGCAGAATCTATCTGTTTGCAGATGATATCTGTAAACAGATCATCTGTATGCAGATGAAAAAAAATCTTTCTGTTTGCAGATTCTGTCTGTATAAAGAAAATTTCTGTGGCAAATCTGTCTTTGTATCTGTTAACAGATATCTGCTTTTTCAACTCTGCTTTTCAAAACCTTAGCTGTCCTCGGTTCAAATCCCACCGATGACAATTTTTTTTTTTTTTGCTTTTTTTGATACTTTTTTGATTTCTAATGACATATAATATTAAATCATGTCATAATTTTCCACTTTCACAATTTTCCCGAGTTTTTCCGACGACTTTTGTTAAAATTTTCAATATTTTCATACAATTTTCATAGATAATTACTTTTTTTTAAAATTTTTTTGATATTTTAGTTGTTTAGTTTTCTATTTTCATGGATTTTTCATAGTTTTTCCGGAAAATTTTGTGAAAATTATAAAAACTTACATTTACATAAAGGAAAACTCATCAATATAAATAATCAAATTGTCATATTGATATTTCAAGTAAATGAACAGCAGTGGCGTAAGTGGTAGAGCGCTCGATTACTGCCGTGGCTTCTAAGGTTCGGTCCTAGCTCCCGGCAAGTTATTTTTTTACGCTCTTTTTTTTACTTTTTTGATTTCTTATGACATATAATATTTATTTATATCATAATTTTCCATTTTCACGAATTTTCCAAGTTTTTCCGAGTATTTTTTTGAAAATTTTTAATATTTTCATACATTTTTCTGAAAAAATGATTTTTTTTTTTATATTTTAGCTGTTAAACTTTCCTTTTTCCTAGATTTTCATAATTTTTTCGAAAAGTTTTGTATATATTATAAAAACTTACATTTATAAAAGAAATCTCATCAATATAAATAATGAAAATGTCACCTTATAATTTTAATAAAAAGAGCATCAGTGGCGTAAGTGGTAGAGTGTGAGGCTCCTACCTAAGAGTCATGGGTTCAAACCTAGCCCGTGACCAAATACTTTTTTGCTTTTTTTTTTAATTCTATGTTGCATATTGTTTTTCTTCCATTTTTTGGTCAATTTTAAATTTTTGGGTAAATAAAGAATGGTTATAGTTAAATATTTGACTTTGTACTTTTGGGGTTTTAATTCTTTTTGTATTTACTGATCGCGGAAAATGCGCTTTCGTCGGTCACGAGTGACCACCGTTATACTTGTTCCTCCTATTTTCTCTCTTTTTAAGGAACGATGAAAGAAAGTTTATACCACATGCTACGATAGAGTATTTTACTTTTCACAATTTCTCTCCGTTAATAATTTAGATAATATATTTCGGAAATCGATAGAAAGAAAAAAATATAATTAAAAAATGTTCAAAGTCCTCGTGTTGTTAATCGAGGGACTTAAGCGCATTTTTGTAGCAGCGATCAGAAATCAATTAAATAGAAATTGCTTTAAATTACAAAATCCCTTAATTCTTCTTTTATCATCAAAAAAATCCTGCAAGAAAATACAATTTTTATGAAAAAAAAAAAAAAACTGTATAATAATAACAGAATCCATTAAATTCCGTCTTTCTAGCATGCTCTATGCATGAAAAGTCTGTTTTCTTGATGATAAATACAAAACCTTTCAAAAAGAAAGAAAAAAATTTCGACCAAAAATAACGGTCAAAAATTTTTTAAATTCCAACGGTAAAAAAAAATTCAAATTTTTATCGAGGGGTTTTCAACAATTTTTTTCCTTATTTAATGTTAAATCGTTGATTACAGGAATAGTAGATCGTTTAACGATTTTTTAATAAGCGATGCCGGAATAACTCGATAGTAGAAAGATAATTCATCATAACAGAACTCTTAACTATGTCTGGTTTCTGAGATCTCAGAGCTCATACAGCCAGCCAGCCAGCCAGCCAGCCGAACAAAGTGAAACTATAAGCGTCATTTTTTGCAAAAATGCGCTAAAAAGTTTTTTATCATCAATATTTTTCTCTGGTTTTCCTCCTTTTTCCTCTATATTTCCTCTATGCATCAAAAATTTTTCCATCTCGTAATTTTTTTTTCGCTTTGTCAATTTCTTTCTCGCCTTTAACTTTCCATTCACAGAAAATAAGAAAGTTCTTATGAGCTGCCAAAAAAATTTTCTTTGAAATAAAATTGACAAAATTTATTTGCATATTAATTGACATCATCTTTTTTGATTTATATACAGCAATGATGTGTAAGAGAAGAAAAATAGAAAAATAAGAAGAAGAAAAATACAACGCATAAAATCTTGACAGCATGAAAAATGCGATGTTTTGTTGCAGGTATCAAGTTCATTTCGAAGACCATTCATTTAACTCTCGTCTTCCTATAAATAACAAGAGAAAGTGGAGAGTGTATTACTATTGTTATGCATATTGTATGAGAAATGAAAATTAAATGCCACGCAATTTTTCATAACAATGAAGAAAGAAATGACCATTTTGATGAAAAACAGCACAATTTTGTGGCTTTTCCTTTATATTTCCTTTCTTTTCGTTCAACAAGAATAAATTATTTCGATTTTTCACAACAATGAGCACTTGTAGTCTTATTTTGAGCTACTGGGCAGACTTATGGTTGCTTTTATTTCCACTTGAGCAATTTTGGACAACGATTGAAAATTTTAATTGTATTTAAAGGATTATAGCATGATTTTACAAGCTTTTCAGTTTACTATCTACTTATTACAGATTTATAACTGAAATTTTTAAAATTGTCTTCAATTGTCAAAAAATTTTAATTTTACTAATTGTGCAATTCTTTGGATGAAAATTTTCACAAAAACACATTTTTCTCAAATTTGACAACTTTTTGCATAATTTTAGACATTGGATATGACGTATTTCTATATTTTAGAGCCAATGGACCTATCTAGACTAGATAAAACGCTTTAATTAATGAGATATTTTAATTTTTATGACCGTTGCTCTTACTTAATTTTTAGAAAAAATTATTTTGACAAACTTTGAATCAAAATTTAAGTATTTCTACACACTTAGACGGTTTCTTGCTTGAATTAATCGAAAGATGAATCCTCTTTATATCACTACTTGTGTTTTTTGTTCCTTGACAACTTCTTAATATCTTTAATTTATTAATTTTTGTGAAAAATGAAATTAAGTAAGAGCAACGAAATGCAAAATCCACGAAAAAATTATTTTTTGAAATTGAAAATTTAACTTAATGATACATGTTTACTTTGATTAGAATATTTATAATGAAACATTAACTGAAAATAAAGATTTTTAGCTCGGTTGCATAAAGTATTTATTAGGTTAAATTGCATAATTCTAGCAATTAATTTTTTAAGGAACACGGATCATTTTTTTTTTAATTTTCAAAAAATCCAACGATCTAAAGAATTGCCCAATTATTCATCGTGATAAAATATCAAACATCGCTCTAAACACAAATCAGCATAAAAATATTGAATAAAACTTGCTCTACAAATAAAGCTACAAAGAAAAATTGAATGGCTTCAAAGACGGAAAATTAATGACTTGTGTTAGTAGCAATGAAGCTAAACAATGTATATTGACTTTATGTTATTGTCCTCAAACCCCAAAAGAAAAGAAGACAAATATTTTTCATGCTTTTTGTTATATTCTCAAAAAAATGAAAGAAATAATTTTTTTGAGTAATCAGAGACATTTTTCGAAATGTAAATATTTTATTCCCATCTGATGTCAATAGAAGCTTTTGTTGGCTACACAAAAGCATGAAATATGCATGCAAAAAAAAAATATGAGAGCATTGAAAATTTGAATATTGCTCTAAGTGAGTACAATAAAAAGGATTTCAATTTCTTTTGAATTGCTCCTTGAATTATATGAAGAAAAAAAAATTATATAAAAATATTTTGTATGAAATGAGTGGCTTGTTGTACAACATCATCAGCCTTTATCATCAAATCATTTGAGAGGCATGCAGAGAACAGCAGAGGAAAAAATTAATGAGCATTTCAACTAGCTTCACAAAAAAATCAAAAAAGAGAAAATAAAATAAATTCAATCTAAAAAAAAAAGGAAATGCGAATCGAGCATAGATAAGTAGAGTGAAGAAAAAAAAGTTTTTTGTGTAAGATTCAAGATACAAATCACGTTTATAAGCTGCAGCAGCATCCGCTATAGTGCATTCAAAATTCTCTTTCATTCGTTCACAGCAAATAATTCAAATGATAGCTTGTCGAGATACATCTCGTTCTATCCTCTTTCTTTAAATTAACAACAAAATTGAAATATTAGCAACAAAACCGACCTCAATGAGTCTCACTTATATAATTTATAAAATTTTTCTTATTCTTAAAATTTATTTTCATTTTGAAATGTTTGACAAGTTCTTTGGATGCTTGAAAAGAAAACTTTTTTTCGTCCACCTCCTTCACAATTGTTTACCTAAAAAGCACCTTAATTGAGCATTTCAAACTTTTTTAACCACGACCCTTACTTTAACCTCAAAATGGCCTCTATTCTTGTTGTGCAAAGCAAAATGTTTTAAGTTTGCAAATCTTTTGTCCTCAATCTGTCCACCATATCCTTTTTAAAAAATTAAGATTTTTTGTTGATTCAATTTTTCATTTTAGGACAAGATTCTCTTCCTTCAATAAAAATGCGTCTTGTTCATCTTCTCAACGAGATACCAAATATTTTTGCCATACTCTTTTTTTTCGTTTTTGGTTATAAAAATTCACGAGTGTTCGTAAAATTGCCCTCTAACTATTGAGCCAACAAACGGTTGAATAAAAATCGGTTACCTGATAAAGTTTATCAAGGCAAATTAAGTTAATTAGATAAAAAAAATAAATGGAAGAATAAATCTATAGTGCCTTAAGCAACACATAAAGAAGCAGATGATAAGAATCTTCAATGCCAATATAATCTTAATTGTTGTTTTTTTTTTCAACGAAAGGATGAAAAAATCTTGAGTCTTAATTAAGCGAGGGAGTGGAAAAATGAAAAGAAATTAATGGAATGAAAGGAGGGAAAAACAAAAGTTGAATACCCGATTTACAGGAACATCATAATTTAAATCATATTAGAATGAATTTTTTTGTGCTAAGGATGACTAATTATTTAATTTAATTAAAGTAAAGGCGACCAAGGTGATTATGTTTATGTTGAGAAAAAATAAAGTTGTGGAAATTGTACTCATATTGTATTTATCTATCTTCGTTTTCCTCCTTCATTTCTTGAAAATCTTCTGAGTTGTTTATAGAGGATTATAAGTCAGAAAAGCATGAGTAGGTTCGAGGTGGAGAAGTTTTGATAGTTAATTTCTCACGTCACGTCTTTTTCCCCCACAAAGCTATGTCTGAAAGATATAGTTTAATATTATTTATATACGTTAAACGTACATATGCCTGCATAACATTTTATATAAAAGCATAATAATTTTTATTAGTTATTCAAGTCATGTTTTTTCTCTAACGAGGCTAGACCACGTATTAATTTAGTTTTTTGTTGTTTATGTTCCATTTTTGTTGTTGTTCAAACAGTTTCATGCTTATCCTTGCAAGAAAAAATAACATAAGATGATTCATTCCGGGTGATGGTTTAATGAAGGAATATATATTTTTTTAAAAAGATAAAAAGTTTTTAAAGAAATAAAGAAAATTCTGAAACCACAAAAGGAAGAAGAAAAAAGTGAAAAATTTAATTATAAAAAGTGATTGACAATAATTTATTGCAATTGGCATTTTCCACTTTCAATTTTTCATGATTTATGTCTCTTTATTTTAAGGGGAAAATGTTTTTTTTATAATAAAATATTCTATGTGAAATAAAACCGCACATAGCTATTAATTCAATTTTCTTCCTTGATTTGTCGCAATTCGATTTTTAACAAAAAAAAGTACGCATTAACCCTTTCAATGTGAATGGATTTTATTTTACTGCAGGTAAATTTTGTTGTCTCTGAAATAGTATTGCTGAAAAAGTTCCAAATTGTTGCTTGTTGCGTCTAAAACTTTAACACAGTTTAAGTAAGTTATCATTAGAAACAGCTCGAAAAGGAAGTATGTATACATTTAAAAACTAAAATTTTTATAAAATTCTTACATTTTTGTATGCCTTAAAAAATTGTAAGATTTCAGAAATCATTTTGATAATGAATCTTTTAGAAATGTTTCAATAAGATTATTCATCTAAAGAATTGATTCCCCTTGATATTAACACTTAATTCAAAATGAATTATTTGAATTCATATTTTTTAAGTACATTGCGGTTAAAAAAGTTTAAAGATGTATCTTATTTCATGAAATATGTTGCGTTATTAATTTATTATCTAATTAGATCAACACCCAACCTTCAAAAGCACATTTTGTACATAATTATAATTTATTATGCAGAATGAATACAAGAAAGAAAATGAAAAGAAAAACATACATATGTCAAGCACATGCTAATAAATGTGTTCAAAATATATTATGTTCATTACTGTTAGCATGTTGACATTCTTTTAAAATTTACCTTCACTTAAAAAAAATCAAAAGGAAATTGATAAGAGGAGGTAAGAACATTCTAGAAATGCCATACATATTTAAACATGGAAGCATTTCACATTCAATTTTGAAGACTCGAGAGTTTTATCATCGCCACATAAATATTCTTGTCGCATAAAAGGTAAAGCAAGTTCGCCTTTTGCTTTATTTGCAAAACACACTACGTGAAATGGTCTAATAAATCATATTTTTTTCGTTTTTCATATTTTTGTGATTTAGATCTTTGTTTATGTTACTACTGCCTTTGATTTTTGCTCCTATATCCATCGATGATTTCGACAAGGTCCTGGACAAGCAATATTTTACAAGATTTTGTGTATTTTTCATAAATATCAAGGAAAATAAAAATTCTACAATTTTATCAAAACATTTAAATTTTTATTAGTCTTTAGACCTTCTTTGTTGATAAGCCCATCACATATCTTGACATTATTTGTTCAAGAAATATGGGATCATGGATCTATATTTTCACACTCAATATTTTGTCAAGTATGTGTGTATACTTTATTTATTGCACAAACATCCAAAGATTCTTGCCTCCAGTAGTATCACATAACTATTATTTAAGGAAGTGCTTAAATTTATGTCACTCTATTGAGTAAATCTCAGTTATAGGAATAATAAACAGTATATTTTTAGATAATAAAATTGCAGTGGATTTTTCATTTACTGCTTGTGATTAATTCACAAATTTGCATGAAAAATTATTCTAAAATTAAATGATTAATCATAAAGGAAGGACATTTTTTGTTTATACAGTAATAAATTGGCTATGGAACATTATTCTAACATGATATTATTCAACATTAAAATAATAAAATAATTTGCATAGAAAGCAAGTGAATGAGTATATAATCAATATAAATTAATGATGCATTCAGTGATGAAAACACATAATACTCTGATGAATAATAGGAGCAATTTAATAATTTATTAGATCACTCAAATAAGTGTTTCATTAAAATCATTGAAAAATCTTCATAAGCTTCTGAAAAATGCTATCATCCAATAATCAATTTATGGCTTCAATTGCATTATAAATTTTTTGATCGCTTATGAATTTGGGAAGTGTATGAAAGAGTGGAAGGACAGTAATAGCATAAATATAAAAGTTAATCTCATGAATATTCATAATTTAAGTTACAATAACAACGGATGTATGAAAAACAACAGCAGGGTCAGATTGTTGAAGCGTCTGCAGATTCAGCAACATTGAAATCATTGAAATCGAAAATTCCTATAATATGTATGTTCATACGTATGTGTACATATAATATGAATCCAATCAATTCAAACTTACATATTTATAATTGTGAGGAGCACTGAATAGTTGTTTTTGTAGAATTCATTCATATGCTTTATCCCCTCGATTTTTTTTTTCATTTTTTTTATACAATTGAAGCAAATTGAACAGAAAGGAAAATGAAAATATTATGGAAAACAATGTAAGAACATAAGCACATTTTTTATGCCAGACAATTTCCTTTATGTCATGCAATATTTCCTATATCAATTTCGCGAATCAATCTTTTTGTGCTCAACCTAAAAAAATGCTTTTTATTCGCTTATTTTTTCTAATCTTTTGGCCTACTTTACTTTTCAAGTACTACAGCATGTAACTTTCATGCCTTTTCAGCATTTTTTGTTTTGTTTTGAAGCTCATAAAGTTACCAGCACGTGAATACACTTACTGTGTATGATTCTGAAGATGGAGAGAGAGGAGTTACAGTACAAAAATGATAAAATGTTGAAAATTTATTATCATTGGTTTTCTCAACAAGCTGTTTGGAAAAGTCATTGACAATGTTTATATTTCAATTATCTCCCTCAAAAATATTCAATAGCACTAGAATAAAATTTTCCAATTACAATGTAATTTTTAAGGGAGGTTTTTACGGTGAAAAATCAATATTTATCCAATTTTCAAACAAAATGCTAATTCGTAGAATGAACAATGTAAACAATGGATGAAAACAGGAGGAAGGAAGTTAATCTAATTAAAATAATTTTTTAATTGCTGTAGTTGATTTTTTTTAGATAAAACATAATGAAATAAAAAAATAATCTTAAAGCTTTTTCATCAACCGAATGTATGTACGAACAACTCCAACAGTACTTCACTCATTCTGGAAATTGCATTATCACAAAAATGTATTTGGCCCGTTGGGTATTTTTCCATTTCATACAATCATAAAAAAATTCACTTCATGATTTTCTCTCTTCTCTCTTTTGATTTTTTTGTTCCTTTTTTTTCTTCTCAACACAAAGAGGATGTAAATTCCTTTTAATGCCGTTATATAGGATACCTTCGGGAAATGAATGATAATTTTTTATCGTGGTAAAATTAAGGGGAAAATTTGCGTTAACTTCATATTTCGTTTCTTCTTTTACATTAATTCAATATATTGAACTATTATGCGAAAAGTGTTTAAATGTTTAATAAATTGTGGGAGGAAGCGCATTTTCAGTAACAATTCTTATAAGATCTAAAATTGGTTGCTATGCAAAAATTTTTTCGAATAATATTTTTCCTCTTAATTTAGAATAGTTGAAATCATAAGGACACAATGGGCCCAAAAAGGGACTTTTTGGAAATAATTCATAATATTTTGGTGGTTGGTAGCCCTGGTCCTAGGGATCATAAAAATATAATACTTTTGGCATATAACTCTAATAGCCGCTCAGGAGAACTTGAAATGTGTTTTGGGCACTAGTGATTTTCAAAAAATTCCTGTGCCTCACTGTGTGGATGAAATTTCACAAACTTTTTTTTATTCGTTCAATACTTGCTTTAACTTTCATGGAAAAATACCAAAAATATTTTTAATCTAAAAAAAAGTGGTCAAAAAATTGAAAAAGTCCAAAAAAATGCGACTTTTTTGACATTTTTGCTTCCTGCGCCTACAGGTTGGTCTTAAAAAATCTAAAAACTTATGATTATTATAGTTAATAAGTAGACCTACAAAAAACATATCATTAATTTCTTCCAAAAACGTCATTTAGTGCTTCAAAAATGAGGTCAAAGGTCAAAATTTTCGATTTTTTTGGCATTTTTTGGGTTAGGGGGCCCATATGACCCACTAAATGACCACGGCATAATGTCAAGTGACATTATTTTTGTAGTTTCTATGTTGAACTACAAAATTAGGCAAAAAAAAGCAAATTTTTTCTGGTCCCCCGGTTCTGGGGACCCCAAGAAGAGGTCTGGTAGGGGGGTCTTCAGAACAAAAAAATTCATATCTCAAAAATATCTTCACCATATTGTCTGAAACTCTCAGAAATGATAGAAAACATCAATATGGATCATATTCAGTCATTTTGGCCTAATAAAAATTTGATTTTTGGTCTTTATAGTGATTTCGCTGATTTTCGAGCTTGGTCAAAAATCAAGTTTTCACTTTTCGACTCCTACCACCTCAGGATGACTTTATATTTTATTTCTTTTGATGAATTCTTATAGCTAAGCATAGTACGCATCCAACGAGGTATAAAACATGATGTATGGTCAAGATATGGCAGAGTTATGGCTAAAAAACTGAAAAAATGGTCAATTTTTTGAGGTATTGACAACTTTCATCGCACATATTTGCTCATATTTCATCAAAATTTCAAGTATATGTAACAAATTTGGTATGGTTGAAAAGGTTATTGCTTTAACTATACAATAAAATAAAAATCTAAGTTTGAAAGTTCCTCAGTAGACCAGAAAACTTACAAAAGTTTGTCTTGTCCTCCCGTACATAGCAAAAATTAAAAATTCTTATTTTTGTGTTTTTTCCACAGTTTTACACATGAACTTTCATAATATGATCAATAAAAGACTTTGCAGCCATTACTTTCTGCATACACGTTAATAGAAAAACCATCAAATTTTCGAATATTTTCGATTTTTTCGTAAAAATTGTATTTTTTTCTATGAACCTGTATGCAAGAAGTAATGATTGCAAAGTCTTTTATTGATCATATTATGAAAGTTCATGTGTAAAACTGTGGAAAAAACACAAAAATAAAAATTTTTAATTTTTGCTGTGTACGGGAGGACAAGACAAACTTTTGTAAGTTTTCTGGTCTACTGAGGAACTTTCAAACTTAGATTTTTATTTTATTGTATAGCTAAAGCAATAACCTTTTCAACCATACCAAATTTGTTACATATACTTGAAATTTTGATGAAATATGAGCAAATATGTGCGATGAAAGTTGTCAAACCCTCAAAAAATTGACCATTTTTTCAGTTTTTTAGCCATAACTCTGCCATATCTTGACCATACATCATGTTTTATACCTCGTTGGATGCGTACTATGCTTAGCTATAAGAATTCATCAAAAGAAATAAAATATAAAGTCATCCTGAGGTGGTAGGAGTCGAAAAGTGAAAACTTGATTTTTGACCAAGCTCGAAAATCAGCGAAATCACTATAAAGACCAAAAATCAAATTTTTATTAGGCCGAAATGACTGAAAATGATCCATATTGATGTTTTCTATCATTTCTGAGAGTTTCAGACAATATGGTGAAGATATTTTTGAGATATGAATTTTTTTGTTCTGAAGACCCCCCTACCAGACCCTCTTTGGGGGTCCCTGGTGAACCGGGGGACCAGAAAAAATTTGCTTTTTTTTTGCCTAATTTTGTAGTTCAACATAGAAACTACAAAAATAATGTCACTTGACATTATGCCGTGGTCATTTAGTGGGTCATATGGGCCCCCTAACCCAAAAAATGCCAAAAAAATCGAAAATTTTGACCTTTGACCTCATTTTTGAAGCACTAAATGACGTTTTTGGAAGAAATTAATGATATGTTTTTTGTAGGTCTACTTATTAACTATAATAATCATAAGTTTTTAGATTTTTTAAGACCAACCTACTGTAGGCGCAGGAAGCAAAAATGTCAAAAAGTCGCATTTTTTGGACTTTTTCAATTTTTTGACCACTTTTTTTTAGATTAAAAATATTTTTGGTATTTTTCCATGAAAGTTAAAGCAAGTATTGAACAGAATAAAAAGTTTGTGAAATTTCATCCACACAGTGAGGCACAGGAATTTTTTGAAAATCACTAGTGCCCAAAACACATTTCAAGTTCTCCTGAGCGGCTATTAGAGTTATATGCCAAAAGTATTATATTTTTATGATCCCTAGGACCAGGGCTACCAACCACCAAAATATTATGAATTATTTCCAAAAAGTCCCTTTTTGGGCCCATTGTGAAGGAGTGTGTTATCTCATAATAAAATTAGGGATTTTCATCAATATAATATTGCAGTGTCTTCCAAACTTTTTTGTGCTGCGAAACCTTTTTATGGCTGAATGATGAGCGATCAACGAAACCGCACACAGAATATGCAAAAAAATCAAAAAAATTTGGCGACACAATAAAGTATCGCAACGCATTCGCTGAAGTATTGATACAAAGTGAAATATTTAAAAAATCTAATTTCTTAAAATTATGCTGAAAAATGAAAGTAGATCATGAATGACATATAAATTTTCATAATTGTTTAAAAAGAAAAGAAATCATCGTCATTATTTTGCAAATTGTTATGACTCAAGTTTTGGAGCTAAATGGCAATCATAGAGAATTATTTTATTGGTAATGAAACGAGTTTTGATGAATATGAATTAAAATTACGAGAAATGAAGAGAAGAAAATTTGTGCTAATGACTTGGGGCTGTACGGAATCATGAGATGGGAAGAAAGAGTTCATTAATGGCAAATTGACTTACCTTTTGTTATAAACATCGTTTCTCATTGTGAAGAAGCGACGAAGTAAAGCGTTAAAACTTTTTCTCATAAATTTAATCTTCCTACTTGTACATTTTCATCTTAATTTATTATAGAGCTGTGATTCCACACCATTCGAAAATTGATAGTAAAAGATCAGCCGAGATATTTTACCGAATTGAAGAGGAAAATTAATTGGAATCAGGTAACAAACTATTGGCAAATTCACGTAACTTAAACATTAGAATAGGAGAACAATTTGTGAGTATGTGGTGCTTGTTATATCTTCAGATATAAGAAACCCTTTATAGAATTCTTAATTACTTTGACGATTTCTGTAAGAAGATAATTAGAGCCGAGTTTTTCCTTGAATGAGAGTGGAAAAACTTTTTTCTCATTCTTTCTATTCTTATTTTCTATTTACTATTTTATTGTTTGCGACAAAAGATGTATACATGTACATGCCAACCATATAAGAAAGGAAATGAACAGCGGATAAAACCAAATTCTGATTGTCGATGTTTGAAGCTCTTGATTTTCTATTTTAAGGCTGGAAAAAAATCTTTGAATTGAAATCATTAGAAGATTAAAAAATCATATTCACATTTTTTTAAAAAAAATGAAAATTTATTTTTAAAAAAATAATTTCTTTGCTAAAACGTGCATTTCCATTTAATGAACTATTGTAGAACTAAAATAATGCAAAACATCATCATGATAAATTGACTGGAATAAATTCAAAATCCAAGTATTCGAAAATAGGCTAATAATAGAAATCTATAAACCGAAATAATACATTAAGAAGAGATATAAAGGACATCAACTATTATTACCCCGACGATTCATTTAATTTCATTGATGTTTGTAGTTAACCTTATGTATTTTCTTCTGGATCAATGATGTTCTGTCGTTAGTAAAAAGATTCAAACAGTTCTCGTCATATAAATATTTTCATGTTTTTTGTAAATTGAAAATTCATTAAACCAAGCTCAACCAAACCAAATTAATTAACGTATTTTGGAAAAATCGAAATTTTTATTAAATTGAGTTTTGTAAAACATTGTTAGAAATGCATGCATTTAAAATTTTGGGGATATTTTCTAACCATGCCATTCCATATCACCCGAAATCTAAGTAAAAGTAAAACTATTCCTATACTGTAACTTTACTCTCAATAAAGCGTTTACTATTTTTCCACCCTTCAATTCTTCTTTTTTTTTGTTGAAGCACAATAGTAACAACGATTTAGATTTCTTCGATTCAGAAAAAAATAAAGGAATCAATATTTCTGTATGAGTATGTTTGTATGTATACATATGTGGTCATAAGTTTGTTTTCGGCTGATAACATCAAATGAAATTGACCTATGATATTTCTTAGTGTGTCAACAATAATGTATATTGGACATCATCTATGATAAAGAGTATCATTTCTTGTTTCTCGCTTTCCATAAGATTTATTGCGCTTTCTTATTATTTTCATCGATAGACAATGAAATGAAAAGTTTTTTTGAAAAAAATTAGTCAAATGCCAAAAAAAGTCTACGATGACAGAATTAAACAATGAAACTCTAATTTTCCAACGTCATAAAAATAATTTCAACATTATTGAAACAAATAAAGCTAATTATACAAATTGGTACACAGGCAATATTGCGTATATGAGGCCAAAAATAATAATAATGTCTACCACCCTAATTTACGATTATTGTACAGTTTTATGGATAAACTTTTTTTTCCCTCTCACTCACATTTGGATCATTTAGACACAGAAAAGAGGAAAAGGAATTTTTCTGACTGTTTTTATTTTATTCAGAAATATTTTTTTTCTCTTCCTTTGCTGCAGAACAATTTATATTTTCAAGCGTGACAGAAGCAGCAATAAACCGTAATAATTGTCCAAGAGCTTAAGAAAACTTTTCATATTAATAATTATCATTCATTCTGACAACAGATTTATGTAACTTATTCTTTACGTTTTATCGTTAGCACAAAGAGAAGTCATAAGTCAGAGAAAGAAAAGAAGAAGAAGAGAAATTCTTCAAAAGTAATAGCAGGAAGTGTTGGTACTATTACATACCTAATTGTAAGTTAACGAAAAGGAAACAAGAAAAATGTTAAATAAAAAACAAAAACACTTAAACTTTTTTAATTTCATATTTTTTGTATTTTATTCTTCACAATTTAAAATTAGATAATTTCAAGTATTTCTGCAAATTGCATCCAATGAAGGATACAAACTTCTTAATATATATAAATGCTTATGCTTCAAACTTAAAAGTTATAATAAAATCGGAAAGTTTCAAGTTGCTAATCATCAGTCTTAGAAAGTTGTTATGAAAAATAAAAAAAAAAAATTAATAAGCATGATATAGAAGCTCAAAAAAGTATTATTTCTCATTAACCATATTTATCAAGGAAGTATTACAGCAGCCTTTAAGGAATTTAACGTGGCTGTAAGTCACTGGAATCTTAAATTTAATTAATAAAAGCCAACAAAATTTAAAAATTATCTTCTTGCTGTGAATTTGAGTGAGTATGTTTCCGGAGGAACTGCAAGACATGCTTTATACATTTTAATGTTTTCAGTATTTCCACAGGTCACATCAAAGTTCTCGAGAATATTTGTGAGTATGAGAAACGAGTAAGACTTTACGAGATTTTGTCCAATGCATGTTCTCTTGCCAATCGAAAATGGAAGAAATTGAGGAATGTTTTTCTTCACACGGAGAGTCATTGACGAATCCAATGTAGCGTCATTTTTCACTTTTTGTGTTGGAACGTATTCCAAAAATCTGTCTGGATTGAATTCTTTTGGATTCTCCCAATACTTTTCACTCATGTTCAATTCGTAATTATTAATAAATACGATAGTGTCTTTGAAAATTCCGTATCCATTGATCAAAGAATTTTCTGTTGCAACATGTGGAACAATTGGTGATGATGTATGTCTTAAAATTTCAAAAAGTGTTGCAATTGTAAATGGCATTTCTTCTGCATCATGTAAAGTGAGTTTTCGTGTTCCATTTTGCGATATTTCTCGAATTTCTTCTTGAATTCTCTTCCCAATTTCTGGATATTTTGCAATATATCCCAACGATAGATACACAAGATTTCCTGTGTGTTAAAAAAACCAAAAAATAAATGTAAGTTTTTGATACTTTTTTACAAAGACTTAATTTTAAATTACCTATAGCACTGTGTCCTCCCAAAAAGTCTTCAAGCATAAAGATTATTGTATTTTTTGAGACATTTTCCTCCTTTGCCAAAGATCTCAAAAGTGCGTCAGTAAAGTCGTCATCACTCTCATTCTGCATTCTTATCTTTTCTTCTCGGTTGCCAATCACTCGATCCATTATAAATGTTCGTATGAGTTTGGCCCATGAGTCTAGAGTTTGCATATGTTTCTTATAAAAAGGACTTAGCCATGGAAGAAAATCAACGGCATAACCCTGATTTATTTCCCAAAAAATTTCATCAAAACTTCTAACCATATTCTTAAAATCAATATCATCATATTCAAATCTTGTCGAGCACATATAACCCAAGAATAAATTTGCACATGTTTCCATAATCAATGGTTTCATATGAATTTCTCCTGCTGTGTCTTGAACCATTTTTTTCATTTGCTCAATGCACTTTTCAACTTCTCCACATCCTACTTCATTCAACTTTTCAAAGTAATTTGAATTGTTTCTGGGTGAGCAATGTTTTCTTGCTAAATTACGTCGTTTTTGCTGAAGTGTCGACCAGTCACATAATGCAAGGGCTGTAAAAATAAGAATGTAAGTGGAATTTGTTAACAAATCAGATCCCGCAACGTAATTGATTTTGCAATATTATATTTTTTTAAAGTAAGTATTAAGTGATGATTAGTAATTTTTTTATATCAACATGTATTACTATGCAGCAAGACTTAACAAAAGAATCATATTCATCAATAACTGACCTACGACAACAAACTTATGTTCACTAGAGATGTAAAATGACCATATGAGTATTATTTTACTTATTAATATGAAGGCTACTATTATGATTGTATTCCACGCAATAAAAAGCCAGTTTATTATGAGAAGAACCTGATAGAACTTTTTCTGTTGTTAAGGAAGAGCAGAACTTGCATTTTATTGCCTAGTAAGAATCTAAGAATATATATTTTGCCTAGTTTATAAAACAAGCTATTACAGACCATCATCACGGTCAAGTTCAACAAGATGGAATATTTCATGAAACTACTTTCTTATATAACTCAACAAATTATTTAATGATAGCCAGAAGAAAACTGGTATGAAATGAAACAAAATGCATAAAAGATGCACTGCAGAGCTGCTTTTTTTTGTGGAATAAATTGTTCCAGAAATTGCGTTGTAGGTCAAATTATTGCTAAATTACAATTCTTATTTACATATTACACTTTCGAATTAATGTTTCGTATCAAGAACTCGTTTTGGAATTTAGCAATTTCTCCATTTCTTTCTTTCTCCTGTCTACTTTTCTTTCTTTTATTGAGAACGGAACAAAAAAAAATTATATAATCGTCAAAACAAGTTTAAGGCAAGAAATCTTCAAGTTCAAGATTTCGATTTTTTTCTTCATTCCCACACGCCACAAATAAAGCATAAAAAGTAACAGTAAATGAAAGTTTAAGAAGGAAAGTTGTGGACTCAAAATCAATTCAAATTAAGTTAAATTTGTAAAATAATTGACATAACTTTTGATTACTTACAATTATTGCGATCACCTCCGAAAATTCTGTGGAATCTCTGTTAAGTAGAAGAACAGAAATTTTAAAATTAGTACTGATTTTAAGTTATTTATGGATTCACGCTTTACCTCAAAATCTGGTCGACCACCAAAAAATAATCCATTCTGATTTAAGACTTCCTTAATTGATTCCAAATTATTAACAACGACACATCTTATTGTGCCAAGAGTTAAGCTGTAGACATCACCATAAATCTTACTCAAAGCGCTAAATGCTTCAAAAGGCACATCATATTTTCCCAATAAGGCTAAATTTCCAATCACAGGAAGTGGCATCGGGCCAGGCGGCTGAACCAAATATTGATCACTATTTTTATGATTTTTTTCGATATGCCTCTTAACATCGTCAGAGATTCTTACAGCACGTTTACACTTAAATATCAACTCCAAATAAATTATTAAAAATAATACAAGAATGACATAAAGCAAGTAAAGTGTTAAAAATGCCATTATGTGTAAACTATTTCTATCAAATAATACTTTTTTGTTTTAATATCACGATTTACTTTATACCACGTACAAATTACGACTGATCACTTTGATTACTCGTCACAGGCTTTTTATATATTTTTTTTTATTTCGTTCAAGAATTTTTTTTTTCGTTTCGATTACATTTGTGTTAAAAGGAGGAATATGTAGATAACAGGGCAGACATATACTTTCAGAACTTTAAATCAACAAATTTAAATTTTAATGTTATTTTGTCAATTAGTCCTCAATGGATTTTAAATAAAAATTTTCAAATTATTATTTGGGGTTTTTTGTAGAATCAAAAAAAAAATCATCATTTTGGTTGCAAAATTATTTTTAGAAATTATTTTTATAAATCAGTAAATCCCTTAACGCCTTTTGAAAATTTTTTACTTGAAATAATTCATTAAGAAGAAGTACGGTAACCAAAATCCAGACATTTAGAACTATTCTGGACTCGTTTCCAGCTAATAGAATTTTAATACTTACGCACACACACACACACACACACATATATTTTCTTCTTATGTATTACAACCTTAATTCAAGTAAAAATGAAGACATCAACATTACTTTTATTACTAACCAAACACGAATGTAAACATTTTACCGGCTTACACATTACCGGCGTTGTTGGTGTATTGAAAATTATGAATGAACCACTACTTTATGATGTAATATATTCACGTAAAATACACAAGAAAAAAATGCTAGACAATAAATTTCTAATGAATGACAGTGTGAAGGAAGAACAAAGAAATATATTCATTTCTATCATCAATCAAATCAATAAGAATGAATATAAGACGAGAACCATTATATCATTTGAATAGAAGAAACAAATCCTTTTTGATAATTCTTTGTCTATTTCAAAAGATTCTTTTTTTTTCTCTTCGCACGAGTGACTTTCGAACGCATGATTGAAAGAATACGGTTGCTTATTCAAATTAATTCATGCTCATAAATTAATTCTTTTCTCATAGAAGGGTTATGTAATAAGTAATTCTTTGACATCTAAACTGTCAACTCTTGCAATCTTACAGAACTCAATTGACAACAAATTTGTAAGAAAAAGTGATTACTCAAATTAAATTTATTTATAGTCAAGAAGCTTAACTTGCGGTTTTAATTTTTTGGAACTAATAGTCTCATCAAAATCGATACTTTAATGAAAGTAGGTCGAACCTGTAACCCTAAAATTTTCGAATTGATTAATTGACAATTTTTATTCCGCCAATTTTATTTGATTGAAAAGTTCTACTTTTTATTTTTGCATGTATTCATATCTTAAAAATTTGCTAGTTTATGTGATAAGGTAAAACTTTTACGTAGCTGCGATTCTAATTCAATTTGCATCAATTTATTTGACCTACAATAACAAGTGTTGTCTACGGAAATTAAATGATGCAATTATTAAATTAATAAGCAAAACAAGCGATCAATTTATTTGTTTTTGTTGATGAAGTAATATGAAAAGCATTCTCTTTAAAGCTAAAGAATTTGAAACGAATGAAAAAGAAGAATTTTTGAGTTGATATTCTCGAAAGAAAAAAAAGAGAAAGTTGAACTTAATGAACAGTTATGCCATCTCAAATTCAGCAATAAGAACAAAAAAAACAACTTTTAACTACGTTTATTAAAATTGTCAGGAAAAATACAGAAATTCTCAGAAAAAAAGTATAATGAACATTACAAGCACATACGATCATAAATTTATTAAAGAATTTTATTCAATGAAATTTGAGTATCCACGCGCATTGCTAAATACTGTAAACGAAGGAAGCAAATTCACCAACTCAGCAAAATAATCCAATTCTTTAATTAATAATATACTTTTTTTGAATTGTTGCTATAAAGGCAAAAATAAACAGCTGAGCCTAACGCGTAAAAGTAATTCTAACGTTTAAAATAAAAGTGGAGAATAAAAAACATTTCCAGACCTTACAAATCATAATCTTCTAAATCGCGACTCCTTCAAGTCTCCTCTGTCTGACCAATAACTTGTTTTATAAATCTTATTAAATTGACTTCTTTTAGGAGGCTGACTAGATAATTTATGAGCACAAACCAAAAAAAGAAATCAGAATAAAATTTTTAGGATTTCAATAAAGAATTATTTTTTCAAGCCTAATTCAGTGAAAAAATTTTAATTCAATTCTTTTTTTCTGAAAATCTTAATTGTCTCTCTAGAAATCGAAGGTTGTAAAGCCTATAAAAATGCGTAACAACCGAAATTTTATAATGGTTTTCTAGAACCATTCGAATATCTTGTTAATTTCAAATTTCTTGTCACTTGTCATTTTTAATCATCTAAATGAACTTTTTTTTAATTTTTATGGTTCGAACAGGTTTAAAGCAGTTTTAAGAACTGGATATACAGTAAATAAAAAAATCCTTGAAACACATTATCTTCTAATAAGTTCATTCACTGTTTTAGATCTGCTTCTTTGATGAAAATCTTTAACTTTCAACAATTTTTGGATATAAAATTTTTACGATGTAAATTCCCATTGAAGTGGGACTCACCATTTGGTCATGTGGATTCTTGAAATTCTAAGAATTTACACTAATATTTGATTTTTTTTATTATTCAGCTGTTTAATTTATTATTGACGTAATGGATTTGATTTGTAAAGAATCAATAACTACGTATTAATTTACGTCATTTCAGCCAGTCATAGAGTTACAAAGCAACCATACTCAAGTCCTGTCTTCACGTGTTTCAGAAACATGCTTATACCAACGTTTCACACCTTTTTTATATTTAAAGCATTTAATTCGATCGTATTGACATTACTTTACAATATTTAGGAAGTCGGTAATTAGAACTGTCTATAGATGTCACGTTGTCTGCCATGTACATAATCAGTAATAAAATATTCAATAAATTAAGCACATTATGAGGAATTGATATATTTTCAGTAAAAAATTAAATTTATATATCTTGTTGCTATTTATTGAAAGAATTGATTACGTTGCAATAATCTGGTGATGATCAAGTCAGAATTCTACGAATCATTTAAATAAAAATCTAGTTACATCCAGATATTCGACTAAAATAAAAAACGATCAATAAAAATGTTATTTTCTATTATTTGAATTAAATTAATTAAATTAGAATTTTTATTAGAATATTTGTCATGTTGTGTGTGAAAGGAAATATCAGGAAAAATATTTCATTAGATGTCAGAATTCCTAAATTCCAAAAAAAATTACAAAAGTCCTCGTTTATATCGAGGGACTTCAGCGCATTTTTGACGCAGCGATTAGTAATTGATTAAATAGAAAAGAATGTCAAGTTTTAAAAATCTATTGCTGTTTCTTTAATCATAATGCATTTCAATAATAAGTTCTAAACTAAAGATCAAAATTCCTTTAAAATTGATTTTTATAATGTTCAATGCAAATAATAGCTTTACGATTTACCGGTTTTTTGAAATTCAAAATTTTCCATCAGCGAAAAATTTAAATTTCTGAACACATCCATTATTTTTCAAATTTCTAAACGCACTTATATTAGTTTTGTATGAAAAAATTAAATGTTAATTAATTAAGATGTTTAAACACAAATTAAGGACTTTTAAATACATTTGCCGCCAATAACTCGATGAAACGAAGCTAATAAAACTCATGGAATCGCCTTAGAATAAAATTCTGAGAAAAAAAATCAATCCGAAATAACGGTCAAAAAAAAAAAATTCAAATTTTTTAACGGTTAGAAAAAATTCAAATTTCTCATCAGCATAGCTTTGCCCTGCATTGTTTACATTTTTTTTTTTGAAATATAAAATCGATGAATTAAGCTATTTAATGAGTGTTTTTTGACTTTTCAATATAAACGGCGGGAATAAAAACATTCAATGAAGCTATTAAAACAATTCCGAGCTTGCTACGAAGTCTAGATCAAGAGATAATTGGGACCCGAACGACCGATCAAAGTGCATGATTGAGCTTCCTTTTTGAAAACAAGTTTTCAAAAATGCGCTAAAAAATATTTAGATAGAAAAAAATTTAAACCACAAAAGTTAATGCAATTTTTCATGCATGTACATGAAAATCTAGATCCATTTCGGAAATTAAATTTGAGGGAAACCACTAAACTATTGAATCGTATGCATAAAAAAATTTGCAGTCATTAAATCATCGCTATTGTGATTGTAAACATGCTGACACTTGAAAGTTTTTTAATTCAATTATTCTAGATAGACTTTTATGCATTTTTTTTTCAAGTAAAGTTAAATCCATAAATCGCTATGGAAAAATATTGATGATTTTTTGTCTAACATGAAGCATATATAGGGAGCTTTAAAAGGAAGTAGGACAAAAAATAATAATTTTTAGGGTGTTAAAAGAGTATCTGCTTTATCTTCATCAAATCATTTTTCAACGAAACATGCTCTTGAATATCATTATATCCTCGTCATCCGCAACATCACACACTCTCTCTCATATAACATCACAGCCATTTCATTATAATAAAAAATAATCTAATTTTAAATACGTTTTCAAATCCATGGCTGGCAACAGTTTGCCCTTTTTATCTTCACACTTATATTCTCAATTCTCATCACTTATACATTGAAGCTAATATTCATTCCTATGTTGAAAAGAAGAGTTACTTTCATGTACATATCTATCTCTATATATTGTACATATTATAACTTATAAGCGGTACAAGTGTATGGAAAAAAGTGATATAATCACAATTAACAAGTTTTCTGTTTACTTCGCAAAACCATTGTATACATATTACCTTTTTTGTCTCATAAAAAGTTTAATGTTAAAAAGGAATGATCTGGTGGAAGCTAATTTTGTTTAAATATCCTGCATGCTTAACTTAATTACAATGACATTTTTTTTAATATTAAAGGAGCAGCAAAAACCCTTCCATTTATTATTAACTGACTGTATAATACTCGAATTGTGATGTTGTGATGATACATAGTGATGCATGAAATTCCATTAAAAGTTAGAAGTCAAATCAAAAAAAGAAGAAAAGGGAAACTGAAATTGTGTGATTCCTGCACGTTCTATGCAACATTTTTTTTCTTCCATTCTTCTTCTTTTTTTATCTACTTTTTGTCTGTTCTACTATCAGCTATCAAGAGTTTATAAATTCATCCTTTCAGGATTTTTAATGCATTTTAATAAGATTAAATCTGATTAAAAAAATACAATGTTTGCAAATTTTGTAGTAAATAATTATTAAGGTGCTAAATACTAGACAACTCGTTGTAAGTAAAATTTCAACCTCTGGACCTTTAAAATCCAAAATGTTGGAGAAAAATGGATAAGAAATAGAAGAAAGGCTTAAAAACTTACACATATACACAAAGATATACAAAAAGAATTTCATCACTCAGAAAAATCTCTTCTCATCGTCTTTCTTTCCATTTGCAGAATCAAATCGAAAAGTCGAAATATTACAACAAATACTTCATGCTGTAATTTATTACAAAACTTTTATTCGAGTTTTTGTGTTGTTTAATAGGTCTTTGGAAGTAAAATTTTTCCTTATTCTTATCTATCTATTATTAAATGCTTGCACATTAAGATAAACATTGAAGAAGGAGAGAAATACTGCTGTGTAAAAACTGGATAAGATCAAAATTTAATAAATGATGAAAGTTTTAGTTAATCTTATGATTTTTACATTCACTTTCCTGCAATACATATTGTGTTATTTTTTCGTCTGACGTTCATCTACTTCTGATTAAATTATACATTTTTTGCAGTGACTTGAAGAATAGTAATAAAAAGAGATGATTTTCTTTCAATATCATGTGATGTAACATAATCTAAAGGTGCCAATCAAAAATCTTGCATTTAAAAACCCACATTGAGTATAGTAAAGCACAAACATAAAGGTGATGCATATTGAAGTCATTTAAAAGAAGTAAATATTCACAGTAATAAAATTTTCTCTCTTGCGATCAACCATTAATCAATAACTGCTACACTTTCGCATATATCCTTAATCAAACAATTTGTTTGATAAACCCCAAATCCATTTGATATGTTGACTGGGTAATATTCATACGGGTGAATATGAAGAAGAGAGAAGAATGGAAAAAAGCAGAAAAAAAATAGAAAGACAGTGTTGTGTGGTGGATGAACATTGATTATTTAAATTCCAGGCACGAGTTGTATGTTCGCGTTAACACATTTTATTTAATATACGATGTTCACTTTTCATTTTCACTGATTTTCAGTTACAATCTTTCTTCTACCTATCCATGTATCCTTTCATAATGTAATGTGATTTTGAGAAAAAATATATTAGATTTCTTACATTCAATAATAATCATATTATGAAATCGATTTCAGTCACGCATTCATAAGGAAATATTTTAAAATATTAATATTATTTTTGAATTTTCTCTTACTTTACATATAATTCATCCTATGCTATGTTATTCACCTGTACATATATAGAATATGATAATTCTTAATTCAAGAGTAATGGATGTAATTTGATCATTAGATGTAATCCGTTTATTATTATTTTTATTATTCATGCATCATGGTTTATCGTCAAAAAGTAAAATATTTATGCTAAGCTTGTTGACATTAATTCTTCTTTATTTTGTGAAATAAGATAACATGCCATTCGGCTATATTTTATAAAAATCAGTGATGTATAAAATGATTTTTTTAATTTTTGCGAATCATAGAATGACCAATCAAGTTTTTACTTTCTTCTTTTCGTTCTTAAAGATCATATCTTGAAGTGAAAGTCTTCAATATATTTTTTTTTTATTAAAACTCGTTTCCATGAAAAGTAAAACGAATCAAATTTTTGTTTTAAGCAGTTTTCTAAAACTAACTATAATAAAAGAACTAGTATAACGGTGGTCACTCGTGACCGACGAAAGCGCATTTTCCACGATCAGTAAATTCACAAAGAATTAAAACCCTAAAAGTATAAAGCCTAATATTTAACTACAACCATTCTTTATTTACCAGAAATTTAAAATTTATAGATATTTAATAAAAAGTTATCATACGCGACATAGAATTTAAAAATAAAATAAAAATAAGCAAAAAAAATCAGACGCGGGCTAGGATCGAACACACGACCTTCAAATTAGGAGTCGCGCGTTCTTCCAATTACGCCACTGCTGCGCCTTTTTTAATAAATTTAAGTGGCAATTTGGTTATTTATATTGATGAGTTTTTTTTATAAAAACGTATATTTTTATAATTTTCACAAAATTTTCCGGAAAAACTATGAAAAATCCATGAAAATAGAAAATTAAACAATAAAAATATCAAAAAAATATAAAAAAAAGTAATTATCTATGAAAATATTAAAAATTTTAACAAAAGTCCTCGGAAAAACTCGGGAAAATTGTGGAAATGGAAAATTATGACATTATTCAATATTATATGTCATTAGAAATCAAAAAAGTATCAAAAAAAGCAAAAAAAAAAATTGTCATCGGTGGGATTTGAACCGAGGACAGCTAAGGTTTTGAAAAGTCAACATTTTAGTGCATTCGACCACACTAACACATACAAAGAAATGGCATTTTTGGTACTTTTTACGCTGGTTCCAGCAGAGGAAGTGACCATTCATGCTGATTTTTTCGCCAGCTCTAGCCAGACATACTACACACATTTTAAGCCAAAAACCGCATCGAAAAAGCTTAAACCTGAGGAGGAGATAGCTCCACAGACGGACGGACGGACGGACGGACAGACGGACGGACAAAGTGCGGATAATAGCGTCCTTTTCCCAAGAGGAAAATGCGCTAAAAAAAAACTAAAAATAATAAAATACATGAAAGAAAAAAAATTAGAAAGTTAGAATAAAATTATATATAATAAATTATATTTTAGTCTAAAATAAAGTCTTTTAAGACACTAATAAAAAAAGAAAGTTCGAGTTCTTAAAAATGATTGGCTCGTTTTCATCTCATATTCAAGACTTAAATTTATCAATTATACTGGCATATTAAAGTTGATCTAGTTCTTATCATTTGAAACTCGACTTTGAAATCTCGTCTGAAAGAGTTTTCGATATTTTCAAATTTTATGAGCAATTTCATTGTCAATCTAATAAAATGTGAGATAAGTATCAATAACGTATTGTCAAACGTGTTTCGTACACACAAAGTATCGGACTATTTGTCATGTCATATGTTCTATATTACCATGATACACATAAGCATTGCATGTATGTTTTATTCATCAAAATCGATGAATAGATTGCTTACTCTGACGTTATGATATTGAAGTTTAGATGATATTTATTTTGGAAAGGCTTTCAAAAAATCCTTTTTTTAGATATGAAAATTTTTTGCCCATTTAGATTCAATCAAAATGTTAATAATGGACAATCCAAAAGTGTAGTGAGAAACACTCGATGAATTGTCGAACGTGTCTGCATGAGTAAAATAGCCATGTGACTGAAAAGATAGAGAAAGAGAGTAAATGAAAATGTAAACATTCGACAACATGTGACTTTCCAAAGGTAGTTAAATATAAAAATGCTGTACTATATGCTTTGTCGAAAAAGAAAATGATCGTACAAAATTCAACTTATAACGCTATCTATTGGCAAATGTCGTTGTTTTATAAGCAAAAGTATAATGTTTTTAAATAAACATATTCCACGTTTACATACATTTTATATAGAACTGCAGACGATAGCTGCTTTTTTTCGCTTTCTCCTTTATTTTCGTATATAAATGCGATAAAAGTTCCCTCTCAAAAGGAATTTCTCATTCTGCAATTCATAAAGACTTCTTTTACGTCCAAACTCTTTCATGATTTTGGTACAAAGTTTGTAGAAGAAAAAAGCACACCGTGCAAAAAATAAAAAAAATAAAATTCAATTTTCTTATGTACATAGCTGAATGTCTTGAGTATTGAAAGCATGAAGGAGAAAATGAAATAAATAATAAAAAAGCTTCAATACACACTTACACTTACCTAGATCCCTCCCAATTTTTGAAAAAAAAAATTGTATGATTGGTCGAATGTGCGCAAATTCCAATCAACTTCGGGTTTTTTGAAAGCTTCGTGAAAATGAGAGAAATCACATGTGAGAGAAAATTTTCTAGAGATTGTTTTTTTTTTCTACCCTTCGAAAGATACACATAGCATCGTGATAGGGATACTGTATGTGCAAAATTTTTTTCATCTCTCCATTCATAATGAAAAATTCTTTTGCACGTCTATGAATTGCTCAGTTTTTATTGAGCTTCGTTGCGTGATAGTCGTTTATGAAAAGTAAATATAATTTTAAAATACAAATATCATAAAGTTTATAATTATGATGATGATTCAGATGAAGTATGATTGAAATAACGTGACATTACGGCTTATGCTTCATTTGAAATCATCACTAAAACACCATCGTGGCATCTCTTAAAAAGCCGCATTTTTGTTATTGACAAACGTTTGTCAGTTTATCGATAGATCTCATAATCTGATTACCTAAACGAATCAAGCATATTTGTTTTTTTCTCTGTTTGTTGTTCAAAGAAGAGACATTCATGTGTCGCATACATAAAATATAAACTGTATAATGATAATCGTTGATATCAGAGAGTTTATCCATTTGAATAATAATAACAATAAAGTGAAAATACAGTAAAAAAATTGTTTTGATCAATTTATTTTTTTTTTTTCAATAAACGACTCAGTGATTTCATATAAATGGATTCTGCAATTTAATTTATTATAAAGTGCTGCAAACAGATGAACTGAGTGGAAAATTGAATCTGCCAGAGACTTTTGGTGATAGTCAACTGCTATTCATAATGAATTCATGGACGGAGATGAGATCATATCCATGATTTGTTTATACACAATAATTTCCGTTCAATTTTATTATTCACTTGGATTTTACATGATCAAAAAAAATTGTCGCTTTAAATTGAGTGCTCATTTTTTTGTTATTTTTTTTAGATTATTTCTAGATGAGATTTAATTGCTAACAAATTAAAACAAAGAAAATTTTTAAACAATATTAAAAATTGCTTCAAGCAATTCATTCAAATATTCCTCATTGCGGTAAATCTTGAGAAAGTTTAAACGCAAGCAAAAAGGATGAAAAATAATCATTTTCAAAGTTGTGAATTTATTTTCAAACGAAAGAGTTGAGGAAAAGACAAAGAATGAAAACTTTTCAATTAGTTATGATATCTTAATCATGGAAATGAGTATGCGGCAATAATAATATTTGTTAAGAAAAATGAGCGCTCTCTAAATGAATTTCATTGTTTAAGTGTTTTTATGAAATGAAACTTTTTATATTTGTATAGACATTTGTCATAGAAATTTCTCCTTAGGTCTCTATACGCGCAAAAAATAGTTTGAGAAAATAGAAAAAAAATCCCGAGAAGCACAAAAAGTTCCAACTAGCAACATCTGTTGTCGTGAAAGTTTTTTTATTTCGGTTTGAGGAAATTAAGTTTTGATGTTTTAGTCACGTGCTCATGTAATTTAATCAAGATCAAGCAAGGATATACTTATAAAATTGTGAATACAGGAGTCGGATTGTGAGGATCATTAATGAAATGCACTATGTTTACAATGACAATAAAATATGCATAAATCAAATTGTGAACATTTTTACTACTTTATTTTACAATGAAAAATAATAAATTCTCGTAGAGTGCACTCAAACCACTAAAATCATAAACATACGTATGCACAAAAAAATATTTTGGCTACAAATACGTACATGTATATGGTGTGTGTTTATATTAAACTTTGCTGAAAAAACCATTAAACCATAAATTAAGTGCTAAAACAAAATTAAATAAAATAATTTTATTGTGCTTCCGCTTTGGTTTTGCTGGAAAAATTCTGAAAGTGTTTTCAAAATTTTAATCAAATGAAACTAAATCAAACAGAGTGTAGCTGATGGTTTTACGATATTATATTGGAGCCCTTGTGTTGCTAGTTTCATTTCTAGCACCAAAGGGAGTCTCCTCAAACTCCAATGCCATTATTCCGTCGACCAATGGTAAGTGACATATTTTTCATCTTCTCATATGTTTATGGAAAAGATTATATAGCCACAATATGACTTTAATTTCACCGTGTGGATATGCTTAATACAGCATTTGCTATTTTTTTATTATATATATTGTGTAACAAATTTCAGAACTATATACATTTGTTCGTTGACTTCTGTACGTCACCGCATGCAACGACAAACATGAAAACAATTTTTGGTATTGCAAAAAAAAAAAAATGTTAAGCTATATAGCAACAGTAAAAATCATTTTTATGTGTTTCACCAACTATGAATGTAATTTTAATTTATTTTTATTGTTATTTCTGCAATGACTATAATGGAAAAATTACATTCAGCCATTAAAATATAACAAAAAATTTAATTTTTTTAAATGCCGAGAAATCGCAACAAAAATTTAATTTTTCAACAATTTACAAAATTTTTATTCCATAATTAAAATTAAATTTTTACATTAACAACCAAAAAAAAATAATGTTTAATGGAAAAGTTTTATCATCACATTTTGTTGTGAATCCCAATTCAAGGACAAGAAAATCCTTTTTTTTTGTTGAATTTGTTGTTGCTTTAATCGCAAGAAAAGGAACAAAAAGAAGAGAAAAGAAGAACCGGTGTGTTCACGCTAATTAACTGATGACAATAATAATCTGACTGTTTATCTACAGTGCGTGAAAATTGGGGTTGAGGAAAACATGTTTTTCATTAACCATAAAAGCGGTTCGCGTTTAAAGTTCTGTGGCACTTTTTATATTATTGGGGTAAAATTGTGAATCATATGGAAAATTTTAATCTTTTTATGAAAAATTCATTCGATTTAAAAAGTACTGGAAGCCAATATTCAAACTACATATATAGCGGAAATTTTTCAAGTCATAAATTTCAATTAAAATTAAATTCCTGCAAATTTCAATGCGACTTTTTTCATTTGTTTGAAAAAAACAATGCGAAATCTGTGCTATATTTTTTAACATTAGATTTTTGCTTAAAAAAAATTTTGACACCATAAAATGCATGCCAATTGTAATTATTTAATCTAAAGTCGAAAAAAAAGTCATTTTGCTCACTTTCTTTGTAGCATTTTGATCATTGAATTCAACCTAATCATCTTCACATTTTAATGACGTCTTAATTCTCATTTTGTCTTATTATAAAATTTTATTACTTTAATTCAGCAGGTTATCAGTTGAAATGAGCTATAAAAGATTAAAATAATGTCAGTTCAATTTGAATCTTTAGCGAAATATGTTCAAAAAAATTTCTATTCTTTATTTTTGTTCATCTTGCATATTGATAGCTCGAACGTTTGAAAATCGTAAGTTTTTATTCTTTAAAGTTAGTTAAAGTCATTGTCCAGTTAACACTAAAGTTGAAAGAACGAATTGCAAATTGTAATAAAACTAAAGAAATTTAATTTAGAAAGAATTTTTCTTATCTTTAAACTTTTGGGAGTGCTTTAAATCTCTTTTAAAGAAAAATTCTATGTAGAGTAGACAAAAACATAAATAAAAATTTCGCGGATGTTTCATCTCGACACAGGAATTTATGAATAAAAATCTGAACTCGAAGAACAATTTTTTGGGGTTTTAATCTCCATTTGAAGAAATAAATGCGCGAGTTTACGGTTGAGTAAAACAGAAACATAAAAAAATACATTTCGAAGATTTTTGTTCTTTTTGAATTTTTTAAAACTTCTCCCTTTGTTTGCTTTTACTGAAGATTTAAGAAGGTTTACGATAAGAAAAAGAGAATTTTTATAAGTAACTTGATAGTCGATATATACAGTAGCGCTCAAAAGTATGTGACCAGAGTAAAATTTTTAATAATTTCGTTCAGAAAGTATCTGAATTTCAACGAAATTGCCTCAAACTTTGCCATTATATCTAATTTTTGATGAAAAATTAGAAAAAATAAACGTTTTTAGGTTTGGATTTCAAATTTTTAAAAACCGTTAAATATTCAAAAACAGTGTCGCTCAAAAGTATGTGACCAGCATAAAAATAATTAAAAATAATATTAACTAGTTACCAATGATAACTTTTATGTATTAATACATAAAGTTTTTATGTTTTTCTTTAATTTCATGCAAAAATTTTTAATAATAAACACGTGGTTTCTGAGTTATTTAAAATTCAAAATGGTTGCCATTTCTTTTGGGTTTTTACTTAATATCTTAAAAAATTCAATGTTTTATAATGAAATCTTTAATGATTAATATTCTATCAATCATAAGCTTTCGAAATATATATAAATCTTAATAGAAAATATCAATATTAGATAAAATTTTCATAAAAATTGTTCCTTCAAGCTGAATTTTTAATCACTTGGAAAAGTTAATCGAGAAATTTTTAATAAATCTTGTGGAAATATAAGCGTATTTGGTACCAATTTATTGCATTTTGATTGTAGAATAATATTCAAGCAGTTTTAGATTTTTAGAATAAAGTTCAAGCCAATTACTAATAATATAATTATCGTTATGTGTCTCGATAGAATTATTTTTAACAAAGAATCTAGTTTTTAAAAAAATTATATTTTGTTAAAATATTCATGACTTTTTTTCAACCATAAATTTTCAATCTCAGAACGCTTGGCGGGAAACCTTTCGAGTATAAGATAGATAACAATTGTAACAGAAAAGTAAATTTATTCAGCATTTAATACTCATTTGTGGATTATTTTTTTGATTACTGTCAGCAGATAAACGCTTAAAGACTTCGATTTTTAGCATGTAACCTAAATTTTGGCACAAAAAACCAAAAAGTAATAAAATTAAAGTAAGGAAAATCAATAATATTTACTAACAGAAATTTCTATTAATGTTTTATCAAGCACACAAGAATCTTTATTCTTTATGCTAATATTCACAATATGGTGATATAAATATAGCATATTAATTTAGCTTTACTAAATTTATTTTGGTCAATGTTGGCAGATCAAATGACCTTGAAGGCAAGTCTGCTCGGTATTATACTGAACAGGGGAAATAAAACATAAAAACAATATTTTTTTTCGCTATAAGCATATTTTACACGGACGTTGCAATTTTTCAGATCATTAAATATTTTAATTATTTTCATATGCATTCATTCGTTCGTTCTCTTTGCGTTTTTGATGAAAAATATATATTTTTTCATGGTGTGAGATTGATGTACAATCAAAGGAAGATAGCATATACATAATATGTAAATGCAATTAATGGAAATTTGCAATTGAAATGCTTTGCAACGTGATACATAAATTGAAGAATTAGTATTGATTTTCATGTGTAAATTTATCGTTTGTGGCTTTAGAACTTTTCATTGCTTTTATACAGCACATATATACATATTTACACAAATGAAATGTCATTCACTTACCTTCGATAATATTTTTTTTTGTTTCCGTTTTAGTGATAACTGAGGAACCAGAATTTACAGACGTAATCGAAAATGTCACTGTGCCCGCTGGTGAGACATACAGCCAATTTCACCTGAAGTTGGCTGAAATAATCCATCCGGAATCAAGTTGGAATTTCATTCGTTCAATTCGGCTGATCATTTTTTTTTTGCGTGTTCATTTTCTGATAATCCTGCCAAAAAGTTTGGTTCTCTGAAAAATGGTTGATTGAAATTCCGACTTGATATCGGCAATGATTTTCCAGCTAACTTCAATCGAGTCAGAAAAGATTAAAAATCTTGAATTGGCTTGAATCCTTTTCAACGTGATGTTCTCTAAAGCAGAAAATTTTCTATCGTAAAATTCTTTTAGGAAGGAATGTCAAACTGGCGTGCTCTGTAAAAAATTTAGGATCTTATAAGGTATGAAAAAAATTCATTTTTTATTCTTTATTTTAATTTATACAAAGTAGTGAAAGGGCAAGAAAAGATTTGATGATATTAAAATCACGTTACATTTTAATTAAATAACCCTTCCTCGAATATTTAATCAAATGACCTAAGGATGAATCTATGTCAAGAGATTTCATCTTTTAATTGACTAAAATGACACAAAAAAAGTGATTGTGAATTGCAGACACAATAGCTTCTAGTAATATTTAAAAGCTTACCTACGTCAGTGAACTAAACGAATTTCATACTAGCTGTGCTTATTTTTAAAAGTGTGTAGGATAAAAACAATAAATACATGCTATATTCAAAAAGTAAATAAAATGTTTTTTCGGAACAGTTCAGAAAGTTGAACAACAAATCTTTTTTATGTAATTAACAATCCTATAATCTTCAGCTATAGTCTTGACAATGTTTACATTATTTATTTTGTACAAGTTAGTCTTGATATCACAAAGAAATTTGCAATTTAAATTTAAGATAATTACAAGATAAACAAAATACAAAACTAATTATGAAGTTTTAAACTCTTCTCTGAATACATAATTGCTTGAACATAAAAAGACCATAAGTATCATACTATTATGCCCGATTAATTGCAGTTTAATGATCAATCTCTGTAATTGATGGGGAACAAGTAAAATTTAATTCAGTGATAAAACAACAAAAAACAAAAACCGAAAAAAGGAAAACAAAAGCAAAAACAGTTGAAAATCAATCTGTTTGTCGGCAACAGTCTGTAAAAAATACAATAGTAGATTGATGGGGAAAGAATGGGCATAAAATGAAATTGAAACAAACAAAAACATAAAAACCAATAAAATCTGAATAAAAGCATTGAACGATAAAAAAAGTTTTTCTTTGCAAATTACCAAAAAAATCTTTACACATTGTGAATAGATAGATAGACAGATAAAGCATCTCGTGGTGCTGAATGCAATTAAAAAATCGTTTTTTACAACTTTGCTTTCAACCGAAAAAATTCCACATTTTTGTGCTCTCTATATTGCGCTGCTCTCTTCTCTGGTGATGATTATGGTTTTTATGTTCAATTACCATACACTAACATACAATAGGTGACTATATGTTTGTTGTGTGTGCACCAACCACATTTTGTAGTACCACATTTCAGGAAAAATTCAATTACAAAATTCAACATCTCCCCATAATATTCAACATACCTACAATATAAGTATTCAAGGACGCATATTGTGTATTTAAATTCACAAAGATGAAAATTTTAGGGTGGAAAATCTTTTTTATGATTCTTTAAAATGACAAAAGTATACACAACAAAAGTATGTTTATTTACTGACTTACTCTCTTTTTCTCTCGTTTTTCTTAAATCTGTGCAATCTGTGAAAAGCCGTAAAATGTCAAAAAATAGTCTTTGTTGAAAAGTATTCTTAAATAACTTTGGCTGTAATGGTTAAAAGTGTTGAAATCTTGATTTGATTGAAAGGTTCGTTCGTAAAATGGGGAATTTAATTGAAGAAATTCTTTTTTCTTTTACATAGGGGAGATTTTTTCTGATTTGTAATCCTTAACTTTTTGCAGTCTTTTATTTTCATGGTAAAAATAAAAATCTAATTCACCACTTTTTTCGGATTTGTTTTGATCCTAGCATAAATTTCGTTGCGGCTGATTTTCAAGACTCTAAGTTCAGAAATTCAATTTTTAAGAAATTCTAATGAAATTTAATTTCCTTAATTTAATAAATTATTTAATCTAACCATTATTACTAATTGAATAAGTTTGTAGAAAAATGTGAATAGAAAATCTTAGATGTGCCCGAGCAGCCCAAGAAAGAATTTACAATTTTATGATTTTCAATGTTAAAATTTTTTTAAAATGTTGACTTTTTAGCAATAATTCAAAAGACTCTCTGGTTTATAATTTCAGAACCAAAAATTAATGCATCAGCTATTTAGTAAACTCTTTCGATTTAATGCTTGGATTTATATATCAAAACTTGTAAGCTTAAATTCCTTCCAAGTTGTTACATTATGGTAGATCAAGAACAGTCCTTACAGAAAATTTTATTCTCATAGATCACTTACAACAGCATATTACAATTTATTTTAATATAAATCACCTAAATCTTTATTACATCGTCTAAGCTAAAAATATACATTGCCATACATTGTAAAGGGTAATTTGAAGCATTTGTTCATGCTTTTCGGAGACTTTAAAGTATCATATTCTTTTTCAAACACACAAAAAATACGTAAAATAATCTCTACATCGGGTTTTAAAGTTTTTCCCACAAAGTGACTTTGTGAGTCATGTTGAAGTGATAAAATCTGGCAGCATGAATCCTTCAAAAAATTTTAACCACAAAATTATTTGGTTTTGTGTTTTATGCTTAAAAGCGCATTGTGGTAGAATCATTTGTTGAATTCTCTAAATTCTACTTCCAATATACTGTTTATAAGTATGGCAAGAAAAGGAGATCAACGTCAGATGGTGAAACAGGAAAAAGTCGAGAGCAATAATTTGGCAAGTTTGTTGTGATGACTTATGAACATGTGTTTGAAATTGTTTTTATTCTTTTTTCTTTTTTTGTTTCTATTTCTTACAAGCAAAAGAAAATATAACATGATGATATTTAACATCTTCCGTAGATGCTTTTATTAAATAAAAATTTGGCGTACTTCTTCTTTTTATACTCCTTTGTATTTAAGGCATTCCATTTGTTGAGTGCTGACGGCATTATAACATAATCAAATTATGCACTACTCGTTATCTTCTTTTCTTTAGTTTTTCCTCCACATTTTCTTATATGATTCCCCCTTTTTTAAGAAAAAAAAGGCAGCCAACAAACACATATGATTATTTTCTATACAATTTCTCTAGCATTTCGTTCTCCATTCTTATTCATAAAGTCAAGGTAAATTACATACTTGAGTGAACAACATTTTCTCATGAACAGGTTTTATTATGCCGACCGACCCATTCTTACCACTTTGTTTATTTTTTGTAGAGCTGTGCTTTTATTTGTTGGTTTTGACTCTCTATCGAAACTTATGATTCCTTATTTTAATGGTATTAGAATCATTAGTTGTAAATATCTTCATTATTTTCGACCACGTGCACATTCCTAAAATTTTGTGCAGTAATACACAGCACTATGTTTTTAGCGAAACTTAAATACAAAATTTAAATTTTAAGCATTTTAATATTAAATTTAATAAAATGCGTTGTATTTAGGTATATCTAATTCCAACTTATTCTTAACTTGATAATTTTCATTCTATTCTTTGTGTAAACCATCAAATATACTTGTACTGACATGCTCATATATAAAGAGGAATCTAACTAATTTTGTGCAAATATTTACTGTATGTATACACACATCTATACATCCAATAGCATCTTCAGAAATTTTTATTTTGCCCTTTCATCAAATTATTATTTTTTGATTCTGAAAGGAAGATGTTTAATTTTATTATTCGTTCCTTGCTGTAAGCATTATTATGATTATTATTGTTGTTATTGGGCAAGCATATTCTTAATCATAATAATACAATCTATTCATACATCTTCTAGGTTGCTTGGATGCATTTCGAACAATCAGCAATATTGACTGTACATAATCACGTAATTACTAGAAATCCACGGATATCTGTGACACATGATAAGCATGATAAATTCAAGACATGGTTCTTGCATATTGCAAATGTCCAAGAAGAAGACAAGGGACGATATATGTGTCAAATTAATACGGTGACTGCAAAAACTCAGTTTGGATACGTCCATGTCGTAGGTGAGTTCTTAAGACTTTCTTCAAATTTATTTACGCAAACTTTTTCTTTTCATATTTGAAAAACTTTTTAACAAGTTTCTTGAACCTCAATAGGAGATATACAAGAGCACTTCAGATTCAAAAAAATTATTTTTGCATTTGAATTTTTTTCTTCCTTACTTTTTCTCATATTATTCTGGGTTTTTAAATTACTTTCTCTTCAATCATTTCTTTTTCATATTTTTTTCTCCACTCTTATTATGAAACGTAAATCATTGAAGCTGTTTTCTTTTTTCGCTTAAGCAATTTCTATTTAAAATATAAGAAAGAAGAAAAATTTTTTTTTTCAAATGAGATTTCTTACGAGGTAGAAAAAGAAAAAATGCGACTGCAGATTTGTAATGAATTTTTAATTGAAATACACAAATTATAATCCATTTGAACTTTGAATGAAATTTCAATTAAATTTTTATTCCTTTTCTGCTGTTCTGTTTGAATTAAAGAAGAATCTTCTTTATTCTAAAGAAGATGAGACGTATAATGTTTGTACAACTAGTTATGGAAGATTCCTTCATAATTACTCTCATCTTGTATAAATATATCAATGATTATTAAATTAAGGTGAGATGACTCCACAATATCAAAATATTTATATTGTAAAATTAAAAAATAAAGAATATTCGAAAAATTTAAAAGTCTTAAAAGTTAAAACAAAATCTCCCACCGAAAAACTTAAAATCTTTACTCATGTGTATTTCTTTTTGATATTTAAGAAACAACCTCAAAAATTAAATGGTTACTGTCTAAAATTACTAAATCAACTTCTCATCCTTTAACATTATTTTCAAATATAAGTTGCTTGAATATATCGACAGATTTTATAGATATGTAGGGACAAAATGAAAAGATTTAAGTTTCCACACATGACACTAATAAAAATTCTGTAAATTTATAAAAAAAATACAGCAGACATGCTCTTCAAATCCATGACTTCAAAGCCATTTCCTTAAGGAATTCCGAGTAGCATCGATACAGAATAAATTATTTGATACGATAAAACGAAATGTGAATGAGAATTGTGGTACAAAATATATATGTTGAAACTTTCCACGATTTTTGTACGTTTCCAGAATTAAGAGTGAATTTTACGACGAGATTAAAGTTTCATAAAAATCCTTAAATTCAAAGTTAATAAAACGTGGTTAAAAAGAAACTTTCAACACAAATTAAATGTGATTTTATTGAATTTTAATAGAATTTATTTAGCTGGAATAAAATATTTTATTATGAAAAAGTAAATCTATTCAATTGTCAAATAAATCTTTATCAATGTCTCTATTCATTTCAGTTCCTCCCAATATTGACGACAGTCTGAGCTCAAGTGACATTATTGTGCGAGAAAATTCGAATGTTACATTAAAATGCCGTGCCCATGGCAGTCCACAACCCACAATCAAGTGGAAGCGTGATGATAATTCCAAAATAAATATTAATAGATCAACGAGTGGTATGTACTTTAGATTCTATTTTAAGTGAAAATTAATTTAATTTAAATTATTATTTTACATCACTAATCAATAAAATTTTATTCACAGTTTATGACTGGGACGGAGAAATGCTGGAAATCACAAAAATATCGCGTTTAGATATGGGAGCATATTTGTGTATTGCTAGCAACACTGTTCCACCTTCTGTTAGTAAGAGAATTAAAGTCAGTGTAGATTGTGAGTATTTATTTAAAGTAGCAAAAAATAGATCTCTGCTGCTCATTTTATATAATAATTTATTTATTACTATCTATAAGAGCCAATCAAATAGGTAAAAATATTTTCCATAACTAGATTGTGAAATATTTAAATTGTGCCGCGTTTTCAAAATAAATATTTGAAACTTGATACTTCTTAATTCATCAAATGCATTTTTAAGCAAATAGCATTAACTTTGGGGTGGCAAGCCTTTTTTAATTCAATTAAAAAATCAAATAAATAATACACGAGTATGATTTTCAAAATTGAAAAGCCCTTAAAAAGAAAATTAAACCGAGTAAATGATAAAATTCTTCGAGCATGCACGCATCAACAACTTTAATACAGAAATGTGACCGAAAATCGATATGGTTAGTCAAATGATTTTCAAAAGTAACCAACATGACTCTCACAATAATGCGGAAAATTTGAGTGTGGTAACAGATGGAAATAGTATTTAATTATTGAAATCTTGATAGAATTTTATGCTCCATTTGTTCTTTCTCATTTTTCATTGTTGAGGAACAAATTTTATTTTAATTCAATTGCATGATATGAGGAATATGTTACTGTTTATTTTGATACATCACATCACATAGTTGTTCCTTAAGCTTCAATGAAATATTATTAGTCATAAAGTTACTGCTAAGCATAATTTATATTCAACAAGCATGCTTGCTTCTGCTGAAAAAAAACACTTTGAATAATATTTCCCCCACAACAATAAAGGAAATAAAAACAAACAAAGTGGCAAACTGTTGTTATGTATCATTAGCTGTCACGAGCGACATCCCACCATCAAAATCTACTCGGGGGAGCGAGAAGAGCAAATGTAAATATTTTATTAATAATTTTTTTTACTCAACCTCAATTGTTAAACAATAACTAGTTCCTTCCGTTGTGGTTCCCAAAAAAAAAATTTTTTTTTCATTCTCTTAGTTCAAGTGCTATTAATAAAACCACACCGTATGGAACCAGAAAAATAAGAAGAAAAGAGGGAATTTTTAAAAAGATATCTTTCTCCCGTTTTCCACTCTCCATGAAAGGTCATGTCAAGCATAGTCGCAACATTATGCGGAAAATATTATTCAATATATTAAAACAATATGGAACAAGCTTGTTTTGCATATTATTAGAAAACGAGAAGGAATTTTTCATTCTGCACCAAAACTGTGTTTCAATCATTCCATTTCTCTTTTTGTCTCATTTCTCTTTATCTCCCTCACTTAAGGCAATTCCTTCATCGCTGCTGTGTAATATGTTTAGATATGTACACAATGAATTTCTTAAGATGTTTGGCTTTCTTTTACTTTGGTTAAAGAAGTTAAGAAAGAATAAATATTTACATAAGAAATCTGTTAAACTTCTTCCTATTCCATTCCTTTATTTCTTGTGTTCAGTCAGCGCTGTATGCTTCCCATGCTTTGAAAGAAAGAGAAAGAGGAGAAACCAAAGTAAATTATTGCGTTTGTTTGCACAGGGAAATAGCGAAAGGAATGAAGAATTAATAATAAAAAATTTATGAATTGGGATCAAAAGTCTTAAACTTCAATTATTTAGCAACTTCTTTGAATTACTTCAAACACTGCCTTATGCCTGTGTTTTCTTTTGTATCATAAAGCACAGCTAAGAAAAAGTATCAAGAAAGAAAATTAAATTTGTTTAATTTTATTTGTGCTTATTTAATTTTGCATGCTTAATTGGAAAACAAAAACGTTTTGAATATAAATTTTTGTACAGAAATCGATAAGTCGCTGTCGGTCGAGATAATGCTCTCTAGTCAAACATTACAAGAAAATAAATTTAAAAGAATAAAAATCGAACAACGTGTAGTGTTGAATGTCAATGAGCAAAATTCCTGCATCATGATACATTTTAAAGTTTTTTTTTCCTTCATCTCTGCCTCATTCCCTCTTATTGTTCGACATGTTAATGGAATGTCTACTTTAAATTTTTTTTATTCGTCTTATTTTCTTCTCAACATTTTCCGTTGTGAAGGGGAACTTTACACAGGGAAAAGAATCTTTAAAATAAAATTTCCCGTGTTTGAGTTTACTGACCGGAAGAAATTATTATGACACAATATCTACATCTAGTTTGTAAATAATATTATTATTTATCATATTTCCAATTTCATTTTATTTCGCTATGAAAAATTCGAGGAAATCAAAGATGATGTTTAGGATGAAAAAACAAACTTTTTAGATATAATCAAAATATATTTCAAATAAAAGCAAGTCATATCTACTTTCTAATGCATTCAGTTGCTTCCATTTACCGACTTTATTTTAAATAAACAGATAGGAAGGAAAACAGTTGAAAAGTAGTACTTAGATGAATGCGAATGATACAAGGAACGTGTGTGAAATTGCACCTACTGTTTTCCAATTTCCACACATTATTTCCTCGCTCTTTTCCCGCTATTTCGCATACATGAAATATTTTCTGTTAAAGCTCGAGGGCACTATCAAAGGGAAAAAAGAACATAAAATAAATATGAAAAAGGAAAGAGAAAGTGTGAAAAAAGAGTAATAAAGATAGACATATAAGGAGAACTGACACTTATATTCATGCAATAGAGAAACGCATTTTATTAAAGAATTATCCACTTAGCTTTATCATACGTTGGTTTCGATATTTTTTTAAAGCAAAATCTTTAATTGAATACTTCTACTGAATACTAAAATTGAAACTTAGAGTTCCTTAAAAAAATGTGAAAACCACACGGACAAAGTGCAAACAATAGAATCATTAAAAAATGTTCAATAATTCACAAAAAGTGAGAGGGGTGAAAATTTTACAAACGGAATATAAAAATTATTTGTCTTACGCACATTCCTTTCATCTTTCAATGGGGCTCATAATAAAGTGATTTTTCTGGTAACGTTAACATATATGCTGTAAATATACAATCTATATGTGTGCAAAAAGAAATAAGAGAAAAGAGAAAAATAAGAAGAAAGAAAAACTAGAAGATAATAAATGGTAAAATGAAAATCTACTTCATGAATACCAAATGAGATTGGAGAACGTTTTCATTTCGACATTAAGTTCATAAAGATATGCCTGTGTATTTTTATGTACACATATTGTATATTTATATGTTTTCATATATGTTACTAGATTTGATTACAGGAATTTTCCTGATTAGAGCCGAGCAACATAATGTGCAAAGTGTGTTAATTATGAATTCTATCCTACAAGATATTGATCTGAAAAGATTTCCTCTTTGAAGCCTTTTAAGTATCTCAAAGAAGTTTGCCTGGAAGTTTGTTGACTAAATAATTTTGTATGTATGAATAATATCATTTCATCATTATCATTTATTAATTAAAAATGATTGTTAATTAGATTCAAATGATAACCAAAATTTCATTCTATTTAATGTAAATATTTCTCATTCAGTCATATTTATTCCCATATACAAAGACTCTATAGAGGGATTATTCACTTCAACAGTATGCCTGAGGATAACAAGTGTTGAAAATCAGTAAAGAACGATGTCGATAATCCTCTACAATTTGCTTCACTTAATGTCACATTTCTCTTATTCTCATGGGAGTAATATTATTTCAATTAACAAAAGTACAAAATAGTTATGTTATAGAATGTGTGAATACGGTGAAACATCAATAATTAAATTTGAGCAACAGATCCCATGTAACCAAATGGAATATCAATGTATTCCATGAGAATGTTCCATGGACGGTCCCTATGTACCGTCCATGGACCGTCCTAAGGAACATGTTGTCCTATGGAAATGGAAGATAAAAGGACGATCGCGTTTTCCATTGATGTAATACATCAAAGTAATACATAAGTACTACTGATGTAATACTTCAATGGAATACTTATGGAATATAAAAAATGAAAAAATCCACGTGTTCTTTTGTTCTATTTCTATTGTATTTTTATGTGATTCATTATTAATGTGTTAGTGTTCATTTATTTAACAAACACTAATACTTAAAAAAATATTCATAAGCAACTTAATTTAGCCAAGTTGCACACTGATGAAATCTAAAGACTTCATCACATACATTAAAACATTATAATATGTTTAAAGTCTCATACAAATTTCAATTCCAGATGTAAAAGTGATTTCTGCATACTCTTGTGAAGTATATAATCAAGATTTTTTGGGACTTGAACTTATGCGCGTTGAAGTATTTCCTTCAATGGAACATTTTTGGTACTTTCATGTAAAGTAATTTTTTGTATGAAAAATTTGATAGTACATTGGATCTTCCATTGAAGGAAAAGGAAAACGAATGGAACATTTTGGTTACATGGGATGAGAATTATTACAATGTGAAATTTATTACTGATGATATTTTATTTACCAGTGGCGTATCGACATAAAGCTTGAAAGTTCATGATGAATTATAGAATGAAAAATCAAATATTAACTTTTTATTAAATTGTAAAATATATTATAATCCTAATAATTAACAATTTAATTAAATTATGACCCATTATGACTAAGAAAAAATCATTACAATAATTTTAAAATCAATTTCCATTGAAAGAAAATTTTGTTGTTTAAGTAGGTTTGTTTATTAATTTCCTGAAAAGCCCGTGTGGCGTAGTGGATAACGCGTTACTTTCCCAAGGTAAAGATCGTGGGTTCGAATCCCTCCATGGGTGCTTATTTCTTTGCAAAAATTTCTGATTTTTGCTTTATTATTGCAAATTTTGTGAGTGAATTATAAGCATCTGAATGTTTCTTTTTCCATTTGTAAATTATTATAGTTTTGGATAAGTGAAAAGTTGATTTCTTCAATTAATGAAAATTTTTGAAAATGAGGATTCTAATTTAATTTATTGTATGAATTTTTAATATTAAAGGTTACATAATAACCAAAACATGTATTTAAATTAAAAATATCAACTTCTAATCAAAGTACATCACTTATTAAAATAATCGAAATTTAAAGTGCAAAAAATTAAAAATTTCTGAAAATTTGAATGAAATTACATACTTCACAAGAGTGAATTCTAACCAAAAAATTCTGATGGATTGAAATAGAAAAGGCTTTGCAACGTCTCTGTTATCAACATTTTTCCTTCAGTCTATTATGACATTGATAATACTGTGATTTGCATATTTTATCTACCTTTGTAGATTAAAAATCACGCTTCATTCCATTTAAAAACTCGTTATTATGATTACAAAATTTCTACTTAATTAACAACAGAGTTCTTCGGCAAAGATGCTATAAAAATTATGGTGAAAATTCCTTTTCGGTAGAAATCCCAGTTCATGAATAATAAAATATTATTCATAAAGCATTCAACAATAAAAAGAATATAGCTCCGGATTTTTCCTATTAATATTTCCGTATCTTGTTCACTTTTTTCGTATTATTTTTTTGTTGTTATATCAAAATGCTCTTTCTGGCATTTGTCTCTGGTGAGTTGTATCATTTCATTGCCATTATATTCATCATATTCTTTTAAACATGAATACCTTTATTTTCCGCCCCGATGAACGAATTCTTTCTATTTTTTTATGCAAGGCAGGCAGGAAAAAAACATATTGTGTGTTACAAAACCGCAACAAAATTCATAAAGTTAGCTAATTATTCTTTTTGCGGTTATTTCACTGACACTTTGGAAAATTTCACATTAATTTATGATTTATCCGGAATAATGAGCAACGGAGATTTATTTCATAAAATAAAACTTTTCTGTTCAAAAAATAATGAAACATCCTTCCATTACTAATTTAATCTTACTTTTCCGTTCTTCATTTCCAGTTTCCCCAATGCTTCAGGTCGGATTTCAAGTTTGAAAGTTATAGAGACGATTTTGTGATAATTTCTTTACCTTTTGCTCTTTTAATAGATTCCTCATCAACTAGTTGGTGTTCCTTTAAACTTTAATGTTACATTGGAATGCTTTACTGAGGCTCATCCTACTAGCTTAAATTATTGGACTAGAGAAGATGGTCATATGATACATGATAGCAAAAAATACAAGTAATTCTCTTAAGATTTGATTAAAAAACCAATATTATTCTTATTTCTGAAACATATTTTATTATAAATATATATGAGTAAAAGAATAACAAGAAATTGCATAAAGCACCAAATGTTGAAGTATAACGTGTGTTTATATAAACCCAAAACAACAACAATAAATGCAGACACATGTTTCATAACTACAACACATCACTTGAAGCTGTCGACAAATTAAATTATAATTTTTCCTCTCTTCTATTTTTCCATGAATGAAATTTTTATATAAACGATTTATATGTGAGTCGCAGTACTAGAACTGATTTTATAATGGAAATATAGGAAAAAATATAAAAATCAAAAAATTTTAACTTAAAAATAATAAAATTCAAAGTCATGGCCCCTCTTTCTCATTGATGGTGCTAGATTCCATTCAAGTCTGAATTTTATTAAAATTTTGTGCAATTTATACAAACGAAGGAACTTGTGTGTATGATTTGGAGAATGGGAAAAAGAAAATTTTTGGAAAAATACAAACATAATTTTTTATGTAACAACTTTATTGCAGAACTGAGCAAAGCGTTGGGGTGCCATCCTATAGGACACATATGCGCTTAACTATTTACAATGTACAACATTCAGATTACGGAACTGTAAAGTGTGTTGGTACGTACGATATTATTTCCTCAGATAATTAAAGTGCTACAACTTTTTACCAACTATAAACTTTTTCCTTATTTCAATAGCAAAAAATCCACGAGGAGAGACAGACGGAACAATCCGACTTTATCGTAAGTCAAACATCAAATTTTATATTTTTTTCATGTTATTTTTCATAAAAACATCTTGTGATTATGCAGTCATACTAAAAAGTTTCACATTCGCTAGAAAATAATTTTGATATATGCCTCGATTGCTAATATCATTTTGATGCTCACTTATGCTGTAAACAATACGAATTGGCATTTATTGCATCGGATCAAACATTTTGCTCATACATTATTTGTTTTATATGAGGCATAATAAAAGACATAATCATGAACAATTTATAAATCACACTAGCTCTCTGCAACAATGGATGGGTGTAAATATTATGTATTTTCGAGTGAATGGAAATAGAAGCAGCTACCCCAAACAAAATATGTTCAACATGTTTATATTCTCTCTTATTATCTTTCCTCTTCTCTTGTTGTACTGCCTGTGCTGCACTGTATGTGAATATATTTTAGTTTTTAGGTTTAAAATTGATGGTTTCATCGGTTGTTCCTTTCAACATGAGCATTTATTTCTGAGCTTTGGGAAATTTTATAGAATTTTCCATTGCTGTTTATATTCACCAGAAGACAAATTTGGAGATTATTAAAGATTTTCTTTTTAACTCAATTTTCAAATTGTTTACATTGCACTTTATTTTGGAAAATTGGATGACTCAAAAATAACAATTGACTTGATTAGTTCCTTCCACCTACAAAAACTTTCTCATAAAACTCGTTTAAATTAAAAAAGAAAAACTTTCTGTTCCAATATCGGTGGAAAAATTTAAATTAAAATGTCAATTAATAATGTTACGAGAGGACACAAAACAAGTTCATTAACTATGACTTATTGGAAAATTTATGACCAAAATATGCTACAGCAATTTTTTCACCGTAAAATTTTCTTATTGTTAGCAACCCGACTACCGACACTTCGAAATTTGTCAGTTAAAAACTGTCAAATTTTTGAAAATAAAAAGTGTGAATGTGTTAGTGAATTTTTTCACCAATTATAATATTCAAAATAATTTATCGATTGAAGCTTTTTCTTAAATGCTTTTCTGATTAAATGATAGAAAAATTACTAAAAAATATAATTTATCTAATAAATCAAGATCCAGAAAGGAAAAATTCAAAAATATTTCGATTTGAAATTTTTTGTTTGTTTACATTTATTTTTTGTTTACATCTAATTTCGAAGTTTTCGAAATGAATTTCGAAGTTTTTCGAAATGAAGTGACGGTAGTCGGTTAGCAACTACAAAAAGAAGGAAGAATAACTGTATGGTAATAACATTGAAATACAAAACAATGTTATGAATCATGATTGTCTTGCAATACAAAAAGTATAGTGGCATTGTGGGGTGCTTTGTGATTTAGAAGGAGGAAAAATGAAGAAGAAAATAAAAGATGAATGAATGTAAAAATTTGAAAAGCTCATAAATCATTTTTGAAATTATGATAAGAATTTTTTCATTTTACTCGCAATTAAAGGCGGTATGAATAGCCTAAATGCTTTTTTCCCTTTTATCCAACTTTTTACTTCTTTATGAATATATACAAATAAGAGTTGTTGAAGAAAAAAAAGAAGAAAAGGCAGTTAAAAGTTTTTATCATCTTAAAGTCTAATCAAATAAAATAGAGGGGAAGGAAACAGCAGCCAACTTCTTTCTATAAAAAAAATTCCTTCATTCTTTTTAATGGTTTTTCACCTTTCATTGTTACGATAACAAAAGGGCAGCGATAATAACACAAAAAGTGTAAAGTCATTAGAACATGAATTTTTTGGAATAAAAAAAGTTATATCTTACGTATTATATATATACTGACGATGGTGAATCGACAATGAGTCAATGAATGTTTGCATCATTAGATAATTTCACAATTTTCAAGCAATAAAATGCTTAATTTTTATGCGGTGTTAAATTGAGATTCTTGATATTTTAAAATATTAAATTTATTATATGCTAATCGTGTACAGTATGTTGGATGTGTCTGCAAGGCAAACTTTGCCTTTCTCATTAACTTACTATAGTTAATACCACTGATCTTTTTAAATTTGAATAAGACAAGAAATGTATTCGGTAAAATTTTAACAATAATAAATTAAAATGCTTAGATTCATTTAAGATTAAAGATAATTAAAATCAGACTTTTTTTTCTAAAATTGAAATTAAAATAAATCATTTCATTTAAAATTAATGATGTTCTCATCAGCAGAAACAATTCATTCATAATGGTTACAATTAAATGATAACATTTAAATTAATTATTCAATTAAAATTAACTGCTTATTTTTCCGTGTCGTCACGCGCAAACAATATATGAATGTTAACAATTATTACATTAAATTTTTAATAATTTTTGTTTCCTTAAGCCTTTAATGTACACACTCCAATATTATTTCCATTTTCATTGTGATGATTTCCTTTTCTTGTTGCTTTTTCCCCTTTTCATTCTTCACTCACTCAGTCGCTCACTCATTCGGTGTTAAAAGTATATAAACATATGTATGGGAATACTTGATGGATAAAAGAAAGTTATAAAAGTTATTTCAAGTGCTTTTCTCGACAGCTCATTCATGTCAAATTATTGTCTTTCCTGCACTTGTATGAATACAATTTGCGGTGCGGTGTGAAGTGGTTTTAGGTGTGAGGAACGAAAAATATTTCTCAATTTTCATTTTCATCACATAAATCATCTTTATTTTCGAGCAGAGCAATGAAATTAGTAAAGTTCCATGAAATCATTTATCTCATTCTATCTAAATGCTATTGCATGTATTTATGCATGAATTTGAGGTAGAGAAAAAGAATTAAGCATTTTATGACAACAATACTGCTAAGAGTTTTAAGGCATGAGTACTGTAGGCATTTGCAAAACACAAAAGTGCCATCAAGAATAAAAGGCAATAGAGGAAACAATAAAATGCCATTTGAATTTAATTTATTCATAATTCATTGACAGGTGTTTATTCATGCTATTAAATAGTACAATATATATACCGAGGAAATTTATGACTCAATTTTAAGATATTTTATTGCTCGGTTAGTATGAGTAGACAGGAGACGGTAGACGGGGGAAAAATTTTCTCACCCCTTCAACTTCAGATTTTCGTATTCTTTGAAATGTTAAGTTTGCTCTCAACACCGCAATAAATCTGACTTGGAAGATTTGAAAAATTGCACTTTATTGCCTTCCTTCATGATTCTTCTTCAATCTCCAAAACATTTATAATTTATTACCTCAATTTCGATGGTTTATCAATCGACACAAAATTGATCATATTTATTTTCTTTATGCTCCCCTTCATCGTACTTCATGATTCGCTGACAAAATTAGCTTCTTTCATACACCATTTAATCTTTTAAAAGTTAATAACAAAGTCGATCAATTTATTTTATTTTATTCTTAACTTTCTTTACTGCTGCTTATTTTTCCTTTTTCGCAAGTAATTTCTCATTCAATCAGAATTTTATTATTATCGTATATGAGCTGTATACAAAAGGAAATGCTGATTGCGATTTTTTTTTTCATATTTTACTTTCTCTAACTGCGGCAAATTTTCATCAAATGTATAACTTCCAAAAACAGATCTTAATCAGTTGGGGAAGGAATGGATGCTTAAATTTTTCTAGGAAACTTGTGTGCAGACAAAGATATTTAAGATCATTTGGTACTTCTTAAATCTTTCTAACGTGTAATATTTTACGTGTCACTTACTTAAAGGTACACAATTTCCACATGAATTATGTATTTACTAACAACTAGACAATCTTAAAGAGAACATGAACGTGGTCTGTCAAGTCACGAATACACAGAAACTTACCAAATAACAAGGAGGGTGGATTTTCATGCTCGTGTATTATGGACTATATATTGATAATTTACTTCTTGCAAAATTGTTATGGTGTCGTATCGCAACAGTGCGAAGCATAAAAATTATAGTTCTTTGAGGAGAACCAAAAGTCATTGGATTATTTTTAAAAAACTCTCTGAAGACATTGTCAATTCGACTTAAAATCTAGAGCTATAAATATGATGTGGATGATAGCATATTTTAATAAACCTGATCCCTCAACAATATATCTCATACTTTATAATCCTTTGACAATATGCAAATTGAAAAGGATCTTTATTTACCATAAGAGTCATATGTAAATACAGGGTATGCATGTGGGATTCTTGAATAAAATTTACAATTATATCCTCTGTTGTCTTGAAATATAATGTAGAAAATTCCTTTTTGAAGGTCCTCACTTTCACTCTGCGGTAAATCTCAGAAATTAGAATGCGCGATTGCTGACTTATCCTACCTCACCTAAATTTAAAACGAATAATCGATAATTTGAGTACTTTTCTTTCTACATCCATTTTTATATTTCCTTAAGAATTGAAAAAAAAGGCATTGAAAATTTTATAATTTTTACTACCGACATTTTTCCTCTTAAACTTTTTTATATTCAACTACGGCTGTTTCCTTTCTCTGCTTGTAATAATAATATGTTTTTGTATCATCTCTTCTCTCCTCTCTTCTATTTCATGTTGAAATTTATAAGGTACTATAGCTAAAATGCGCCCAGAATATAAATCGCAATCACGAGATTTTCTCTTCTGTTATTCTTATTTCATGCTGAAGACTACAAAAAGCATCCCTTACTATATGTATTGAAATTGTGTTTGTTGTATAGCACATTCCAACGTGTAGTCTTCATAATGTTATGGCAGCATACAGACATGCAGTATTTTTTTTCTTATTCTTCACTACTCTCCACTATGTCTTCTTTTCAACTGGGTCATGCTTAATATTTTATTTCTAGTACTTTATTTCCTTTTATATGTTGATAGATGGAAAAATTAGTCATTTGATTAAAAAAATCTGTCGTGACGTCGAATGTTGCATAAATTATAAAATTCACTTGTTGTGTATATTATTTGTTGTATGTACATAAAAAAGAAGGAATGGAACTGAACATTATCTATATTTTAATACGAACAAAGGAGAATGTCAGACGATAGTCATTGATGAAATACCATTAGAGCTATCTTTCCTTCAGAATGACAAAAAAGGGAGAATGGAAGAATGAAGAAGAAAAAAAAGTGAAAAAATGGTATTAGATGAAAAGTGAATGTGTACATAAAAGATCTTTTCTGTCAATTCTTGATGATTGCTAAAAGTGATAATATTACTTTATTAGGTTTTCTTCGCTACATTTCTACCCTTATATATAATCCATCCCTACAGTAAACTAATTCTCAACATTAATTTAAGGCATTAATTTTATTTGCGCCTTTAGACACGAGCATCTAAAAGCTATTTCCAACCCCGATTTCTCCATATAATCTCTATTCTCATCATTCCGACAGAAGATGTTTTTATGCCTTATAGCTAATGTACTGATAACGAAATCTTTCTCTCCTTATTTTTACAGTTTCAACACCACCAACCAATTCGCCTGCTTCTACAGTGGAAAATTTCAAAGACTGGTCGGACATTAGGAGTGATATTATTGCCAATAATACAATCATCAACGGTCAAATTCATTCCAATTCTGTACACGTTTCTGAGAAAAGTATGCTAATTAGATATTTTTTTAGATCGATTTGAACTTTTTTGACATTCGTTTTACTTTGATGAAATTTAAGGATTATTTGCGTTTTAAAGACATTCTGTTTTAATGAGTTTTCTAATGATATTCACACATTTTATTTATTTTTTTGAATATTAGACATCAAACACATATCCAACATTAATGATATTGATAGATTCGAACAGAAATCATCAGAAAAGAAGTTGAATTGGCCAATAGAAGAAAGTAATGCTGGTAAGTTACAAATTTACAAGCTGATTTGATTTTAAATTAAATATAAATTTAATATTTATTATTTACAGATTACGCCACTAAAATAGAAAAAATCATATTAGGAATGATTCTATTTCTTGGACTTATGATACAGCAACGAATTATATTAACAAACTAAATGAATTTTAATTTTTTTTATTACCTTACTAAGTGAAACTTTGTTTATTCATTAAATTTCTGAAAATTTGTCCAAAAATTCAATGCAGGGTCATTAAATTAAAGAAAAAATATAGGAAAAAGTGTTTTCGAATTTTGTAAATGATATTATGAAAATTGTTATAGTAATGCTCTTTGAAATGACTTTTTGCTTTTCTTTTTAATTGAAAAATATAGAATTCTTATGTATCCCACCTTGTGTTCATTCCATAAGTAAAAAAATTTTCCTTTAGATTCCAAAAAAAAAAAGAAATTTCAAAGAGCAGATGCGAAAATCTTTTTTCAATTAAGTCAATCAGAAACTAATACGCCAAATTAAAATTCATAAGGTTAGTAAGTGCATTTTCTGAAGCATTAGCCAAGCATATCTAATCTACTATAGTATTTGTACATTTATCGTAAAAATATACAAATATGTAATGTGGCTTATACAATATTCAAAAAATATTTTTAAATGTTCTGATCGGACTTTCAGACTTGATTATTTTATGAAAACCTTGTGATAAATTTCTATTGCAAATGTGAATAGTTTTTACCTTCCATACTCGCCATAAAACGTGCTTAACAATGTTCAATCTTCGTTATAAGCCCACTCATTTTACTATCTTTTATGAATTATAAAGTCAAGCATAAGTATTGTACAAAAGGATAAAGTTTTTCGTTCTTTAGTTTTTTGGGAAAAGTTGAAGAGTACTTATCAAATTTGCTTCAGTTTTCAGTTTTATTGGCAGATACAAGACTCTAGATGAGAGGATTCATAATGATGAAAATTTTCCTTAATTATTTTGATTCTTGATGATGCTTGAAAAATGAGTTACTATTTGCCCAAGATTATAAAATTATTATGTTATATGAAATGTCTATATAGAATCAGAACAAGAGGCAACAAAACTTTCGAAAGAAGATTTTGTACACACAGTATAACACAATTTAATAACTTAAAAACATACGCTTCACATAATATACTATAGATTGTTATACATAAATGCATATAAAAATATATATAAATTGCATATATACATGGGCAAATCTATGAATGAAATTTTTGATGTTGAAATGTAAATTCATAAAATTTGTTAAAATGACGCATTATGAACAACTTTTAGAAGTTATTCCTACTAAAGCCATCAAAATACTATAATTTTCACATTTAATATGTTTTGTAAGTTGCTTTGTTAAAAAGTTATTTCAATTTTAAAGTGTTTCTGAGTCAATTTTATAAAAAGTCAAAAAAAATTTAAATCCAAATTTTCGTGAAAATACAGCTTTTTAAATAATAGGAATCATTAAAATATATTTTCGCCTACTAACACTTTCAAATAACGCTTAAAATGTTAATTAAAAATGCTTAATCATTGAGAAATTAAGCAAAAATAGCGTTTCTGAGTCAACTTTTTAGCCGATTATTGCAAAACACACAGCATATTTTCAACTCAAAAATGCAATTTTTTAACTTTTAACTTCTTTTTGTTATCAAATATCATTGAAAACATAAAGAAAAGCAAGAAAATGATGCTCTAAACTGAGTAATCTTTGAGAAAAAACAGTTTTAAAAGTTTTTAGGAAAATTTTTCAGTTCCCTTCATTCATAGATTTGCCCACATAGAATACGTAAACCCAATTATAATTAAATCAATGATGATGACGATGATGATGATGATGATAAGTCTATAATATTTTAATTATTGTATCTATATAGTACGAATATATACAAATATATACTGAAGATATGATAGAATTCAAATAAATTTTAATTGCATTTAGACATACATGCAAGTATAAATATACTCTCCACAAAAGATAAAAAAAAAAATATGCCTGTCTATATGATCTCTGCATTGATTTATGTTATTTTTAATGGTTATCAATTTCTTCCTTTTTCATACCAAATTTCTTTACAGTTTATTCAACATTGAAATGAAAATTTTAATCAAACATTTATTTCTATACAAATACCTACATTGCAAATCGATTTTTCATTCAATTTCATTTTATCGTGAGACTTTAATCAAATCAACATAAAAACGTGTTGAAAATCACGCCTAAAATTGTAATTCACGATTCTTTTTTTGCTATTTTTTTTTTGCTATTTGAATTCAGTGTTTTAAAATCAGGAAACTTCTCATTATTTTTGATCTATGTGAAGTGTTTAGAATGCTTAAATTTACAGCTTTCACTATTAGAATAAATCACTACAGAGATGAACTCAGAGAATCAGAACTATGAAGTTCATAAAATGTTTAATTCGCGAGATTGAGATGTTAACAAACTACTGTTCAATTAAGAAAAATATTGCGCGATTCTAAGTTCTCTAACTCAATAATTCTTCCACGTCTAGAAGAATCAAAAAGAGCGAAATCTAAAAGATTTTTGTGATGATAAAAATCAAGAAATTGGATCTGAGTTTTAAATACTAAAGTATTGATACATGAAATAAACGTGTTTCACATTCATTGTCAACGGTAAGTGAAAAACATAAATGTAAAGTAAAAATCACGATATTTGGGGATTCTAGAATTTTTTTACGCATTTCAACTTTATTGTACATTTTCAATTTTTTTTTTTTCATTCTTTTCTTTTCTATATTTTAATATCACCCTCGCCGACATGAATGCACATGAAATGAAAATCAAATCTTGAAAAAGAATGTCGTAAAAATTCTTTTATTCTCCCAGTGAAGTTTGTACAGCATTTCTCTTCCTCTCACTTTTTTTGTGTGATAGAGAATAAAATTTAAATAACTTCTGAATAACACGAGTTCTCTTACGATTCTTTTGCTGTTCATGTCGTTACATATAAATGAAAGGAGATAAAATACTGGATGAAATCTTTCATTCAACTTTACTACCAAATAAACAAAATTAACAAAATTTTATGAAGAGTTTTAAATAAATTTGAAATTTTAGAATTAAGTCTTGGATTAGTAAAAGTATTTAGTAATTTAGACAGGAAATTCTTCCAATTGATCCTTCCCAAATACACAAATCCCATAAATTTATGTTTACAAAATCAATGATTTTTTTTTCAACATTGCGAGTATATTTGTACTTTAAAAGAATTATTGCTTGCACACTGTATCAATGCCAAATATTTTCAGCACCACTGGATGAATGAAAAGGAAACTGCTCGCCAACTAAATTGCCCATGAAATTCACTTTTTCGCTTTTATAACTTTTTGCATTTCAAACATTTTCACGTAGTTTAAATAAATAATTATGTTCTTTCTGTGCTGCTTTTTTGGATCAAAAATTTTCGATAATGCACAGGAGAAATGGTGCACACCGCCAAAAATGGCATAATGTAGTTGCAACTGAATAGAAGTAGTAAAAAAATTATTTATAGCGCATTTAAACTTTTAAAACTAACTATTTTAAGAAGTAAAATCTCAAATAAAAATCTCAATGGATTGTTTAGAATGTCAATAAAATTTATTTTGTTAAAATGGGAGATTACAGACTCAAAGGACAAACTGACTTTATTAAACTTTATTTCAATTTTCACAATGCAAAAAGTGTTGAAGAATAAAGGAAAGTCAATTGAAATCGACACATGTGAGATTTGTTTAGTAAATTAACAGCAACCAGATTTTACGAAAACATTGATTGATTCTGAAAAAAAGAAAAAATTGTTCAACGGATGGATCACAAATATGCAAATAAATCTATCACTTTTTATACTTTTCATTGAGTTCAAATTGTTATGTTGCAGGAGAAATGAATGAAAGAAAATGCCAAAGCAATTTTAAATCAATGCTGTTAGTCATTTCCTTTCTATTAAAAATGGAATTCTATTGTATCGTTATCAAATTTTCGTATTCTTTCTGTATCGTACATATTTTCTACCTTTACTGGTGATACATTGGGGAAGATACTGCTATTTACTAATGTATACAGAAGGAAGGATGGAAGAATAAGTCAAGAGGAAGGGGGGAAATTTGCATTGTAATAGACTTCGTTCGGTTTTTTTCAGAATTAAATTTTAATCTCTGTACTCTACCACGAAGATTAAAATTATTTTCATTTATTATTTCCGCATTCTGAGCACGCTGAAGGCTCTTCAATGAATGATATCACTGTAAAATATTTACCATTTGATAATTCACAACATCATTCACGATATTCTTACATTATTTATGAAATCAGGACTACATCAAAATCTTAAAATCGATTTACTTTCCTGATGATATTGCTGTTGTGAATTTTTTTTTAATCTCAATTTATATTTATCTACAGATGAATGAATCATGAACTCATTCGACTAGTTATTTTCAATAAAATTATAGTCAGAGTTGTTACAGGTATGGATATATATACATAAGATAATGCTGTGCGAAATATGATTTTAAAGTGTGAAATACTTTCAATCAGTTTTCATAATATACTTGACAATTTGATTTATAACATAGACATTCTTTTTACGTTCCATTACTCTCCATTTCTTTCTCTCAACAGCTACAGCAACTACAGCTTCAAAATCCCGAACCGAACAATTTGCATACTTCCGCTATATAGCATTTTAAGTCATTAAATATTCAAATTGATAGATGTGACTAATTTTACATCAACGATTTGTTAAAATTCGTTGATGCTTTCAACATATAGAATTTTATCTGCTATTTTCATGTGATGTGAATTAAGCAAAAAAAAAAAAAAATCTCATGATGTTTCTAAAAATCAATAAAGCATGCTGAAAGTCACGTCAAGTGTATACCAGAGTAAAAAATATAAAATAAAAATAAAATAAAATTCGAACGAAAGTGCTGTTTCCAAAAACACTGCTTAATGTCAATTTAGTTTGAGGGATTAGTTTTAACACTATAACGATGTCATTGCAAAAAGAACAAGAAAATTCTTTGAATGAAAACTTTTGCCTCTCTAATGCCACATTTAATCTTATTTTCGACTGCGAAAATCCAATACAGCAGCAGGAAAGGAAGGAAAATGTATGTATATAGAATATAGAAAAAGAAACATGTACGAAAAATAAGATTTACCTTTTTCTTAAAGTGAAAAAGTCTCATGAAAAAATTATGTCTTGCAAGATAATACAAATTTTCATCTATTGCTTTCCGATGGAATTTTTCTTAAGTACAGGAAAAAGAAATAAAATTATTGACTTTAGGACTTTCTTTTTGGGAATTTGTTTTTTAATTTATAGGTGGCATTTGATGTTGTCACTAAAAAAATTACTTCCTTTTGTAAAAATTCTGCTTATTGGGTTTACTGAGTTTTTGAAGAAAAAATAATAATGATGCTTAGTTATTACTACAAATTTTCAACCTACTAATCAATTAGATTATTAAACTTATTCAAAATTGTATTAAATAACATAATTTTTAATTAGAAATCCAAAACACAAAGCACATGCTCAATCTTAATATTATTTTAATAATTTTTTTAAAATGTGCAATAAACATTTTAGTTTTAAAGAATTAGCTTTAGATGCAAGAAACAGAACAGATAAATGTCTGATTATTAAAAATAATTTTTCAAAGGAGCCAGTTGGTAAATTGGAATCAACAAAAGGGATATTGTTATTGCATTCTTAATAGAAAATCATATGAAGAAAGCCACTTAAAATCTACGTGACATGACTAAGTTAAAAGACTCCAATTGAATTCTTAAAAAAAGCAAGACACATAAAGGTTTTAAAATATGAAAATCCCTTTCCATCAAATGAAGCATTTATGATAATTTGTTTTACAAATATAATCCAAATAGTCTACGACAAATGGACGTTATTATTGAAACAAATACGTAAGATCATCCCTTTTTTGCTCCATACCACAATGCTTTGGATGGGATAATAGATTCTTTTTATGTTATGCAATAAAAATAATGTGGTTCAACAGTAAAACATGCTCAAAACAAATAGGGGAGAATTGCTACCGTAACCACTTGTTCATTTTTTCAAAACAAGAAAAGCACAGAAAAAAAAATCTTGGCGTCACTTTTATGTTTTTTTCGTTTGTTTGTCCTTTCTTTACTTTTGCTGCAGAAAAATACTGATTTTTATTGATGTTTTCATCGTTTATTATATTTTGCTTGCATATGGATATAGAAATAGTTAAGTACATTAACATTATTGACGATCCGTACATTCCAAATTACAGTATTTTTTTAGAAAGTGTTGGAACAATATTAATAAGTAATTATTGATTATAATCATAATTTAATAAATGTCGTCCTGTCATTTCAAATAAAGATACTAATAATTAGCCATAGGAAATTTTTCATACAGCAATATCTCTGTTAAATTGCACAACAAAATCAAATTATTGAGGTAGTGAAATATAACAATTTACAACGGGGAGAATGGACATTTTCAGTGACTATGAAAGATAAATTTAAATTGGAAAATTCATATCGTTGATTTCAATCTGTGAATGCTTCTGTTTACTTCGTTTTTGTTAGGGGAGAATTGTTTTCAAAATAGCAATAAAATTTTTGTATAAGACTGGAAACCTTTATGGGCATAGTCGTGCCGTGATCTTGAATTTTCTTTTCTCAAAATTAAGAATTGTTTGTAGACTGTGAGATAATTTATAGTCATAAAAAATAAATTTGATCTTCGAAATATAGAAAGCTTTTTTTCTTCTTTAAATCATCTGTTCTCAATCCTACACATCATATGAATAACTTTTCTACCACAACACATTCTTCAAATCTTGATATATCAAGTCTAAAGTCTCCTATTTTATTAAGCAGTATGTAAAAAAGGATTTTCTCTACATTTATTATAAGTTGTTATTTGTCACATTCAAAACATGATTTAGCTTACAGGAGACATTTTAATGCATACTAGATAAATTATTTTTAATATACATGAACATCATATTGGACATAAATGTATAGGTTTATCACTCACAAGATTTTTAACAGAAGAATCATTCATAATTAGCTTGTAATTAAATCACAAATTCCGAATGCTTATACTTTTAGAAGACTTCATCGTTAAATTTTGTTGCAATTCTTTCAGAAGAAGAGGAGAGGTCATTACCTAATTTTTTGTTCGAACCTTTCAAGCAACATTTATAATTCAATATAAATAAATGTATGCAGAGACATATGAAGACTTTAAAACTCAAAATCAAAAAATTATTGCAAATAATTCCCAAAATCAAATTATCATATCAAAAAGCTGTCAACAGTGTAAATAAATGTGTTATCTGTAAGCGTCAAAATTATTATGTTTTATGTTATAGAAATGTGTAAAAACCTTTTAGTGTCAACATATGTGTGAAAAAAAATCATAATTCTTATTTGAACTCCGACTGCTCGCACTCAGCATGAAAGGAATTTCAATGTGCTTTGGGGGAAAAATGAGAAAATCCCGTATAAAAATGTTTTCCCAACTTTTTCTTTCTCATCACTACCTTAGGCACATTAAATGTATGACATATAATATTTTAATCCTCACACATGTCGTCAAATTTAAGGTATGGAATTTGCGTAAAACATGTTACTTCTATTGTCATAGATTTTAAGGGGTTTTCAATCAAATAATTTCTCGTTCTTTTCCATGCCAAATTTTAATTCAACATCTGAACAATTTTTAAGGAAAATTATCTGGCAATTTTGCAAAAGTCTTTTGCCGTCTTTTGAATAAAGTATTGTGTTCCTTTATATCTAAAATTTTAACTTTTTATCTGTATTGACTTATCCTTTCTTTAAGAGAAAAATAATTTATACAATTCATTGTATTTCCAGCACATTCTCAAGTTTGACATGAGTCATCGAGAGTAATGAAAAAAAAGTATAAGGTATGCAAATCTAACATGTCATTCATACAAATAAGAAGACAAATATTATGATGTTTATTGAGAGTCAACAAAATTCTCTCACATATACCTTCATCCCTTTTTTGCCTACATTCTGTTATAACATCCAACCCTCTTTTACTTCTTTATTATAAAACGTGACAAGAACGAATGTTAAGTTTCAGAATTTTCCTTAATAAAACTTTTTGCTAAGTCAACATTTGGCATAATTATATTTAGGTATGTTAAGATACTAAGCTTTTGTTATTTGCATGAAATTAAAATTTAAATTTAACCAAATTTTTGGCTAATATAAATTTTAATGAAAAATTTGCTAATTTTTATTTAGTACCTAGGTTATTTAAATTTGCAAATATTTTCCAAAGTATTATGAATTTAGGCTTAAATTGTATGGTTCTAGGAAAGCCACAAACATTGTCAATTTATGGAGCGTTAAAGTTTTTATTAGCATATTAATTTAAGTTTAGAATTTAATTGCCTTAGAAATTATAATTAAAAAATAAAATTTCTTTAAACTTCACAGTACATGTTGCAGGGGCGTAGCCAGAAATTTTTTGAGGGGGGGGGGGTTTGAAATTTTTTTGTATGGAACGAAAAATTTAGGGTTTTGGGATTTTTTTCTCAAAAATCCCTAGCAAATTGAAGAAATTTTCCAAAAAGAGGGGAGTTAAAACCCCCGAAACCCCCCCTGGCTACGCCCCTGACATGTTGTATCAAGTTGGATCATCACCATTTCAAAGTTATACATGTGAGACTACATACAAGAAGATCGTACGAATTGATTAGGTTTATCCTCAATATATAAGTATTCAATCCAGAAAAACGATGCCATTGGATCAAGTTGCAAAACATTCATGGTTCACAAACAATATTATGTAAATTTATAGCTCAGCTCAAATGATAGTTAACCTGCCAATATTGCATCTTAAAAAAATCACTAAATAAAAATCTAATTTGATCTGTTAAATAATTTAACATAGGTACCTTAATCATAATCGTTTTTATTACAATTAGGTACCTAATAAAACATATTTTATTTTACTACTTGCTAATTCAATTAAGTAAATATTTTTCGATAGAAGTAAAGAATGTAAGTTTAAATTTTTTGTTAAATAAAATTAAAAATTAAATAAAATAATAATGAACCAAGTTTTTAACGGTCAAAAAAATAATAAATACAGCATGGATTTTTACATAAAATAAAATCACGTAGTGCTGAAGTCAAATAAAAGAAACATCAGTAGAACAGAAAACAATTTCACACAATTTAGACAAAATTACATCAAAATGTTAAGGAATCCAGCAGGTGAGAGAAATAAACAGCCTATTTTGGAAACTCTTCAACAGTACATCGATGCTAATAAAGAGAGTAGATTACTGGAAATTTCATCAGGTATAAAATTAATAAAATAAACCTTTAATAACATTATTATGTCAAAAAAAAACCTTTTTTTAGGATGTGGCCTACATGCATCATTTTTGTCATCATATTTTCCATTGACAAATTTCCAGCCATCAGAATTCGACATTCGTTTATTTACAAGTATTAGAGAATACACAAAAGACTGTGCAAATGTTAATGAGCCTATTTTTATTGATATTTCGAAAGACCTTGATATTTGGGATGCAATTTATGATGGAAAATTGTTAAAGTCATGTAGAGATTCTTTTGATTTTATACTGAATATCAATATGATTCATATATCACCAATCGAGTGCACAGAAGGATTGTTTAACAACTGCTCTAAATTATTAAAATCAAAGGGATTATTATTTACATACGGACCTTATAGCATTAACAATGTTTTAACACCAGAAAGTAATGTCTCTTTTGATAAACGTCTAAGAAACCAAAATCCAAATTGGGGTATAAGAGATGTATGTGATTTAAAATTATTAGCACAAAATAATTCAATGAATTTGCTCAAAATCCACGATTTACCATCAAATAATAAATTATTAGTTTGGATGAAAAGTTAAAAAAATTGAAATTTGTAAGTTTAAAGTTCTTTTATTTTTAATTTTATCATAATTAGTTTTTTTTTAATTTAAATAAATCTATTTTACCTAAGCTATTTGAGGAAAAAACCAGGAAAAAGTATACAAAATTCTAAGAAAAATGTATTTTCAGAAAGAAGGGGAAAAAAGAAGCAAATGAAATAAATTTATTGAAGTAGAAAGAAATTTTTAAGGATTGATTCAGTCTCTAAAATTATAATCTCAAATTTTTAGTCACAAATCTTGTTTTGCAAGTCTCCGTCACGCTTAGTATAAAATAAAATGTACGGCTTACACTCGGCTACAACTTGTTCAGTTACTTCTTTAACCGAAGAATCATTAAAATGCATCCATACGCCGTTGTTTAATCCATAAGATGTATAATGCCCATTCGATGTTCCGGATCCATGATGCACAATAACTGCAGCTAAATCATAAATACTGTTTGAATTTGATCGACGAGTTTCAGGTCCACTATTCAATACAAATTTTGATAAATCTAATGCATGAATTGGAAATTTAATTCGGAGATCGATTTTTGTTCTATAAAAAAGATTATTCGTAATTAGCGATTATGGAAAGTTAAGAATTAACTATTTACCTGTAATAGCTGTTCCAACGGAATCTTTTAATATGGAGACACAAAACGTTTGGTAAGCGACGTATCCAAAATCGTTTTGTTGATCGTTGCTTCTTCTTACAATTGCTGCAATAATATAATTCTGTTTCAGTAAGCTCTTCAACAGCAACAAAGCTAGATAGACAGTCTGAGATATGACAAACAGGCGGCTTATCAGAATCGTCCAAATCCTTGTAGTACTTTTCAGGAATGTCTAATGAAAGGTCAAGAAATGGATCATGCTTTCTGCTCTCCTGTCCGCACATTAAGCATTTAACTTCACTCAGTAAGGTGCCACCAAAAATATTTGTTACAAATGACGATCCTTTTTTTGATGGCGTTGGACAGACAAAATTTTTCATTTTACTATTTGATGGAGATGTGGGTACTGAATTCGGAATCGTTTGTAGTTCTGTGTGCAATCTGTCAAGCATATATCGAAGAAATTCGTGCGAATCATTTTGATGATATCCTTTAAATTGAGGTACAACTTTCCATATAACTAAGAAAAGACTTTCGGGCGAAATTGAAGCTTTATTATTATCTATTCCGCTGTTCAGATCAATCAGTACCTAAAAATATAACGAATATTAATTTAAGCTATTAATTATATTCAAATTTGCACAAGTAATTAATTACCTTTCGAAGTTCCTCAACTAAAAATATTTCATCCAGATTTTCCTTAATACTTCTAGTATATAATCTTGATTTCGGTTGTTCGATTTTCGGCAGGCTGCTAAAATAGTCAGTAAATTGTTGGATATTATGAAGTGACTGAAGAACACTGTTCATAAAGCAAGTGTTGCCCAAATTTTTTAGACCAACTCCCTTCTTTTTACTGATTGAAGCTTTCTTTCTAACATTTTTTTGTGTATCAAGCTCATCATCTGATTTCGTGCGCTTCCTAGGTCTCAAATTAATTCCTGATGACGATAAAGAATCAAGTCCACTGTCATAAGAGCTTGTACTGCTAGTCGTATCTTGTTGTTGATTTGATAGCGATTTTGTTGAAGCTTCTTCAAGATTTAATGATGTTTCGGAGTCACTCGTACCATTATCATTATTATAAGAATGAATTTCAGTCCTAATTTCATGAAGTTCATCTTCATCCTCGACAAAATCATTGCAATCATAACAGTAAGCGGAAGTTGTATTTATACTCATTGCAACTAAGTGCCCTGTATTCTCAGAATGCAATTTAGCATGTTCATTAATATATCTTGAACAATAAATACTTCCACATTTAAGACACATCCAGTTGTCTTTATTATCTTTACAATCTAAATATTTTTTTTAAAAAAAAATTAGAGAATAATTAATTTTGCATAAATATGGACCTAATAATATAAAGTAAATTTAATTATCCAATTTTAACAAGTTCCACTATTTTTCAAGGACATAATCCACAAAGTTGAATGAAAATACATAAAAATTCACTATAAAAGCATTAAGAAATAATATATTTTCAGACATTTTCTAGAATATATGATTTTTGGACATAGAACTTGATAAAATGATTTCACAGTGGTCCAAAATGAAAATTTTCCGGCAATCGACCCCATTTTGAAAAAATTGTACTATAAATATTGCGGAATGTCTTATTTTAAAGCTGACATAGACACAGAACGATTCCCCAAGTTTCAGCTTTTTTCGTCCATTTGGAGCTTCATGGCAGGTCTTCAAAGTTGGCTATAGCGAAAATTCTTAAAAATTATGATATTATATTTAAACTCGATTTGCGCAGAAGATACTCAACCAATTGAAAAACGGTTTTCAGTTTTTGAAAGTACATTACAATATCTAAATTTTGAACAAGTACTTTGATGCAAAAAAAAGTTCTTGTTGAGACAGTGCTTGATTAAGTGTGAAAAAATAGGCAAAAATTGTACTAATATTTTTCACAGTTACCGGAAAGTATGTAAACATCCCCAGAACCAAACGGTTCTATGTTTTTTGTATAGTTTAACACTCCAGCTTTCCATAATGGGGTCATTTGTGATCCAACGAGTGCGCATCTAGGTGCTAGAGCTCCTCAAAGATGGGTAAAAATGAAAAAATTTGAAAAAAAAATTCTGAGAATTCACTGAAAAAAATCAAGTTTTAACCAAAACTTGTTCAAATCTTGTTTTTTATGCTTAATGTTCAATATTTAGGCAAAAGATGAACGATTTTTGAAGAAATTTTTGAAAAAAGGTCATTTTGACCACCATGTGCTGGTTATCGACTTGGCTCATAATGCCTTCACTCAAAGAGCTACTGCTCTTACGTAACTTAATATTTTTTAATTCGGTTTTCGGATTATTATAGCTTATTGCCATACCTTTACAGTGATATATAATACTTGGCAGTTAGACTTAGTCTTGGTCATCAAAACGCTGGTTGTTTGTGACCTATAGTGATCGACCCCTAAATTAAAAATCTCAAAAATATGATTTCGCAAAATGAAGTCTAAAAATAAAAATAAATTGTGTTTTTGTGTTTTTTGTGTTGATTTATCATATTTGTGACTGTAGAATCTCAAAAAATGAGATTTAAAAAGTTTTTGGTACCTCAGAGTAGCCTCATAAAATCTACCCTGGTAGTCTCAATCAAGTGTACAATTTTTACCTGAGAAACTTTTTTTGAGACTTTTTTCGATTGATAATTGATTATTGAGCACTTTTATGCTGGAATAAATAGTTTAACGGTAATTTTCATACAGAAAATTTGATACTCTATATTAAATTATTTGAGCAATGTCAAATGTGCCATGCAATAATCAAAAGGGTAAAGCTGTCCAATGAAAGTGACTAAAATCTACAACATCAATTTATTCCAGCATAAAAGTGCTCAATAATCAATTATCAATCGAAAAAAGTCTCAAAAAAAGTTTCTCAGGTAAAAATTGTACACTTGATTGAGACTACCAGGGTAGATTTTATGAGGCTACTCTGAGGTACCAAAAACTTTTTAAATCACATTTTTTGAGATTTTACAGTCACAAATATGATAAATCAACACAAAAAACACAAAAACACAATTTATTTTTATTTTTAGACTTCATTTTGCGAAATCATATTTTTGAGATTTTTAATTTAGGGGTCGATCACTATAGGTCACAAACAACCAGCGTTTTGATGACCAAGACTAAGTCTAACTGCCAAGTATTATATATCATTGTAAAGGTATGACAATAAGCTATAATAATCCGAAAACCGAATTAAAAAATATCAAGTCACGTAAGAGCAGTAGCCATTTGATTGAAGGCATAATGAGCCAAGTCGATAACCAGCACAGGGTGGTCAAAATTAACTTTTTTCAAAAATTTCTTCAAAAATCGTTCATCTTTTGCCTAAATATTGAACATTAAGCATAAAAAACAAGATTTGAACAAGTTTTGGTCAAAACTTGATTTTTTTCAGTGAATTCTCAGAATTTTTTTTTTCAAATTTTTTAATTTTTACCCAAATTTGAGGAGCTCTAGCACCTAGATGCGCACTCGTTGGATCACAAATGACCCCATTATGGAAAGCTGGAGTGTTATACTATACAAAAAACATAGAACCGTTTGGTTCTGGGGATGTTTACATACTTTCCGGTAACTGTGAAAAATATTAGTACGATTTTTGCCTATTTTTTCACACTTAATCAAGCACTGTCTCAACAAGAACCTTTTTTTGCATCAAAGTACTTGTTCAAAACTTAGATATTGTAATGTACTTTCAAAAACTGAAAACCGTTTTTCAATTGGTTGAGTATCTTCTGCGCAAATCGAGTTTGAATATAATATCATAATTTTTAAGAATTTTCGCTATAGCCAACTTTGAAGACCTGCCATGAAGCTCCAAATGGACGAAAAAAGCTGAAACTTGAGGAATCGTTCTGTGTCTATGTCAGCTTTAAAATAAGACATTCCGCAATATTTATAGTACAATTTTTTCAAAATGGGGTCGATTGCCGGAAAATTTTCATTTTGGACCACTGTGGATTTTTAATGGATATAAAAAAAAATCTTACCCAAACATTCAAATTTGTTCTCGACTCTTTTCATTAACTTTTGCATTTTGAGAAAATTCCGATCAATTCCTATGCCATCTTTCAAATGAATACAGTTCTTTACTTCCATTATAGTTATTTTTAAATTAAACAGCTAATAAATAGAATTTAATATTTTTTAATGTCTCTTTTTCTTTCTCAAATTTAATCCTGATTTTTTTCAGTCGACTAATCTTACTGCACCGCTTTTATTTCACTCACTAGTCATCTCTTGCACAATTATTCAATCTGTTTTTCGACCACTCATACTTCTGACATTAACTTAAAGCGTAAAAAGTTTATTAAATCATTTAATTATTAATTCACGTGCAAAGTAAACTAAAGTTTTATAGGTTATAAAAAAATAATCAAAATTTAACGACTTTTTGAAATTTGAAATTCAGTCCAACATCAGTGATGTTGCAAAATTTTTGAAAAAAAAAAAATTAAAAATTAGTTAAAACTGATATCATCTGTAATTAATTGCAATTGTATAATATATTAGCAAAACTAAACAAAAGCGTGAACACAAAAATCTATTTTCAGCAATTTACTAATGGTTTTGAAGTTTTCATAACCGTTAAAGATATTTTTAAAAATTTTTGTGAACTTTTTTTTCAAAAAATTTTATCAACGTCATTCAAAAATTTAAAAGTGAACAAAAAATAGAAGAATTTGAGAAATTTTAATTTAAAAGAAAAAAACTTTATTATTAATTGGTCTAATAAAGTTATTGGTAGCATAAATATGAAATAATAGTGCATAAAGTCTTCTTCTCCGATTGCCAATATTTGTTTTTAATAAATTTATCTGTTTATTGGATTTAATCGGAATTTTTAAGAAATTGTGTTGTAAAAAGAAAATTAAAATAAAAAAAAAGTTGCTTGAGAACAAAAAAAAAATGCAACATAAAAGTTTTCATAATGTTTACATAAATTTATAAACTGTATTAAGTAATCAATTGGTGCTCATAATTTAAATCAAATATCAAAGGATAAATTTCAAGTGTTATTGTAGTTTTCATTGAGGTTTCTTTTTTCGTGTTTTCATTAAAATATATATTTTCAACTAAACGAAATGGCTAACAGATTTAATCAGGTAAATCGTCAATTTCTTTCTTTTAAAGTACATTCGTCAAGTAGCAATTAGAGGAATAAAATCAATAATCTATATTTATAAAAATAAAAGTATTCAAAGGCCACAAATACATTAATTATTTACAACAATGTATATATATATATGAGAGAGACAAGTAATTCTTTACGAAAGAAATATTTCTATTTACTGTTACATCTCGTTTTTTCATTCAGTCTATACACACATAGCTATATATTTATTATAGAAAGTAAAAGACATCAAGAATACTCCTTTTTGCATAAATTATTATTTTATATCCAAAAGTTTTTTTTACAATCAAACAATTTTTTTATGAATGAAAGATTTTTAAACTTCTTATTATTATTTATGTAATGACCTTCTGATACTTTTATTGGAAATTAGAGCTTTTAAAGGTTTAAAATTTCATATAGTAATATAATGCCTTGATTTCGTTTCAAAATAAAACATCAGAAAGTAGATCCAGAGTTAATATTTACAAAGCAAGAAAGAATTGGAAAGGGATCATTTGGCGAAGTATTTAAAGGTGTCGACAATCGTTCACAACAAGTAGTTGCCATAAAGATTATTGACTTAGAAGAGGCTGAAGATGAGATTGAAGATATTCAGCAAGAAATTATGGTATTGTCGCAATGCGACTCTCCATACGTCACAAAATATTTCGGATCCTTTCTTAAAGGAACCAAGCTTTGGATTATTATGGAATATTTAGGAGGTGGATCTGCTTTGGATCTTATGAAAGCAGGATTATTCGAGGAGATGCATATTGCAATAATTCTTAGAGAGGTACTGAAAGGACTGGATTATTTACACTCGGAGAGGAAACTTCATCGTGACATTAAGGCCGCAAATGTATTATTAAGTGAAATGGGAGATGTAAAATTGGTTAGTCATCAATGCTTTGCTCCAAACTTTAATATTAGTTTAAAATTTATTATTCGATCCTTTTAGGCTGATTTCGGTGTTGCAGGACAACTTACAAATACGACGTCCAAACGAAACACATTTGTTGGAACACCTTTTTGGTAATGTTAAGTTAAACACAAAAACTTTTCAATACTAAATCAAACTTTTAAAATAATTAATAGGATGGCACCAGAAGTGATAAAACAATCTATGTATGATTCAAAAGCTGATATTTGGTCACTAGGCATCACTGCTATTGAACTTGCAAAAGGCGAACCTCCAAACTCAGAATTGCATCCAATGCGTGTACTTTTTCTTATTCCTAAAAATAATCCACCACAATTGACCGGAAGTTATTCCAAACCTTTTAAAGATTTTGTTGAAGCGTGCCTAAATAAAGATCCAGAAAATGTAAGTAGACGTTATCATCGTGAATATTTATTTATTGTTTATGACATAATTTTATTGTCATTTTAGAGACCGACAGCAAAAGAGCTTTTAAAATATCCATTTATAAAGAAGGCAAAGAAAAATGCTTATTTGATTGATCTAATTGATCGTTTTAAGAAATGGAAGAATCAGAAAGGCGAGGAAAGCGAAACAGAATCAGAGAATTCAGATTCGTAAGTTACTTTCAGCAGTTGTATAAATAAATACTTTAATAAATAATTTTTACAAAATAGGGAGGAATCAAAACCAGACAGTGACTTGGATGAGCCTTGGATTATGACTGTTAAAGGAATGAATGCAAATGCAAATAGTAAAAAACCTTCAGTCTTTACACTCGAAGATACTTCATTCAGTAGCAGTTCACCAAACAATTCTGGAAGTCCTTCGAGAGATGTAAATTTGAATCATTTAAGCATAACAAGTTCATCGCAAAGTTCACAACAACAAGGATTTTCTCCAAGCAATTCACCGACTCGTGAAAATCCAGAGACACAGATATCACAAAAATCAATTGTGCACTTAAAAGAGAAGAAAGACGAGCGTTATGTGATTGAATCCGAAAGCACCAAAAATGAAGAATTGGTTGTAAAAAGTCCTGAAAAAGAGTTCGATAGGCCGTTAAAAGAGGTAAGAGATGTGTATTTATTTCAATTATGTGCAATTTACTTAATTCCTTCATTAAAATTGATTTTAAAGACGATCGAACACGAGATAAAAGAGGATGTAAGAAACGGACGTACTGCTATAAACATTCCAAGCTCCGAAATGCCATCGCCAAAATCACCACAAAGTGCGGTTGAAAAGCGAAATTCATTTAAATTTCAGGAACAACAAAAGGAGCATCGCGAACATAATGGCTCCAAATCAGGCAATCTATATAACAATAATAAAGTGAATAGCGCTTGCCTTAACAATTTAATTCTACCACTTCTATCAGAGGTAAGTACTTTATTTCTTATTTCATCATTTTTTTTTATTATACCGTGCCTTACTATAAAACAAACAAAAATTTATTCATTGATAAAAAAAATTCCCTAATATTATTGATATGAACGCATTTTTTTCGTGTTTCAGATAACGAGTAATCGCAATCAATATCATAGTAATAATAACAATAACAATAATGGCAACAGAAATTCCACCGATGTTGTTGATCTAAAATCGTCATTTGAACTTGCTGAACGAAGCTGTCCTGGTGTAACGGATTTATTTATTAAAGAAATCATTCATAAACTGATGCCTGGATTTTCGGAAACAAGAATTAATCACATCATTGATAAAATGTCGAGATAAACTATAAAGCACGTTATTTTGTTATTGCATTTTTTTTTGTGTTGAAGAAGGAATTTTGATTTTGTAATTGATTGATTCGCGCATTACGTTTTGTTATCACTGAATTTATTTTTTAGCATGTTCTTAAATTGAATGTTTCGTTTCATAGTAAAAAAGAAATGACTCAAAATAATTATTATACTGGCCATATATAAAATATTTTCAATCAAAACATAACATTTTGTTCATCACTCAATACGCCAGCTCAGCATGTCCTTATTAACAGTGTTTATCTTGTTTATTATGAAACCCTGTATTAAAGGTATTTCAATTACTTTAAATATAAAAAATCTACTTGATTCCTTTGGAATAATTGTGTACTAGAAAAATGGGAAACGAATTTAATTCTGTGAGCATTGACGTAATTGCGTGTTGTAAATTCAGAAAATTATAAAAGAAGAGAAAAATGTTAATTAAAATTAAAAAAATTCATTCATTTCACAATAATTTATTATTATTAATATTATTATCATTTATTAAAGTTTTAAAAATATTAGTTCACTTTATCACAAAAAAATGTATATGAGAAACATAATAATTTATTAATTACATCATTTTTTCTTTCAATTATAAAGTAATATCTATTTGAAGAGACCGAAACTAGAAAAAAAAGAGTTTTAAAATTAAAAAAATAAATAACCCAATAAATTATCACGATTCTTCCAAATGTTGTACAATCATTCTTTTATTTTCTGATCGTTTAAATTCGGAAATCTCTTACAAGTTATCAAATATACCAGCACTACAATGTATGATATTTCTTCTTACTAATATACTTAATAAATTGCATTGGATTATTTAATAAAAGATAATCATACTAGGATTTCTAAAATTTTCATTCCTGTGAGATTTCTGGAACGGGAATATGATTCGGGAATTTTATCCATATAAAAAAAAATTTTTGGAGTAAAAATAAAAAAAAAATTATTTTAATGGGCATTTTTTGACATAAATCATGGTTTCACTTTAAAACTAAAAAAAGTTTTTGAAGACGTTTTAAAATTTTTTTGAAAAAATATTTTTTTGCTGAACCAAATTTGCATGAAACGGGATTTTTGGGAATTTTCCCGATTTTAAAAACCCTAATTCATACGGATTCATTCTAAAAGTTAATGTATTGTCAGAGAATGTCAAGAGGTAGAGCTCTCCTACGTTTAACATTAGGTTCAATCACAAGAGCAAGTTTTGTCTTTACTTGCTATTTTTATTCTTGCTCCAAAATTTGTGATTAAATGGCCTTATGAATTAATATATATTCTCGGAATGAATTCTTGAGTTACAAAGAGTTTTGGGTGAATATCTGTCAAGCATTCACACTATAAATCACACAAGTAATATAGGACAATCCAATATAAAATGCACTCTCGAAAAAAAGCAGAAAAAAGAAAAAATCAAGATTTTCATCCTAGAATAATTTATTAGGTAAACAGCATTAAAGTCAGATTTAATTTAAAAAATTGAGGAATTCATCAGGAAAGTTCTGAGTAAAAATGTCTAAAATTGATTGCTTGCATTGATTAAAAACATTTTTACATGTCTCATCATCTTTTTTGTCTCGACCTATTTCTTCAGCTTTGATGTAATCGTAGTCAGATGGTCTATTTGTTGGTTCAGATGTTGTTGAAGGACTGAAATTGGAAGTAAAGCATTACTTTAATCTGAAAAAGGATAATAAAAAAAAAGACGTAAAGAAAAATTGTTGGAAATTACGTGAAAAATATGTGGAAAAGTTCTCCCATTAGGTTATTTCTGCTAAATTGAACCCATGTTGATTCGCAAATAGCACGTAATAAACACATACGGCCATTAAAACCATTTCTGCATAAAATATAAAATAAAATGAAAAATTTGTGTTTGTACATCACATATTTAGATGGATGAATGTTTCATCAAACTTTCTCACTTTTCTAATGTTGTTGAGAATGCGTCATATATAGACCATCTAGATGTCGACAAGTCTGGTCCTAAATCGTTATTTTCATCTTCCTTCGTTGATGGATCAACATTGGATACGTAATTGTTAGTTAACATCATTATTTTCTTGTCGATTATATCCTCCTCAAATTGATCATCAAATTCATCGTCATCAGAAGTGTCGATGTCATGTAAAGGCATGTTGGATATTTCCTTAAATATACCTTCATATTTCTCATAATGTTGTTGAGTTAATGGATCGTATAAAACCTCTCGCCTTCAAAATAAATAATCATTCTGTATTCGATGCCTAAGAAGATTATCAAATAATTAATTAAGGCATGCATACCTTTTCCTACCATTTGGAAAACGTTGCCAAACTGTGTCGAAAAGAAAGTCTTTTGTGTAGTTTGCCACCCAAATATCAGGAAAGAATTGGAAATGTAATTGATTTATTGTTTCAGGCTAAAAATAAAAAGCATGTTGTAAAAGTTTATGACGAGATTGATTAACATTATAGCACGTAAAAATTGCTACGATTAATATCCAATTAGGTTCAAGAAACTCACCAAAAAATACTGTGCTCTGGTTTGGAGAAGGAAATAAAAAATTGATTTGGGGATTAAAAAAGTTGTTGAAAAAGATCTTTAGTCGGTAATTCACTTATAAAATCTATTTGTGTTAAAACCAATAATACTCAAAATGTGGCTTGTAAGTTTGGCTAACAGAACATATTTATTGTTCTACTAGAAAATATCTCATTTAAGGATTTTTAAATTTTTGACATTAAAAAGCCGTTCATAATCTCTGTAGAGTTCGAAATATGCCACAAAAATTCAAGTATCTCAGTCTTAAAATATTTAACTAAATAATATCATAAGTGAACGACATTTTGACTAACTGAAATTAATTTACGCACTTCATAGTCCAACCATAAGTGATACTTTCATGTTGTAAATTGAGAGGCACACCAATACCTAATAATAATTACGGAAGTATTAAAAATAAATTATTTTATTAATACTTAAAATAAATTTACCGGAAATAAGTTGATGACGAGTTGGTGAAGTCGGAGGGTAGACATACCTACATATGGATTAAGAATAATTGAAAATTTTCACAAATATTAAATAAATATTTGACATACTTTGGGGTTCCACTCTCGGCAATTTCTGTCAAAAACAGCAAAAGTAGAAAAACTTGACAAAAATTATTCCTTGTCATTTGATTTTTTTTAACTCAACTTAATGCACTGGAATCAGAATGTGTAATGAGGCAAAAGTGTAAGAATAGAATACTACATGATATTCATATTTATTGTAATAATTATTATGGTTTGAATACATAATGCCTTTACAGTTATGCGTGAGTAACAAACCAGACAAAATTTTTCGTTTACATTATACTTATTTGATTTACCTCAATCATCGGTTTATCTGTAGCACATACTTTCACATTGAAACGTGCCAATCAATCGTATTCATTTCAATAGCAAAGTTTGAATTTGTTAACCCAACATTCAATCGATGGTTTGATAATAAACAGCAATACTTCAAACATAATCTTGCACATTTCAATAACCTTTCTTTCATTCAATAAAGCGGCAGAATATATTTTAAATCGTTTTGTGTACATATTTTGATGTGAATTTAAATGTAGGAAAAACATTTTGTCATTTCTTTTTTTTCATCTGAAAGAACTTTTTCTTATACATACATGACATATTATACGTGCTGTGTGATAAGTTTTCAATACTTAGGAGACCTCAATTTTGGAAATAATGATTTCAAAAAATACTAAATAGAGTAAAAAATATTGAAATTCGTACAAAACCAAAATTCGTACGAACAAATTTACAAAAAAAAATTTTTTTCACAATTTTTAGACTTGAAAATATTGTCTTTTCTCAAGATTGGCCATATGTTAAGATCTTATGGTTTTGCTCGTGCAGTCTACTTTCCAATTAAATTAACTCAAGGAATAAATAAGCACTGCTTATACGAAAAAAATCCACCTCATTCCAAATATTGAAATTCGTACAGAAGAAATATTGAAATTCGTACAAAATTTCAATAGTAGGCGGTGAAGAATTTCAATTGTTTTTGTGTAAACAAATTAAATAAATTCAATTTTAAGGACAAAGGATTAGCTCAGGATGAATAAGAACCTCCTCAAATGAAAATACTGCAAGAATATTAATTTTTCTCAAGTTTTGGATGCAAAAATCGTGAGTACCTACTTGGTGTACGAATTTCAATATTTGAAATAAAGTGGATTTTTTACTACTTTATGCTGCACAAATTGCTCTTTTCAAGTTTGAATAAAAAAATATGGAGAACAAGCAAAGTCCTAGGAAAAATTTGGGAAATCAATGAAAGTTACAGGACTTTCAAAAAAAAAAAAAAAAATCATTTTGTACGAATTTCAATATTTTTTACCCTATATTGTAAATTAAATCCTCAATAAGTACTTATTAAAGTAGAATTTATAAGCATGGTTTAACCCTCCTTTTTTTGGGAAAGTTCTCCAATTTGCTGAATTTTTTTGAAAAAAAATACCAACCCCCCCCCCCCCTAAATTTTTCGTTCCATACAAAAAAATTTACCACCCCCCCCTCAAAAAATTTCTGGCTACTCCCCTGACTGTGTGATAGTTTTAAACAACAGGATTTTTTGTTTGTGGATTTTGTGACAGGGGGGAGAGAGGTGTCTGAAAATCCAAGTTTTTGATGGACGTTTATTTAAGAAATTATCCAAGTCGAATTTATTAAAAATCGAGAACCCTCTGTTTTGCTTATTTAATTCAATTTTCTTTCACCCCCAAAACTCATAAGTTACATATTGATAAAATCTTTAAAATTGAAATTTAATGGCACCAAAACTGAGTTTTTAAAAATATTTTTTTTTAGATATTTTCCATAAAGTTATTAGTAATAAAAATGGGGAAAATTTAACGATGCCTATAATTTACAAAAAGGTACTGATATGAATGAGTGAAATTGAATCATTAAATGTCATGAACAATCAACCATACGTCGAATGATATTTGCGAATTTGATAAAATTACATTTCAAGAAAAAAAAAACTTATTGAGTGTGTAAGTTCTAGAAATGTATATTTCATCAAGGCAATCAATTGCTGTTGATAAGGGCTCTCAAAGTTGTGATCAAATAACAAAATCTACACATTTAAAGTTTTTGTAAATTTTTATTCATATCCCTTTTTTGATAGTTTAATTTAATTACAATTTTTAACCACAGCAGCTTTTACATTAATGAATATATTCGTATGATATCTTAAGGCCCTTTTGCTTCTGAGCAATCCTAACTAATACAATTTATTTATACAATCTGCTTAATTACTAATATAACGAAATAAAGTTTGATGTCGATTAAAATTTGTGAAGCATAAGAAGATCCTATTCAAAATAATAATAATAATGATGGGTAAAAAAGGCACAAGTTTTCGAGTTTTATGAATGAAAATGATTGGAATTAATGATTTTAGTGAACTAAATTCATTTCCCAACCTGGTGATTTTACATCTTGTCCATATTTGTAGAGTAGATCCAAAATTACACCATTTGACCATCCAAAACCTGTTTGTACTTCATACTCTCCTCCTAAATAAATTAAATCTCGTTAAATAAAAAGGGCTTGTTTGGAATCTAAATTTTTTACCTCCTCCAAAACCGCCTAATTCCGTTGCTATGTATTTTTCGTACATTTCTCCAGTTTTCTCAAAGGCAATAAAGTTTGATTGAATCCATCTTTCAGCCCATGTCAACGCCAGAGATGATGTTCGTGAATCCCCTAAATTTTCCAACCCAAGTATTATCATGTGTTGCATTGGAGCCCATGAATTTGCTGGAAAAAAATTGTGCGGAGCATTAATCAGCATTTAAATTTTTATGCCGAGGATTAAAGCTTACGCCAATCCCATTGTTCTCCCGTAGAGTATAAAGAGTTTGGTATTCCACCTAAAATGACAATTAAAAATCGAGATGAACGCATTAAAGCATAAATTATGAATGTTGATATAACAACCTGGATAATCATCAAGCCGTAAACTTTTTATATATGCTAGAATTTTATCAGCAATAATATGATTTTTTGTTGCATTAAAACAGTTTGTCCATAAAGGTGCAAAGTTCGTCGGACTAAAATATGGTCGAGACTTGTTATTGATTATATCATAATCCGTCCAAATTCCTAATTCTTCATTCCACAAAACGTCATTGATAGCATTAAAAATTTCATTTGCTTTCATTATATATTCTTTTTGTTTGACTTCATTTTTGGCGTGTCCAAAAATGTCTGCTATAATTTTGGCATTCCAATACAGGATAGCATTAAGTTCAACAGGAATGACAAAGCGAGTTTTTATATCCTTTAAAGTTCCGATGTTTTCACCATTTTGATTAATAAACCATCTGGATGTAAAGTCCATACCGGATTCTCCAGCCGCTTTAATTTCTGAATAAAAATTTTCCCGTTCTTCTTCCGTTTCGAATTCATTACCTATTGATAAATCCTCTCTATAGGATTCTGGACGTGGACCTGATGATGCATCAATATAACGAGCTAATCGATGCCCCTTGACAGTTACAGTTTTCTTTGTTATGAAATAATTAAACTCCTTCTCTAATAATTGAACTGAATTAATTGCAAAATCATAATCTTGAGTACGATCGATATAGGATTTCATCATTCCTTAACATAAAAACAAGCACATCAATAAATAACAATTAAATGGTAGAGTAAATGAAAAAGGATGTTCAGAGTGGGAAATGAGAAAACATACATACCTGATAATAGAGGAGGTTGAGATCTTGCAAGATAATAAATTCTACCACCGTTTGGAATGAATCCATACTGCTCGACAATTGTTAGAAAATTTTGAATCATACTCCGAACAGTTTGAAACATTTCACATGCTAAAAGTCCTCTGATAATCCAATAAGAATCCCAGTAATAAAACTCGTGAAAACGACCGCCAGCTATTACAAAACGACCAGGTACATAAATAATCGACGATAACTCGGGATGCTCCTGTAAAAGTTAACTCAGCGTACAGTTAGAGATGAATAGAAAGTATTATCATCATACGTGGGTGTAAAATATACATCATTAAGTATTTAAAACTTTAGATTTCAAAACTTTCACATAGACTATTTAAGTATATATCATGTGAGAAACTTTACCTTAACTTCATCTTTGATTTTACGACATAAATCAATCCAGATGTGATTTAAATCAGAAGCAAATTTTTTAAACTTTTTATCTGCGACTCGTTCAAGAAAAGTTGGCTGCTCTTTAAAATCTTCTGGAATATATTGAATTAATTCACTTCCAGCTGGATCGAAATGGTTATCAACCCACACTTTAAGTTCATCTACCGTTGGTGTATTATTAGAATTTTCCATCAATTCATAAAATTCAGCAATTGTTTGATTTGGAGGATTCTTAAGTTTTAGATCCACAAAAGTTTTACTATCATGATAAATTCTCATTTTCATGACTGTATCAATTAACTGCCCATAACAGTAAATTTCACTTGAGCAGGGAGGTGGTAATTCATTACTTGAAATTGTCGAAAGAAGTAAATTGAAAATAAATAGCAAGAAAATCATAATTAATATGACTTGTAGATGCAATTGCCTTTATCAAACTAATTTTTTTTATTCTCTCTAAAGTCAGCAAGTACTAACTTTATTCATTAAGCAATCATACTCATTTTTTTGTAGATAAAAATATTGAAAAATGATACTTTAAATGCATTATTTTCACTAGTGCTGATTCAGCACATACTCAAAGTAAATATGTTCGTTTATTGTTCTTTCAACTGTGAATATACGTATGCTGTTTGAATTGTTAGCTTCCGTATTTTTTCCGTCTAGATTTTTAGCTTGTTATTTTCACTTTTCTAAGAGCTTTTTCTATCAAAGCTGTAGATTTATTATTTTTCGATAGCTGTATGAATCCTTTCCATGATTCAAATCAACAGTCTAAAGCAGTGTCTTCCAAACTTTTTTCGGTTGGAACACTTTTGGACCAACATTTTTTCCTCGACACACCAAAGAGAAATTTTGAGTTAAATTTCCGCAACACATTTGGCTACGTACCAATGTGTCGTGACACACAATTTGGAATTCACTCGTCTGAAGGATGAAGTAGTTTTTAAGAGCAGATCTAGAAGGGAAATAAAGCTTTAAATAAATTTAAATTAAATTTTTTAAAAGCCACGACTAACTTAGTAAATTAATTTTCCGTACATTTCAATGTACATCATAAAGGAATTACATTTTGTTAACGTAAGAAAAAAATATTAATTCTATATTCCTGAAAAAAAAAAAAAAATAATGCAAATTGGAATGAAAATAAGTCTTTATTTTTTTTTTTTCCTTTTGAAAGTGACCATAAAGTTCTTTTTCCTCATGAGTGAACATTTTTAATGACATTTCATTCTACCTTTGAAACACGAAGTAAGTTTAAAGTGATAATAATTTAACATGGAATTAAAGTCTTTATAAACTGTTTTTTTTTCAAAGAATAGTGCCAAAAAAGCTTCAAAATTGAATGAAAATTTATTTATTCTGTATTTATTCTTTCTGTGATGCCATCGCGCATTTTCAATGATAAAATGATGATGATAATAAAAATTTAATAGAAATAACACAACAAATGACATTAGGGATGTCTTTTGTACGCAAAGTGCTAAGTTGTGTATTTTTATCGTAAATTATCTTCTCCGAAAAAAAGAAAAACGAAAATTTTCGTAGGCAAATTTTCTTGATATTCGTTCCATTTACTTAATCATCAATTTGTATGAGCTACAGAAGAAATATCCATAAATATGAAATGTTTATATTCACATAGAAATGGAAAAGAAAAAGTCAAAAAATAATAATCTTTACACATCAATGGTTATGTCAAAATTTATAGGATTTATAGGGGTAACATAGACATGCATAAATATAAAGATATTTGTTTTCTTCTTTCCACAAAACTTGATCTTTAAATAGCCAAGTAATATTAGATCAATACTACCTATAATCAATATTATTCTATGTATTTGTATACAAAGTACTTGTCCCTTTTTTTTAGAGTACACTAAAGTCTTAATGAACATGAAATTTGGGTACCAAAAGACTTTTTGAGTTTGAAGCAATGACCAGTTTCCTTTTACATTTCGTTCCTTTGGATAATGATGAAAACTTTCAGATGGACACATTTAAATATTTTTCCTTATTGTTTCACAACATTCAATGGAAAGGATGAAAACATTGAATAATTTTCCAATAAAAAGGAAAACATGCTAGAAACAATACAATATTTACAGTTGATACTTGGAATTCGTACTGATCTGACATAGATTTTATTGAGCTTTCCTATTTTCATGATTTTTACGAGAAAATGTTTGGTGCGTTTGGGGAAAAGGATATGAAAAATAAAAATTAATATCCTCTTTAATGATTCATACGTATGGATGGATTTATATGTTTTTCTTTGTCATAATCAAAACATTTTGACAACTGTGATCTGATTAATTACATTGTACGATTCAATTACTGCGACATAAAGACGAGAAAAAAAGTAATATCCATCTCAAGCTTTATCAGCTTGTTCAAATGTCCTCCTAACAATATGCCAACGCGTGTAATTTATTGTGATTCAGACTTAATGATAACGTTAAAAACAACTCACAGTTACGAACATGCTGAATTAATTAAACTGATAATTTTAGATACGGAAGATTTGACAGAGGGATTCAACCCTTCATTTTGGTACTTTTAATTAACCTAAAACACTATGATTTCCTATTTTTGCGCATAGCATATCATTCCATTAACACCGGAAATTAAATTTCTCCTCAAAAGTTACTTGATACTGCCGGCAGTGCAAATATTATGGCGATTCTCTAAATTTATGTTTCGAGTTCTTTTAAAAAATAATTCTCATTTTATCTTTTATTAAATAAATTTTTATTTAATTTTTTTTCCCTTATTTTGTTTTGATAAAATAAAATTTTAGTCATAGATTTACCCAAAATGGTCAACATATTTATCTTAATTCGTGTTAATTTTTCGCCTCTGCACATTTATAAAATTTATTTCTCTTTTAGCTGATTATTCATTCATGACATTTTAATTAAAAGGAAATTTTTTAAAGATGTTGATTTTTTTTTACAAAAATGAATCAACAAATCATTTTTCACTTGAAGTAAATCAACAAAAATTTATTATGCTTACTTCAAGGCAGTGCTTCAATACTTTATTACAGGATCATTACTTTTTACTATTAAATTTTAAAATTCATTAATGAATCATGACTAAATGTTTGTCTATTCTTGGAAATTAATTGTGTCGGTATTGGATTCTCTAGTTAAATATTATGAAAAAAGCTTTTTCATCCATTTAGATTCTTATATAAAATTACATAAATATCGTAAATAGCATAACTTTAGGTTTGGCTTGCAGGAAGTAAAATGATCGGTAAAATAACAAATCAGATATAAGAAATTCGTCAATTTGCAAGGGTTAAATTAAAAAGGGATTAGGATTACTTTCTGCCCTCATGAAACGTAATATAATAACAAATAAATATGTTATCTGGTTATACCAGAGATAAATAAAGCAAGTTCATTAAAATTTGCACATATCTATAATTGTTTTTATATATTATTTATACATAACAAAACATGTACATCGGTGTTTATGCGTCAATTTGCTTAGCTTACATAAATTTAAATATATATTTATATGCTGATGACTATGCTGTATATGAGAGAAAAAACCAAAAACAAATTATCATTTGCTTTCAAATTATTTGATGTCGGGTGTCAATCTGTTGCTATTCAGTGAATCCAGTGTCATGAAAAATACATTAAAAATAAATCAATCTTGTTTTAGATTTACAATACAGAATTTTTGTGTTATATATTCTCTGAAGAAAATGCTGAAAGCTCAATACAATACTAATATACAAATGTATTTAAAGTTTGGCATAATCTTCATAAAATACAATACAAAAACACTTAACGCCCCCATAAAATGTATGAAAATATGTGAAAATTGACCATAATTTTGAAATTTGTAAATACAACATCCCCTACTCACATTTTGCATTTAAATGTAATTTGAACCTGACGTATATGGTTTCAATATGAATGCTTTTAGATTTTATAAATCAGTGCTTCTTCTATGGCAGTTTTATTTAACGATATTCAAAATAAAAAAAAAGCAAAAATACAGCATTACAAAAATTTTTATTGCCCCGATTTATATTCATTTCGATCCTTTTTTTCTGTACATAAATTTCAATTTTCCAAGGTTTCTTTCATTTTCTCTAACAATTTATTCATTTCCGAGTTGAGAAAAGGATATCTCAATCCCACGTTGTTACTTTGCGTTACATGGGCAATAAAAATCAAAGAAGATTCATTTTATGCTTTGTTGAGTCCTATGAGATAAAAGAATAAAGATTTTTGCCATATCAGTCTGTTTATTGAATATAAAGGGATTATTCAAATGATATTTTTTTCTGTCCCGAGTTACGTTTCGTTACGTCTCAATAGACAATGTAAAATCATACGGGAAATTGTGATTTTACATTTGCAAACAAACCTAAAATGCTTCATCAAATATTACGTTAATTAGACCAATTTTGAGTAGGTTGATTTTGATTTTGAAAGGTCAAACGTTTGTGATTTTTGAGTTCCGGATAATTTTGATCTATTGTTGGTAAGGTTAGGGGAAAATTATAATTTCCCAAATAGTTAACAGAATATCAATTATTCATTGCATAAAAGTTATGAATTATTTTTCATTAATCTGTTATTTATTAAATTAATTATTCAGCCTGCGGTTTAGTGGTTTTCGGATTTTTTCATGCTTAAATATATTTTTAAAAGTTTTTCCTGTAAGAATCCCTATTCAAAAAGGTGTTCGAATTTATGAGTAAATTGTGTTATATATTCTAATAATTTTTTTTTCCATAACCTCAATGTAATTTATGATATTATTTGAATTTCATGAAAATTTAATATCGTGAAGCAATCTTGAATGTTTAAAGAAATTCAGAATCTCATGAGTACATAATGTGTATGTACGTATGTATATTAGGGCTTTATTTAAGAAAAGAAAAACACATTTTTCATTTTTTCATTGTCTATTAATGTAGCAGAAATATTTATATATTTTTTCGGTTGCTTAAATACATATCACATTTGGTATTATTGAGTTACACATTATTCTTTTATTTCATTCATCTTGGAACTGTATAAAAACTTTCTCAAGCTGAAGCTCTGAAAGATCCTTTTACAATCAAGATGACTTTAACTTATTTGCTCCCACAAGAAACATAAAAAATGTGTTGAAAATGAACATCCGTAGAAAGTTTTCTAACATTGCATGGAATAAATTGAAGGATATTCAGTCACACTGTAAAATGTAGAGATAAGATATGAAGTAGACCAATTAGAAAGGGCGGAACACGAAAGATGTTTTCTGATCGAATTACTTTTTTTGTGCTAAAATTCAGATTTTTTTAATTTTAACTTATTATGGCCGTTTATAAACACTGGATGCTTATTAATTAAGAAAAATGAAGAAAGTCAACATTATGATGATAATTGAAATATAGGCATAACAAATGAAGCGATAAATCTTAAAAACATGAATCAATATTGATTTTGTACAAAATGAATAAAAGATTTTTAATTAGTTTACTTTAGAGTTGTTCACAAATGATGTGCTTTATGCTGAATAGGATTTTCAGGAACTACCATGTGTAAATGTTTTTAAGAGATGGACTTGATTTATGAAGTTTCAAGCTACAAAGGACCGCATGGCGTGAGAAATCAAATCATTTGTTACACATGAACTGACTGACTAAATGACTCTATGAGAATATTAAATTATCTAATTTATATCACGTGGCTAGTAAGAACTAAATAATGGTCTCGAAAAAGAGCCAACAACATTATTTTTCACAAATTAAATTCGATACTCAAATGATTCCTCAATATATCTATTATGTTATACCACAATGTTCTATAATGTTCGATGTCATTTTGTATGGAAGTCACGTAATAGTAGAAAAGTCATCGACATAATTGCGGTAGAACTATAGTAGATTGAAGTTTAAATCTAGTCAAGCATATGCGGAGATTTTCTTCATCGAGGCGCATAATAAAGCAAAGTAAAGAAAAAAAAAGGAAAATACTCGGAAGGATGATTTTCTTGCTTAATTACATGAAATATTCTAAAGCATCCTGTTTATGCTCTCGAGGTTAATGATTTGCATATAATTGCTTCTAAAACGTTTTACAAACTTGCGTGCATTTGCATACTAAAGACATGGATGATGAAAATCTCTCAATACATAAGCATACTTAAAATAATTTGCTATGACTCGAAACAAAATGTTTGTGAATCATCTCGCTGCTTCATGGTAAAGAGTTTGTTAAAATACAGACGATAAAAGTTTTTAATGACTCGTAATATTAACATAAAATGCTTTCTTACTTACTTTATGCTTTAAAACGTCACTAAAACTCTGTCATTTATCTTCTGAAAATGACTATACACGTTACATTCTGCGCTTTCTATAAAGAGAATTTCAAACCTTTTAATAATCTTTAAATCAACTAAATAAAGTGTTTAGCTAACAAGTAATCAAAAAAAGCTCTTTATTCATTTTCCAAGTGCTTCACCATTCCCTTTATAATATCAAGAATCTCGTTTGCATTTTGTTCAATTGATGTTGCTGGAACAAAAATGCTGTATTGTGTATTATCCATTGATTCAATTCGATAAGTATATTTGATTTTTGCTTTATGCATTGCAAAGCTTTCAACAGTTCCTGATGACATATCAGAATAATTAGTGTTGATTCCATACTTCCTTTCTCCATCTCGATGCATTTTTACATTCCGAAGACCAGATCTTGCCATATCGTTCAACTCATCCATAAAGCTCCGGTTAAGTTTGCTAGTTGGAAATAATATTTGCTGACCGTACCCATCCAAGTTCATGAAGAGTTTAATGGTTTTGTTATGTTTTAATAAAAAATTTGATAGCAATTTGATTTCTGGTTCAGATGATGCATGAGCACCCTTATAAAAATCTGTGCATTTATTGTTCCCAGTACCCTCATCCTCTTTCCAATTTGAATCAAAATTTCTAGTCAGGTCAACACCATAACAAACTTTTTCTGTTTGATTTATATTTGAAGACCGGAACCAATTTAACCTGTAGAATAAATTATGTTACTCAAAAAATAAATTGAAATATGAACGACAACTTACGCTGATGATATGATTGTTTCATCTGTAGGCATGAACTGTCTAGATCTACTTTTTTGCCATAAACGATCAACAGTCATAGAATAATCATATCCATCGGGATTCAATAAGCTAAGAATATACCAATCAAACTTTCTTATCATCCTTCCGAAGCCATCATCATTGGCAATATTTGTTACGAGGCTATTTAAAATGTATGTCGAACAAGCTATAGGAAGCCAAATGTGTGGTGAAGTGCCAGAAAGAATGAAAATTGCAGGTTTTTTTGTATCATATAATGTTTGTTTTGGATATGATACTTTGACTACAGTCAATGGCTTTCCATTAAAAGACCATCCTATTTGAATCAATTCAATAAATGAAGGGTATTTCCTTTTCAAATAATCGTAATACATTTGTATGTCCCTAAATGTATGATATCGGTACCATGTAACCGGATGGCCATTAATTAATTCCAATTCAATTTGATCTCGTTTATTTAAACGTGGATTTTCAAACTTAATTGCATGCTGTATGTTACGTATTTTGACACCATGCTTGATCTCACCTTCAGACAAAAATTCCTTAAACGACTTGACATAGCTTGGTGGAACAACAACATCTGTCGAATCTTTAATGTTTATATTTTTAAGCCAATGAATTTTTCCTCCATTTGTTGACATGCGAAAATCATTGAGATACTTGACATCATCCTTGGTCATGGGAAACAATCTCCACAATTGATAGTTATTGTATCCCTTTTTACGTATTCGTTTACTTATTATACTTTTAGATTCCTTTTTTCTTGTTGCTAACAATTTCGATATCATTCCAAAGAAATCATAAGGCATTGCTTTTGCTGTTGTTTCGTCCGTTTCAATTTCTTTCGTAGTCGTTTCAATTGCATGTCTTTTCGTAATATCTTCAACTTCCACATTATTATACTTCTCATTACTCGAGTCATCCCATGGCAAATGCCATTTTTTCGAAGAACTAGACAGCTGTTCATTGGAGCCTGCATCATTATGAGTATAAAGAAAAGTTGGAAAGTACCACGGTAATTTTTCGTTTTCACGCTTGGGTCGTTTAAACTGTGACTCAGGCTTTTCAGTTGTCTCTATTGTTTCTGTTACTTTTAAATACGTTTCACCATCATAATTATTGCGTTTTTTCCTTTGCCTTGTTTTCCTTCTTGTTTTTAATGCTTTCGTTCGTGTTGTATCCTTTATTCCAAAGTCGAAGTATGAAAACGATGGAAACATATTACCAACGTATGAAAAGATGCTTTGTAATCCGTCTGTGATGAAATTTGTGGGCGATTCATCTTCCTGATACTTCTTAATGCTAATTTCACTTTTCTTTTTCGTTTTTTTATCATTCAATTTTTTGCTGCCATTAGTATGCTTACTTGGAAGTGAAAAATCTTCATAATATTCATCAGAGTAAGAATCAAAGTCATCTCGAAAGCTCATAATGTTTTCAATGATATCATCATATTCCTCACTGCTTTCTGATCGATTATTTATGCTTCCATTGCGTTTATTATTATTTTTTTCCTTTTGCTTTTTCAATTTTAATGCTAATGATGTTTGATTGAATTTCTCTTGATTCTCGTGTATTGAATCGTCATATTCATTTGTGATTGTGATTTTGGTTATTAAAGACTTTCTGGGTGAGGATTTCTGTGATTTTAAAACACTTTTCCGCTCCGACAAATCACGTTTTTTACGTCTCTTCTTTTTATAATCTTCGTCACTGTAATTTTCTTCATCTTCTTCCTCACTTTCATTTTCCGAGTAATCGGAATCGCTCTCTTCATTTTCATTCTCATATTCTCTACTTTCATAATCAACTGATTCTTGATCATCTTCTTTATTACCACTAAAAGCATTTTCTACAGCCCGATAAAATGTGTCAAACATATTTCCAACCTCCTCATAATCGTCAGCTAAAGGAGGTAATTTTTCAGGAGCTTCAAAGTAATCTATTTTATTTGGAAGACTGCTTATAGGAGCAGTTACCCTATTTACCGGAGATATAATACTTGGTGTATGAGATAATGATGATCCTTGAACTCGATGCTGATGTTGATGAACATGACTATAGGTTGTAGGTATGCCACTTATTACTTTATGTTCTTCCTGCGGTTTCTGTTGTACATAAACTGGCTGAGGTTGAACATATACTGGCGCTTGGGGTTTATGCTCATAGGAAGGCTTATGTTCTTCATGCGATTCCTTTGATTCTTTTGATCCTTTATGGTGATGATGATGATGATGTCCATCTTTAATAAAACATGATAAAAATTACGGAAATTGAGATTATTAAACAGATTTTTGAGGAAAATCTCAATACTCAATACTTACGATGGTCATGATGTCCATGGTCTTTTTCGATACAAAAAAGTAGGAATTTTAAAATGTTTTCATTATTTAATAAAATAAGTATGTAAGAACTTACGGTGGTCATGATCGTGATGATGATGTCCATGCTTTTTCTTGCACTTACACTTCTTCTTATCTTTATCCTTATCCTTATCTTTGTCTTTGTCCTTATCTTTATCCTTTTCTTCCTTATTTGTCGGCTTTGGCTTAATTTCCACAGTCTCATTCTCACTGTCAGTTATCACTAGTTGTTGTTTAGTTTGATTTTTTACATTAGCATTATTTGAGCAATTTAAGTTTAAAATTTTCCGATAATAATCTAAATTTTTTATGAAATGTTCATGAATGTTGCTCGCGTCGGCAGATGATGTAGTTGAGCTATTATCCTTCTTCTTTTTTAATTTAGATGGTTTGCTTACTTTTGTTGCTGATGCCACAAAAATTGGTGTGACAATTGGCGGAGTTGCTGTTGAATGTACAAAAATAACTGAATTTTCCTTATGCGGTTTATTATTTTCAACGACGGATGAAAATTTATTATGATAATCATGCTTATTACTGCCATTTGATGTTTTATTTAAAGAATTTGCACTGGAAATCAAGTCATTACTGTAAATTATTGCAGATACAAGCTCAGGTTCTAAGATAAATGGTGTCTCTGTAGTTGTTGTTGTGCTTTCTATCTTTTGTACATTATAGAAATCACTAGAAAATTTAGAATTTTCAAAACGGTCCGAAGTCACTATTTGATTATTGTTTACAGGAAGATGCAAAGTAAAATTGTGCTTTGTTATCAGACCACCTTTAAAATTACTATTCGTAATGAAGTTGCTAGTTTTAAATAATTTTGATTTTTGTTGAGTATCATAAGGATTAAATTGAGCTTTTTTGTGATTTTTTCTATTGCCATTGTAAAAGTCTTCTTCTTTTCTTGGATTGTCTGACTCGACAACAGTAATTATTTCAGCGAAATCCTCTTTACGATCATAAGTCATTGGTTTGTTGTTGACAATCACTATATTTGGTAATGATGCCACAAAATAATCTAAATTTATTGTCACAACCACAATCAATATTTTGTACCAGATCACCATATTGTCTATTTTACATTTTCTTATCTCTTGACTTTTCTGCTTCACAATAAACACAAAACTGAAACGATTTTAGAATATGTTTTTCTATTTAAATATGCGACATTTTCATGACTTTAATTGCAATCATCAAGAGATTGTCAGACCATAAAAATCAGGTAAAATGTCTTTATTCACTTGAATAATATTCTCTTGTATGAACTTCATATAAACATCGACGAAATCGAAATTTTTAGAAACTGAAACTTTTTCTTTCGATGCACTTAATCGACTCAAACTGTTATTGCTTAAAATGTTAATGACGATAAAAATTAGCTGAATTCAGTTGTATTCTTATTTTCAAGACTATTAATTGTTTAATAGATGTAAGTTAGAGTGCAAATTGAAGATTTTTCTTAATTAATTAAATTACGACTTTTTGCTTATTCCATGAATTAAATTTAAAAACTTTCAATAAATGATAGAATCTCAAAAGTCTACAATTCAAGAATAAATTTCTCGTGAAATTTTTAAAGCTTGTCTGAAAGTAAGAAAATATAAAATCATAATAAAAGATAATTTCAAAAATTTAAAATTCATTAAACTAAATTTTAATGCTGCGTATATTTTTATTTTATTCTTTTAACTTTTTTTATGATACATTTATTCAGTTTTAATTTCCTAATCTTTTAATATTTTTTTCTCATGTCTATTTGATGATAAATTTAAGTATCTTCCCAACAAATTAAAGACTAAAGAAGTAACCATGTGCATGATATTATTATAATCTTTTAATTGCCGGGGTCTCTCTTCATTCTTATTTCAATAGTTTTCATCAAATAATATTTTTTACGTGATGAAAGGAAAAAGAAGAATATGTAAAAGATAATCTGGTGGTTCTCACTTGTTCAAATGCGAAAGAAAAAATAAGACGTAAATGTTTATCTTAAAGATTCACTTAATCTTTTCAGTGTTTCATTAATTCTGAAAATGTTTGCCATAAGAGAACTAAAATAAACATTTACCGAATTTTCTATATCTATTTCTATGAAAATCGGTGCGGTCAAGTGTATTGGAGGGGGGCATATTATGGCAAAATAAAAATACTCAAATGTGCTCGAAAATACAAACAACAGAAGCCACATTGATCTGGATTTTTTCTTTAAATTTGTATCTTAATTTATTTAATTTTTTTTCTTCCTTTTATTTAATTTTGTGAGTATAATTGTTAACGATTAAATAATCTCAAGAAATTATAAATTTTTTGTTCTGAATGTGAAGATAAAGAAGAGATTGGACAAGGCATATGAGGAGATTTTTGTATGTCTAATTTTAAAAACAACAAAAATTAGCAACAAAATATACTTATGGATGTGTGGAAATGTTTTCATAAGATTAAGGATAGAATTAATTTCAAGATTGTTTGAAATAGATATGTATAATAAAATCTAGAATAATCTTTTATTTTCACAAGATTACTCCATCTTGGTCCAAAAATAAATATTAAGTTTATGTTCCATGCTTTATAAACATTTTTTCTCCATCACAAGAAAATTTTCTATCCAAATTTTGTAATATACTTTATTTGTATTTTTTTAGTATAGAATAATAAATAGGTGCAATTTTATTCAGCTTTTGTTGCTCCGTATAATCTTTTTAGTGGATTTAAAACTTTTTTTAATTGCCAAAAAAATAAAGTTACAAGTAAATGCATTTAAAAAATAAATTGAAAAAAAAAATTAACAACCGAACGAAAAAATAAATGTGATGAAAACAAATGACACATTGATACGCATTCTTCTTAAGCAGGCCATGCATTGATAATACAGTAGGTATACAGGTGGCGGATTAAGAATCAACTATAAATAATTTGAAATATAAAATGTTGTAATCAATCCTTTTCTGATGCGCTTTCGTATATATTTCCGTATTAAACGTTATTCAGTGTAGTTCTGGTTCATTGATGGATCGATGCGAGGATAGAGCTGTGTAGGTGTAAAATAAATGGATAGAAAATGGAAAAGCATCATGTTAGTTAAATTATCTTGAAAAATGCCAATCAAAAATTTATAAAAATTCGATTTATGTATGAAAATTGAATATTACCCCAAATAAATTTCTAGGAACATAGCCTTCGTGTCCATCAATATTCCTGGCCCACCACCACTCTCTTTCAGACTCGTCTCCTTTTCTTAATATCGTCAACTTATCGTTTACGCTAAATTTAAGCTCATCTTGCTGTTGAGCGTCGTATGAAAATACAGCATAAACTTCTCCATTATTTAGTATACCCAATTTTTCTTGAATGCCTATACAAAAGTAAAATGTACAATGAGAATTTTTTAGGAGCCGCATCTTATCCTCACTAATGTACTTACTGTATAGATATTCAGAGCATCCATCAAATCCTTCTTCATCTTCTTCACATTTTTCTGCGGGTGTTTCGTGATCAGATAGAGTAGAAGCAAACAAGCATGCACCGGATTCTACTAAAAAGCGAACCATTGGCAAATTGTTGCATGATGCTGTTGAAAAAAGATAATATGGAAGGGGGCATGATTTATTAAATGTTGAAAAATAAATAAGTTTTTATAATTACCAGCACAATGCAATGGTGTCCATCCATCAGAATCTTGTGCATTAACATCGCAACCGAACTGAACTAAAAACCTTAAAGTGAAACGAAGAGAAAAAAGAATATATACATTATATATGTCGTCCATAATGAAGAATATGCAATAATAATTACTTTACTATTTCCAAGTGACCAGCACAAATGGCATTATGAAGAGCTGTGATTCCTTCATCGTTTGCTGCGCTAGGATTTGGTACCTGCATTGCAGTTTTCTTCACTAATTCTAACTCTCCTTCGAGACTGGCATCAAGCAATAAAGCAAGTGGATCGAAACTCACTCGACGTGCAAGCTTCGCTTTTACATTATCACCTATTATGTTACGTTTTCGTTTTACTATACTATCTACATGCTTTTCATCTGATTGTATAGGTGTTGAAACGGGTGTTATAGATTTATCTGTCTCATCGGTACTTGTTATACTTCCACTATCCTGACTATTGTTGATGTTGTTATTGAGATTATTACTCAAATTTATGTTTCCATTTACTAATTTACTAATGATTGATGTTTGGTTCATGCTATTACCATTAACATCGCCATTATTGCTATTATCCTTTAGCTCAGTCGTTGCAATTTCAGGAAAAAGAAAAGAGGGAGGCATTTCAATTCTCCTCGACGTGCTAAATTGTATGGTCTTTAGATTTGATGTAAGTGATCTTAATTTTGGTTGCTCTGATAATGGCTGCTTTTTTATTGTTAAGGGCTTCGCTTTGATAGGCAAATTATTCTCATTGTTTACACTCGCATTTTCAGATTCATTTGACAGTACCTGTTGATTGCTACTGTTATTGCTATTATTATTACTATTATTAATATTAACGTTATTGTTGTTGCCATTTTTATTGGGCTTAGGAGGTAAGGCAGGTCGAGATTTATCATTATCAATAGACGATGCTTGAACATTTACATTTGGTGCAACCATATGAACTTTAGGTGCTTGCGAGATATTTTTTATCGATGTTGGCGCAACACTACTGATTGGTTTTCGTGGTGGAACAACGAGATTTCCCGACGGTATTTGGTGTAAAGCTTTTGGCTTTATGGCTGGTTTTTCTTCCGTTTCCGTTGTTGTTGCTACATTTAGTGGCTCTGCAACAGACTTATTAATGGCATTCAATGGCGTACTACTTGCAATTTGTGTACCGTTTACATGACCTGTTGACAATTCATTAGATCCGTTTATTTCACCTGCCTTCTCACTGTCACATTCATTTGATTTCATTGCTAACGCTGTACTGCTTCCATTATTTCCAGAAAGCACCGATGATATGATTTTATGTGATAATAGACTACTATTACCTACATTCAAGCTATTATTGGCGACAAATTTGTTGTAAGGCATCGTTTGGTTTGTGAGTTCGTTCTTCTTTCCATTCAAATCAGTAGATTGGGCACTTGTTTGCTTTTCATTACCATTGTCCATAATGATGCTATCCTTAACTTGATGGTTATGCTGTACATCATTATTGTTATTATTACTTGTATTTTTCGTCAACAATCCTTGTGTTTGTTGTGGCGTTATGTGATCATTGAATTGCTTCTGGCGTGCGAGCTTTGTTTCGTCACTTTCAGCAGCCATGTTTGATGTCGGACTATGTTGTTGTTGTTGCTGTGATGATTTAAGCTTTAACATGGCTAGATCTTGAATAATTTGTTGGTGTTGTTGTTGATTCGATGTTGTTATAGATGTGGATTTTTGTGGTGTATGATTATATGGCTCAACCGCTGCCACATTTCCTCGTACATTCTTTTGTGGTGGATAAATATGAGTCGACGAAGATCTAATAATAACATTAATACAGAAAACAAAAAAAAAAGCGTGAGAGTTAAAACAAATGAAGTAGAAAATATACATAAGTAAAGAAAGGAATATTGCGTATAATGGCATAGCAATAATCGTTTATTGTATGCTTGGGTGAAATATTGTTATGATATTTTTCGATGCTCAAGAAAGTAAGAAAACACAAAAAGAATATGTACATAAATTTTACCATAGCATAGACCATAAAAGGAAAAAAGAGGAAATTAAATAAAAAAATGCGAAAGTTACGAAAACACATTTGAGAGATATAGCGAAGTTTAATATCGAGCTTATCCAATATTGAAAATATCCTAAAGAATTCCTTTTTCTTTATTTCCTTTATGAAAATTTTATTATCATAACACTTTTTAAGGAAAATAAATTTATTCCTTTCGTAATATATGATGGGAATTGTTTACGCTCATAGTCTAGGACACATAATTTATTTACACACAAATATTTATTATCGTAATTAAGAAAACGAGAGTAAAAAATGTGGCAATATCCTTGATCATTGCAAAAAAAATCTATAGTCAATTATAAAAAACACGACTTACGTAGAAAGCCAGGAACTTCTACGCTACTTTCTGATAGATTTTTTTACTGAAAAATTACAGTTTATGCAATCAGTTAAGCTGTAATCTTAAATCTCCATATCATGGTTGGAAATCGGCGGTCCAGTCCATAGTTCTTGTCCTTGGCGGCCTCTTGGTTCAGGCAGCCTCTTGGGTCAGGCGGCCGGTGTCCAAGGCGGCCTCTTGAAAATATGGGCCTATTTAGGAATTTCGGCGATGTTCCGTTCGAATTTTATAGATCACAGGAGTGACCACCGGAGTGTCTTCACTTCGCTTCGCTTCGTTCCGTTCGACTATTATAGATTACAGGAGTGTCGAACTCCACTTCGCTTCGCTTCGTTCCGTTCGACTATTATAGATTACAGGAGTGTCGAACTCCACTTCGCTTCGCTTCGTTCCGTTCGACTTTTATAGATTACAGGAGTGTCGAACTCCACTTCGCTTCGCTTCGTTCCGTTCGACTATTATAGATTACAGGAGTGTCGAACTCCACTTCGCTTCGCTTCGTTCCGTTCGACTTTTATAGATTACAGGAGTGTCGAACTCCACTTCGCTTCGCTTCGTTCCGTTCGACTATTATAGATTACAGGAGTGTCGAACTCCACTTCGCTTCGCTTGGTTCCGTTCGACTTTTATAGATTTCAGGAGTGTCGAACTCCACTTCGCTTCGCTTCGTTCCGTTCGACTATTATAGATTACAGGAGTGTCGAACTCCACTTCGCTTCGCTTCGTTCCGTTCGACTGTCGTAGATTACAGGAGTGTCGAACTCCACTTCGCTTCGCTTCGTTCCGTTCGACTATTATAGATTACAGGAGTGTCGAACTCCACTTCGCTTCGCTTCGTTCCGTTCGACTTTTATAGATTACAGGAGTGTCGAACTCCACTTCGCTTCGCTTCGTTCCGTTCGACTATTATAGATTACAGGAATGTCGAACTCTACTTCGCTTCGCTTCGTTCCGTTCGACTTTTATAGATTACAGGAGTGTCGAACTCCACTTCGCTTCGCTTCGTTCCGTTCGACTATTATAGATTACAGGAGTGTCGAACTCCACTTCGCTTCGCTTCGTTCCGTTCGATTTTTATAGATTACAGGAGTGTCGAACTCTACTTCGCTTCGCTTCGTTCCGTTCGACTATTATAGATTACAGGAATGTCGAACTCTACTTCGCTTCGCTTCGTTCCGTTCGACTTTTATAGATTACAGGGGTGTCAAACTCTACTTAGCTTCGCTTCGTTCCGTCCGACTTTTATAGATTACAGGAATGTCGAACTCCACTTCGCTTCGCTTCGTTCCGTTCGACTTTTATGGATTACAGGAATGTCGAACTCCACTTCGCTTCGCTTCGTTCCGTTCGACTATTATAGATTACAGGGGTGTCGAACTCCATTTCGCTTCGCTTCGTTCCGTTCGACTATTATGGATTTCAGGAGTGTCGAACTCCACTTCGCTTCGCTTCGTTCCGTTCGACTATTATGGATTACAGGAATGTCGAACTCCACTTCGCTTCGCTTCGTTCCGTTCGACTTTTATAGATTACAGTTTCGATAGTTTTGCAACTTCCGCTTCGCTCCAGTTGCTGCTCCGCGGTCAGTCTATTCATGAGACCAGATGGTGTAGGTTTTATATTCAGACGTAGCCAAGGAACGTACATGCCAAATTTCAGTTCAGTATGACCTTATCCCACCTTATCAAGCATCAGAATAAGTCTACACCTTTTTAAAAGAAATACGTGGTTTTCTTAGTAGCGTGCCCCTCGGATCTTAGTATGATGTTGGTTCCATATTCAGGCATGTCCAAGGAACCTACATGCCAAATTTCAGCTTCCCTAGACCTAATCAGGTATCAAAATAAGTGTATTCTTTTTCATATAGAAACACATGGTTTTCTTAGTAGTATGCCCCTCGGATTTTGGTATGATGTTGGTTCCATATTCAGGCATGTCCAAGGAATCTACATGCCAAATTTTAGCTTCTCTAGACCTAATCAAGCATCAAAATAAGTGTATTCTTTTTTATATAGAAACACATGGTTTTCTTAGTAGCATGCCCCTCGGATCTTAGTATCATGTTGGTTCCATATTTAGGCATATCCAAGGAATCTACATGCCAAATTTCAGCTTCCCTAGACCTAATTAAGCATCAAAATAAGTGTATTCTTTTTTATATAGAAACACGTGGTTTTCTTAGTAGCATGCCCCTCGGATCAAAATATAATGTTGGTTCCATATTCAGGCATGTCCAAGGAACCTACATGCCAAATTTCAGCTTCCCTGGACCTAACCAACCATCAGAATTCAAAAACATGTGTTTTCAACTTCCTCTCAAATTTGGAGGTTAAACACTAGCATAACCTCAAAATCACGCTAAGCGCACCAGTTTCCCGAATGATTCACTGCTTGTCTGATAAAATGGCATCAAAACCTCATCGAGATATATTAATCGCGAAGCTGTAGGCCTGTCCACCAAATTTGACGTTTTTTAAGCATTTTTGTTTCCCCCCGGGGGGTCGCAGGGGGGGACCACCGGAAAAATGAGTTACACCATTCGACGCGTAATTAAATTCCGACAATTTGATGACCACGTTATATGGGGTAAAAATGCTTAGTTTTCTCAAAAAATGCGAAAAACGTAAAAAAGGGGCAAAAGTAAAACCAATAACTTATACGCTTACGCGTAGAAGTTAAAACAAATTTCAATTTACCTGACATGAATATTTGCTGGTTGAGCATTGTTATTAGAACTTGATACGTGTGTGCCATTTTGTTGTTGTTGTTGAAGAAGTAGATTTGCAGCCTTTTTACGCTGCAAACGACCTTGTAATTCTAATATTCGTTGGTCGACAGAACGCAATTCTGCTTGTCGTTGTTGTAATGCTTCACGCTGCAGATGGAGACGAGCATCTTGTTGCAAAGAAAGTTGATTTCGATACTTCAATAAAGAAATTTAATAAAATTAAAGTTGAATGAAAGTTTTATTGGAACAAATTAGCCTATTTACCATAAGTTCTCTGCGTAACTTTTCCAGCTCTCTTGCAGCAGGTGAAGTTGGCTGATTATTGCCATTATTAGCTAATAAGTTTAAACCACGACGATCTCTACGAAGTTCCTCTAATTGCCTCGTTAAAGCTTCCACTTTCGCAACTGCAAGGCTGAGTTCTTTCTCTTTTTCACTAAAAAGCGCGCGTATAGAGTCTAAATCATTGCCTGAAACGAAACATAAAATGTTAAATGTAAATTCTTGAAATTATAAGGGACAATAAGAAGTTTAGATAAAAAAAATCCAAGCATAATAAAAACTTTTGACTATGACGCAATTCAATTGCCGTTCCACTAAACGATTTGAATAATTTTTTTTTCTTATTAGAATTCTATGGAAAGTTCATAAAAACTTCTCAATAATTCTGCTGATGATTTTTTAATTCTTTGGAACTTTTAAAAGATACCTCCACATAAACTTTAGGTTCATTTTTGGGTATTTTTGAACCTTTTAATATTCTCTTGAAGACTTCATATCAATATCTGTTTTAAAAACAGGTAGGAGTTTTCAATTTTTCACATGATAAACCACAGTACGTAAACATTCAAAAAGACCTAAAGTCTAATCATGAAATAACTGCATTAATGTTTAAAAACAATCTTAAACATCCATTTTTGTTGAATAAATGAAGTATCCAATCAGTTTTTATTAATGAACCGTTTCACAAAAAAACAGCAATTTATCATCCATTTTATTACTTCTCATAAATGTCACAAAAGGATTTTTAGTCATAAATTACAATGGAATAAGTTTATTAAATAATTTTATTAAAACCTTAAAGCTTTCTTGAAAGGTTCACTGTTGAACTATTATTTAATATTTCAACAACTTTATCGAGCAATACTTGGGATAAGTTTATTCTTTAAAAGGAGGAAGAAACAAAAATACAAGACAAATTTCCCTTATTTAATTTAGCAATTGGAAAAGTTCGCAGCTACGAAAAGATTTGGGATTTACTTTAGGTAGTTTCATTAAAATAAAGAAGGAAAGCGAGACAATGAGGGAAATCAAAAGTTTAATTGTCCTTCTTCACAAATTTATTTGTTCCCGTTTTGTTTTACGAACAGTCGCAAAGAAACTTTCTGCTGGAATAAGAGAAAAATAAGGCTTCAGATCAAAAGTTATGAAACAAATGATTATTATACGCATTATTGTTCTGAAAAATCTGCATTGATTCAATATTAGCACATGGAAGCATCTGGAAGATAATCAGTCTTCAATATTGAAATTAAAAATTCTAAATTTAGATAATAAATAGATTATATAGTAGACGAAATATCTGGATAAATCTTCATCTTGTAATTAAAATTAATCAAGGAAAAAATACAATAATTTCAACTGCAAAAGTAAGCAAAACTATAATTGAAGACCAAAACAATTTACTAAAAGAAAATTGTATGACATTTCTGTGCAGAAGTTTTCAACAATGAAGCGTTTAGACAAATGAAAAGTTTGCTCCTTCTGACTGCTTGCTCCGAAACATACTTTTTCTATTGTTTATTCTCCTTTATTCGTAAGTTTTAAGTTAAATTGATAGAATTGGAATGGGCGAAAGTTTTCTCAACAGATGTGAAAACGTCCATAATAAATTCCATTACTTAAAAAAATTATAGTTAATAGATTTTAATAATTTTAATGCATTTTTCTCATAAATAAAGCAACGGCTTTAAAACAAATCTTTAAAAAAATATATTGTAAGTTCTTGCTCGAGGATGTACAATAAACATTTAATTGAGTTTCAAGAAAATCAAAAATCTAATATTTTATTTTAATAGCGATTTCACGAAATTTGATATCATAAATTTGAATGATAAACAAGTACAGTGAGAATAAATTATTCAAAATACTTAATTTGCACAATAATATGAATTTAGAGGAATGAAAAAAAAAACTTTTATGAGAGCCATTTATCATCAACAATAGACATCATCATCCTTACGCTGTGTGAAGAAAATTGCCCTGTTTCTCCTTTTTTCGCGCTTTCTCTCTCTTCATTCAAACTTTATGTGTGAAAACTTTATTCGATTTCCTTTGTTAGGAAGCACGTAAGTCGTGGATTCATAAATTTCAAAATGTTTGCGTATAAAATTAGGTTTTGTATTTTCATTCAAAAAGCTCCCCTGACGTAGATAACGATTCAACCATTCCTTGCTCAAAATAAAATATAATGTAATGTAAAACAACAAAATCACATTTTCTTTAAATGCTGTAGCATTTCATCTTATACGCTCTTCTTCCTCACTTTATAACTTTTTCATGACCTTTCTATGTGCAGAAAATTACTGGTAATGGTAGTTCAAGTAGATTTATTTGTTGCCCAAATCAAACGATCTAAGTTGCCATCATTGGTGTGAAATTCTATTGCCAACTTTTCAAATAAGTAGTCTATCACATCTATTGATTTTATCTAGCACATTTGAGGAGATAGCTGTTGAGTATCTGCGATGTATCAATAGAGTATAACAAAATAAGAAAAAGTCTATCGGAAGTCATTACGTGATTAAACAAAAAGATTTAATGTAGCAGTGATAAGATGAGGATAGAGAGTTGCATGAATTTCTTTTTTTTTCTCATCCATTATTTACTCTTTCACAAATAATCTCTTTAAGAGGAAATATCCGTCATAATTGAATTTATCTAATATATATATATTTTCGTCGTCTGTGATAAGTTTCTTTTTTTTTCTTTTATTCCTTCTTCTTTTGCAATTGTGTCGTAATCTTTGACCTATAATCATTTTTCTGACATCAACCTTTTCTTCCATCATGAAGCAAAAATCCCTTTTTTCCTCTTCCAGTAAAACCTTTCAGTCATTTTCACCTTTTATTTATTGAAATCGTTTATTTGCTTCTCCTCATGAGATTGTTCCTCTCCAATATATATTTTTCTGCTGTTTTCTATTCTTTCGGGAAGAACTAAAAATGCTATGTATATGTAAAATGGTATTTATATTAAATTGACATTTCTGAATACGTTTTTTTTCTTCTTAAAATTTGCTCTGAGGGTGTTGAGCCTAATACATATTTCATAGAAGGAATGTATGAAATGCGCCATTTTAAATACTAAGCTTAAATTTAATAAACCATAATGCGATGAAAAATTATCGAGGGATTTGAATGATTCACTGTCAATTCAAGCTTAAGTGAGGATTTCCTGCAAGAATTATTTTTTTATTTTTAATTCCTTTTGATATGTCAAATTCATTTCTCACACTTCATAAATAATATTTGGATGTTTTATGATAATACAAAATTCTTCAGATAAATTGTACAACCACATTTAATGAAAATCTCTTTTGTTCATTGTATACGATATTTAGCTTATTTTGGAAGATCTTTTCACACTTTGATGTTGAATTGTATTAAATTACGTAAAAAATAGAATTTATTTAAGACTATTAAAGCTCAATCTACATAAATTTGTAGCTTTTGTACCAAGAAGGTAATTGCATAAAGATTATTAAATTTTAAAAACTTTATTAGATATTTATTTAACTTTAATGACTCAAAATTGAGTAAAATTTTCATGATTTCAAAATGAGGAATATTTTAATGTCGGTAGGAATCGTCCTTTCTATAAAATAAATAAATTAATGAGGTCGTAAATTTTATTTGCTTATGAATGAATAATTTTAAATTTGATTGATATCCTGCAATTATACGAAAATTGAATGTTTAAAAATTATGAGATTCATCCATCAATCTCTTTCATTATTTAATACTACAAGGTTCATACGAAAAAATGTGTAGGTCAAGCAAAAACATCAAAATATTATTTTCATGAATGAGCAAAATAAAACCTTTAATTTAAATGTATGGGGTCATGTATTATAAACCTGTTTCATTTCCGAGCTTAAAAAAATCTGAACGCAAAAAATAAATATAAGAGATACTCATAAAAATTATCAATACAACACGTTTTTTATTAAAAAAATTCGCTTGTCTTCTTCAAAAGCTGTTACATAAGCGAAAATGCAATGTTCACTGCTGACAATTAAATTAAAATTTTCATGCTTCATGTCGTCTATTGTATGAATTTTAAACATTTGATTTCACACATTTTAATAGGTTGCAAAAAAAATGTAGCTTCAACAATACGATGAATTAAAGCTACTGAAACTCGTAATATTTTGTACAACTTTTAATGTCTAGTTTTAATAACCATCTACTGGACATCTTCTTATTTCACTTTTTTTTAAATTGAAATTTTTGAAATCCTTCCATAAATTTTATTGCAGTTCTTGTATTGGACATAAATTGAATTATAAAACAAAAAGTATTACATCTGAATAAATGACAAATTGAGAAAAGTGAAAGAATGAAAGAATTTTAAGCCAATTTCAATGTAAGTATATGAATGCCGACTACTTATTGTAATAAATCATAATTTTAACTTTGGAAACATAACATAATAAAACTTCCGGAAATTAAATTAGTTACTTTGAAAACATTTCTTCCTAAGAACAAAACGAGTTTTATAAATATAAAAAAAAGAAACTTTTTGAATAAATATTTGAACATTTTAATGTGTTTTTATGATGTAAAAATAATAAATTTTATTTTGATAAGTACCTACTTGTAAGAGAAAAGTTTCAATGAAAATATCGTGCATTAACTTACACCCAAATCGAAATAAAATGTGGAAAAAAAGTTTGTGACTACTTTGTATTGTAATTTCCATTCCGATTTTATTACTGGAAATGGATTTATTATTCCATCAAATAAAGCAAAAAGGTATTACTTCTTGTTCTTCTAAACACTTTTACATATGTTTCATTTTTTTTTTTTAAATTTAACTTTTAATTTATGAAAAAATATTCAAATCTGTTGTGATTTATCTAGCGATGCTCAATAAGGAGCAAATACAAATTAAAGTTAATTAAATATTTCTCTCTGATGTCATTTATGGGGATGAAGACATCGTTATTTTGATTAGATAAATGCTATAATTAATATCTAAATAATTAACTTTGTTTTCGTCATCATTGTTAATGGATAATCATAAAATTAAAACGATTATTTATTCATCGCGATAATTAAATCATTCTTGAGTCTCAAGCACGCAATCCATCATCTACAGAAATGTTTTATCATGTAATAATATACTCATTAATTTGAAATCTAATTTCAGCTTCTGATGATGTGGGTTACATTTAATAATATGAGACTTTTTTTTTGCTTTTGCTTCTGGTGTGCACAAAATGTTTAACTCATTTTCAGCGTTTGTTTATTATTTATATCACATTGTAAGTGTATTACAATATAAGGTTTTTGTTCTTTAACTTTATTGTTTCTGTGAAGGTTAACTTTACTTCATGGATAGATAGGGTGTCTATTAACTTTTGCTCAAGTTAATGTCATAACTTTTTAACAAAGGGAATATTCATATTCAGATTTAATAAATTTATTAAATGTCCAAAAGTTTTTTCAAATCTTTTTCAAATCTCTAAAACTCAATATTTGTACAGGAAATTTATAATTTTTGTTTAAACAGACGCACATCTGTTAATTTTTTACTTAAACTATAGTCAATATTTGTTCTTTAATATGCTGCATTATTTTCAAAAGAACTAGTCTTCATACCGCAAATCATAAAACACAAGAACCTCAAAAGCTTGAACTATACAAATGAAAAAAAAATAATAATAATAACTATACGCAGAACACATTTATATCTGACGCATATAAGAATGAAAAAAAAAATTAACCAACTTAACTTGGGAATGCTCAAGGTCATATTAAAGTTATTTTAAATAATTCCAATTCAGTGGAATTTAAAATAAAATAAAGTGGAGGACAATTGCGTACACGTAAATAACTATATTTTAAAAACAATTTTCTTCTTCCTTCAATCTATTGATGGATGTCATGAAAGACACATACAAGAAAAGAAACGTGAACATTTATATCTTTGGGATTCGTCATCATTTACGAATTAAAAAAGACGAAAAAGTAAGAATAAAGTAAATAAATTTCAAAAGAATGTTCTTTGTTAATGATGATGGATATAAAATTACAATGAATTTATTCTAACATTAAGTATCTGGACGAAAATAGTATTTTAGATGAAAATCATCAAGATTAGTAATTGAAATCTAGACGAAGATGTATATGCTATGCTTGGAGTGAAAATGTTTGCAAATTATTTCGAGAAGGAGAGTAGATATTTAAATAAATAAATGAACTTACTCAATGTCACATTATAAGTCTTTTGGAGATCCACTTGTCCTCTCAATGCCCTGAGTCGCCGTAGTTTTGATTCTTGTGCTTCAACGCGTTCACGTAATCTACGTAGTCTTTCGCCCTCTGCCGCAGCAGCGGCACCACGAGCCTCTTGTGCTTTTAAAAAACGTAATCTTTGTTCTTTCGCAGCTAACAACTAGACAAGATAGGAGAGGGAAGTAAAAATTATCATATGAAGTAAAATATTTATAGGTAAATACATACTTGATGTTGCGAATCAATTTGCTGCTGCTGTCTTAAAGCCATTGCCCTCAATTCGGCAGCACTTGGCCTACCAGGCACCTGAAAAAATTAGAGCGTGAAGAAAATCAGCATAATATTGTATGGAATTCAATTTTTATTAAAATGAAAAATTTTTCAAGACGACAAATCGATAAGATAGCACAACTATGCGATGCCTGCGTCAATAATAAAATGGAAATTTTGCGAGAAAAATAAAGGAAAAGTCAAGGACAAAATGTATGTGTTTCAGCTTGTAATAAAAAATTTTAAAGCTGATTTTACTGTAACTATACGGATGAACCATAACAAATAAAATAATAAAAAAAATGAAGAAAGAAAGAAAGCAAGCTTAAAGCACCAAGTACAACATTTGCTACTCTCATATCTTATTATTCTCTCAATCCAATCTGTTGGAAGCATTCACATATGGTGTTGACGATTTATTGACGAGAAGTTGTGTTATTTACTCTATATATTTATAACGAATCATTTTATGTGACATCGATAATTCAGTAATAACGGCAACTACATGCGATGAGACTTTCTGAACAATTTTTCACTTCTTTAATGTAAAATTCAGCGGATATATTTATTTTTAATATCACCAACAATATATGTCAACATTGGTAGTTATTATGAGGAGCATGCAATCGATATTTACTATCGATTCATTCAGAAATATAATATGACAGAGATTTATTAAGCATCAATGGATCGTTTCGTTTCGTTTCAGAAAATCTTCTTGGTTTTTTTTAAGAGAAGATTTTTATGAACAGCATGTACAACTTTTCCAAACCACAAATCATTGACATAACTGCATCACTTTTTTATGCTTATTATTTTTTCCAAAATGTATTTTCTATAAAACATTTTGAATTCTGAATTTGCCATAAGATTGATAGGCTATAACATCTTAAACTTTTACATCTAGCTTTTTTTGTTATGTAAATCTGTAGTCAATTGACTTATTAAAGAGAAGAATAGAAAAAGTTTGATGAATTGAATTTTCGGAAGTTATCATTGGTGAATAAGTAACTTTAGGGTATTTCGAGAAATTCAATTAAGATTTATATAACTTTCATGTACTTATAATAAGAACGATATTCCATCATACTCTGTCTCGCATTTTGATATATTTTCATCAAACGATACATCTCGATGCTGTATCCGTAAAAATATTGATGTCGACATAACATACGTAATAAAGCATTTATGACATCGTTTTGTATGTGCTTCATGGTGCTTCCATTTGAAGTTTTTTTCCCAATTAAATATTAAATTTAATATTGAAATCTTCAAAATAAGTTCAATGTTCTGGTCAAAAATATGATTTTCATGGAAATGTGGAAATGTGTCAAAAACAATTTGATTTTGACGTTGTCGTTTCAGAGAATTAATAATTTAATATTTAGGCAAACAAGCTTCATTTAGGAGCATTATTATAGAAAGTGTGGGAAAACATGGCAGCTAAATGAGGCAAATATTCCATTTTATTTTCTATCCACAAATAAATATTAAAATTTCATTTAAACCCTTGTTTATTTGTTCAACATCTACTCATTTCACTTCCATTTTTCGAATAGAAATAGAATGTTAGTTTTGAACTACCGTAAAGTACAAAAGTTTCTGAAAATCACCTATCGTAGACCACACAAACTTTAATTATTCTCTGTATGAATACATGCATTATGTAACTGATTATTTTTTTTCCCCTATGTGATTAATTCTATGTATCTCTAATTGAAAGTACAAATACCATGTACGGAAATACTAATGAGAATGCTCCTTTTTTCAGATTGGAAAACTCTCATCATGAAGAAGATGAAAATCAGAATAGTACTTGAAAATAAACAAAAAATGTGAATTACAAAAAGAAAAAAAAATGTTTTTCTCTTCCTTAAATAAAGCTCCACATGCATTCGGATGTAACAATTAGTATGAAAATTTTAAAAGTACCTTGAAATTTTGATTAATTATTGGTTTTGCTGTTCCAATTTTCGTTTTTGGTTCTTGTGTAACAACTGTTTTGTCATGCTCAATTGATGCACCCATCATTGATTGATTGTCAATGAAGGAACTCGATACAGGACGACAAACACACGTTAACATATTTACGGGTGATTTTTAATTTAAACTGCTGTCTCAGTTGTTTATTTTCGATTAATTTTTCATATTTGCATGCTTATTATATTTTATATCAGCTGTCTTTCCCTTTAGTTTATTTCATACATTCTTTTTTCAACTATAAAGTATCATTAACAAGATTTGAACAATATTGGAGAAATTTCATGTTTCATCTAAAAATAAGAACTAATCACTGAATTTTAGATCTTTCACGCACCGGAATACACCTAAATTAAAACTTTTACACGTTTTAATCACTAGGGTATGAAACTTTTACGAACAAAAAAAAAAGTTATCTGTTCCTAAACTTTCTAACAGCCTTATCGATTGTCTATATATATGTGAACCTTTAAAATGTCAATGTTCTAAATGGAGCAACAAGTTGATGATTGAATATATTCGGATAGCATACATGACAATCAAATAAGGGCCTTTATATGCTTTTATCCAATTTCAATATTCGAAATATTTTATGTCTATCCATTAGACTTTTCAGTATCTTTCAGAATTGTCTTACTGAATTATAGAATGACTAAATTTTTCTGGTAAATTTTTTCTGCATGTGTTTTATTTTGTTGTGTGTAATTCAAGATCATCAAATGTATGTTTATTTATGAATTTACACATGTAATTATTTGAAACATTCTGTTGTTGAAAAAGTTTCAATGGAATTTTTTAATAAAAGAATTTTATAGGTTTTAATATGGCATAAAACTCTCTGAATTATATTATATTACATTATACATTATAATGAATTTGTAAAGTATCGCAGAAGTTTGGGAAATAAATTTTTATTATTTCTATCTCTCATACGTAAAATCATCATCTTTTGAACAAACTTTTGCACTTGACTTAATTGAACTTTATTTAACAGCAGTTGGAAGAAGGAGAGAAAAAAAACAATAAGTAAAACTTATTGTATAAAGAGACAAATGAATGATGATTAATTGAGGTGTCGTATAGACTTTTTCGAGACTAAAAAAGGTTCCACAGCACTAAAAGAAACAGTAACGAAAGAAAAAGTTCAACAAATTGATTTCTATGAGTTTCGCTTGGGGAATATTGTGAATTTTTTGTAGTTAACAAAATAAATTAATGAAGTTCTGATGGTGATACTTTCGTTTCATTGAAAAATGGTCTTTAAGGATTTAGAAGATTTGAATGTACTGTTTTTTCTCATTCTTATTTATAAGCTTGTTTATCAAACCCACAATAATTTTAATTAGTTATGTTACACGCGAAACAAAAAAGGAAATTATAATGCTTATAATCAACCCAATGACTAGTAAAAATATAATAAAAGTTGGGAAATCTATGCTGTATTTTTTTTTTCAGTTTCATTTAATTCTCGTACACAAAATTTTATCATGGCATATTCCACTCAGAATCACTGGAATTAATTTAATGTCAACTTGATGTAAAATCTCATAATCATCATAGACGATACAGAAAAGTGTATATTTGCATATATCATTATGAGTGTATTTACAACAGCACTGAAATAATTAGAACAACAAACGTGTTTAGTGTATATGCCCTGCTTATGTTTGCGTTTAATTATGAACTGCAGTGCCTTATTATTTTTCTCATTCATATTTGTTTGATGCTATGCAATTTACTTTACTAAAGAACAAAAGTTAAAAAACATATTTTATTAAAATTCTGCATACATTCATGAATAATCATTTAGAATGAGTTCCTTAATGAGTTACCATAACAACATTGTAGAAAAAGTATTTCCTTTGAATTTAATTTTATTTAATAAACTACGATAGATGAAAATTCTTGAAAAATAAGTATCTCGAGTTTCTTCACGTCGCAAGGCATCATGAAGTGTGAACTTATATCTTTCGAGAGACACACATACAATCTGATGAAGTACGTATTAATGGAATACAAATACTTCCGTTAAACCTACGAGGAAATCTTTAAATATTAACTGTGCAAAAGTCAATTATGTTATTTTTTCCTGTAATATTTTTTTTTTATATTTCATGATGACATACTCCTTCGTAATATATTCATCATACTAGTTTTTTTTTTGTATTATCTTTACAACATCTGTGATTCTATATACAATGCTTTTTCAAGTCCTCTTTACATTTTCTTTATAGCACAATTGCAGTTTTTACCCATTCATCGTTCTTATTGTGCTTAGAATATACAATGAGGTTTTCATTCTAGCTTCAACGTAAAATGCAACTTGGTACTATTTTTTTATGTTTCACTAGATGAGACATGATGGATGTAAAGATGAATAGTTTTTACATGAAATAATGCTGATTGAATTGACTTTCAAAAATATCCTCAGGATAGGTTTTTAAAAACAATGAATTCATAATCAAAATGCTATTTCACTTTGAGAATGAAGATCTAGAGTTTGTAAAAAACATCATTCATCACTGAATTTGAATTTCAGAAACATAAATTTTATGAATTCTGCTTTATTATCTGTCGAAATGTAAAATCACATTTATTTGGAAAAGATTCAAGAAAATTTAGTTATGGAACTAAAATCATCCAATCATGGTTCGTTCATATGTGCTCAGTTTATTGAACTGTTAACAGATGATTATGGTAATGATGCTTAATAATAAATTGTTGCCCAAACAGGAACATGTGATTTTATTATATCCTGATCATGATTCAATCAACTTGTTGAAAATCGTTGTTATGGATTTCATTCCGAAATTTCAAAATAAAATTAACTGTATATTTTGATAATTGTCATTTTATGATGATGAACGTTGATAATTACAAAAAGGATAAAGAATGTAAACATTTCGTATTTAAGAATTTTAAAGTAAATAATAAATTTAAAAGAGATATAAAGACGTGTGCGCATACAAAACGAGAAAATCTCATCATTTTAAGAAAATGGTTTTATTCAAATATTTACTTATCGTTAAATAAAAACTGAGCAGTAAAAGGATATATTGACATTTTATTTTCATGTTTCAGTGCATAAAAAGATTTTTTTCCAGAACAAGTAAAGTAAGATGTAAGAATTAAATTTCATATACATGTCTTTGTGAGTATTTAAATTTATAATTGAATTAAAACTTAACAAAATAAATTCAAACAATAATAAAATAGAAATGTTAATGAAAGAAAGATTGACAGAATAATAAAAAATAATAAAATGATAATTACCTCTGAATAAGTACTCAAAAAATTTTCTATTAACATAAGAAACTAAAGATTCTTATTGGCGATGGAAAACAATTTAGGAGTTTTTTAATGTCATTACCAAAGGGGTCGCAATGTTGAAAATTCGCCAACTTGGATTAAAATTTGACTGGCAACAAAAATTTTTGATTTCAAAAAAATTTTGTATTGAAAGTGAGAAAGTGTGCCGTGATGAGAGAAAAATCAAAAAATGTGTAATGATTTTTTGTTCCTTTTATTTACAAAATTAAGCTTTTAAACGACAATTGGAATAAGCCTGACCACAGAAATGGCTTTATTTCCAACAAAAATTTTTTAAAACCTTTGAAAAATCAAATTTAATTTTAACTCATGGCATACTTTCTAACTTTCCATACAAAATTTTTTTAAAATCAAAAATTTTTGTTGCCAGTCAAATTTTAATCCAAGTTGGCGAATTTTTAACATTGCGACCCCTTTGGTCATTACAATATTCAACTAAGTTTCACTTTTCAAAGAAATTCTCATTTTCTCCTGTAAAGAAGTCGTCACAAAAAGAAAATAATTCAGTTTAATGTTTTCTAAATCAGATTAAAAGTTTTGATTCTATGACAATGTGCCTTTTTGATGATTCAGTCTTGAAGGAATTTTTGATTATCAACATCAAAAAGATCATTTTGGCTCACAGTGTCTTGTAAAATTAATTAACTTTTAATTAACAATCTATTAACGTAATTAAGTGAATCGACTTGAATTTAATTAAATTATAGATTCAATCTATTTTCCATCGTTTCGCTATGTAATTTCTTGAGGGAATAAATACAATCATCTGACACTCAATTTACTCGCTTCAAATGTTCCTTTAATGCATGAAGGTTCTAGTTCCTTTTTCTTTTTAAATTTCCGCCAAGTTGCCATCAGACTACAGCAGAATATTATCACACTTGGTGATAAACATTCTTGTAGAAAACATTTCACCCCATTCATGAATGCTTTTCACATTCCAAACTTTAACTTATTTAGTCATGAAGAAGGATATGAAGAAAGAGAAAAAAAAATCATCGAAATATCTACACAGTCGAAATTCCATAAAGATTCTCAAAATATTGTATGTGTATAAATGAATTACCTTGAATGAACTCATTGCATAATAACATATTGCTATGGAGTCGGGATGAAACTAAAAAAAAATATTCATTAATACTTCCTTAAACAATTATTTTTTGTCTTCTTGCTTTAAAAAGAGTATTTGTTTGAATGATTTCATCGCTTTCAACAAAAGAAGAGCTTTATGAGAAAAACTTGAGGCTGTTAAATGGGGATGATGAGAAAATGTTGTTTGTGAGTTAGTATGGAACCAATTTAGGAATGAAAAAAGTTTAGAAACTTTTTTTCTGTCTTTATTGAGCATAATTTTATGGCAATCCTTTATTACTTTTCTTTCACATTCACACGACAAATTTAATTGTCTCTTCAGGCTTTTAACAGCATTCTTAAAACTTCTATATCTGTTAGAAAGTTTTATCATCCTGGGATTTTCTTAAATTCTTCTATAAATCTTCATAATTGAACATAAGACAAATGTGCTGTTCTACACAAATTCTTTACACACGTATGTATACATTCAGCATATACACAAATAAATGTGGTAAAAAAACCTATGCCTATTATCAACAGAATTATTACATATGAAATTTCTTCTAAAACCTTAAAACAATAGATTAGCGTAAGCTACATAAATAATTGTTGTGTTTCCCTCTTCACTCGTAACCTTCAATATTTAAACAAAAATATTATATGAACAAGAATAAAATGACAGAATAAATTATGAAAACATTCACGAAACCCTTTTTAAGACTTTAATGATTCGCTGCCTTTTCATCATAAAGATCTTAGACCTTTTTCTGTGCTAGTTGAATGATGAAAGGAGTTTAAAAGAAATTTTTAGCTTGATTCCGAAAGAAAAAATCCAATTATGGATTTACTAGAGAATAATGAAATTAATTCTGTTATATATACATAATGTTTTAATACATAAAAAAGGAATTCGAAATTCCAACTCGCATTTACCACAAATTACTTATCTTTTCCGCAGACATTTCATTCTAAAAAGGACATTCCTAGTCCATTCTTCAAACTTCACCATAATACCTCCATATAGAAAGGAATCCTTTCAGCTTTATTTTCTCTTCATAACTTTTTTTTCTTCCTCTCTTCATACAATGGAACAATGTGAATAAAAAAATATGAACTCTTCTCTATGTGACTTCCTGCTTAAAAAACAAGCCGTTCTTAACTCATTTTTACGAAAAAGCATAGTATTCATGAATAGAGTTTCTTTCGTGATGAAATTAATCTGATTTTTTTATAAGGATTATGATTTATTGAGTATTATTTTTATTATCACACTGAATGCAAGTTTTTATCTATCTAGTTAGGAAAAAGGATTGAATTAAAATTTAAATGAAAAACTCTTTGCAAAGATAATATTTAAAGAATGAATTGTTCACATGTGGAATCATCAAGTTGGAATGAAATGAACATTTATGAAATGAAGATGAATGGCATGGAACAGGATAGACATTCAAATGTCAAAAGTATAGTTATTTAAGAAGAAGAAGAATGGTAATTTTTGAAGCTACATGCTTGTGCCTAATACAATGAAAAAAAAAAATACCTGCAAGATTATTTGGTATAGATAACATTTAAGTTGCTATAATCATGTCTAGACTCTATTATAAAACGCGCGAGTCCTGACATAATTTTGTACATTCTATGAAATATTATTACACGTTATAATGGTGCTAGGATGAATCAATGAGATGATCAAAAATTTTTAATTTCCGCAAATTTTTGTTTGAGGAACAAAAATAGAAATAAATGCTTGTACATTTTTCTATGACTTTTGATACGTTTACATTTGACTGAATATCTTAAATTTATAAGCAAATAATTTGAGTATGTAGAAATATGTTACAGATATTTATAAGATGAATACTTCTGTTTAAGAGTAGTTTGATTTTACTTCGTGTGCGGGCTTCATGCATACATATAAATGTATTGTATAGGAATAAATCAATTACCAACAAAACATGTGACATGAAAGAAAGGAAAGAGAAGATGAAATTAACATATTCTAACAAAACTGAGTGACAGCAATGATGCTTTCGCAATTTCTAATATACTATACATTTTTCTTCAAAATACAATATGTGTTAATTCATTATTTATAAATTTAAGCGCAACATGTTCTCTCAGACTGAAACAAACTTTATGTCAAATGATTTTAAAATTGCTAAGAGACGTAGAAATAAATGTTCAATCAACATTCTTCTGAAAAGACTTTTCCTTTGACAAGTATAGAACTTGTTCCAATACAAAAAAAAAAGAAATATCTATAAAGGCAACATGAATGGCAAAAGTTCTAAAACTGATACAAAAAAAATGACAATGAGTTAAGGAATTTGTTGAGAATTTAATTTTTTCTCTATGTTTCTGTGTGTATACATTATATTCTGAAAAGTTTTTATCTACAGCAATATTTCAAGAGTTGATTTGGATAACTCGCGTTAAGCAATTTAGCTTTATATGAAAATAAATAAAACAAAATTTCTTTTTTCTTTCCTTATACATTTTTTCGCGTACAAAAAAAAAGTCATTGGTAAAAAGTGAAACCACATAGTAAACAACAGATACAAGTATTGGAGTATAAAGACACTCATGTCAAATATGTTGCGTTTATACATAGATGTGTGATATATAACTGCGGAAAGGCAATAACTTTCACCTATATTATAAACTTTTTATTTCGATTTTTTTTTATTTTATTTGTTGTTGTAATAATGTACAAACTAGAGAATGATCATTACTATAAAAATACCTTTTTTTGTGGCATTAAAGTTATGCAATGATCTTTTTTTGTATCAACAATAGAGAGTAAAAGTGATGATTTAAAGATATAATTTCAATATTCAATGAAACGAGTAATTGTTGAACAGTTGAGAAAAAAAGATTTAATTTTCATTTTTATGCCATGAGACCATTTTGAATTCATTTTCAATACAAATTGATACGATTCATTAAAAATAAATTTCGGTCTATGAAATTACATTTTGAAACGATGGGGTCTTTAGATGTGATCACAATTTCTTTTTTGTGAAATTAAGTAATACTTTACATTTTCAACATCATTAGAATACAAAATTAGTATGTAGAATGCATGAAAATTGTTTCAATAAATGAAGAGTAATTAGAGGGGTTCAATTTCTCCAAAATTGTACTTTTTAATTAAACACTTCTTTTTCACATTGCTGCTTAATTTTTCATCTTTTTTTTTTCATTAACTTGTCTTCTTTGATTCACCAATAAATTATAATTTCTTTATGAATTCATTGACATTTTCTTCATTTCTTAAATTATTTTCTTTCACATAAATTCTATGAACTTTTAGATAAACAAATTTGCTAGCATTTATTTTGCTTTATTCCATAAAAACAAATATGCCTTTTTTCTCTTTCTTTTTCTATAACCGATATATGATGTGAGGAAGTTATAAACACACACGAAATATACGCACTTGAACGAAACTATAAATTATGAAAAAATTTACAACATGTTTTGCTATCACGAAAAATGGATCAATGTGATGCGAACAAACAACAAATGGCAACTGGTTATACCAAAGCATTTGTGTTACATGCTCATGTATGCTGTCAAATACTGGAAATAAAGTACACATTCATCTTCATGTTTTTTGGAAGATTTGCTATATTTGTATTTCAACTTCCTTGTAGTGTTGAATGTTGCACGAATGTTTTCCAATGTTTTATATTTTTTTCTACCTGATTTGAAAACAATTAAAACATTCCAAACAGGTTTCACTAAAACGAATTCTATACTTTTACCAGGGATTTGTTTGTATTGTTTTCTGCAATAAAAACCATTCGAAGCACATTTTTTTTTTTCTTGAAAGAATAACAATGCCGATTTGAAATTCTGACTGACATTTACAAGAAAGATGTAATGAGTTTACATAGATTCTGTTGAGAATATTTCAATGTGTAATACGTTACAGTCATTCATTCGCACTGAAAAAGAAATAAATCGGCGTTTTGGAGGCTCGTTCAAATACATATATGTTTCATTAATAATGTCTTTATCACATTCGCAATTCTTCAATAAGTGGTCATAACATGAAGCAGGAATCAAAACGTCTCGTTAAAGATTTTATTATGTAATAAAATAAGGTGTAATAAAGTAAATTTTCTATATATTCACTCCAAAGAAATGGAGAAGGTTAAATTATTCTTGAAATGTAACACTCAAACCTATGAAACTGTATACGATTTCATAGCTTTCTTCATTTTATATACATTTTGATTTTCTAAAGTGCAATTCTTCGCCTGTAAATATGAAAATATAAATTTTTGCCATAGATAGTGTATTTTCATTTCAGCAAAAATATATTGTATATATATATCCTCTTGTGAAGTCATAAACGGTCGTAGGAAAAAAATATAAGCATAAGCATGATGATTCGATGGTAGAAAATGAAATGAGCATTCAATGAGTTTGTCTGCTGAACGTCTACAATGAAATTAGCAATGTAGAAAATATGCTTAAATACATTTGACTGAGCATCGTCTTATTTAATGTATTGCGTCTTTATGGTTTCTTGGGAAGAAGAGAAATGTATCAATAAAATAACAATGAGAAATTTAAATTCCACTTTCTTAAATGAAAAAAAAAAATCTACATACATTTTAAGACTGAATTTATGAATTAACGTCAGATTGAGTGGGATGTTTATTGAGTATGTTAAAAAGCCTACCCGCTCATAAAATGTTGTGGATTATTTTTTTTCTATTCAGGCGATACACTTATATATAAAGTCTTATTCTCAACGACTGTGAGTATAGATAACAACAACACGAGTTTCAATTTTTTTATGATGGTTTTATTGAGTATATCAATATCACCGTAAATTGTTAAGGAAAAAAAAGCTTAATGTTGCTCCATAAAAGATTGGAACTAGTGAATTATAGGCAAGAATATCATTTAATTACTTTTAATTACTGTCGCATGTAATTTGTTTAAAAATAATTTATTCTCTGCTGAAGCTTCAAAATTATATAGCAAGTAACTTTTAATTATTCAGTTTCATTCAAAATGAAAATATTTTCATCGTTTCTGCACCACCTACTAAAATGCAAATTTTTATGAAGTCACACATGAATGTTTTCTTGAAATCTATTTCTATACTATTTTAAGGTAGAAAAATGTTTCTTTTCAAAATAAATTAACAATAAATAATTCATTCAGGAATATTCATATTAGAATCCTTACTTTCTTAAAGATATGCAAGATCCCTGTAGTCAAAAAAGGATCTCAGTTAAAAGACCTTCAATAAATAGCTATAAGTAAATATTGGTAAATATGTCAAAGGTAAAATACTTGCATAAACTTGGTGATAAATTTTTAATTACTGTCATATCAAAGATCGAAAATTTGCAATTCTACTAAGATATAAGGTTTCTTTGACACAGCACATGCGGCTCATCACATAGAATGCAGCGACTCATACTTCAAAGAATAAATTATATATAAAATTCAAAACAATTTAACGTAAAGACATAAAAATGCAAAATAAATTGTTTTTATTTTTTTAATAATAGATTTTAATCATTCGAGTTTGATTTGCAGAAGAAAGTTATGAGCAGACAAAAGAAGCATATTAGCTCTTCATTTTCATAGAATTGCCTCAGAAAGAATTCATTATATCAAGGTAAGGTGTTGAAAAATCAATTTCTCTATCGTATTGAATGAATAGATATGATAAAAATTTGACATAATGCCTCTGGGGAAATTAAGATGAGTAAAAGGATACAAAACAGGTAGATAAACATATTGAGAATCTCTGTAAGGCAGAATAAAGAAGAAAACTTTATCAAAACTATTTTGCATTTATCCCTTTTTTCAACACTAAACCAACATGAAATCATTAAAGGATTTTTTGACATTATTTGAAGAAATTTTACATAAACTTATTTACAATATGAACTCAAACCCCACTTTTTTAAAAAAGATTAATGACTAGAATTTAATATTGCTGAATTGTTCAAGACATCTCATCCAGTTTTAAAATAGACACATATTATTTAACATAGGTAGAGATACTCAAAATGATATATTCATATCCTATTTTCTTTTGCACAAAGTCATTCATAGGTGATGTGATTTATTGTGATTGTTATATGTCTCAGAAGATAGAGATGGAGCAAAATTGAGACTCACCTACGCCATTTATTTACAGAAAAAAATGAAATAATCTTTCTTGCAAATATTTCAAGTCTTTTTGAGATTTTTTCCCATTTTAATGTTTTACGGTCCGAAATTTCTTTCTTTTTTTATTCTTCTTGTAGTTACTTAAAAGATTCTTACTTCAATATTTTATTCATTGCAGAAATAAACACAGACAAAGACAGAAAGATTTATGTTGGGGATAGATGTTAGGCAAAATCTTTATTTCCTTATGCTTTTTTCTGTGCTATCATTAAAGAGAATTTTTGATAAATTATTAAAGCTTTATAGGTACTATAAATGTTCATAATATATTACATCATCTAATGCGCTTGCCATTATACTAAGGACTTTATATTTCTCGAAAGTCAAATTGGGACTTAGTTTAATTATATCTTCACTTTAAGCTGTGCTTAAATCTTATCCTTGTATATAGTAATTTTATGTTTTGTATACTTACAATATCTTCAAATTGATTCGGTTCCTTCATAACATATCATGACGACGCGCTCTCTAAAAATAAAATAAAACATATAATAATTATTATAAGCTATGAATTGTAGTAAAAATCAATAAATAATGGTAACTAGTGTAATTATGAAAATAATTCTAAAAAAATAAATTTAATGACAATTTTGTGGAAGCAATATTACGGGAAAAGGAAACGACAATGCATTGTTGATTGATTTTGTGAAATATATTGCAGTGTTAAAATTTTACCGTTGCTTTAAAAGTCAACGATGCGTAGCAGGTGAATTTTATTTTGTGCAACCATGCAGCATTCACATTTTTAAAAGAGAAAATTCTTTTCACACGGTTCACAAAAATCATATTTGGCACCTTAAAAAGCTTTGCAATGAAAAGAAAAAAAAAACAATGTAACGACATCATTTGCGGGATGAAGCTACTTAAACTAATCCGACTGAGGAAAAATTACAGATATCACATTACGTTAAGAAAGAAAAATGAAAATGATGGATTAAATTATTCATCCAATTAATTTAAAAGCATTTCTTATACTTGTGGTTAAATCATAAATGCAAGGAAATGTCTACTAATGTACAATTCTTTATATTTCTGTTGGAAAGAATGATTCGTATGCAAATATATTTTAAGATTTAATTATATTGAAGTGGTCATGCAGGTATATAAAAATTAAATTACCAACTTTATGGAATTGTGGAATATAATTTTATGTGGAACACTGTCGTTAAAGGTCAGCGATTAAAGAAAAATATTCTAACATTTAAAGTTTTGACATTTACATTGCAAGCTTATAATAGAAAACAGAGACATGATAAAAATTTTAATAAATATTTTCATGAAATATTTTGCTCTATAAGCAGTCATGAGCCAAATAAGCAAAACTGTAATATTTATTAATTTTTACATGCTAAGAGATTAACTGAAACGCATGGTTTAGCTAAGATAAAAGCTGATATTGTGTTCGTAATTAATATGATTACGATGGTTAACTCATACTGTATATGAAGTTCATATATACGTAATAAAAATTATTCTTAAGTGTATCTAATTTGCAGAGTAGTTCACACAGAAGAAAATTAGTGAAACTTCTTTGTCTTCATGAGTTTTAATTATCTTACTGAAAAGTTAATTTCATAAATCTGCTATCTTCCTATCACAAACATTAGAATACTCATTTTATTAACATAAACTTTTAAATTTTAGAAAAAGATTTTATCTTAAAAGATTTACTAGTTTTAATTCTTAATAATGAGAAAATAAAGTGCTTCTAGCAAAATAATCAACAACTACTGTTGAAAAGGTTACAGTTGATAGATTATTCTTATTTCCAGTAACACAAGTAATTATCATCATTCGTTTTGCATTGGCTAAGCAATTTAATAAACATCTGAAAGCATATTTGATGAAAATTTACCATGCTGCACGAAAGTAATCTAATACATATCAATCAATCAAATTGTTGCCAAACAAGATAATCATTTCCATAACTACTTTTGCTTAACTTATAAACTTATTTAGGTTGCTGTTTCTATATCCTAGTTTACCGTAATTATCATTAAATATATCATTCATTCAGAAGGCTTTACAATTGAGTAATTGTGGAGAAATGTTTTAAATATTTTTGCAAATTCTTTCAGCTCTTTTGTCTTTGGATATTGACCCTTTTACAACATTCTTGTCATTATCAAATATTACTTAAATTCAATTTTCAAATGAGCACTTTAAAAACAAACTCGGATAATGCTTAATGATGTAACTGTTTCAATCGGGTATTGACCGAAAACTTTCAGAACATTTTCGCAGTTTGACCTTTTTTTCTTGAAAGTAGTAATTTTGTAAATGCAACAAAAGACATTTATTTATCCAGTTGATTGAATCTCTTCAAATTGATTTGTTAGAAAATGTTTCGAGGCTTGATTTCACTAGGCATTTCCATAAACTGTTTCTTACTGATGTATTGCAAAGGGATAGGTTCAATCAGTTCTCATTTTCATAGTAATTTATTTCCTGTTTTCCAATGTTTCAAACGAATCATTGATTTTTATTGCAGTCAAAGTGAATTTATTTTTATGCTTGAAGGAATACAAAGCAAAACTAAAATAGTATAAAATGGTGTCATATGATGCTACATTTGTTCGAGTTGAATTGTCCCACATTGAGATTTATTTTTGAATTCTTCTTATTCATTCATTGAATTCAAATTGTCTTTAAATTCGACAAAAGCAATTTTTGATAAAATTTAATTAAAAGTTTTGAAGAACAATAAGAATTTAAATTCAATTATTTTTGCGGAAATGCTTTGTAATGGTGAAGAGCATAGCTAAATTTATGACCTTAAAATTTCCGTGCTACAAAAAAAAAAAAAAAAACTATCGTCAACCTGACTTGTTGATTTTCATAGTCATATTCATTAAATCTTGACACACATTTCAGATTTGCTTCTGAATATGTCCGCGAACGATTTCTCTTAATATGTGTGAAATAGAAAAGATGAGATAAATGCTAATGTTTTACAGTTATCGAATTGAATAATATTCATGAGATTCTCCTCTCTGTAGCGGACGAAATCATTTTTCTCATCTGTTGCATCCACTTTCAATTTGATTTGTATCGGATGAAAAATGAGAGTAATTTGTTTAAGAAGTTCAGCCGCTGTGCTACCAAAATCAATAGATTGCGTCATTCAAGATTATGATTTATTAAAAATTTTCTTTCAAATTCACCCATCGTATTGATTTGTTTGAAATGAGGAAAAGTCAAAGGAAATCAAAATTTTTTTATGTATTTATACCGCGGGTGCTTCGAATTATTTATGATACAATGTGCATCATAGCTTTGAAAGAATTCAAATCATAAAAAAATAGGTCAATCAACATTGATAAATAATTATTCAAGTGTTCACGATATCACGTCGTTGAAATTACCAATTTTCAATGCTATTGAAAGTACACAGAAAATGATTTCTGCATAAATGTACTATACAAAATGTAACATTGATTTAATATAATTAAAATGTTCTAAAACAAATAAAATCATCGATGTATTCTTTGTTAATAAAAATTGAAAGCTTTATGGATTGAATACTAACGGAGAAATGTATTTAAATAAATTTTAGTTTAGGTAAATCCGCTTAGAATTGTGAAAATTCATGTTCGAGTTCATTAAAAATAATTACTATAATTGGCTTATTGATCTGTAGAATTTTTGTACATTAGTCATGTACTTTTCATGCTGAAGATAAGAAAACTACAAAAATTTTGAGTACCACAATGGTATTATACGTTAATTCCATTTCAAATTAAAATTCCACTGATAGCTTTCCATTAGCATAAGTATACATATGAACATGTTATTATGCTTCTCATTTCTGTTGACCTTCAAACACATTTCTCCTACATTTTCATTGTTACAGCATAGATAACGCAAAGAGTCATATGTAAACGTTAAATAGTTATTGGCATTGAATAACATAAAACATCAATCATTTAAACTGTTTTTAACAAAATTGTATTCTATTCACATTCATTTCTTGCTTTTAAAAAGTAATTTTCATGTTTTCATTTTAAACCGCAAAATAAATGTACACGAAATGCTGAGAGGCATCCACTTATACCAGTATAATATGGCAGCGGAAAGAAGAAAAAAAATATTCTTTTACTTCATCTCGCTGCTCACATTGGAATTTACTCTCATGATCGCATTTTTTCTTATACATGAATCTTAAGCATTGAATACAAGCATATATAAAACTTTAAGAGGAAAAAGTAATATAAATGAAAGAAATAGGTGAGGAAGGAGCATTAAATTTGTAGAAGATTGTTTTACTTACCAGCTAGAAAGATCTCTAAAGATCCCTGCTGTCAAAATCTTTTTGATTTTTGTAGGTATCCAAAAGCAATTTAAATATTTAAATGCACTAAAATTCGTTTTGTAATTGAATTTTATCTTAATATATATTTTTTTTACTTCCACAGATTCAAATATTTGAACTAAATATTTGCCAAGCCTAATTTTTTCTTTCTCTCTCTTTCTTTCATACACTTTATAAAATATTTATCACCAATATATTACTAATAGAACTAAAAGAGCACAGTTGCCAAAAAATATGCCTTTCGGAATTGTATTATTTCTTTTTTTTCCTCAAAGAGCACAACCTGATAACATCCAACAAATTTATGTTGCGCGTATAGGCACTATTAATATTATTTTTTTAAAGAAAAGATTAATATTTTATTTTATTTATGTATTTATTTGTGTGTTTAAAGCACTTAAAATTTTTGGACTTTTACACGTTGATTATTGAGGTATTTAGAAAACGATGACGTCGAAATGTGTTATTCACTTATGAGGCATAGAGGAGTAGTACAAAATTGTACAATACAACATAAACACAAAGGTATTAAAATGTGCATAAAATTTATTTCAGCTCTGTGTACGTGAACTTTTTACTGGCTTCATTTTTTCCATTGCGCTTATTTAATATTTTTTTTTCCTCTTTCTCTCTTTTTATTTTATTATTTTTTTTTTTTACTAAATTGGCTTCTTTCACATTTCACAAAAAACGGAAATTTCCTCCTTGAAATTAATCAATTTCTTTTGCATTTTGCCAACCACTTGAAAACTTTTCAATATTATTTAACGATACATACACGGCTATAAACTTTACTACTTGAAAAAAAAAACAACAATTGACGAGAAATATTCAACTAATTTCACTTTGCCGTTGTTCATATAAAAGACAAAAATTCTTCTCCATGGACCATCGTTTTCTTATTTTTTGATCATTTCTTTCGCTGTTTAACGGTCTTTAACAAATACTATTTCACAATTGAGTGTTTTCTTTTTTTTAAAACCTTTGTAAAAGGTATCGAAAAATATCTTGCATTAAGAATTTAATAATTTTTAGTATTAAAATTAAGTAAATTTCACGATTAATACATTTTATGTGGTAAAACGTACAAAAAAATGGAAATAAAGAACTTTACTTAAACTCAACCGATATTGAGCCAATATCAAATACTAACTGAGAAACAGAGTAAAAAATTTATAAGCGCTTGTGAGTTAAACACGACATGTACTAAGACTAACAAACAATTAATTGTAGTTTTCGCTCGATTTCTTTTACGTTTCCATTCAAAAAGTCTCACTCGCTAGAGTTTTTTTATGTGTTATATCGGCCATACTCGAAAGGTATGTATGTTGAATTTGAAGAGCTATGTAAGTTGAAAGAGAAAAAAAGAGAATATACGCGAAAGTATATGAATTAAAATATGTTTGACACAGAGAGGCTCTAGCTCATGTTTTTTGGACGGTTGTGCCTTTCTTCATTCTTACAATCAGCTACCAATATTGTAGACTCTCTCTAGAGAATGCAAAGAAATAAAATAAAAGAATAAAAAAAAAACTTTAACACAAACAAAAAATAATGCTTCAGGTGTATTAAAGCATTGTTTATCGATTTACTTATATTTTGGTAACATTGTTTTTTTTTACTCTTCATATCTCTTCATTCGTAAGGAAACATAGACACTATTACACTGAAACCCTTCAATTTTATGGATATGTGATATTTCGTATTAAATATTTCTGATTCACCTGTATACAATTTGGAAAATTCCTCACAAAAATTTAGTTCATGTAACACTTATACACAGACAATTTCGTTTTCAATCAAAACAGGAATGCTTTAGGATTACTCTATCGTACATTCCAAAAATTTTAATTTTAAATATGAAGCATATTGCAGAGCATTTTTTTTTTATTTTCATATTAGGTTTTCAATGTTCATTTAAAATTAATATTTAATAAATAAAATGCAATTATAAACTAGAAATTCGTTTAGTAATTAGCTTCCATTTAATGACCAACCAGCGCAAAACGAAATAATTTTTTTCTTCATGAAATAAATTTTCATATAAAGTCTGTAATGTTCGTGCATTGTCTTCCTATGAGTCATCTAATTATCCTTTTTACTGCAGTGTAGAGGGGATTTAAAGTTTGTCGGAAGAATGTGTAATATTTGAAAATTATTAACCTTTAGAGAATTTTTACTTCTTGCTTATAAACTCATTCTTATGGATAACTTTTGAGAGCTATTAAGGATATTTTATAAATAAAAATATCCAAGCTTTAAAATATAATAATAAAAAAAATGTTGATTTCTTGTTAAAACTAGTCACTATGTATCTTACATTGCTATATAAAATATTTCTTTATTAGTATATGAATTGATAAAAATATTTTACGCCCATTTAAATGAGCATCTATACTTGAGCATATTTTGGATAGTTGGGTGTGTAGCTCATGATTCTGAAAAAGGAGTGGAATTTTTATTTCGAATATGTAATAAGCATCGACTCATGAATTTTTGTACTATGTTAATGCTATTTTCTCTAAATAGGAAACCTTAAAAATGGATAATATGATATTGATAGTTGATTTATTTGAAAATTCAATTAATTCACTTCGGAAACATTTCTCAATTTAATTAGCTACAAGTTTAGTGCTATCGTGTAATTCTTATATCGGTTAATATCATTAGTTTCGTTCGACATCCTTTAACATATATATTACTTTTAACTTTAACTAACATTAGGGTATGGTTTTTTAGATTTTACAAATTAGCTTGTAAAAGCTTATATCAACACTTTCACTTGCATTTTACGTAATAATTTCATGAATGCATTAATTATATGACACTTGACTATTTGAATAAGCACTTTTATGAAAGGAACACTTTTGACTTCTAATTAATTTTCAAAATGTTTGATGTTGAAATTTTCTATAAGAGCACTGATATCGTGATGGTGCTAGGAAAAAAATGTGTTCACCCATTCACCAATCTGACATCAGTTCTCTGTAGAAAAGAAACCTACATGAGTATAATTAAAGTTTTATGATAACATTTTCTCTCCTTTATATTTAATTTATGCTATGTAAAGTATTTACTGACATCAAACGTAGCTATTGAGTTCATATATGAAACTGAATTAAAAAAACCGAAATGACTTGAATTTTATGAAAGCTTTCATGCTACAAATGACAAAATAAATACAAAAGATTCTTTTTATTCATACGTTGAATTACATACATGTGTATAAGGATGAAATTTAATCTGGTGCAGTCAACAATCAAATCTACCTACCTTGAAGCTATTTTCAAATGTTACAGTGTGGTTTCATTTGTTACCACATAGTATGTAGCTAAAAATCTTATACTCAAATATAATTGTTTGAAATTAGATCTGAATATGTGACATTTTCCTATTTAGTTGTGGAAATTTTATACCATATCACATTTCGATTTTAAATAGAATTTTATTTGTAAATTATATTTCCTTTTGACTGCTGTTTTCAAATTTAATTTAAATGATATTTTTGTGTGCCGATGAAAAATATGTATGAAAACATCAGGATACCTAATCAGCAATTGAAATGTTGTATTTATATATGTATATTATGTAGGGGTAGATATACTTCCAACATTCATTTGAAAACACATAAAACTCGCACGAAAAAGTATACAATTTACGTAGTAATCCAAGCGAATCCTTGATATTAAAATTACAATTGCAGTGACCAGTGAAATTTTTTGTTAGTTCAAAACAACAACTGTTATTGTTAAGAAGCATATTTTACAACTGAAAAATTTTATTTCATACACGATGAGTACAGTAGCTGATTTAATTGACAAGTTTAATACATTGTATAAGGATATTGATTTTGAAATAAATCAAATACAAAACTCGTCAAAATGTGAGCCTCAAAAACACAATTTTAGTGAAAATTCTTCAAAAAATTTCAAAAGTGACAAGAATATAGAGGAAATATTAAGTGCAGCTAAGAAAATTGATGAAGATGTAAAGGCAATCGTTGAAAAAAAGGTTAAGAAAAAGAAGATTTATCAACCCCAAAAATCTTTCATGCCGCCAATTTGGGATGAGAAAAAACTTAATTACTACGTACAAGATATATTGAATGATATCATGACATCGCCTGTCGAGGAGACAAAAGAGGTTGTTCTAAAAACAGCACAACATAAACCTGAAGACCTTGAACGCACAGCAATTTATGGTGAAAACAAAAATGAAGTGAAGAAAAAAAATCCAACGAGAGATGTTGGAACAAACATCCATTTCTTAATTCATGGCACAGAGAAAAACAATTTAAATGTGAAACAGAATTTAAGCGTGAGGAGAATGAATAGGAAAACTCAGACAAGCTATCGAAACGACTTGAAAATTGGAGTTAATAAAGCGAATGAAAAATCATTTCCTCAAAGGGTCGAACGCGCTGTGAATAATGACGAATCTGTTAATGTAAATTTTAAAAAGCAATTCATTGTACCAAACACCCAACAACTTGCATTTTCAGCTACAACATTCACATCAACAAATGGAACTGAAAAACTAACCACGACCGACAACATTATACGTATTGTGGACAGTAACTTAGTAACAAAAAGAGCACAACAAATGAGTGCAGTATTCCTTCCTGTTTTATCAATAAAGGGCAAATGCTGCAAACAAGAAATTTATAATTTTGAAGTTTCGCCTCCTGTTACTGAAGCTGATAGAAAGGAATTTAATAAACGCAATGTGAAAATTTTGGAGCTGAAAGAAGAAACTCAATGTATTAATTCTCAAGAAAAAACTACACATATTGAACATGTAGAGGATAACACAGTAGAAGAGGCAACTGAGAGCAAAAACACACTTATCAATATCCAAGACGTAAAGAATGTATTGCGTCATCATAAAGTCAACGTTGACGATGGAAAAATTCATATCATAGTTGAGAATGTTAGGAAAAAGGATACCAAGAAAAAGAAAAAAAAGAGACCTAAGGAATTTAAAAAAGTTGGACATAAAAGGATTGAAAAGAAGAATGTATTGGATAAGCAAGAATTGCCTGTTTCTAACGAGAATGAGAAACTTAAATGTGAAGCAGATTCATCATCTTCATTAACTGATAATGACAGGAAGTTATGTGACATATTAAAGTTTTATGGTGAAAAGAATGGAACGAAGGAAAAGGGCAATAAAGATGAAAATATATTATCACATGAAGACAGGTATACAACTTATCCTTATCCTACCAACACGTCTTCAAATGAGACTTATAATAATTTAATGACAAATGAGGTGAAGAAAGGCAATGATCTTGAATATAATAAAATTACTGAGAGCTTTCAGTCAATTTATAAATTAATCGAGGATACATTTCAATCAAATGCTGTGGAGACGAAAGTCTATGAGAATGAAGAGGATAATGGAGTGAGTGAAATGAATCAAGTCATAAAAATGTCAGAGGAAAATATTAGGAAAGCAGAAATGCTTCTCCAAAAATACCAGATTACAAAAGACGAGACGTATCCGCTTACATTGGGCAAATCCCAAAAATCTCCTCACAATTCGATGACAGAACAACCCAAAATTTTTGATGGAAGTCATGAGGTCAATTTAAATTTAGAAATGGAAATACGTGATAAGAGAGATGAAAATACCAATGCCAATAATTCATGTCATGTCAAAAAGACATCTGCTCAGGATATGAATGAAGGATCATTAATGAATTGTCAAAACTACGCGATATTTACTGAGGAATTACAGCATAAAATGCAGCGAAATATTGAGACATCAGACTCGGGTGTTCAGACGACAAATGATAAAGCTCTCCAAACTGATGACAATTTTAATTGGAAATCAAGAATTTATTTCAAGTCCGTTTATGACAATTACAATAACATCGACTTTGACAAATCAAAAGTTTTCACAAGCAAGAAAGTTACAAGTCTTTCAAATATTGATGATAACCTTAACAACTCAGGTACTTAATCAAACTTTTAAAACGTGTTATTTTCTAATATTGATTTATTTACAGTTCCTTTCAACTCAATTTATTCCAACGACGACGAAATTCTAAAAGTTGCAAATAAATTTTTGAGATCCGTTGAAAAAGAGAAAAGGAGAAATTCACCAGAAAATTCTATCAATAATTATAATACTCAATATTTAAAAGAGAATTCATCATCTAGAAGCACGCCTTTAAGTAACATTTTTTACTCAAAAAATTTGAATTATGAATCTTCTAATGAAAGCAACTCTGAAAAACCAACAACATCTAATCTAAATAAACTACAAAGCACAAGTTCTGGTGGTGAATTGTTAAGCTTGGGAGAAGTTAAAGTTTATTCATCATTGAGTGATGAAAGTTCAATTGATTTTTAAAATAAATAAAGAAATTTGCCTTATTTTTTACTAAGTACAAGGAACAGTGTTTTATTTTAACGAATTTGAAATTTTCGAATTTATAAATATCGAAATTAAGTAGGGGGAGCACTTCAACGATGAAACCGAAACTATCGATATCGAAACCTTCTCGAGAAAAATACAACATACAATTCATTGAAATATTTAAATATTTTCAAGATTACGAAAGCATTATTAATCTACACATACTTTTGATTTTCTTTACAAAATATTTAGCTGTGACTGTAAGCCATATTGAAAAAATAAAACTTGAAACAAAATAAAAGACTCTTAAAATCGAGTTAAAAATTAGCTTAAGTGTACTGTGAAAAAATATGTGAATGGTTAAAATAATAAGTGAATAATATTCAATTATATAATTGAATCAGAAGAATTCATTAAGAGAAATAAAAAGAAAAGCGAAAATTGAAGTCGACAAAGAAGAAATATAGTGAACGATTCACATCTAGAGTGTAGCTAAAAAAAATTATATTAAAGTGATAAAATTTAAAAGAAATTGTAAAATAACACAAAACTTTGCATATCTGTATTGGTTACACTTTTTGTGTAGCATATCCGAAACGGAATTTGTGAAATATCTCTTAAATGTAGTAACTTATCAATATGAATTCCGATTGTTTACTTCAAGATCAAGAAAACATTTCAGATTCTGAAAGTTCAGAAGCTACAATTCTTTCTTCAAATGAAAGTTTTAGTGAATCTGTGCCAGATAATTGTGAGATTGCAAAAATTTTAGATCATAAATTACAACTTCCAAAAGATTTGTGCGAAGATAGTCAAATTTTTCATGAACTATTTTCGACATCTACATGGAATGGATTATCAAATGAAGAGAAAGAGCATTTAACCAAATTTCTTCCTGAATTTCCTGAAAATAATAAACGAGAGCAGGATAATACTGTACAACTCCTGTTTTCAAACAAAATATTTCGGTTTGGACAGACACCATTAGATCAATTTCATGCCAACCTTCAAGATGGTAATTACCGTCCAGATATTGCTCATTATAGAAAATGTATTTTAAAGGAAGAAGAACGCGATCAGCGCATACGTGAGTGTGAAAGAATAAGCTTATTGGCAGAAAAAATGGTAATATCGCGTGAAAAGCAACTAAGACTTGCTTATACATCTGGAGAGACTCCTCATTTAAATACAGATGATAAATTATCACGTTCAAAATTGTCAGCTTCAATTGCAGCAATGCGTGGAAACAAACGATATTTTCAAGAGCTTCTGAAAGTCTTTGATGATCTAAATTATTCATTATCAGATGATGAAACTATCCCAAATAGATCGCATTTGCAACTGACTAAAAAACAAATTAAGCAATTTAGTGATCAGGTTTGTAAAATGATTAGGTATTAAAATATTTTTTTATTTTAAATTTTTTATTAATTTTCTAGGACAATGTTGAATCTGGAGTCGATTTTAGAATTGTCAGCACGACATCATCAAAGGAAAAAAATTGGGATCATATGACGGAATCAATAATATCTAACGAGAAATACAAGCAAATGATTAGGAATTATCGAAAGAGGAAAAACATAGAACCGGTAACTATAAAATATTTTATACTATTAACTTTATTATTAATGGTTGACTTTTAGGATCATGTTGAAATGGAAATAGGAGAAATAAAACTCAAAGATATAATATCAAGGTCAAGCATTTTGAATTCAAAGAAAATTTTAATAGGCAGCAATTTTACAAATTCGAATAAAAAACCATCAACAAGTGATTCTATTCGAATAAAGCAAGAGACATCTACTAAACCTCTTATCAACTTAGGTATAACAGCAAAGAATCAAGTTCAAAAACTGCAAAATAAAAATCAATGTAAAGTTGATGTCCAAGAAAAGCCACTCAAACTAGGATCACAAAGTGAAACTGATGAAGAAGATTGGATTAAAGCAAATATAATAAAAATTGAGCCAAATGAAAATTCAACACAAGGCAAAGGAATCATTAGATTTGATCAAAAGATTCAAAAACAACAACAGAAAATGAAAATTCCATATCAACAACAACAAATTGCAAACACAAATGTATTAAGCAGAAAAAGATCAAATATTGACAATGTTCAACCTAGAGCCGGTAAAAAGATAATAATAGATGCTGGAGGCATCGTAAAATCATCATTTATTTCAAAGAATACATCTTCAATTCAGAATAATCTTATAAAGAAAAGTACAGTGTTGGACACTTCAATAAATGCTGAATATGAAGTTGTTGAATATTCTCCAGAATTGACTCAAGATACTCAAAATTGTTTCTTAAGTTTAATAAGAGACATTTTTTGTTCAACTACAGATCATCGAATAAAATTAGAAGAATTGCGTAAAAGGATTAACGTTTGGCTAAAAAATCCTATTGCACCAACTAACTCGTGGTACAAAGACGTTGAGCAATGGGGAAGCTTACTGATATCAGCAGTGCATTTTTTATCCGGCGAGTTTGTAGATCAGCCTCAACATTTTGTACCTTATTTAGAATTCAAATCACAAATGAACATTTATCAATGGATAGGTGCTGGTCGTGATAGTGATGCACGCATGCTTAGTTTAAATCAATATTGGTTAAGTCGACGAAATGAAATGGGAATTAAGGCATCAAATACATTAAAACAAAAACCGTACACGAAGATATTGACAAATCCTGAGAAAAATGAAAGCAATCACTTGTTGCAAAACATTTCACCACCAAATCATCGCTGTCGATCGAACTGGAAAGTTCAATCACCTACAAACACAGAACTTGCTGAATTTCAAGCACAAGAACAAAAACGATTTGAAAATCCATATTTTCCTTTTATTTACAATCAACATGGATATGAGAGTGTTGTTGGTCCATTACGTGATATGCATTTACCAGTATCAGTTATAACAAAAGCAAGAGATAATAATATTTTAATTCCTGATCGCCCTAGTTATATTACAACTGTGGCCATAGTTAGAGATGCAATTGCCAGATTACCTAATGGTGAAGGAACATTTGATGCGATTTGTGAACTTGTAAAATATAGCAAATTTTTGACTTTAAATCTAAGTGAAAATGTCATAAGATCTTTTGTTAGTACAGCCTTAGATACAATAAGTTCTGAAAGTCATGATTCTTCAGCTAAATTTGATAATAAAAGAAAATTGTGGGTTTATATGCATCGTAATCGTTCCGAAGAAGAATTTGAGAGAATATATCAGCAACAACAAGGAAATATTAAACCAAAGAAAACCGTTTATAGAAAAATCAATCCAATCGAAAACATTATTCGAACAACTACAAACACATCAGGCAATGGAAATTCAACAAATGTTACGACAATCAAAGTCTCTAAAATTAATACAGATTCAGAAATAATGCAACAAATACCAGCTTTGACAGCTTTTGATACAAAGAAAATTAATCAAGTACATTCATCTCCTCCACCATTAAAAATTTCACCTAAGAGATTTATTAAAACTATAAGCAGTGACAAATCAATAGAGCCTTTTGATGTGGAAGCTTCTTTAGATGCACACACTACACCTATAGTAAAAGCATCTGATAATAAAACAAGCCGTGTGATACTTAAAGCAAATTCACAAATATCACAATTGCAAGCTAATAATCTAATACAAGGCTCAATGAGTGCCGGAAGGTCACAATCGCCAAAGGTAACAACAGTTTTAGGATCTAAAAAAGTTATTGGAAAATCGATAGTTATTGGACAAAATGAAACAGTTTCAACTGTCAGTCAATCTAATCCTTCTAATAATTCCAATTATATTGTAACAATGAGCCCATCCAATGGTGACAAAGTGAAATCCATTGAGCCTCCTGCATTACAAACTACATCCCTAAAGCAAGCAAAAACTACAATGGCACAAAAGAATTTCGTAATGGTTAGTCCAAATAATGAAAAAATGCCACATTCACAACAGTCTCAAAAGTTCATAATAGCATCTTCATCTCATCAGTTAGCTGGCCAAAAAGGTGGAAAAGTAATTCAACTTCCGAGAAATCAGACACCTATGTTATCACAGCAAAAACAAATTTTAACAAATGTAATTGTTCAGCAACAAAAAGCAAAATCTGGACAGCAAATTTTACTCTCTACGAATAATTCGCAGAAAGTTCCACTCTCAATCAACTCACCAGTTCAAACGTCATCTACTCCAACATCACTTATTCAGATTCAACAGCCAACTACATCAGTTACAACTTCAAACCTCAATTCACCAAAATCATCTGTTTTCCAATTAAGACAATTAAAGCAAGATGGTAGTCAGCAAACGATGATATTAAAACCCCAAATTGTCAAAAGTGTTGGTGCGAATAATGACTTACCTGCTCCTCCATTAATTGTGAATAAAATTCTGAAGTCAACATCCAGTTCAGTCTCGCAAGGATCTCATATAATCACTACAACAGCTCAAAAATTATCAGCAGAAACAACAAATACTCCAATATTTGCAAGAGTTGTATCCTCAGGTGGTCGTCAACTTATAGATGGAATTTTACCGAAAAATTCAGGAACATTCAAATTGGCTGGCACTGGAGGAGTTCAACAGAATGTTCTACAAATCTCTAGTTCACCTCAATATACAGTTGTTTCGAAAGGAAAAACTATTGTATCTCCAACCACGAAAATAACAACTTCCAAAGCCAATACATCGACAAATTTGACATCTACTCAAAATATATTGATAACTAGTCACACAAATAATAGCAATCAGGCTATCATGCAGGCATCATCTTCTGCCGTTCAACAGCAACCATTAAAAATTGTTCAAGGTGGTACTATAACAGCACAACAATTGTTAAATGCTAAACTAATAAATGTTCAAGCATTAGGCAATAAAGGTTTTAAACCAACCAGTGGTATCAAGTGAGTTGTAATTGTCAAATTAAATTTAAATTGTGTCTGCAAAAATTTCATTCCAATAACTAATGAAACGACATTTTTTATAGGATGATAAATACTCAAGGATATATAACAAATTTAGGAACTAAAACTGGAGGTGTTCCAATAATCATTGCTGGAAAAAATCCGAATACAACTTCATCGAATCAAACTGGACAGGGAATAGTATTGCAGGCTAATCCTTCCCAAAATAGCACTTTTATATTGAATCCAAACCAAACAACATTAAAAATGCAAGGAAATATTATTAGTCAGGTACATGCTTAATAATATTGAAAACTTGATCATTATTTAAATAAAACTTGTTTTATTAGCCCCAACAGACAGTTGTATTAGGTAATCAAGTACTAAAGGTACAGCCATTGAATCAAATGCAAAAGCAGAGTACATCGTCAGCTAAGCCATCAACAGAAACAGTTGTTTTAGCATCCAATACTACTGGAAAAACTCAGACAATCAATAACCCATCGACTACAAATCAAGACGGAAAACAGATGAGTGTGACTAATTCATCTGGACAGCAAATCATTTTGGGATCCACACTTAAAGTTTTGAAGGTTTGTTTTACTGCTGTTCATTTTTTAAATAAATTTTTTTAAATATTTTTTTAAACCTTATTTTACAGAACATGATCACAAAGAACAATAATATGAATCAGCAAACGGCGAGAGTTGTTTTAACGCCATCTCCTGCATCACAAGGAGGTCAATTTTCTCAACAAATAATTCTTCCAGCAAATTTTCAGGGTATTAAAACGCTTAAAGTTATTCAACAAGGTAATTAAAATTTAAATTAAGCAAAATTATAAAAACTTATTTATCAAACATTTTTACAGCTCGATTAGTACCGAATAATGTAGGCAATACAAGTGGAGTTGCTGAAAACAAAACAGTCACATTAGCAAATAATCAAGATGAAGGAATTAATGAGTAGAATTATAAGTTGAGTCTAAACTTGGACCAATATTTTTTCGAGGATATATCTTTAAGCTTAATTCAAGGTGTAAAAATCTCAATATTATTTTTTTATATTTTTTCCCGTCGTTTAAATCCAAAAGCCTTTCTTTTTTTGAAGCAAAAAATAATAATATGAATTCATTAAAATGTTATAAGTAGTTCTTATTGACAATTGTTATTAAAATAAAATTTATACTTATTTATTGATAATAAAGTTGAATAAAGGAGGAAAATGTGAAGAGAATTTCAACACCCTCAACAACTGTTCATATAAACAAAACTCTTTTTTTCTCATTAAGATGAGTTGAAACACATCTAACAAGCATGGAATGTATTTTCTCAATCAACTCGAATATGTCTTGTAGGAAATTCTAAACAAAAATCGTTGTTTATAAATTATATATATTTGTATTTTTTATTCATTTTCTCAGTTTTCCATATCTTCTAATGATCAGTAACAACATCAATTTCTGTATCCTCTTCGTCGCTACTTGTAAATTGTTCATCATCATCATTTACATCTGAATTTTCATGAGAATTTATAACTTTTCCATTTATTGTTGTCCCACGAGTAGAATGACGCCATTTCATGCGACGATTCTAATTGAATAAACAAATGATCAAAAAAAATTATAAAATTCTTAAAAATATTGTAAAATGTACCTGAAACCACACTTTCACTTGAGAATCCTTCAGTCCTAATCTTGCTGCCAATTTCTTTCTATCAGGTTTTGTTATATATTTTTGAAACTCAAATTGACGCTCTAGGCCTTTTCTTTGAAGATTTGAAAAAACTGCTCTTGACCATGATCGTTTTCTTTTGACATTACCATTTGACGGCATCATCCCCACAACCTTATCTACATCTGATACTGATTTTGCCATTTTTTGATTTAAATACTGTGCTGCGCTTGTATTGGGCGATAGTTGAGCAATTGAGGGGAGTCTTAAAATATTTTGATAAACATTTATGGCTGAGAAATTTGAAGATGAATTTGATAAATCATTCATCGATACTTTTCTTAGACTTGATTGAAAATAGCTCGGCGGTTGATGCATATATCCTGTAATAAATTTTCAATGAAATATGAATGTATATTATTGTTGTTAATTGCTTCCTGTTCCTACGTTCTTAAATTTCTTTGATTTATATCGCTAATAATATAAATAAACATTCATTCCAATAATTACATTACTTTTGCAATGATTATAGTTAGGTATGTCATGAAAAAATTTTAGTGGATATTAAAATGATAAGAATTATTCGCCTTTAGCTTGTGCTTAAAATTTCTTTTGATCGTGAAGAGAAAAAAAAAATAATTTTTTCCAAATATTTATTCTCAATTAACAAACGAATATTACCTCTTTATGCCTTTCATTCTCATTTTTTCCACCAAAATCTTTTCAAGACTCATGATCAAATATAAACAAATAATTAAAATTTTCTTCAAAAGCTTTTCATTTTTCATTTGATTCCTTTCAAAACACTTGTGCATTTGGACTAGTTTTGACTTACTGACCATTCAAATCAGTCTGAATTGAAGTTATTAGAAATTTTGATTAATATTAACAATGTTGGACATTTAAGATTTTTTAATTTAAAATTCTTAAGTATGCACGATTAATAAATAGAAATGTTATTTGTAATATAAGCTTCATTTTGTGTCCATTCCTTAAAAGTATTCCTTACTTATGAATTTTAAACTTGAATCTTCATGAAATTAGTATCAAATGTGTTGCGAGTTTAATGAAAGGTCAATTAAGTTTTCATTCATTGGTCGTATTAATTAAGCATAGAGATATTTTTTATTATCCTCATTAATAACATTTTTTGAACTCAAATTTTGTTACTGTATCCTATGTTTGAAGTATATCCGATTTCAATAAATAAATATACCGTCGGATCATTTAAATACATTGTTATAAAAAGTTAATTACATATTTTCATCTCTGTTTGACACATATTTTATTAGGTTTAACATTTCAGATGAATATTAAACATGTCGAAACAAAATAAATTTGAAGCGTCATGATATTTTTTTGCTGAATCTATCAAATTTTATCGTGGCAATTATTAGGCCTCTGAGAATGAAATTTTATGCGAATTAATCACAAAATATGGTGTCACACTGCTTGAGTGTTTATTTTAAGGTTTTTCAATTTCCATGGTTGTAAAAATTTTTAATTCTTTCAAATGAAAAGACTGCTTGATAGAAACTTAAATTTAAATTGTCGCAAATATACATTTAAATTTTAACCATTTGATTAAATATTAGCAATGAAAAATTTAATATTAAGGACATTTTTATAAATTCACATTTTAAGAAAATTGAGAAGTTCGTTTTTGATTTCCCTCTTAGAAATTGAATATTCTTGACATCCCACTGAGTTGTTTTTTGTTATTATGAGGATTAATCAACATTCCACACTAATAATCTGGGTAACTTAATTAAATATTGTTTTAATTTTTATTCAATTTTATTAATTATTCAAACAATAATTAGTTTGATTTTTAAAAACTTTTAAATTATTTGACTGTTTGAAAACTATTCTTAACTGATTAAATAAAAAAACGTAAAATAGGAATCTTCAAAAAAAAAAAAAAAAATAATAATAATTTTTTTGAATTTATTTTTCGTTCAAATATTTACTATGATTATTCTTATAATTTTGTAAATTTACCAAAGTTAATCAAAATCAAAGCATTTTTAAATAAATTTCAGTATCAAAACAACGTCCAACTCCTACCCTGAATCGAATAAAAATCAATTAATGAAATTCTTGTTTTTATCATTTAGTAATGCTCATTAGTACTTAAATAATACTCTTGAAAATGAATCTTAAGTTATCATGCTATCATCACTACAATATAATTTTCATTTAAACTTATAAAACAACTTTAGTTTGTTTACATGATCATCGCTCTTAAATTTCATCTAGTAGCAATAAAAATCTCTTTCTATATTATTCAATAATATGTTGAAGTGAAAATAAGTAATTACTTTTTTTCGTGTATACAGATGTGTGGAAAAGTTCACATTCTAAAAGAAGAAAATCATACGAATTTCCAGCTATTTGTTTAAATTTACTTTTCCTGACTATTGATTCTTTCCAGATTGCCACTTTTCACATTCTCATTAAATGCATCAAAATTTTAAGTGAACTATTTGTATTATTATATAAATTAATTCTATATCCTACCATTATGGTTTTTACCAAATCTCAGCGGAAATGGTTTGAGTATGCAATTTTGATTAGATAATCCATTAATATTTGTATTGATTAGTTGCTGATGTAACAAATTTAATCCTTGACAATTATTTCCTGTATCTGTTTCTGTTGTGTTTGGCACTAAATTTAATAACAATCCTTTGTCTTTAATCTCATCTATTTGTTTAATTAATTTATCGTCATTTTTTGATAATAATCTTTCTACACCAAAATTTAGTTTCATTGATTTACTAATTGTATTATTATTATTATTATTAGCCTCATTCATATCACTTTTTAATCTAATATCAGACGACGATAAGCTATAGTCTCGGGGTAAATTAATATCCATTATTTTATTTTCTTCACTAATTTTTTCCATTAATTTTTTTGCGTATTTTTTCTTCTTGTTTTATTATGTATGCGAGATGAAAATCAACCGACTTAACTCAATGAAGCATGAAGTAAGACTGATCGTTCGTATAAGTATTCAGAATAAATATTATTTTAACCAAACGTAGCGAACGAAATGAAGTCAAACAAGTCCTACAGTAAGTGTATACAGAAAAGAAAATTTAATTTTTATTCTTTTGCCTCACAGATGCTTATTTGCTGAAAATTTTATATCAACACCGTTTTATTTTATTAAGATTATCTCTTATATTCTCATTTTATATTTTTTAATAAATTGTCTTAAATTTAAATTTTTTTAACAAAACATTTTTGAAAAAGTCAGTATTAAAGCTGCGACTGTTGTAAGGAAGAGAGCAATTTTACAAAAAAAAATATTGCTATGTAACGGTTTGAATATGTGGCTTATTTGAACGTTTGGGCGGAGCATGCATAGACTCTTTCAATTGGCTGAAATATTGATGAGTTCACACAAAGTCATTTTGCTCATTATTAATTGTCTTTATTTATTTATTACAATTTATTTATTTGTAATAAATTGTATTTAATATTTAATTTTTTTCAAAAAGATATTTTAGATTGTTTTTCAATTTTTGGGAATGAGAATGCTATTTAAATGGATTTTCTTCGAGCAATAAAGTAATGTTGAGTGAATTATTAAGTTCTTCAACAGTCCATTTACAATTACAAGGTGGCATATCACAAATGCATGAATCTATAGACTCAACAGAAATATTATCATCAGGTTCCAAATTTTTTTTCACATTATACAAATTTTCTCGCTTAACATTTCCAATTCTAACTTTTTGAAAATCTGGAATATGTTTGAACCAATTGTGCAGCAACTCAAAGTGATTAATTTTTTTTGGCACTTCATCAAGAAGTTTAACTTTTTTGAAATAATCACAGCACGAAATAACTTCATAAGAATGGCCTGTGTTTGATTTGTGAAATTTGTAAAGATCCATTGGTTCAGAAAATGGAAGTGTAATGCTCTTTTTAGAATTCTCAATTTCTATTCCATACATTTTTCTTATACTTTTTGTAATCAATTTAATGTGATCGAAAATCTTGATGTTCATTCTTATCAGTGCTGCAGCATCAATTTTAATCAATTTTTTCCCATCAATAAAGTTTACTTTGAATGATTCCTTATATTCAGGAAATCCCAATTCATCTATCCAATCAAGAACATCGTCTGTGGTCCATTCAAATTGCTTAGGAAGATCCAATTTGTTTACTACACAGCAACAGATAATTGTCAAAGGATTTGCTGTTTTCAATCTTGAGTTGATATACCTTTAAATGTGTGATTAATAATTTCAAGACTTTTTTCAACATTAAGTCAACAAACTTACAAACAATTTGAGCAACGAGGAGTTGAAGGTTCAGTGAATTTGTTCAATGAAAAATTCATTTTTTGTCACAAATTTTGTATTTTTGTAGAAAAATCACAGCCTACTTAAAATCATAAACATGAAATAAAAATCTAAAAATTATGTAAATTTAAATAAATAAACGAAGCAATATTGCAGCATCTGCATGCAATCTATGTATATCTGTTCATTTTCTACACTTTATGAATTTATATTTTAGTTTTTGGAATATAAATATTTGTTTTTGTCTTAAACTCTTAACTCTTATAAAAATTTATATTTTAGTTTGTTTATTGTTGTATTAAACATTTAGAATCAGTGTGGCTTTAAACAAGAATCATTATAATGACATAAAAATTTTGAATCGCGTCATATGACATTTTTATGCTAATTTTATATCTAGTTATTATTTGAATATCATTAAAAGATGATTAAGAAATTATATGATAAATTATAGTTATTTTTCAAACAATTTTTTACTGATATGTATAGGCATTATTATGCTCATTTTGACTTTTGTATTAAATTTAAAAAGGGGTGATTAGTAATTCATCAATTAATACTATAAACCACTGTAAAAATATTCACGTGTTTTGATTTCCAATATTAAATTCAACAAATTTGATTTAGTTTAAACAAGCGTTTTTGTTATTTGGAATTTTATCCTTAAGAGCATCATTAATGGTCTTTAAAATTTATTATGACTGATAGTAATTTACAGATACCTGCTGTTTTCTGTGTTTTCAATGAAACCTTTACACATAATAACATTAAATGAGAAGAAAATGCATTTTCGCTTACTAAACGGCAATAACGCATTTTTTAAATGCAGCAAAAATGATTCTTTATAAAATTGTAATTTCAGTTCTTGACAATAAAAAAACATTTATGCTCTAAGATGCATTAGTGAACATGATCAGAAAAGAATCAATAATGATGAATTAATGAACCTTTGGTTGCGAGAAATACGCTGAGTATGTTGAAATGTGGTTGTTTGCATGATATGCGCGAAAAACATATTGCAACACCTCCGCAACAATAAAAAGTTATCATGCCGATGTTCATATAAATGCATATTAAATGAATATCCCACGTAGCCAAAATCGACGTTTGAAAAAAATCGACGTAAATGGACGATTTTAGGTATAGTACATTACACGTCGATTTTACGTCGATCTTTCTTGAGCCATCATATACTTCACAAGAGCTAACAGAAATCACTTATATAAGTCCCGAAAAATATTTCATACATAGTGAATAATTTATGTAATTAATAATTACATGAGTCAATCCACTTGTGTGAAGTGATGGCTTCAATTTTGCAAATTCAAAGTCCTTAATAATGTTTATTACTGGACTTTGAGTTTAAAAATTAATTATTAACAAAAAAAAATATCTTCCAAAAAAAGTCCAAAAATAACGTTCAAAAAAAATTTAAACTGTAACGGTCAAAAAATTTTTGAAAAAAAATCGACGTGAAATCGACGTAAAATCGACGTGAAATCTTCCATTTCCATATTAGCATAATGTCCCATGTACGTTACATGGAATGTACATATGGAAGATACATGGAAGATTTTAATGTAATACATGAAATCTTCCATTGATCGACGTTTGGTTACGTGGGATAAAAGGTTCATAATAAATATTAAAAGAGATTTTGCATGAAAATTAAAACGAATTTATATGGCAATTGTTGTACATTTTCTCTCAATTTTGTGCTGCCTCTCGACAATTTGAAGATTAAAATTTATTACAATTAATATTCACATGTCTATGTATAGATGTGAAAGTACGAAACAAGAAATTAATAAAGGTAGAGATGTATACTTGCTTGTCGCCATCTCAATTGTACTGCTTCCTTTCCGATCATTGAAATCTTTTTTTTCTTTTCATATATTTATTTCTTTTTCACATCCATAAATTTTTATATTAAATACTTTTAAGAAACATGATAGTGATAAAAATATTTGACATAAATATCAAGTTATTTTCTCATCTTTTTGCATTTTATATCGTTCTTTTTTTTCATCTTATTTTCTTTTAAATTTTTAATATAAAAAAAAGAATACGACATGACATGTTTATTAAGCGATTTTAAAACTTTGACATAAGACATTGACTTTTTTAAATATCTTGAATATATTTTGCTACTAAACATGCTTGTTTTAAACTACTATACACTAATGTAATTTGAGAATAATCTTTAAGTTTAAAATGTCATCAGTGAAAGAATTTACATTCATGCATGCTGCAAAACAGTAAATCTAGTTCTTAAATTTGTTGATTTTCCACGTGAACACGAATTAAACAAAACGAAAAACAAATTTTTTTTACACAGCAAAGTTTATTTAAATTGAAATTTAAGTAGGTGTTATTTGGCTGTTGTTCATCAGAAATATTTCTCCGTTTTGCTTTGTAAATCGAATAATAAATAAGAATAACTTGTACTGGGCTTATGATTTATAATATAAATCAATTTATTGGAAATATTGCTAAATTTTTATTTTTTATTATGAAAAATATAAAACGCTAAGCATGCCAATCATACAGCTAAAACGTGAAAAAGTTGGCATTATTACTTTTTTGGGTGGTCGATTACATGATTTAAATGAATCTATAACTTAACGAAACTATGTTTGAATAATCAAAAGCATTTAGTGTAGCCCAAAACGATTACTATTAAATATTGCTAGAATATTTAAATGATGTAGTGTTATAGCACCAATATTCTCCTACCGAAATTTCAAATAAGAAAGCATAATTTAAATACTTTACATTCATTTTCTAAGTCAATAAATCAAAATTCAAATGTATAAATTTAAAATTTGAAATCAATTAATCTCAGTTAATATAGGTATATTTATGAATATAAAATCATACAGATCGATGGAATGTTGATTTTTAAAAAGAAAATAAACACACTTTAAAGCAGAGGGAAAGAATTTAAAATGAGAAACGAACAGGGAGCTATTGGCAAGATCGAAAAGGAATGAGGTTAAATGATTGCAGCGCAGTTTATTCATTTTATTTTTATATTAAACCCCAATAACCAGAAATTTTAAAAGCTAGTTTTAAGCAAGTTTAAAGCTAACTTTATATAGAATGACTAACTTAAAGTTAGCTGAGAAATTTTGACTGAAATTTTTATGGTTATTAGGGAAATATTTTCAGTAATGCTATGTTGAATTCTATACATACTTTGTTTTAAAAATTGAAAGACGTAGCATTTGTTTAAAAAATAAATTCCATTTTTGGCCAAAATCAATACTTGAAACCTTTCGAAAAAAAAAAATTTAATCGAATCCTTTGAAACGACAGCAGCATTTTTGACTGAAAATGTTTCATGAACAAATGTCTTAACACTCACTCCAAAGAACACTTTACAGTTTCAAAAAGAATCCTGCTGAGAAAAAATTTGCTTAATATAATTAATTAATCGCATTATATGAATAAATACATATGAGACACAGTCAGTCAAACCTAACTTAATGCTGAACAAATATTTGTTAAAAGTCATATATTTTCACCTATTAGAAAAACTTACATACGTTGACTCCAACTCAAACTCATAACTCACAATAAATGACCGATTCCTAAACGATTTAATATTGTTTTAATACAATTTATTTACTAAATGACTGAAAAATTTAAATTTTTATTGGTTTTAAAATACTAATTCTCACCACATTAAATGTAAATTGTGTGGCAGAGAAACGCGTGTCTTCATAAATATTATAATATAATGAAATAAATATTGAATAAAAACCATATTAAATTTCATTTATGAAATGAGGCACTGCTGTGGCTCTTTGTATCAAGGAATAATAAAGAAGAACAGAAAGAAAGAAAAAGGAGAAGAAAAAAAAGAGAGAAAAAATGCAGATTTAAATTTATATGTTTCCCCTTAAGAATTATTGAATTAAAGAACAACATTGGAGTTTCGATGTTGTTGGTGTTGTTAAAGAGATATCCTATATGGATATCATGCTGATTTGGTAACACTGCGAAAATCTCACCAAAGCAAAGTAAACAGCGAACCACCAAGGTAGAAAAACAGTAAGGGCATCATATAGACTAAATATCAATTTAAATCTAATAAAAATTAATTATTGATTTAATTGGTTAATATTTTTCTTATATATCGCATTTCATTGGAAAAAAAATGAATATCAAAGATATGCCCAAGAAAAATTATTATTATTGTAATATATGAAGCATATCAATATGACAGGACAATAGAAAATAAAGTCGGATATAATTTTCCATTATAAAGTAATTTCAAAGAAAAGCGTGTTTAATATTTAATTATGATATTCATTGGACTTAATTTATTTATTATTATCAAGGAAAATTTTTTGACCTTTGTAACATTTATCCACTTGAATACGACATTCAAGATTTCTCTTGTCGAATTCATATATGCTTGTACGATAAGTTACGATTATAAACTCAAATTATGTTCGATACATGAGTGTATCTTTGAATCGCATAAATATATACGATCCATTCCTTCGATTAATCCCGCTGGGATTTTTTGTTCTCAAATGTGAAGCTACAATACCTTTATTTTTTTGTAAATTTGCAATGGATTGGAAACCTGAGTGTTTATAAAAAGTCATGTATTTTAAAAAGGAAGAATTACCAACAAGCAAGCATATAGACAACATCAATAGCATTTTATATCTTATGTATTCATAAATTTATATATTTTTTTTTGTTCCACCTCAATTCTTTAATTCCTCTCCTTTCTTTTCTTTATTATCATACACAATGATGATGATAATAATTACTCGGAACCAAAAACAGTTCATTAATCTATTAAAATTGCTTTTAACTTGAATTATTTACAGATTCATTTGAGTGACGATACATTTTCCGTATATACATACACATACATATGTAGACACATGAAAAGCACCGATAATGCCGGTAATAACTTACAACTTTTCATGCCTTTATTGTCATACAACGGTACCAAATTTAAATCGCATTGCAAGTCGTTGGCGTTATAAATGTGACATAAATATAGCATGCAATTTGTTCATTTGTGTTAGAAAGCAAAACTTAATATTTCTTGAGTATGACTTTTTAACAATAATTCATTCTGAATTTGAAGTCGATAAGAGACAGTTGTCTTTAAATAAATTTAAATTATCTGCATTTTTATTGAGTTTAATACCAAAAATGTTTAAATTAAGAACATTATTAATTGCAATTCTTATTAGTATCATTTGCATCAATGCATCTACAGTTCGACGTAGTTTATTGGAAAATCTGAATAGTGGATTAAAACTTCTTGGTAAAAATGATCGAAGACCTCTAAGCAATCGTTATTATTATTTCAAACATTTCAAACAATCAGGTGTATCCAACAATATTGCTGACTTAGTGTCACAAACATTTGCTTCTGCAAAGGTTGCTAACCAAAATTCAAAAAATCGACAGGACTCAATTGTTTTGGGAGATGGTGGATCAGCACCATCATCATCATTATCAGATAGTACATTCATGAGTGGATTGCTAAAACTACTTGGTCTTGATGGTGGAAAAATTGGTGCCGCTGCTGTCAATGGAATTGTTTTCCTAGCTCAAATGGTGAGATTTGGTGCAAATAAATTTATGGATTTTATGATGACTAAAACTTGGGATTGGTATCTAATAGTGGATTATATAAATAAAAAAATTAAAGACGACAAATTTTTCAATAATATTAACAAAAACAATCATAACAATAATGAAAAAGATGAAAACAAGATGAGTGGATCGAACCAAGAGTTTGAATATACAACAAGAATTTGGATTTAAAAAGTAAACAACATCCAAACATCCAGAAAACAATTGTGTAAATAATTTTGTAGAAATAACGTTACTTAAATTCATGATCTATGAAACCTTGATTATTCTAACTAGTCAGCTATATGTAGTCATTTTAACATATAAAAATGAAATATAGCTTTAATAGATTTATTGATTTTCTAAAGGAATTGTGTGGTCTTCAAATCATTAGTTTTATAAATTTGTGTTTTAACACTTTCTTTCTCTGCATGAAGCTCCTTAAAAATCAATTGTATATTTATCATAAAACACACTCTTTTCAAACATAATTAATTGCTATAAAATAAATGATGCCATTAAATCAATTTTTTTTCTTTATGCCCACCATTCATTTGTTATTGTTAGTTATTCAAATTGTAAAAAAGTCATTAATAATTAAATTTTTAAAATGTATTTGAAAAATGTAAATAAAAATTGTACAATAAATTTTAAATTACCTCTTCCCTATCTATGATTCATGACACACTTCTTCTCGCTCTAGTTATCATTTAGGTTTTGTTGAATACATCAGAATATTTTTTTTTTTAATTCTTTTCAGATCTTTTCTTGTACAATAGTAATAGATATTGTTAATCTCTGTAAATTTTATTATTTGGGATATTTGGGATTTTCGGATATTTTTTAGTGATAAAATATCATCACGAATTTGATACTTGGACAGGTACTTGGATATTTGATTATTTGGGATATTTCGATATTTAAGTTCGGGATATTTGATTATGGTGTGTTAAATGTCACCTTATTTTATTTATAATTTTTTTGTTCAAAAATATCTGATTTTGTTAGGTGAATGGGAGAATTTTCTGGGTTTTACTTGAAAAAAAAATCGGAAAAAAACGGAAATTCAACTCCTCCCCCTTAAATTTTTCATACAAAAAAAAATTAATTTTAATCCCCCTTAAAAATTCCTGGCTACACCACTGGTGCTTTGCAACAGATTACATATGAGAAAGTATGATTTAAAATTTTAACTCATAAAATATGAAAATAGATTTTAAAGATTTAAAATTTAGTTACTGCACAAAATTTTAATTCATACATGAATTTGTTTATTGATAAAAAAGTTAGGAAACCTGTTGATTTCACCAAAGGACAAAGAAGATAAAAAAAATGACGATGAACATGAAGAGAGATCGAATAAAGACGATATTTCATCAGGTGACATATTCAACTGGATGTTACAGAATGAAAAAGTGTCGGAATTACTGACTGTAAGTTTTAAGATAATATCACTATATTTCCATCCTGAATTTATACAAGAAGTAGCTTCCATTTAAAGCTTTTGCTACATTAATTTGTGCTTACAAAAAGTGTTGAATAATATGCTTGAAAGTTTTGTATGAAAGCTAAGTTAAGCTTTGTACGAAAAGCTTTATTACTGTTTAAACTTGAAATGAATATTTTTTTTAAAAAAAACTTTTGCCAATAAGCTTGATGACATTTTCCAATTTTATTGCTTTGAATTTTACAGGACGCCAGAGATGAAAATCTACCTGAAAGACTGATGTCTAATATCAAAGAAAGAAATAAGAACAATTCAGCTGATTGCGTTTTAATGTTGTTTTGCAAAATGAAACCTTTCATATGGGGAATGCAGAAAGCTTTAAATGACAAACTAAATAATGGAAAGGAACAAACTGGGAATCGTAGAACAGCAGAAGAGCCTGACAAAATAGCAATATTTTTTGAATATTTACCAACATTTGACGAGTTCAAAACAAATTCTGTGACCTGTGAAAATGATTACAAAGGGTGTAAATTATTTTAAATTAAATTTTGCAAGCACATGCAATTGTCATTCATTTTCACTAGTAAATGAAGTGCTTTATGACATCATAAAAATGTGTAAATTATATGTTAAAATCATTTCAAATAAATGATTTCAAAAGTAAAACTCTTATTCACAATGTAAAGCAGCATTTTCTTTTCGTTCATATCGTTCTGGTTTTGTATTTCGAAACTAATGCGAGATTTATTAGAGCGAATTTTTTGAATCATGTCGCCGCATGGTATGAAATAATAGAAATAAACAGAATGCGTTAATTTTTAAAGAAAACCATTTTAGAGAAAATTTGTTCTCTCATTTCAAAAGGTTTGATGAGATATAACAAATTGACGATTAATTTTGCATTTTTCTCTAACTGAATATCGAATATCGAACAGCAAACGAATAACTGTTTTATGCGTTTCTATGTTAATCTTCTTCTATCTTTCTTTTTTGATTGTTATAGCCTTTGTTGATTTTTGAATATTTTTCAGGTTATGAGTCTAGACTCTAGTCGATGGATTTGTTATCAAATATTACATTTATTTTTAAATTGAGGAATTGAAGGACAGATTTTTTTTTTTAATCAAATTGAAGAATTTTAAGTTTTAATGCGAACCTTGATGATACAAAAAAGTTGTAAAATAAACTATTTGTAAACGATGTCGTATTATTTATATGATTCTGTATGAAAACAAACAATATGTGATAGTTCAATGATCTGCAATTGCTCAATATATTGAATGGAATTCAATTACATTTATGTGATAAAAGAATTATAAAATTACGCTGAAATTGAGCAATTGAGCTGACGTACAACACAGAAAATAAAACTGAAAGTCATTTTATAAGCCATGACGTTTTTAAGACGTGATATGTGTGATTATATTAGCAACATTAAATTTCACTTGTACTTTCATTGTCAGCTTCTTATTTCTTTATTTTTGTCGATAATTTCTTTTTAACAAAAAAAAATATTGTAACAAAATTCATTGATTTAGTATCTAAAAATCTATTTTTCTTTATTGTTGTTTATACAGTATCTCATTTTTGCACATTTTAAATTGTTGCCGCATGATTCTCATCAGAAAGAAGCCGCTACAAGAGAAAGTTTATTGTAAATATAATAATGAAATCTTTTTCTTAAAATATAGTTTTAACTCTCAGAAGAGTCGATATATAAACAATTAGGTGTATGAAGATGTTTTTATTCTTTATTCTTTGGTTCTTCAAGCTAATTTTAAGTAAATGAAACGGTTACATCATTGTGTAGTTTTTAACAGTTTTTAATTAAATAAAAAAAGAAAGAAAAAAAAAACATTTCTCACAAATCTAATGAACTTAATTATATAATGAGAATGAGAAGAATCGAAATAGAAGAAGATTTGGAAATTAAGAAGCAACATACTCTCATTGTGAATATTTAACAAGTAGATTCTAACATAATTTATGGTAATCTTTTGAAACATTCATGACAAAAGAATACGTACATACTTAAGTTTGCAATCATGTCTTTGTCTTTGTTTAATGTTATCTGTTAATGCTTTTGTTTTCAATATCACTCTATTGTAAAAGATGTTAAGTAAAGATATTGCATTAATGCGTGTGAGTCAATTATCTCAAGATCAAAGATAGACATACTAGTAAGCACTACATATAAGTGCGTGTTATATAAATTAAGATGCAATTATTTTATCTCCTTTGCAGTTTTAAGAATTAAAAATAAATAAATAAATTATCGAAATTCTAATCTATGTATAAAAAAGTTAGCAATTACACGTAGTTAATAAATTGACACTTCTGGATTAATCATCAATACACACGAAGTTTGTTTACGATGAATTTTTGGAGCTTGCTTTCACTAAAACTGATGTTCAATAACCTTACATAATCAACATAAAAATTGACGCACGTATCAAAAGTTTCATGAACTTGGTGATTTTGTTTAGTGATGAAATAAGGAATTTTATGGCAAATGATACATTAAGGACATAATAAATTAATTTTCAAATATTTGTAAGTTTGATGTGAATATTTCTGCATTTTGAAAATCTTTGCATAAGATCTATATTTGAAATTTTGAAATGGTAGTTAAATCAGGAAAAAAATTATGCGATGAATTTTATGATGCATCCGTCACTTCTATTGCAAAACTATATTGCAGGATTTCAAAAACAAAATTTATGATTAAGATGCAAAATATTTAAAACATAAGATTCCATCGACTGGGTATTTCCACAATCTTTTCTCCAGAAGCGTCAAGTAATATTCGTTTTTTTTTTTTTTTTTTTTATTTTTAAGAAACGCATCCGGAATAAGTTTTTGTCTCTAGCTTTTTAAAAGGATTTAACAATAAATTTGGGAATAAGACTAATAATCATGAATGACTTGCCGTACTCAATACATTGATTAACAATTTCATGCTTATAATTTTTTAAAGATGGTATTAGAAGAGAATGCATGTTAAAGTGAAGAGACAATTAGCGATCATAAAAAGGTAAGATAAATATATTTTGGACCGATCTATTATTGAATGCTTAAGAATTTTTACACTTGATTACGATTTTTGAAAGTTCTATTTTTTATGTCTGCATGGATAGACAATCAACACATAATAAATATGTAAAAAAAAAGTTTCTCAGAAGTAACGAGCAACTTCTTGAAGAAATACATTCATATTATTTTGAAGAGAGAAGAGAGAAAGATATGTTCGTGAAAATACAGTTGTAAAATAAGCAAACATAAGAAAAGCAAAAGAAAGAAGGTAGGAAGTGGGTCATCATATAAAAGAGAAGTTCAAGGTAATAACGTTTTCAGATTTACGTTGTCGGTTGAAGTGATAACAACTAGAAAAAAAATTTTAGTTATTCAAAATATTTATAGTGAAAATCTAAAGGTAAGGACATATTTAGTGACTCAAATAGGATTTTTTCCTAAAAAAAAATAATTTTTTTTCTATTTTGTGACAATTAATTCCGTAAACAACCACATAAAATATTGTTAAGGATGTTTGAATAACAAAATGACGTGGTCATTCATTCAACAAAGTGAAATTTTTTAAATGAAATCATTGTGCATTCCAAAACAAATTTCTCGTTGTGAATAATCGTTAAGTGAAAATTATTATAAGATGTAATAATTACGTATGGAATATTTTACCGGATTTTTATTGCATTAACTCTTCTTACTTCCACCGTATCATGAGTAATTATAGTTAATATTTCGTCTGATAGATAGTAAAGATCACAAGTCATACGTGATATGAAAATTTTCACAATAAAAAGATGAGCATTGAAAGACTATATTTTGCATAAAGTGATGAACCCAATGGAATGGAAGTGAAATGAATGCATTAAAAATAAAAGTAAGATTGTATGTCAAAGAAATAACCATATTCTCACGAGACGAGCACACAAAAAGAGGTGAAAAATATAATAAAAATTCCACAGCACAAGAAGAAAGAACACAAACACTGACATTAACTTTCTTCTTGTGACGCTTAAATTGGCCTATAATGAATACCACAATACTGACCCAAATATTAAATTTAGAATGGAAATGAGAAAAGTTATTGATGTGTTAAAGGAAGAAGATATGCACAATTCCAACAAGAATATTAATCGACTAGAAATTCATGCTTATCATTGCTTTAATTAAGCTTCAATTAAGATTATAACTAATCAGACGTAAAATCACTAATTATCCAGTTGTTTGAGCTAATTTAGCAATAAAAATTTGCATGAAAAATTTAGGGAATAAATTCTATTTTTTTATAAACTCTAATGAAGGCAAAAAGAGGTAATCAGTATTATAAATTATGGAGCATAGCATTATTACAGAAATACCAGTTTCAAAAATAACGGCAATAACCCATAGAGAGAGAAATGAATACTCAATATTCTTTTTTAGAAAGGAAAGAAAAGAAAACAGGTTCATTTGCTATTTAGTTATCAGTGTTACAGTAAATTTGGTAAATATTTCAAAAATGTACTCTAAGTAATTAAATAGTCTGCCACATTACGATGATTAGTAAATGAAGCATTTATCTAATGATATAGGCCAAAAAATTCCAATTCTTTTTTAAAACTTGAAATGAGGACTCGCCCAATTGGAAATTTTCAAAACATACATGTCTATCGAATTAGAATAAGTGCGTTTTAAGCTTTCCAATAATTTTAATAAATTTAAAAATCGTGCATGAAATGTTAATGCCGTTATTCACTAGATTAAAGATTTCATAGTAATTCTTTTTTATATAATCAACGATTATGTGTTGAAAACATTTTAGATAATGATGTCACTTTGTATGAATGTCCAAAAAAATATTCATGTCGTGAAAGCAAATTGGATAAGAAGTTAAAGTATGGAAAATTATTATACAATGAAATTTTTCTGCTGGATATGATAGATTATCCCGTTTGTATGAAAGAAATAGTCTTGAGAATTTGAATGCGAGGTCGATAAACGAACAGAGTGAAGAATATAAAAAAAAAAATATACAATTAAATTGTATCGCATTGAGACTATTACACCTATTGTTATGACTTAGCATTCAATTAGAAATAATTCATACAATAAAGCTAATTTCAACATATAATTTTGACAGTTCTGCAAAGCGTACGTCTTGAATGAATTTATGTCAACTTTATTATTTGAAATGCACAATGAAACAATGATGACATTATGTGTTAGTAATGCTGATGCATAACTTCTTTTACTATCTTAGGAAATATTATTTTGAAATGCAAAAAAGCCTAACTCAAAGCCTATACTTATTAATTCTTAATTTATTAGATAACGAAAATGAAAACACAAAATCAAATGTTTGGATGGTGCCTCCTCGGACTTATTGCAAGTCACTGTGTGCTTATGACTTTTGCATATCCTCAACAATTTTCACAACAACAAATTTCCGCATACAAACAACCTCAACAACATCGGTTCATTCCAGCTGCACAAACTGATGCGAGAAAGTTTGCCGAGAAGCCAAATGCATTAAAAAAAGTTGCTCTTGATGACATCGACGATGATATTCAAACAAATCAAATCTCAGATAATGGTTTTTCGTGGTCAAACATGCTAGGTAGTACGTTAAGCTCATTCAAAAAGTATTTCGCAGTTGTTTCTCATTAATTTCCTATTATACAGGCATGCTCATGCAAATGTTCTTCAATGGAGCTAATGGAGGAAATAACAACATTCTCCCAACAAAATCTGATGACGTTGACAATGGAGTTGCTCCAGCCTCATCATGGGCCAATATTATTTCAGTTGGATTAAAAATCGTTACAGCATTATTAGGAGGAGGCAATGGTGGTGACGGAATCGATAAAGTTGATAACGGAAATTCACCGATGCAGGTAAGAAATGTGAATCAAGTTTAATACAAATTATAACATTAAATGGTGAGAGAGAAATTTATTTATATAGTCAGTTATCACCTTTTAGACATGGGGGAAAGCTTATATTAAAGAAAGCATTAATTTACACGCTTTTAGGAAGAAAAGAAATTCAAAAATTTATTATCACCTTATAATACATAAATTAGGATAATTTGATCCATTAGCTTTTTATTTCCTCAACTATACACTTCCCGAGGTCTAAATGCTTTGAAGATTTTTGGAATTAAATGCATCCATATATGTAAATTTTAAAATTTTTCTGCTCTGAAAAAACTTTTAAAGATAACATTAGATTGGGTAGTAAGTTGCAGGATGTATAAAAATCAAGAAACACTCCAAAGTATGACCCGAGAAAAACTTAGTAAAGTCCTAGAAGAAAAAAATATTTAATTTTATTATTTATTAAATTCAAAGCAAAATGCACAATTTGGAATGTAATTTATTTTTGTAGGGAGTTTTAACTGCAGTCTTCAGCACACTGTTTGGTTCAAAAGATCCAGAACAAGTGAATACTATGGCCAAACAAGCTGGAGAGGTAAGTTAATCCGTTAAAATTTACCACCACATTTACTATCATAAACATTTCATCCATCCAATTATTCATCAACCTAAATATTTTTTTTACTTTTATTATTTTAATAACATTACTTTTTTCATTATTTTTATGTACATATATTTTAAGTGTAAATTCAAGAAAAAAAAAATATGCAGTAACAGTTTATTAACAAAACCCATTTAAAAGAGAAATTTCACTTTTCTTTAATTACAGTTCATCAGCATTGTTCTGAATTTATTAGACGCATTGAAGACATCATTCTCACATCGTTCACTTAATGCTAGATCTTTGGGAAGAAAAGATTCTGTAGCTGATGCAGCTGTAGCATCAATTTCTATGCTTAAAGGTTATGTGAAAACATACAATAATGATGATGAAAAATGTATGCAAAAATTCTTGTGTGAAGCTAATGAGGAATGCTCATCAGACATTGGAGGTCATAGCATCTTCTGTCAACTTGGATCATATGCTGCCAGTTTCATCCTTGAGCGTCAAACAGGACGTACTTTTGAGTCACTCTATGATGCTGGTCGTAAAGGACGAACAGGAGTAGATTGCAAGCAAATTTATCTAGAGTGCAATCAAGTTTAAGACAAATTCCTTCGAATTAGTTCATTTTAATTAAGTGTCTATGTAGATTCTTTCTCACTTTTTAATTTAAAATTCAAAAACTTTTTATGGAAATCATTCATAAATTCATGATTGAATGACACCTAAAAAAAATACTGAAATCACTTGTGATCTTTAAGAAAAACAACAATTGACTTCCAATACCAATGCTTTTTGACTTATGCATCTTACACATATCTAATTTGTCACAATCTTTATTTTAATTGATAGTAATTTATTTTTTATTTATTGAACTTTTGTGAACTCCTGCAAAATAATTTAAAATGAATGTGTGCATGTGTGTATGAATGACTTGATGATTGAATGTTAGAAATCTTTTAAAATAACTGTATGTATGCAATGAAGAAATAATTTTTATTATTGCTATTAGGAAGGATACTTAATAAGAAAGTCATATTGATTCATTGTATTACCATAGAGGAATTATTTTATAGATTTTATTGTTAAAATATTAAATTAAATAATAAAAAGCCTATATCATATAGGAAATAGATTTCAATTGATCTTTTTTTTCATATCTGTCGTTAATTTTAAACGTAAACTATTGGCACATTTTTTTTTACTTTTACTTTTACTTTATATTGAATAATTTATTAATACATTCGATAATAATAATAATTTTAAAAATTACACTACTGAGATATATAAACGATTATCAATACATCATAATAACATCATAAGTTCATCAGTATAGAAACATCCATTAAACATGACAAGTAGGCTACAATAATATTATGTATCTCATAAGTCCTTCTAAAACACGATCTTCTCAAAAAGAGGATTTCTCTTTTAAAATATTAAAATATTTTATGAAAAATAGATCTATATTTAATTTTATAATATTTTTTAATTTTTTACTTTTTGTTTTCTTCTTGATGTTCATAAATTAGTGTAAAAAGTTCCGCTCAAAAGCATTCCGAGCAATTTCGATGTCGGTAAATAATCCATATACTTATTTCATTGAAATATATATTTTTGTTAAAAAACTTTTTCATTAAAATGTTTTCATTTGTTTCGAAAAATGTTAAAGCGTTAAAACTGTAATATTCACTATCTATTTTGGAAGGAATTCAATCTGATAACAAATTTCATTACTTATCTATTGTTGTTATCTATAATCCTTTTTTTTAGTATTCGTAAAAAAATTAAAGCATTTTTCCCAAAAATATTTAATTGCACTCATCGTCTTTGTAGCTTTTCATATTAGGCCCTCTTTAGACACGAGATTCAATGGACGCGTACGTATTTTTTTTTAATCTTGTATAATTTACTTCACATTCATGACCACGACATTTATGACAATCATCTTGTAGTAAAACATTTCTTTCATTATAAATTTAAGTAGAATAAAATTTAGTCAATTTCATTATGTTCTAGTCAAGTGATGTAAAAATGTTTGAAAAAGTTAATTTTTTGAAATGATATGAAGGAATGTTTTTTTTTTTTTTTTTTGATAAATACTTTGTCCTAAAATTGTCTATATTACAGATTGCAAAGCATCCATTTTAAAAGTAAGAAAAAGAGAGAAATTGGATGTAATATTCAACTTTGGTATGAGAACAATCGAAAAATTTCAATCAATATAAACGTTAGGAGTTGAAAGATTATTGAATTAAAGCAGACGGTTCAATGCAAACAAAGTAGTAATTCACATATTCATCGCGAAATCATAGATCTTCGTTTGGGCAGTTCTCTTGGACGTATCCTTTAGGGAAGAATCCAATCTGTATTAAGAGAATTAAAATTTATTTTATTTAAATTTCTTTAATTAAGATCAATTTTTTTACCCTATCCATTGAACGGCCTTTCAGCCAGCCTCGACTATCGCCTTCTTTGCTAATGATGTCTGTAAACGTTTAAATTTAGTAATTAATCTTCAACTGCATTATTCAAAAATTGACAACTTACATATCTGACATCCTTTCTTTAATGGCAGTTGATTAGGTTCTTTTGGAGTAAAATCATATATGGCAGTTGCAGTTCTTTCATAAAACGGCCATTGAAGCACTTGATTGAGACTATTAAGTAATATACATTAAATAAGCTTCATAATCATTAAAATAAAATTTATTACATACCCTGCAAAATTTTCTCCGAGATCATTCCGTTCATAAAAGGATACAAGTTCTACTATCGTTCGGAAGTATCGTCTTGTTGACAAGAAATAATGTGGTTGGCAATCTTCAACTTTTTGATAGATTTTCATGTGTTTTACAACTCTATTGTCAGTTCTATAAAGAAAATTTGAAATGTATGAAAAAAATACACTTTGCTAAAAAAAAATAATTTTTTTACAACTTACTTTAAGCTTAAAGCATATAAAGTTTCAGTTGAATTAGATGCACCTTGAGGACGACATCTTAGCAAATAAGTTCCAATTCGTCTATTTTCCAACTTTGAAGTTGCATTTTCACGATCCATAGTACCAACAAACCAGTTGAATTCTGATAAGTAACGGTCACAGACCAAAGGAGGTTGCTTACATCGACCACTTGATGAAATACATCCTTTATGGACACAAATTTCACAAATTTTACATTTATATCCTTGATGAATTAAACCTTTTAAAAATCTCGAGCAGTGACGACATATTGTTGGTTTTTCAAAGGAATTTAATTGAAATTTATGATCTGTATTTTTACATCCAAAAGGTTCAATCATTTCCATAGCCTCGTTAAGAGCTTTCATCCATTTTTCACGTTCTCCTTCCGTTTTCATATAGAGAGTAAATGCTGTTTCATTTGACTTTCTCGCCAATAATAATTGATATTTAAATCTTGCATCACGTCCTAATGTTTTTCTGGAGTGACCCATTTCTATACGATAATCAGCCAAATTATATGCTTCTCGAAATGTGTATTGTCCTTCACCAATTCTTGTATTGGAGTTTTTAACAAGAATCATAATTTTCTCAAATATGAAGGCATAACGATGTTTATGTTTTTGATCCTCATGTGCTTTAATGTTCAAATCACCATCAAGCAACAATCTCCCATACTGACTAAGGTCATTTCCATTTTGTAAATTTAAGTCAATTATACTTTCTCTAACTTTCTTAATAACATTTAATTGCTCACAATCTCTCTTGACTTCATTAATGTATTGGGCAACATCAACCATTGCCTCTTTAGCTCTTTGTAAACCTTTATAATCATCATGAGATGACGATGTATCGTGAACTAATTTATCTAATAATAAATGATACTTTAAGATTCTTTGCATTGGAACTGATAAAATATCCCGAAGTTGAACTCGTCCTCCACTATGATCCTTTTGACATTGCTAATAAATATACAAGAATTAGTGATCAAATCTCTTTTTTTCATAGTAATAATTGTATTTAAAAAGTTAAAACTTACAGCGACTAGTTGTTCAATGGCACTACTTCTTTTGCAAACATCCCTCAAAGTTTCAGTTGCTTCAGTCATGTTTGCACAATATTCACCATAAATAAGAAATTGTTCTCGAAAATCCAAAAATACACTGCTTAATTTGCATTTAGGATTTTGTTCTGTAGCTTCACGTAATTTATCGAGGAATTTTTTATGAATATCGACCAGTTCTTTAATTCGAGGAAAAATAATTTTAATCTCATCTTTAAGCATTTTTTCCATTGGTTGCATAAATTTGTACTTCAGATCGTTCAAAACAATAAAATAATTTGATTCTGTCTCCACCAATTCACGTATTACATAATCTCTTTGTCCAAGGCTTGGTATTACTGACGGTCTCTGTACATAACAAAAAGAAAGGTGTTATTAATAAATTCTGTATAAAATAATAACAGATACATTTAGAGTTAAAATTCATAGGTAACAGAAATGCAGGATAAGTTATTAAGAATAAAAAACAGATAATAGCACTATACCTGATTCCTAGCTATGTTATTTTGTATGGCACATAAATCCTGGTATACTTCTTCTTCCTTTGTATTTTCTTCATCATTGCAATCAAATGCAGCATTATCGGACTGAGTAGCACTGATTTTATTTATTCCACCAATAACAGCAATGCCATTTTTTTAAAAAATATATATATTTGTGCCACAAAATTTTTGAATTTCACATAAAAAAGAAAAAGTAATTTATTCTAAAAATCCATGCTTCAAATTATTAAATCATGCTTAAAACTAAATAAATGAAAAAAAAATACAAAGTTTGATAAAGAGCAGCATCATCAGAGGAGCACAAAAACAAATAAAAGGGGAATAATCAAGAAAATAATGACAAATCTACTGATTAACAAATGAACACATTTAGACTAGACTGAATTTTGAAATGTCTACGGCTAAAGTAATAAAACAATGCACACTTCAGAAACAACTTAGTTTGGGATAAAAGTGATAAAAACCTCTAAAGGGAATGAAGACGATATTGTGACGTAGCACAGATCCTCATAAACTTTTTCATCACTATCATCGATAGTGACGAGATCTTCAACAGTCCATTTTATGAGCTGATTATTATTGGAGTTATCAACATTATAGGCATTATTTTCATTTGAATACTCTTCATCAGAAGTTGACGATTTTGGTGATTCGCCGTTATTATTACTTAAGTATGATTGAATTTAAAAGAATATATGGAAAGTTCAACATATATGTCAGTTGAATAATTATATTGTATAATTTAAACTTACGTTGCTGTTGTCTGCAATTCCTTATAAATATCCTCCTCGGAAATACTTCTTTCTGTAGATACAGTTGGTTGAACGCTAAATCCACTAAAATGTTATTTAAAACAGTAATAATTATTAAAAAATGAAAACTCACATAAATAATAAAATTCATAACTTACGGTAGATTTGGATGATTGATTTGCACTTTTCGACATAGAGAAAGTTTACTCAAAGTTATTAAAACACGATGAAAATTTGTTAAATCATATAACATGCTGCATTCAAATAATTCATTTTCTTTCAATTGGAAATTGTTTTTGCAGCTTTCGAGGAATATCCGTATGTTTTGCAGACAAAGGAACTAAAATTGGATATAAATTATGTAAGGCTCCATTATCCTTTTTGTATTGTCTAAATTGGTCTTAGTTTGTTAAACATCATGCATATTTTATAATATTGCCTTGAGTACGTGATTCTTTTAATTAACAGTATGAATTAATTACCTGTGCATCTCTTGGTCTCCTATTGAACTCAATTGATTCCATTGAAGGATCCAGATAATGAATCAAGTTGCACAATAATACTCCATCACGCAATGTCAATGCCAGAATTTTTATCTCCGATGATGGCCAATTAGCTCTTAAAAAAAGAGAATACAATAGTCATTTGATGATTCCAATAAACTTTTAATACTTCTTCAACAGAAATTAATAATTGATTCATTTTCAACTAAATGAATAAAACTTGATACGAAAAAACTGTAAAAAGACATTTTACTTGTGATCTCCAGGTATAATTTTGCAACGAGTTAGCCATGCTGCACATTCTCTCCATAAGTCGTCTGATAATGCCATTTAATTAATTAAAATGTGTTACTTTATCACTAAATTTTAAAAATATATTTTCTCAATTTTTACACTTTTATATCTGAGGAAAAAAGGTATCACACAGAATCACCCATATTCATTGATTCCAAAAAAGCAGCACAAAATATCCCCCCAACTTCTCTAATTTATACATTGAATGTTTATTCTAATGTTTCATTTATTTATTATTATTTTATTAATCATGTAATTATTTAAGTTCATGTACTTAAATTGTTCAATAATTAAAAGCAATAAGAGTAGCTATAAAAGACCAGATAATTTTAGTTGATAATTTTTTAAAACAAAATTTGTTTTAATTCCCGCACACGTTCAAAATGCCCAAATTAAAAAAAAAATATTTACATCAAGAAAAGGATATTAAGATGTATAGTTAGGTATTTCAAGTTTTTAATTCTTTTATTATTAATAATATACATTTTAAATCTCATACTTAAAATAATGATTATGTCCTCAATTTCTGCAAAAATGGATTCACAAATGCATGCATAAACTGATTCATTTACTTATTATTTATGTTTCGGAATTTTCTTATGTTTCTTCAGAAACTTTTCCTTGAAATGTTTCTTTCGATTGGATAATTTAACATTTCTCTTATGATTAAGCTGGTTCTTCTTTTGAATAATTTTACTCTTTTTTAATGCAGTTTTAGTTTGTTTTTTAATCTAAAAAAATTAATAATAAAAAGTAGTTAGGAGGAACTGAGATATTAGATGGATATGCAGGGATATGCTACTTACCATTTTCTTAAAATCTTTTTCAGATTTAATATCTTTCAGATGTTTGGGTAATTCCTTTTGACTTTCACTAGATTTGTCTGTTTTGTCTTCTATTTCCATACCCATAATTTTATTGTCATCTACATCTTTCTCACCTTCATCGCTATGATTCTCACTATCTGATGCTTCAAACCGACGTAATCCAATAAACTTGTTATTTACATCCTCTTTTGGTTGACTTATTTTGATTGTTACATCCTCAATATCGAATCCATCTCCTTCACTCTCATTGTCGCTTAAATCCTTAAATTCTTCTATTTGTTGAAATGATTTCTTAAATGTATCTTTTAAATTTTTCGATTCTTCTCTGATTCTTTTTCGTTCCTCTTTTAATTGATTCTCAATTTCTTCTTGAGCCTTTTTTTGACGTTGCTTTTTGCGCTTACTAAATCCTTTTAAAAATTCTTCACGCTGTTTGTTATCGAATATTAATTCATTCTTTGGCTTCTTGTTTTTTGATTTCCCCATCTTTATTGACTCTTAAACTCTTTTAAAATCACTTTATTTTCTAAAGAATCTTTCAATTTAATTTAAATTTATAATTTTTTTTAATCTTAAAAAAATCGTGTTAACTTGTTTTGTTTACAAAATTTTTAAGGTTATGTTTTTGTTTTGATTCTAAAAGGGAATTTCCACAGATGTGTTTCTTCAAAAATTTTGGTCAAAAATCAATTTTCTCTAAATTAAGATATCTAGACGATGCAATGACTAGTTATTCATGAGTAAAACAATGAATTCCACTCATTTGTCTTATTATCTTCCTTCCAAACGCATTAATTAGGAAATTATTAGCGTTACTTAGCAAAAAATTAAATTCAACTTTTTCTTATCAAGTAACGCTTACAAAAATCGAAATTATTCACTAATGAATGCATTTGGGCGATTCCATCAGTGAAGGGAACTGAGAAAATTGAGTTGTAATTCTTTCTCTACTTGTCGAAAAAATTATTTAAGATTTTTCGAATAATTGATGTTGAAACACAAGATTTAATGCTTCATTATGACTTTAATTGTTTATCTAAACATCATGAAGCAAAATCAATCATGATTTAACATCAATAAACAAATAAAATCTTAATAATTTAACGGTTTTTTGAAAATTTGAATTTCTAAAATTTGGAATTTTTTCTAAAAATGTTAACAGATTGACGCTAATTTTTCAATTTTGCAGTTAATGAATGCATTATAGCATTCAGAAAACTTCTTATAAGACGTATTTATTACTTTCTTACATGTTTATTAGGTTTAGTGACTGTCTAACACTGTATTTATTGAAAAAATCTAAAAATTGTTTTTCAATTTTTTCGTAATGTTAACAGATTGACGCAATAAAAACTTAAAAAATTCGACTTAGACACATTTATAGGACTTATAAAGTACACAGATAGATAAATAATTTAATTTGACATAAACTAAATCATTCAAGTTCAGTGTAATCATTAAAATAAGAGAAATATTAATTATTTTTCAATTTTTGACGCACTTTATCACTCATAGAATCGCTCATTTAAAGTCGATTTTTTTGAAATTTTCGATTTGTTGAAACGCCCATATTTTTTTGAAACATAAAAACGATGAATTAAACTATTTAATTAGTGTTTTTTAACTTTTCAATAGCTGCTCGTCTAATAAATAAAAACATTCAATGAAATTATTAAAATAATTCCGAGCTTGCTACGAAGTCTAGATCAAGTGATAATTGGGACCCGAACGAACGAACGAACGATCAAAGTGCATGATTGAGCTTCCTTTTTGATAACAAGTTTTCAAAAATGCGTAAAAAAAAAATAAAAAATTGAGATTGGGAGGATTTTGTGTTTCATCCGATGGATTAAATACGTTTTATGCTATTTCTCAAAAATAGAAAAATTTCTCGAATTCTTAGATTAATATTAAAATGGGAAAATCTATGATTATAATACATTTAACATTTTTCTTGTGTAATTTTAAGAGCAATAATGGTGATTACACAAATCATATTTATACAATCTATAATTAATGAGTTATTTAACTTAATTTTTTAAAAATTAATTTATTATTTTATAGCGCAAATTACCTATTGTTCGAGAGGAAATAGATGGCTTAGAGGAAGAAGATTTAATGTTAATCAATCATTTGAGGACAAAAGCTGCAAAAGTTAAAAAATCAAAAAAAAAAAACAGCACAAATACAACATACCTAAAAGAGTAATTTTAGGTACTGCACATAATCGGCCAATGGTTATCAAGTTCCAAAGGGAGTTGAAACAATTCCTGAAGCTACATGACATAAAAATTGAGAAAGATGAAAAAAAAATTTGTGTACGTTGAATCCAGATGATTTTAATTACAAGTATTTTCAATTCATAACGCATGTAATTGGTTAAAGAATAGAAAATTAAGAATATTAAAAAATAAATTATAATAATTTCCTATCTATCAATTTTGCAGGGACAGCTTAACGGAGAGAAAGTTTTCAAATCGGCATTCAACAGATTCTATACTATTAATAACAACAACACGTTCATATTAAATAAAGGTAAGTCTTTCAGTATTTTTTAGCGCATTTTCCCCTTGAGAAAAGGACGCTATTGTCCGTCCGTCTGTCTGTCTGTCTGTCTGTCTGTCTGTCTGTCATCGCATCTCCTCCTCAGGGTTAAGCTTTTTTGATGCGGTTTTTGGCTTAAATTGTGTGTAGTATACCTGGCTAGAGCTGGCGAAAAAATCAGCACGAATGGTCACTTCCTCTGCTGGAACTAGCGTAAAAAGTACCAAAATTGCATTTCTTTATATGTGTTAGTGTGGTAAAATACACTAAAATGTTGACTTTTTCAAAAATTCATCCTTTCTCGGTTCAAATCCCATCAGAGGTCGAATTCTTTTTTCGGTACTTTTTTTGATTCCTTATGACTGGATCTTACTATATGGACATGACTGCTTACTGGATCTCATTTTATGGCCATAAATGCTTACTGGATCTCACGTTATGGCCATGAATGCTTACTGAATCTCATTTTTTCAATTGTTTTAAATTTATTTCCGGTTTATTTGCTATACGTGGAAAATGCGCTTTCGTAGGTCACGAGTGACGACGTTGATACTAGTTTAGACTTTTTAGTTTATAATATTTTTTTTTTAAAAATTTTTGTACAAATGCTTTGATAATTAAATAGAAAAAAAAAATGAATTTTTTAACTTACCTATTAACTGTTGTGTTTCCATAAAATCATTGTGATTATGGATTATAAAACCTCATTTTGAAAAATGCAAATTATCTGAAGAATTGTCAAATGTTTACAATTAATTATTTCTAAATTTTATTTTTATTTATTTTATTATTTTTCTTTTTTTTTAAATATTCTGTAGTTGGCTCGATTGGTCTAATCATGTGCATGGAAGAGAAATCTGAACTCATTAAAATAGCTTATTATGCAAAACGTAATTATTTTATCCAGTTGTCCGATTTATTAGCTATATTCATAGTGCGTCATGATAGGAAAAACTCAATTGAGCGCATTTATGTCCAAACGCACCAGGCACTACACTACACGCGAAATCACAAGTATGATAGAGGAGAAAAACCTGGTGACGATAGTGCTGCAACAAGTCAAGTTAGAGCAGTTTATTCTGTGCCTTTTAAATGTTCTTTGCGCAAGGCTATACGACATCAGCTGCGTGTCAATAAAAATTCAACTAAAGGCTCAATTAAAAAATAGCAAAAGGATTGGTAAATTTAACTTTGTTAGAGTTCAATGGGATAACTTGTGTGCTTTGCACCTTATGCAGTGGTAAGTTCATAGATTAATTAATTTTTTAAAAAAAAAGTAATAATAATAATAGGAGAAAGACACAAAAAAAAAAAAATAGGAAATTTCAAATAACAATTTATTTTTTTTAACTATTTATATTTAAGTTGTTCATTTTGAAACAGCAGTAGAATTTTAAAACTCGTCAATTGTTACTATTAAATAAATCAAATACTTACCTATTTTAATTAAGGTGTTTTCCGCGGAACAGACCATAAGCATTGCGACAAAAGATCGGATCGTGAAGATCTTTTAGTTGACATTCAGCTCGGCACAAAACTTGACGAAAAAGAGATTGAACGATGCAAGCAATCGATTCCAATTGTGCATGGAGTAGATAATTTTGAAGAAGCTTTAAATAAAGCAATCGTTTGGGTTGAGTCCTTACAACAATCTTCTATACGTTCGTTTATTGAAATACACACACCTGATGTTGCTTTCAAGATCAAGGACTATAGCCTTTTTCTTAAGGACAATCGTTTTCGTCATGTGTTTTATGTCATTAAAAGATTGATTGAGTGGTCAAAGGCACAAACACATGACGGGTCGTATTGCTGCATAGTGGAAGGTTGTGGTTACAAGTCTTGTGATGCAAAAGGAATAGAGTTGCACTACATGGACAGGGATAATACCAATAATCATTTTACTAAGTACAGTCGATCAAAACTTGTAAGATATGCAGAGAGATTAATGATGTAAGTTCATAATAAAAAAAAAATTAAAATTAAGTATTAATATGTTTTTCTTTTAGCGAGAATGGTGTAGAAAGTCCAGTTGAAGTTGGATCAGATTATTCCGAAGACAGTGAATCAGATTCTGAAACAGAATGATGTAAGTGTAATATACTTTTTAAAAATTTACAAAATTACTCAAATCATTTCTAATTATTTATTTTACAGACATTAATATTTTCAATTCACAATCAGACATTAATATTTTCAATTCGAATTTTTAAATTATTTCTTTTTTCTGAGACATTTGTTCATAATAGGACTAGGTTAAATTTCTTTCATTTACTTTAATTTGAGGATTGATTACATTATTATTATTATTATTTAAACATTAATACGCAAAAAAAGAATATTGAAGAAGATAAAAATTTATAGAAAAAAAATTAATTTTTAAAAAATTTAATTATTATTTGAAAATCTTCAAAAAATTATTATTAAAAATTATGTAAATTATTGCGTTAAAATATTTATTTGAAATTATGGAGTTAATAAATTTTCATAATAAGTCATAATTAGTGTAAACATTGCATTGTTTTCAATAAATAATTAGATAAATTAGTTTTTTTGCAGTTTCTATTAAAGTTTTGATTAAAATTAATATACCAAGAAAAAGGTCAAATTCTAATAGTAATAAGAAATCAAAAGAAAAGTATGAAATACTCTTTAAGAATGAAGAAAATGAGGATCTTCGTGGAGATGTCATTAATGAAATCATTAATGGTGTAAACTCGATAGTTTTAGAATCATTTGAGTTAGAAGTATCTAAAGTGAATTTCGAGCAGTTACAGATTGTCAAGAAGAATTTCGAATTGCTGTTTAAAGAATGCATCAAAGGTGTAGAAGGTAAATGAGAAGTTTTAAGCTTATTTTAAAAGACCCAGTAACAAATCTCATAAAATGTTTCAGATGGACAAGATCCAAAGAAAATTGTCAATTCATTTTTAATGACTCTTAAACTCTTTTAAAATTACTTTATTTTCTAAAGAATCTTTCAATTTAATTTAAATTTATAATTTTTTTTAATCTTAAAAAAATCGTGTTAACTTGTTTTGTTTACAAAATTTTTAAGGTTATGTTTTTGTTTTGATTCTAAAAGGGAATTTCCACAGATGTGTTTCTTCAAAAATTTTGGTCAAAAATCAATTTTCTCTAAATTAAGATATCTAGACGATGCAATGACTAGTTATTCATGAGTAAAACAACGAATTCCACTCATTTGTCTTATTATCTTCCTTCCAAACGCATTAATTAGGAAATTATTAGCGTTACTTTGCAAAAAATTAAATTCAACTTTTTCTTACCAAGTAATGCTCGCAAAAATCGAAATTGTTTACAAATGAATGCACTTATAAACAAGATTAAAGGACAAATAGATAGAACTCAACGTTCTACATGACAAAAATAAGTATTTTGATCGTCTAGATAGCTCTAGAGCAATTCTACAGATGAAAATTCACACAAAAACTAATTTTTCTCTTTATTCACTAATTTTTCCTTACCTTTACCTATTTTCAATGATGTATTTCTTCATTTAACATCTTTAAAACCTAATTGCACAAGTCAAATCACTTTAATTATCGAGATATATTCACTTTTATGCCCGTTGCTTATACCTTTTTTTTGGAAATTTTGTCAATTTTGAATTTTTTGAACATAAAATTTGAAGCCTATGAACACTTTTGAATATTCTTTATCGAATTAATTGATAGATCATTGTTTGTTCTATCACTTTCACAGCTGATTTACAATTAAATATCAATAGATAGGAGAAAATTGTTAACTTTTCCTAAAAATTTCCTGAGGTATAAGCAACGAAATGCTTAATCCGTAAAAAAATGAATTTTTTAAAATTGAAAATTTAGCTCAATGAGGAATAATTTCTTTAGCTAAATTATTGATAATAAAACTTTGATTACAAATGAAGATATTTATCAAGGTTGAATTAAATGTTTACTATGGCAAATTGAAATTTTTAATGAATTAATTTTTTAAGGAACTTGGATTATTTTTTTGAATTTTCAAAAAATCCAGCGATCTGTAGAATTGCCCTCTAATAAGAGAACTTTTCATTTAAAGTCGATTTTTTTGAAATTTTCGAGCTGTGGAAACGCCCAAAACAAAAAAAAAATTGATTTTTAAAAATTAATAAAATAATTAATTAATCATAAAGTAATGCCTAAAGTTAAAAGTGAAAAAAAGTCTCGAGTTCATAATGAAGTGGCAAAGCAAGGAATTGTATTCAATAAAGATTTTGGACAGCATATTCTTAAGAATCCTTTAGTCATCACATCGATCATAGAAAAATCATGCATTAGACCTACTGACATATGCCTTGAAATTGGTCCAGGTAAAATATAATGTCTTATACATAAAAAAGCTTTTAATTATGATAAATTTTCTTTAAGGTACGGGAAACATGACTGTTAAAATTTTAGAAAAGGCTAAGAAAGTCATTGGTAAGTTACATTTAAAAGATCCAGTGACTTTAATTTAGTTCACATCCGATAATATTTATTTATAGCTTGTGAAATAGATCCTAGAATGGTAGCAGAATTACAGAAACGTGTTCAAGGTACACCAATGCAAGCAAAACTTCAGATCTTAATTGGAGATATTTTAAAGAATCCAGAATTACCATTTTTTGACCTGTGCATTGCTAATGTACCATATCAAATATCATCACCTTTAATTTTTAAATTGTTACTTCATCGTCAATTCAGATGTGCAATTTTGATGTTTCAAAAAGAATTTGCTCAACGACTAGTTGCAAAACCTGGAGACAAATTATACTGCAGATTAAGTATAAATACACAGCTTCTGGCTCGAGTTGATATAATAATGAAAGTAGGGAAAAATAATTTCAAGCCACCACCAAAAGTTGAAAGTGCTGTCATTCGTTTAGAACCAAGAAATCCACCAGTTCAAGTAAATTATACAGAATGGGATGGACTTACCAGAATTGCATTTTTACGTAAAAATAAAACATTAGCTGCGGAATTCAAACATACATCAGTTTTAACATCTTTAGAGCAAAACTACAGACTTCATTGCTCAATTAATAATGTGGTAAGAAATTAAGAATTAAGAATAATAGCTTTTATTAGAGTTGGATTTTTTATTTACATTAAGTGATTATTAATTTTATCAGGATGTGCCAAAAGATTTCGACATTAAAAGTAAAATTGAGGAGATATTGACGACACTTGAAGCTGATAAACTTAGAGCACGGACAATGGATATTGATGATTTCATGAAAGTACTTCATGCTTTCAACAGCGCAGGCATTCATTTCAGTTAAAGTGCTCCAATTTGAAGGATTGGAATAAAGACACTAAATGCCTTTTTGATATAAGATATTGCATTCGAGCACTACAAAAAATAAATAAAATGTTTGTAAAGTTATGCTGGATTATCATAATAAATATGAATTACCTCTATAAATATTTCCATTGACATTTTTTTGGTGTCATCGCAAGGCTTTGAGTTTGCGATTTTTTCAGAAAATTTCGTCGATACGTAATTAAAGAGACTAAAGTAAATTGATGTGAGCCTAGAAATAAGAATGATTAATTAAATGTAATAGATCAGTTTAATATATAGGTCGTCTTACTGTATAACTGCATCAACCTCATCTGCTGTAGATCTGTGACTAAGTGAAAGCATCAGTTCTGCAATTTTCTGATAATTATTTAAGGATAATGCACATAATTTTGCAAGAGAACCGATAGAATTATTAAAGATTTGCTTACAATCCATTTCAGAATTGCATGGCTCTTCAAATTGTTTGTTAAGTTCCAATGAATAATTAACAATATCTTTAATATTCAACGATATGCTTAAATCCTCAATTGCTTTTGCTAAATGTTCGCCCAAATTTGCAGTTGTTATTTTTTCATTAACAGAATCTGAATCAGGTAATTCAAATAACTCTTCAACTTCTTTTAATGTTTCGTCCATATCTGCTAATGATTTACCAGTAAGTGGCTTCATTAAGAGTTCAATTTTCATTTTAGACTGCTTTGACAGTATTTCTAATGCTTCAAGATATACTAATCCACTGTAATCTTCAAGGAGATGTTCAAATGACACTAATGAAACTTTAATCTCAGAATCATGAGTTTCACTTCCTGTATCAGAATCTTTTGCTTCCTTCAAAATGTCACTTAGATTCGGTCTATTTGATGAATTTATATTACGAAGCTTGTTTTTAATATTTGGATCAGTTTCTTGAATTATATTCATTGTCTTTTTTCCAATCGCTTCTAAAGTTTCTAATCCTCCAGTCACAACTTTGGAACTGATTAAGCTAACATTAGAAAGTAAACTATCTAATTTAAATCCACTTGATTCACTTTCATCTTCTGGTTTTTTATCCTTTTCAGCTGTTATCTCATCACTTTTAGTCTTTTTTTCTTCAACTTGCATCTTGGCCATTTCTTCAGGATTTGGAATATTAATTGATTCTATTGCTGTGGTAAGTGATTGAGAAACTTTTGTTGTAACATTTGCGACACTTTTACTGGCTGAACTTATCATTTCAAATGCTCCCCAACTTCTCCATGAACTTCCACTACTAGATTTTTTCATTGTCTCACTATTCTCAATGTTTTGTTTCTTAACATCTTCAACTTTAGCTTCTTTACTAAAGGTATCTAAAATTTGGATTTTTTTTCCATTATTTTACTAAGTCTTTAATATTTAATCAAGTTTAGATTACCTTTGGATGATTTTTGATGATCAACATCCTCGTCAGCACTTTCAAAAGCGTCAGAATCACTTTCAGGCATTATATCCAATAAAATTACTAAAAAACTCTAAAATAAATTTATTGATGACGAATCTCTTCCGATTTAATTTTTAATCCGGCGGGGAATGTAACTTGTAATAAATATTGGTCATTATTTTATCATTGATTGTTAAGATTTTAATATTTATTAAATTTAATAAAAAATGAAAGATTTTCCGGATAAATCGTCAAGGACAGCTTGTTGGGATGCTAGAGATCAATATTGGGAATGTCTAGATAAATATGCACCTAATTTCAATAGAAACAATCAATCAGAAAAGGAACCAAAAGAATGTGTTGAATTGAGAAAACTTTTTGAGAAGCAATGTCCATCGACTTGGTATGTCCTTTAATACTTTATATGTTTAAATCAATTAAAGTAACTTACATAATTGTTTCTATTATAGGGTCAAACATTTTGATAGAAAGAGAACGTATGAACTATTTAAACAGAGAATGGAAAAAGGATTTGATCCATTAGAAGAACAGCAAAAGAATAAATAAGGAATGTAACATACAGTTTATCAAGTTTTGTTTTATTCTTACATTATGTTAGACACTTAAATAAATACAGTAGAAATATTTCAATAAATAAATTATAAAATTTCTCCTTGATTAAATACATCTACTTCAATCTTTTTGATTGCACTCTTTTTAATAATTACTAATCCGAGATTTCTTGCTTCACTGTCTGAATTTCTATATTCACAGCACATGCCCAATATTATATTTGCTGATCGGTCCGTACATAGAAAGAGTCCAACAAGTCGACGTCCATCAATCATTTCAATTCGAAAATTTCTATTGAGCCAGCCTTTTAATTTGTTCCTTCCATTTGATTCCTAAAATATTCATTAGTAAAAGCTCATCGTTAGAAAATTGTACATGCTCTTTACCTTGGCTTCATTATGTGCTATTTGTGATAATGTATCATTATTTATCTGCTGAATATCTTCGGTTAAAATCATTATTTTTTAATTTTTCAAATATTATTTTTTTGATATTTTTTTCAATAAAAAATTTGTTTACCCCTCGAAATTTTTGAATTTTAACGGTCACAAAAATAATATTTGATGAGAAATGGACGTTTTTAATTTATAGCATTAATTTGCTGAATCTTATTCAATGTAATACATGAAATCATTCATAAATCATCTAACAGAATCTCAAGATAATAATTTTTTTATAGTTCACCAAAATTCGTAGAAATTTTCCCTCGTCTTTTCAAATTAAAATTTTAAACGATTTATTGTGAACGCCATCTTTTGACAAGAACAAAAAATTTTACAAAATATTTAAAAAATATGGTAAGTAATAGGTTTTTAAAACTAAAAATCATTAGAAAGCCAAGATCTAATGAGTATTTATTGTAAATTAATGGAGTTTTCATAAAAACGCATTTAAAAAAAGTCAAAAAATTTATTGGAAATTTTTGTTCGTTATAAAAGTCTCATTGTTAAAAATTCTTTTATCAGGCTACTGAAAGCATCTCAAACATTGATTTAAATCCAAATGCAGCACCTTTTGTTCCTCCACGATATTATTTAGTGGTGAGTTAGAAATTTAAAAAAAAAATAGTTTTGCTTATTTCAAAATTTTCATTCATTATAAATTTATAACAGATGAATCCACGAATGGAACAAGGATATATCACACGTAAGAATCTATACTTAGTTTCGTTATTTTGCACATCCTAATAAAAAAAATTATTTAGCGGCATACTATTTTCCTTTGCCAACAACATTTAATCCTCAGCAACTTGCTAGTCCCATGCAAACGGTATATCCACAAATGATACCTCAATATCAACCGCCACCTCCACCGCAATATTACGTGCCAGCTCAGCTAGTTGATCAGCCATATCATTTTGATCCATATGCTAATAATGCTAATGAATATGAAAATGGAACTTACATGAATGCAGAACGTTCAGTTGGCGAAAATCATCGAGGACGTAATCAGAATAATAGAGGAAATTCAAGACATCATAATTGGTAAGTTATAACATAATTAAAGAATATTAGACTTTATTCATTCATGATCATTTTTTAGTGATGAATGTCATTATCAACGTCAACCAAAATATCAACGCAATAACGGCTATAACCGTCGTTACAATTGGAATAATGGAAACGGAAATACTGGGGGACCTCGATTTGAGTAATTGTTTGGTTCCGGAAAAAATCTACTCAAATCGAATTTACTCAAATCGAAATGTATGGAAAATGACCGTTAAAAAAAGAAAATTTGAATTTTTGTATAGGAGCACTTTAGTTACTCAAATCGAAATTACTCAAATCGAAGTTACTCAAATCGAGGTCCCCCAGTAATCGAAATTTTTACAAGCAGCAAGAGTTCAATTCAAATAACTATAACGTTCAATATGTCGATAATGACTATAACCATTCGAATCTTGGATATAATCACCAGAATCATATGCTTGTGAATGATGCTCGTTTCATGGGTAATTTATTAGGGGAATTAGACGTGGAAGAAATCGAAGCAAGTGTTTCCGATTAGTTAGTTTTAAGATTTTTTTTTCACTGATCCTCAAACCTGAATTATAAATATAAATGAGAGATCAGTTTATTTTTGTATCAACTAGAAGATTGCAATATTGAAAATAAGTGAAATTAGGATGAAATACGCATGATGTGCTTGTAAGAAGAATATCCTGAATATTAAAAAACGAATAATAAAGAAAAAAATCTTTAAGATTTTTTCAAATATTTTTTTTTTTTTTTTACTTTTTATTTGTTAATCACTTCTTGAAATTTTGGGATTTGATTAAAAGTAAAATATCTATAATGCAACTTTCTTTTGCCTTATTTGAAGCAAGTAAAGTATTGTTACCTAAATGTAAAGTTTACTTCGCGCATACTTGTCGCTTAAAATAAATTAGTTTATCAGTCTACATCATTTAATAGTTTTTCATTTTGTTGATGTTTTATCTCATTTTCATGGATAATAATTTCTCATCCATAATATATAATATTACGTAATAATAGTAAGTTCAATTAATTTGAAAACATATTCATAACTTTTCCTGCAAAAATTACTTTGTGTTTTTTGGATTATTTTTTTTTCGACTCCTTTCTCTTCATTACAAATTTATTACTTTATAAAATTAATCTCTCGTTTCTGATTTTATAATCAATCATAACTTTTTTAATAACTGATATTTAAATGGCTTATTATTACCTCCTATGTTTTTTTTATTCTTCAAAATAACTCCTTACGTTTCATTTTCATATGTACGAAAAAATATTTTTTTTGTGATGAATTTTCTAAATAAACGAAGCATAATTCGTATGCTGCCATCCATAATTTTATTGAATGATAAGCACTGACTTTCTTTTTATTGACCATGAAATAATATTAAATTGTAAATTTTTATTGGACGTGGTCTATTGAACGAAAATCAACATTGTTACTTAAAATCAGAACTAATTTGTTTAGTGCGTATGACTATTACGGTTATTTGTAGTTATCTTTTACTACATTTCAGAATGCAGTTTGAGATAATTTTGTTGCTCATATCTATTCCATAAATTGCATTGTTCAAGAAAACTCGTCAACAAACTAACTACTACCAAATGATACAATTAGATAGATTAACATTTTTTTTAAAAAAAAAAAATAATAATTTTACAGTAAAATTTTTAAAAGAAAAAAAAATTAAAATTAAAAACGAAATAGAAATGTGACATAAAGATCAAAATTTAAAAGACAATAGGAAAAACTTAACAGGGACCAAAAAAAAAGATTTTGTTTTCAAAGTATGCATGAATTTTCAGTAACATTTTCATTAATGTTTAATAACTAAAACGATTTGTAGTATTTGTTCCTAACCAATTAATTATCTATGAGCATTTAGTACAAGCTCCTTCGACGTCAAAATCAAGAACCATTAGTTTTGTTTCCTCTGTTCCATTTCGAGATCCAACAGCACATATCAATTTCGTATCGTTTGCACTAAATATAAAAATTTTAGTTTTTTTGATTATTAAATTTTTGAACTAATTAAAAGCTTAAACTTACCGTATACGCCATACAACTCCTCCGCTTCCACCACTGTCCAGAGCAACCAAATTTCTAATGAATTCTCCAGTTTTAACGTCCCATAATTTTACTGTTCCGTCATCAGAGCTTGTTATAACGAAGCGATTGTTGAATTGAAGGCAAGTAACTGCCGAGTGGTGCTTATTTCGACCTGATAAAATAAATCAATATAGATTTTTTGAAATAAATGTTTTATGTAATTTAATTCTTACCAGCTAATGTAGCTAAACATTGTCCTGTTATAATATCCCACACTTTAACTGTAGAATCTGCATTTCCACTAACTAGAATGTTGTTCTTTAATTCCATACCAGATGTGAGCGACTGATGACCCATTAATGTGTGACGTAATGCACCTGTTTCCGCATCCCATACACGAATTGATGTATCCAATGATCCAGAAACAACATGAACACCATCAAACTAGAATTAAATATCATTATCATTATTGGAAAGTTCAAAAGTTATAAGAGATTAAATTGTATACCTGAAGTGAGTATACACGATTTGTGTGACCTTGAAGCGTATGTAAGCATTCTTGGCGTTCTGGATTCCATACTTTTACTTGATAATCATAAGCGCCTGATACAACTAATTTTCCATCATATTGCACACATCTTACGGCAGCTAAATGCCCAACAAGAATGTGCAAACAAGTTCCATCATTTATATCCCACACACGAAGTGTTGCGTCACGACTTCCACTAACAACTCTATAAAAGTATCAAAGAAAAAAGAACTTATAAGCACATGTAAAAATGGTGGAAAGAAGATTAAAAGCAAAAGAGATTTATTTGCTCTTAATCGGCTTTAACGTCCATCCAATAATGAAGGAATGTAAAGAAAACATGTTAGCTTACTTATTTCCATGTAAATGCATGCAGCGAACAGTTGAAGTGTGTCCGTAAAGCGTATGTTTACAAGTGCCATTCTCTGCATCCCAAACTTTAAGGGTACGATCAGTACTGCCACTTATAATAAGATTTCCTGACATCTGTGAGCTCCACACACCTCCTGTGTGGCCTACTAATGTGCGAAGGCACTTTCCCGTCACTGCTGACCATACTTTTAAGGTATTGTCATCTGATCCAGAGACAATGCGATTACCACTAAATTGAAGACATGTGATTACATGATCGTCGTGTCCATTAAGAATTTTTGGTGTCCTAATTGGATTTGTACGCCAATTCATTTCTATTGTATGATGTCGCATGTATGCTGCTTTCCATGGCGATGCTATTTTTGGCATGTTACCAGTTCTTCCACGTTTAGGTCTATCAGGACATGCATCCGATATTATACTAGCTTGTTTACACTTTTCTTTCCACAACAGATTATCATCAGCTAAAAAGCGCCAGCTACGGCATGTTTGTGCAGCACGAAGTAAATCTTTTGGTTCTAAATATGCGAGAACATGAAGAGCAAGCTCTTTAGGCAACAAGGAAATAAAATCACGTTGAAATTGTGGCTCAATAACTTTCATCATGAATCTAACTTGGGTCGGTTCACATTGCTCAATAAGTTTATCGACAGCTACAAGTCTTTCAGCATTTGACCAACGTTGGAAGGTTAAAAGCCAATCCATTAATTCGGGAGGTGGATTCTCTTTTGTCGGTATTAAACGAGGAGTTCTTTTTTCACCTAATAGACTTGAACTAGATTTAGGAGTGGCAAGATTTTGACTCGATATTGGTGACATTATATTTGTATGTGGTGATGAGATTGTTTCTAACGCAAGTCTTTTTCTATTTCCACCAGATGTAATGGGACTTTCAGAAGCAACATGAAGCATTGATTGTTCAGTTAATTTCCGTTTTCGCTGAATTTTTGGCGTTCCATCGCAGCCAGTATCTTGGAGGTCGGAAATTGGATCTAATTGAGTATAACTTGATAAATCAACATCACGAGATGGAAGTTCATCTTCACTACTACTACTGGAAGCTCCATACTCTTCATCGGAATCATTTCGACATGTACAAATTTCTTCACAGTCAGATCCACCATCTTCACAATCAGCCCATGTATCTTCTGGATCTAAATCATCACTCAAATCATGATTTGTATTATCCATATAATCGTCGTTTAATTTTAAACATTCTATTGCTTCTTCATCATCTTTCAGAGAATTTTGATGATTATTATGACGACGACTTGTACTTCCAGAAGATGTCGATGGCTCATCGTCAAAAAGATTAATTTTTACACTTTTATCGACTATTATGTTGGCTTTACCACCACTAATTCGCTTGTTGGAATGATCACTTTGTTCAACTACTTTATCAATACATATTGACTTTGAAGATTCACCATTATCGTAATCAGTCGTTGATGAACCAGTGACAGTGACATTTTTTAATATACTTAAATATTTATCAGATAATTTTTGCTTTGCACTTGATGAACGAATTGTACTTTTGTTTCTTATATCGTTTGCATTACAGCGGCTACTTGTTGGTGTCGATGTTAGTTCATTACGAACATTTGTTTCAGATGACTCGGTTTCCTCATTACTGGTATTAATTTCTTGTGATACACTCGGCGTTGGATCAATCTCATCACTTTTATTTGCAGATCTTCTAGTATTTAACAAATCAAAATTCAGTCTATCATTATCTCTTACTAGTGACGATGCACGGATGATTATTCCACCCGTTAACTTTTGTTCATTCTCAAAATCTGAACGTTCAATTGCATCGTCAATTGATTGCACAAATAAATTGTTACTACTGTTACTAAAGCATAAGCTAATGCACGATGATGTTTCAGCTTTATCGCACAAAAATGGTGGACTTGATGAACTTTCTTCTTCTTCAATCTCATCATTATCATTTTCTACAATTGAACTTGATTTACTGCAACATGCCACATCTAAACATTTTGCTACACTTAATTTAACATTCTCATCCTCTTCCTCCTCAATATCATCACCTTCCTCGTCAAGAGATGAAAATTCATCACTTAAACGTTTCGGTTTGACATTAGAAACTTCAACATTTGATACGTTTGTCATCGAGACTGCATGTGATTCCATTGGAGTTTCGATTTGAATCTCAGTATCGACAATTTCTTGTGTAATTGTAATTTCTGTTCCAGTATTTTCATCATCAAATTGAATCTCGTCATCTTCGTTCTCATGCTGATAAAATGTGTCGTTTGAAGTGATTTTATTGATTGCACATTCATCATCATCAGCCATTGTGTAATTAAGATAAATGTTAGAAGAAATGAATCCTTTTCTTTATTGCCTTTACGTTGTAAAGTATGAGAAATAAATCTGTTGCTTACTTTCCTTGAATTACTACCGTTCTTATTCTTTTCTTTTTGTCTTTGACTTCTCTCACCCCAAAAACGATCTAAAAACTGCAAATAAATGGAAGTGAGAAAGACATAAAATATTTTATTACGGATGAGTTATTGCGGAAATAATTTTTAAGGATATTTTATCGTAAAAATAATGATTAAGATATTGTTTTTTGAAGAATTTCTAAATAATTTTTTGAAGCGCATTTTAACAAATTTTCGCAATGCCATGTGCTGTCAATTAATATGAATAAATTATTTAGTAAAAACAATAATACCCATAAATTCTATAAATGTCTAAGTACCCTTAAGTCTATGCAAGAAAACTACAAGCAGACATATAGTCGGACAAAATGAGGACCTGATTGTCAATGAAATAAAAAATCAAAGATATAAGTTGAAAGAATTTGTGCACCTTGATTTTTCATTAAAGTATTTTAGGGTGACTTTAATTTTTTCCTCACATTCTTCTTCTTTTCCTCCTTTGTAAATATGCATGAACATACACAATTGAATTCTTCTTCCTTTTTTTTCTCATGCATTCCAAATTTCACATGTATGCAACACGAGAGAAAGAATGAATAAGAAAATGAAAAGAACCTACATCGAGGAATAATGCATACACACAAGAATGTATTATATGTGCAGTGCGAAGAAGACAAAAGGAAACAGATAGGCATTGAAAATGAAGAAGAAGTGAAATCCTGAAAAAAAAACTATTCTTCTTCTTTTTATTCTATTCAATTGCAGCAAAACTACCTGAATGTTGGAAGGTAGAAAATCCCATTTGCCTTCTTCCCCAAAAAAAAAATCAAGTATATAACATAAAATAAATTTATATATGGTATGGCATAATCATCATCATCATCATCATCTCAATTTGATTTTTAAGATCATGAGAAAATTTATATCTAAGATGTTACTTTTTTTGGGTGTGTGCGGATCCAAAATCCAAAGCAAAGAAATGTTTAACATATACTTGAAAAATACAGATAGAAGTAAAATAAATAAGAATAAGGAAAAATATTGGGAAATGTATGCATAATTAATGAGCTCGAGAGAGATGATGATTTTTTTTTGTTATGTGTACGAGTTATATAGAGAAGGAATATCTGAGACGAAATAGCTGCTTTTTAGGGAGAATGTGTATATGCATGATAAGAAAAAAACCAAATGCTCTTTCATTTCACCTCGAAACTGACCAAAACATTTAAAAGTATAAACTTTACAGGGTCTTTAAATTGTTTGTACTTAAAATTTGCCAATATTATGCTTTTAAAGCTTGAAAAATGTCACTAAAATGCACTTTTTGATCACGATTTTTATTTTTCACTACTCACCAAAAAAAGATGCCTAAATCTCTTATTTTCTATTTCAGAACATATTTATTGAATTTACAGTGAACTTGTTCGTGGAAATGTAATAGCTTTTTAAAGATATAATCCCAGATAAATTTAAATAAATTAGAAAAAATTGTAAGTTGTGAATATGATTTTTTTTTTCTATTATGAACGGTTTACATTAATCAGCTATACAGACATAAGCAGCATATAGGTCGAGAAACTTTCTATATTCACACTTTATATTCTGAATTATTTACAATTTTGTTAGTCACGTTTTTTAATTTTCTTTCACAAAATCAAATGGGACGTAATTTTTAAATTCTAATGCTTCTTTTTGTTCTTAATTGAACATGGACAATATTTAATATTATTTTATGCTGCTTAAAATAACTAAATAAAGAAGAATACAATAAGAGTGTGTAGAGGAGTGTGAATATGAGCATTTGTTATGGGGTACTGATATGAAAAAATTTAGTTTTTAAATACCTTAACTCCGTTATAGACAGCATATATGCTGTGCATTTTTAAAGGGAATGTAGTTTTTTCATTGTATTAAATTTGTAAGAAAACATTAAAAAATGACATTCTTTAACGTTTAATATTTCTAGTCAAAAATGTCAAAAAATGAACTAACAGAAAAAACACAGATTATAAAAAAATTATCAATTTGAAATTGGTTGAGAGATGCAAAAAGTTGCAAGACCCAGAATATTTTTTCAATAATTGAACGATAGAGAAAAAATTAATTTGGAGATTTAATAGCATTAAATGTCTAAGCACAAGGATAAAGATCGTAGTAGAGATGACCGAAGATCTCGAGAACGTGATAGAGATCATCGCAAAAGGTAAGGAATTGAATTAATCATCCATTTTTCGTTTTTATTAGCTTTTATTCGCCATTTTTTTCACATTGATTTTTTTTAACAACAAAAAAAAGATCCAGAGATCGTAGCAAGGATAGAAGTCATCAAAAAAAGTCTAAAGATCGTTCCAAACGCAGTCGTTCACGAAAATCAAGCCGCAGAGATCGTTCAAGGTAAATAAATTATAATCAGATAAACAAAAAGTATTACAACTTACATTTTTTCTATAATTTTAAAGAGATCGCAGCCGTGAACGTTCAAGTCGAAAAGATAGAAGTAGATCGAGGGATTCACGAAGAAGCCGCTCTTATGAAAGATCTCATCGTAGAGCTAATAGTCCACCATTGTCATCATCGGTCATGAATTCAATGTCTGTGGCATCAAGAAATATTGAAATAACTCCTTCACAACAAGCTCAAATAACACAATTTTTGTCAGCATCATTATCAAATATAACACCACAACAATCAACGGCACATTCGTTAACACAGTATGCAGCAGTTCCTGATCCTACAATTCGCACCGATTTTAGTAATCTTTTCCAGAGTACTTCAACCAGTATGCCAGTTGCTTCTGCACCAAATAGTGCAGCATTAAAAATTGCTGCGGAAAAGGCTAAAAATTTATTGAAAGCTAAAAATTTAACTGATACACTAAAAATTTCAAGCAATGGGAATAGTGTAGTTTCAAATGGCAATGATTCGAGTCGTGACGGTAAGTTTAAACGAAATTATTATTTACGAGACAGTATTTAACAAAAATAAAACAATTTAATTATAATAGGCGATGAATTCAGATCAGGAAGTTGTGAAAATAGTGTTGGAAATTGTGGAGATGCAAGCAATAGTGGCGGTGAAAAGAAACGAAAGAAAAAGTCAAGATGGGCAACTTCAAATGATGGTGCTGAAGGAAAAACATTTATTCCTGGGATGCCGACTGTATTACCATCAAATTTGAATCCAGATCAACAAGAAGCTTATCTAGGTAAATATAAATTTATATTTGAGAAAAATTTCATTTCATGTTTTTACTTGATAATTTGTTTAAAGCATCGTTAATCACTTTATTTTATTAATTTTTGAAAATTAATAATAAGAGAACCTTTTTGAACATATAGCAATAGATTTAGACACTTAAAAATGACCCCTCTTGGCTGTTGAAATTAAAACGATCTTCAAATTGAATATGTATATCATATAACGAAAAAGATAGCTGGAATTTGGTGTACATAATAATTAATTTTAATTTTTTTAATCAAAACTCAATCTTTTTCCAATTATTCTTTAGGAAAGTCAAAAAAAAAATATTCAATGACAAAAAATAATAATTTAATCATTAGTATTATAAGTACCTATGAAGATACAAAAGAAAAAAAAAAAACATTTCCAAAAGACTGAATTTGTTACATTTTGCCATCGTCATTTTTTTAATATCGTTAATTTATCAATCAACATTAGATTTACGTTGAATTCTATTTTTATTTTTTATCAATTCATTCACAAGTTAAAAGTATGCAATCATTAAAAGATTCTTTGCATACTTTTATTATCATATGATTTGTGAAAGAAAAAAACTAAACCGAAAAAGTATAAATGGTAGATAAGTGTTTATAAAAACGATGTTAAATTTCGTAAGTATTTGACAGAAGAAAAAAAAAATCAGACTGGATAGTAATGAATGTTAATGCAATCGTGAAATGTAAACATTGTTAATCACTATCAAATTATTTATTTCTCCTTAACAAAATCTTATATTTTTAGCAAATATTATTTTTAAATTGTGTAATCAAATTTTCTAATAATGGGGCTTTTTGCCTCAATTTTTTCTCTAATCCCTTTTCTATTTCAGTTCAACTTCAAATTGAAGAAATCAGCAGAAAATTGAGAACAGGAGATTTGGGGATTCCACTCAACCCGGAAGAAAGGTTTGCTATGTCGTTTAATATGAATTATTCACAATTTGCTGTTGCTGTCGCATTGGATGATCCCTAACAACAGAAAAAAAAACTTACATTGCATAACCATACAGATAAATAATATTTTTTATTTATTTCATTAGATTTATAACAATCAATTTATATATTTACATATTTTAGGTACTGAAGGTTTCAAAGATTTCCAGCTCTCTTTTTCGTTATTGGCTCTGTTGTCCGTTTGTCATATTTCCAATTTTTTCCGTTTATAAAAACCCCAAACAATATCAAAAACTAATATCTTTTTTATTAATCGGAATCTATTATAATTTTATTCTATAGAAGTCCCAGTCCTGAGCCAATATATAGCACTGATGGTAAGATTTAGAATTAGTTAAATCATTTTAAGGGTCCAACTACGTAGGATTTCTCAGAACAATAATTTCTAAAGTTAATTTGTTATTGATTTGTTCTGTAAAGAATCGAAAGTTGTCGGAATCCAAGCAGTAGTTGAGAATTGAAACTGTTGATAACAATCAATATTTTCGATCGTTGACAAAATTTGTCTTTTAAAATTAGGCAAGCGGTTGAACACTCGTGAATTTCGTACTAGAAAAAAGTTGGAAGAACAACGTCATTTATTGATTACACGAATGCAATGTATGAATCCAGAATTCAAGCCACCAGCAGATTACAAGTAAATCATATTTAATTATTTAGTTGAAAATATGTCTTAAGTTTTAAAAATTTATTTTATTAAGGCCACCAATTACACGTGTTAGTGACAAGGTTTTGATTCCTCAAGAAGAATATCCAGACATTAATTTTGTAGGACTTTTAATAGGTCCGCGGGGCAACACATTGAAAGGTATTGAATATTTGCTAACTAAAAATTTAACATTAATTACATTCAATTATAAATTGTACAGCTATGGAAAAAGAAACGGGAGCAAAAATTATTATAAGAGGCAAAGGATCAGTAAAGGAAGGAAAAGTTGGAAGAAAGGATGGACAGCCATTGCCTGGAGAAGGTATGTTAATATTTTTAACCAAATATTTAATTTATCATTACATTTTTAACATTTTAATTTATATGATAGATGAGCCACTCCACGCTTTTATTACTGCAAACAATCTTGAATCGGTTAAAAAAGCAGTAGACAAGATTAAAGAAGTCATTAAACAAGGGATTGAAGTTCCCGAAGGCAGTAATGATTTACGAAGAATGCAATTACGTGAACTAGCACAGTTGAATGGAACTTTGCGAGAAACTGATGGACCTCGATGTACAAATTGTGGAAGTTCAGATCATAAAAGTTTCATGTGTCCAGATAAACCGAATGTAACAAATAATATAGTTTGTTCAGCTTGTGGATCAGCTGGTCACATTTCAAAAGATTGTAAATCGAAAAGACCTGGATTTGGAGGCATCGAAGGATCAAATAATCAAGCAAAAATTGATGAGGAATATATGAGTCTAATGGCAGAACTTGGAGAAGCTCCTCAAGAAACTGTTACTCAACGAGAACAGCCAGCTCCTCCACTTCCTCCGCCAAAGCCGTCGTTTAATATTTTCGATAATCCAAGACATCAACAGCCAAGACCTATGAATAATATGAACAACAACAACATGAATAATAATAATATGCCTACTCCTGGTCCACCTGTTGTCCCTCCGCCTCCTTGGCATCAACAGTAAGTTTTTAAATAATTTGCAACCAATTAACGATTCTAATTGAAGTTTTTATTTTTATAGCCCTCCACCACCCGTACAACAACCACATCCACATCCAATGGGGCAATAGTAAGTATCTATACTTTATATATTAACTGAATTAAATTTTATTTTAATAATAATTTTTATCGTAATTAGCCCTCCTTTGCCGGGTCATCATCCATGGCTTTCATCGTCTATGCCGCCTTTACCTGGTGAATATTCTGCACATCAAAAAATGAATATTCCTCCGCCTCATATTATGCCACCCCCACCACAAAATCAACCATTAATGATTCCACCGCCGCCTGGTATGTTATAACTTTTCATATACCTACATTGAACAATTAATTTTTCTAATATTACATTCATTTTATGCAGGGACAGACATTTTGCCTCCTGGGACACATCCTTTAAGTTTCAACAGTTTCGATGATGATCGATTTGGGAAGCAACCACCATTACCAAGTTTTTTACCCCCTCCTCCTCCTCCAGAATAAACGCATTTTCTTTTTTTTGCAATTTATAGATTAATAGATACAAATAGAATTTCCTAAAACTAATTGAAAATTCATAGAAAAAATGTTTAGTCTTACAAACGAAATGAATGACTTTCCTTGAACTAAAATTTATTATTAATCTTCTCTTAAAAAATTTGTACCATTTAGAAATCGGCCTTAAATTAAATAAATGTGTTGTACTTCTTTACACAAAAATTTGGTTTTTAAATTACTGTTCCCATCCATTTATTCTACAGGAAAATTAGTGATTATTCCGAGATCTGTAGACCGATAAAAAATTAAAGACAACAAAATAAAATAAAATATAAATTTTATAAAAGGCTTTTTATTAGTAATTATACATATAAGGTACATTTTAGACAAAAAACAATTTATTTCTCTCAGATAAATGATTTGCAAAAGAAATCAAAATTCACATCCATGCCACTTTTTCTTACTTTTTTTTTTTTTTTCTTTATGAAATTATGACAACGAAATTTAGTTTTTAGACATAACTAAAAATATGAATGTTGAAAAAACATAAATTTTATGTACATATACGTTTAAGACGCACAGAAAGTCTTTGATGAAGGCACTTAAAATGAATGATGATTATAATGAAAGATGGAAATAAAGCTCATCATAATGTATTATTAAAGAAAACCTGTTAAACAAATAACATTATCTTATTAGCTTAATTTCGTCTTTCAACATAATATCTTCATTATACCGTGCACTACACCTAAACTTTTTGAACAAAAGAACTATTCTTGGGACGAATATATTCCGAGCGACAAGGTAGATTACAATAAAATTTATTTTGTGGCACAGATAGTGAGTAAGTATCGTACGGTCTTGGATCAAATAATGCCCTCTCAATGACTTGTAATGAAGAATGTGTCAAGACTTCTGCTGAGTATTGTGTTGGTCCTTCAATATCCGAAATTGCTATAATATTAATGATATATTATATATTAGCAATCATCACTTTTATATAGATAACTATTAATCTTACTAAATGGAATTGGCGATTTATACAAAGATTCAGCAGGAACACCTGTGCTATCCAATGTTACAACAGAGACACCATAAGGCTTTAATTCATCACGTAGTGCACAAGCTGTTCCTTCGACTGAATTTTTAGATGCTGTGTATGCAAGTAATCCATCTCCATTGCTGCCTGATCCTAAGAAGATTAATCGACCTCTGTAAAGGTAAACATTAAGTATGAAATTAGTCAATATTTTACATGATTTAAAGCATATTAAAAGAACACAGATAATTATAGCTCTAAGAAAGTAACAGGTCATAAAAACATGCCAAAATTATTGTAATTTATTTATGTTTCAAGCACAAAAACGTAATAATAAGTTTTCACCTTGTCGGTCGCAATAAGCCAATGAAAGCACGCGCTACTCTCAAACAACCCAACACATTTTGTTTAAACATGCATTCCCATTCATGTATCTAAAAGTTTAATGAAGCACAAAGAAAACGAGAAAAAAAAAATAAATAAATATTAAGTTTTCGCAATAGATTCATTAATTTAATAGCTTAACCTCTTGTGAGTCCATGCGACCACGAAAAATGCTTCCAGCTGTGTTGACGACGGCAAGAATTCCACGCTCACTGGCATTCAAATGTGCACCCATTTTTTCAGTTGCTTCTCTAAGAATATCTTCTTTTGTGACGTCCACTTTTAATGGCACAATTGAACCAATGACTGAATCTGTTTCCATATCTAATGCATTTTCACGTGCTTTCATCCATCCTTTTAAAAGTTTAGCAGGAAGTGAATCGACAGGATCCTTAATTGACAATTAAATGCTGTGTAAATTTACAGAATAGAATATATTAATGCACGAGCACTTACCTTCATTCCAGCAAAAACACGGCATCCTTTCGAAGCAAGATAAGTAGATAGCTGAAGACCTAAAGCGGTGTCAGCAGATGTAATTAATATCGATCCACAGCGTGGATCTAATGTCACATTTCGTGAACCTTTAACCTTGCACAGCAAGTATAATAAAAGAGCTCCAGCAATGGAGAAAAGAGCAACCAGTTGCACGGTTAGCACTAATGCAGTATGAACTTCCATTATTAGAACCGCTTTACATCTGTGAAATAATTAAAATACTTTACATTCATTGTCTTGCATGAATTTTTTGTTAATTAATATTTTTTTTTCATTATATGCTGTGACTTTATAGTCATGTTGTGATGGAATGTTGGATGTATTTTAAAGAAAATAGATTATAATGTTTTGTACCTGCCACGAGCCATCTCATGCATTCATGCAATCACTTTTAATATTATTATTACTACGATTCCACGATAATATCTTCCGACGAGTGGCTTATTATTGTACGGAAAAAAGAAATAAGAAAATATGCGGCTGTTACATAAAATCGCTGAACCATGATTTGCACACCAATGGACTTTTCTTGTTTTCTACAGACTATTTATGATGATTCTATTTTCGCGCTTTCAATGTCAGCAACAGGTTAAAAATGAATTTTGTGAAGTAATTCTTGTTTTCATTTTCAGCTGCAATTGAGTGGAATTATGTATGTATATTTTTTGTACAATATACATACGTTGTCATATTGATTGTTTGATGGCCTAAGTGTTTATTTATACAACTTAAAGCTGAATAGAATCAAAGAAATACCCGCGTTTCAATTAAGTGCACTGCTTTGTCCAATAACTTGCTTCTAACAATTATCCTGAAGTGATCTTTTCAGCAAGTTATTTCCACATCAAATTTTAAACAAGTATGGCAAGTGTCTTTTTCATTTGCATGCTGAAAAGTAACAAAGTATTTCTCATTCTTCTTCGTAACTGCAAAATTCAATTCTCATGAATATTTTAGGCAGGTCACGAAATTTTTATAGGGAATATTATTAAAATGAAAAGTCAGACATTCAGTCATTCGGTAGTAAATAATTGAATTGAAATATGGAATGGAGATATTTTCATAACGCCAATAATAAAAAAAACCTGAGCATTTTTCTCATTCAGTCAAATAGAAAATAAAATGATTGAATTTGCATAAATAGAAAAGCAAAAAGTATTTCATATTCATTGTTGTGAGAAGAAATATTACATTACTTTGACCTTAGTATCGATTAATCATTTGGAATAGATGATAATGAAATTTTCAGTTGGCCATCAATTAAAAGAATTTAAATTTCTTAAAGAAGAAAAATCCGTACTTGTTTTGAATAAAATTAAAATTATTACTTGATATTATCTTGCAATAAGTTTCTTAATTAATGTTGTGTTATTATGAACTGTTTTAATTTTAATAACATGTATTAAGAGGTTAAGTATCAAGTCGAGTGACCTCAAAAATCCGGATAGTTAAAAATTGATGTTTCTTTAGTTTTTTTTTTCAAGTACAAAGCTTGATATTTTTTCAAGTACGATATTCTTATCTCCTACTTTAAAGTTTAAACATCTGCTGACATTTAATGCATTTAATGCATTTAATTTTTCAAGTAACTTGTTTGATGCGATTATCAATCAAAATTTAAACGTTTATGAAACTATATCGATCTGATTTGCATTCTTTACAGCTTCAAAAATTAAATGAATGTTCAATTTTCATGAAAAATATTTTAACGCATCATTTCATTTTAGAAAATTAGATTAGAACTAAATTAAAAAGAAACATTTTTGCATACAAAAAACTTTTTGGAATGACCATAGAATAAAATTTATTAGGAATCAATACATATATATATATATATATAAAATTAATCAATCACCTAATTGTATGCTAATTAAATAAAATAAGTTGTCGAAAAATTAAATTTGGCGAAATATAAAAACAAAGTATTTAGGTATGACAAAATTAATTTAAATTTGATTTGAAATTAATTAATTTGGTACGATTCAAGTTATTTACAGAAACAAACAATGGATCAATTTAAAAAGCAAAACTCTTTTTATTGTTTCTAAAACAAACCAAATTTTAAAGTTTTAAAATAATCGAGAATTTTTTAATTAAGTAAAATGTCAAAAAATAGAATTGGAGATACTAATTATAGCTCATTTTTTGCTTCCCTATTTATTTGACACCGCCACCCTCTGATCTTTTTTTTTATTTTTAATAATTGAAAATTTAAATTATTTCAATAAATTGAAGCTTCTTCGTGAAAAATAAAAAAAATAGTTTTCATGTTCTTCGCTCCATAAATTATACATTTACTTTAAGGCAATATTTAAAATCTAAGTCATTCTTTTTAGGTTCAGCGTATGCCATAATTGAAAGAAACAAAATATTTAAGTCTTTATGTTGATTTTATTTAAAGATTAAAACAGTAAAAAAAGCTTTTGATCTATAAGATTACAATAATGGCATTACAGCCATCATTTGTTCCATTATGGACGTAAGAGCTCAATATTTGTTTGTTTTTCCTCTTTAATACTGTAAATGCCACTTGAATGATTTTTAATTAAATTACAAAACTAAATTTTTTCCGCAATATTTTCATCGATCTATCACTCAATTTGAGTGACTTTTAGCAATTGAAATAGATGAAGATTGGAATAGTATGGCTTGCAAATTAAAAGATCAGATTCATCACACTTGTTACTGTCCAAAAAGGTATTACAAAAGAAACATTGATCGGCGAGTTTTTAGCTGCTTAATGTGATTTTTTTTTTTTTTTTTTGCAGAAAAGGCGATGAAATTTCGTAATATTTGAAGACATGATATTATTAAAGATTTATACGATTTATAGTGTGAGGAAAATATTTTGATGCATAACAACTTTTAAATCATGTCAACAGAAAGTTAATGAAACTAATTTTTCCTCATTAGTGCTGTATCTTTCCACTCAAAACTTTTAATAATGATTTCAAAATACTTATAAAAATTTCCCTCGCAAAAAGTTTAACCATTTTTGCAGTACGAAATTATTAAATAAATCATATTACAGTATTCATTTCAACCTCAGCTTAATGTTCGTTTTCACCTTCAATTTGGACGTTGGTCTTTAAGTACGATTGCTTTTCTGGGCTTCAATTTAATTTTATATTATTTTATTTAATACTTGTGCAGGTTTCTGATTGAAATCCAATGCTTGCGTTTCACCAACGAATGCATTTTTGTTGCGCATCCTACTTAAAATTTTATTTTTTTTATTTTTATCATAATAGCGTGGAAGCACACATACATTTAATAGTAAATATTTTTTCGAAAGCTGTAAAATACATATCAAGCCACCTTAACACTCCAATTTTCTCTGCAGTTTTATAATGACCAAATGATGTAAGCAATTAAAGAGTTAATTAATGGAATATTTTTCAACAAACTTTTAGTTCAGACAAAGATTGAAATTTGAAATCATTTGGTATGGTGCTTCATAACTTTTACCCATAAAATTAGGTATAGCATAGTTTTCATACATGTACAAATTTTGTACCATAAAAGTTAATACTTTTTTAACAATTGTTTTACTAAACTAAGGTCAGTCTATTCTAAAATTTTTAGAAAAGTTTTCATTGTAAAAAAAATAATAGATTCTTTATGGGAAATAAAATTAAGTACAAAATAATTTCTTATAAAATAAATGACATGCTTTTCTGTCACTAATATTACTAAAGTCTTCATTTAAATAAAATTGTTTTAGTTTATAATTTATTTTAAAATAAATATTCATAACTAATTCCTTGTTCATGTATGATATTAATGAACTAATTTATAAAGTTTATTTTAAAACGTTTTTTATTGCCTAACCAATCTATCTATTTATTTTTTTTTTAAATTTTTTTTTGCAATTGCAACTGTTTTCCTATTTAAAAAGAAAACATAAAATAAAATATTTTTTTTTTCTATAGTCAGCAAACAAGTGGTTGGCAAGTAATTAGCTGACTTATGTGCATTCGGAATAAAAAGTTTACGCTAAATGCGCCCATAATCTCCGCAAGCTGATTATGTAATCTATGATAAAAATTTTTTTTACTCTGCTCACATTTCTTTATCGGAATCGTATTTTATTTCCTTTTAATGTGTAATGGTACAAAAAATATATATTTGTATGTTTATAGGAAATGTGACTTTACTATTTATTGCTCATCATATAGTCATCCATCATTGAATTGAAATCAAATGTTTCATGTTTGACATTAATAATATGACAACAAATTGAGCAATTGATATTGATGTAATAAATTGATGGTTATTTACCGCACATATGAATTTGATTTATTTTCGATGCATGTATACAAACAAGTACATTTAATTTAAGGTTCAATGATGACGGATATTTTAAAATTAAAAGCTATATTTAGCCATATACAGCAGAAACCAACCATGAAAGTTATGAAAATAATGACAAAGTAATAAAGAAATGATACAAAAGACCGGACATTTTCATTTATCTAGCTATTCACAGATTTTTATCAGTCAGCTTATAATCTGAGAAAAAAGGCACGAAAAAAATTTCACTTACAATTTTATGGCGCTGTTAGTTTCATTCAAATAATTTGTATGTAAAAGTGACAAAAATTTATACAAGAAATGTGCGAATGAAATTTTTTCTCTATGACTGTATATACGTCATTTTTCAAGAGTTAATTGCTGTAAATCATGAAGCTTTTACGACTCATCATAATCACGCATATTTATCAAATTGACTTAGCGTCTGCTTAAATATGGAATGCTACACTTTCAAATTATTACACTTAATTATATTTTAATATTATTTGTTAATTCGTTAATATTAAAGACTGGCTAGACCTTGGAAAAATTTGATAAATTTTTTTGTAAATTATGATTATAATTAGGGTTCAAAAATTTACTGTCGATTATCAGTTTACTAGTGAAGCTATTAATAATATTAATCCATATTAAGATATAATTACGAAATTTTTAGAATTTATATTCACGAATTTATTGATAAAATATCATCACGAATGAAATAAAAAAACAGATGAACTCAATTTAAAATTTTGTCAAAGATTACTTCAATATATATATATGAGGTCATATAAGAAAATGACCGTTAAATTTTGAAAAATTTACTAACACCATCAAAACTTTCTATACCGGAAACAATGGAAAATTTTGATAGTGTTAGTTTTGTTTGGGGCGATTTTGGGGCGGACTCTGTTCATATGACCTCATATATATATATTGGATTACTTTGTCTTAAGCTCGAAATCTTTTAAAAAATTAAAAAGGTTGAAAAATAAAGATTATCTGACATACGGTTGCTGTGTACAATTAGATGAGATTGAAAGTGATTTTATTAATGTGTTGAATGCCAATGTTGCCACTTATAAAGCTTCTGTGAGTAGTATTCAAAATTTTTTCACTTTTTAATTTCGTTGGTTTTTCTGTTTGGTTTTTTTTTCTTCTCAATTATTATTTTTTCTCATCATGCTTTTTTGAGTAATAAAAAGACTTATTATTGTTATTGCTTCTTTAATTTAATATATAATCGAAGCTAATGGGAAATTATTTTATATACAATATTCAAAAAAAAAAAAAAAAATATTCATCACTTTGCAATTAAGAGATTGAATGAATTTCAATAGTCGATGACGTGTGGCAATTATTAATATTTTTTCAATCAAAAAATTTCTAAAATCCAATTGAAATAAGAGAAGAAGAAATATCAGAAGCTCGTCAACTATCCAACCATTTTATGCTTATATGTTGTATGAGCAATTTTCACTATTTGCTTTCAATTTTTCATCAGAAATGAAATTTTGCTGCATGTCTATCTTTTTTTTAAAACATTTCATAGTTTTTTATTTAGAAAAATAAAGTTACCAGCTTGTTGCAGCATGAAACGCAATCACTCAACAGTAAAGCACTTACACATTAAATTGCTGTCATCGTGACTTTTTCATTAAGCTAAAAAGTTTCATTTTAATAAAAAACAAAAAAAGTTAAAATTTAATATTGTCGATATGGTGTGGCAGTGCAATGCCACAAAATAAGAGAGAAAAAAATGAAAGCAAAATGAAATTTTTTCATGTTGATACGTTGATATGCATATACAAGTAATTAATTGCAATTGATTAATTTGCATTCAGTTATTAACCGAAACTTTTAAGCTCCATAAAATAATTAATAAATCAATACGTTAGCCAGCCAATTAACGATAATATTCATTGTTAAATTATTTTAAATTAAATTTATTATTTGCGATTTACTATTTTTATAAGTTATAAATTGTATTCATCCATACACATTTAATAGATGCGAAAATATCAATTATGGTTTCAATTTAACAAAGTAATAAGAATTCAATATTCGCAGTGAAGGTCAAATTCCTATTGATGTCAACAAGTTTTATGTCTAACCATTTATTTCAAGTTTAGTTTTTTGGCGCTGTGAGCAATTCGAGATGTAATTAATAAATTAGACAATTAAAAAATCAAATTATGATCAAAACGTGCTTAATTGCTTGAGCAAATAAAAATGTTTGGTGCGCGCCATAAAATTTTCAGCAAATCAGATTTGAGATTAATTGAAGTCAGAATGTTCCTTTTTTGTGAGAATATTCAATTTAATTGTTTTAGATTCCGAAACTATGATTAAAATTGATCAATTGAAGTATTTATTTAAGCTATCTTAATTAATCAAATTTTTGCTAACAACACTGCTTTTAATAATATCTTCAGTAAAAAGCTATTAATCATTAGCACTGTAATATATTTTTTTAAGTACCTCATCTAGCCTATACAAGGCGTACACACTCGGGAAATTTCCCGGAAAACACAGGAAATACAGGAAATTTCCGGAAATGCAGGAAATTTCAGGAAATGCAGGAAATTTCCGGAAATGCAGGAAATTTCCGGAAATTTCCGGAAATACAGCAAATTTACAAAGATATATTTTATGGAAAATTTTACTCGGAAAAGTGACTTTTCTCATAAATTTTTTGTATTTGGGTTGAAAAATATCTTAGAAAAGCCATTTTTGCCTCGGTTTTCTTAGTTGGGAATAAAAATCCCTCGAAAAAGCCACTTTTCTCATAAATTTTTTGTATTTGGGATGAAAAACCCCTCGGAAAAGCGATTTTTCACGTTGATTTTCTTAGTTGGGATGAAAAACCCCTTCAGAAAAGCGATTTTCGCGTTGATTTTCTTAGTTGGTATGAAAAACCCCTCGGAAAAGCGATTTTTCACGTCGATTTCCTTAGTTGGGATGAAAAACCCCTCGGAAAAGCTATTTTTCACGTTGATTTCCTTAGTTGGGATGAAAAACCCCTCGGAAAAGCCATTTTTCGCGTCGATTTCCTTAGTTGGGATGAAAAACCCCTCGGAAAAGCTATTTTTCACGTCGATTTCCTTAGTTGGGATGAAAAACACCTCGGAAAAGCGATTTTTCGCGTCGATTTTCTTAGTTGGGATGAAAAACCCCTCGAAAAAGCCATTTTTCGCGTCGATTTCCTTAGTTGGGATGAAAAACCCCTCGGAAAAGCCATTTTTCGCGTCGATTTTCTTAGTTGGGATGAAAAACCCCTCGGAAAAGCGATTTTTCACGTTGATTTCCTTAGTTGGGATGAAAAACCCCTCGAAAAAGTCGTTTTTTGCATCGATATCCTTAGTTGGGATGAAAAACCCCTCGGAAAAGCCATTTTTCGCCTTGATTTTCTTATTTGGGATGAAAAACCTCTCAGAAAAGCGATTTTTCGCGTTGATTTTCTTAGTTGGGATGAAAAACCCCTCGAAAAAGCGATTTTTCACGTTGATTTCCTTAGTTGGGATGAAAAACCCCTCGAAAAAGCCATTTTTCACGTTGATTTCCTTAGTTGAGATGAAAACCCCGTCGAAAAAGTCATTTTTCACGTTGATTTCCTTAGTTGGGATGAAAAAACCCTCAAAAAAGCGATTTTTCGCTTCGATTTCCTTAGTTGGGATGAAAAACCCCTCGGAAAAGCGATTTTTCGCGTCGATTTTCTTAGTTGGGGTGAAAACCCCCTCGGAAAAGCGATTTTTCGCCTCGATTTTCTTGGTTGGGATAAAAAACTCATCAAAATATCATTTTTTATCATTTTCATGCTTTTAATAATGTGAAAGTTACAAATAAAAAAAAATTTAATTTAAGAAAAAAAATTTGAAGTTGATAAATTCATCAGAAATTATAGTTTATAAATATTTCATACATTTTATGTGCATTTAGATTCATAATAAAGAAATTTCCTGTATTTCCGGAAATACAGGAAATGCAGGAAATTTCCGGAAATACGGGAAATTTCCGGAAATACAGGAAATTTCCGGAAATGCAGGAAATTTCCTGTTTTTCCCGAGTGTGTACGCCTTGAGCCTATACCTTATTTCAACCGCAATTATTTATAATGATCTAAAAAATATAATATGACCATCCATTGTCATTTATCTACTGAATTCAGGCTTTTAGGTTAATTTTCAAGTTAAGCTGGACAAGTCAACAAGCACTATGTATGTAAGAAAATATATGTGTCGCGTTTATACAACACAGACATCTCTTCAACGCCATAACAACGAAGGAGATGAGAAATATTTAAAAAAATGAACCGTTATTAATATATCACGAATATCGAATTTATCAGGCATCATTCCACAGTCCATTCCACAAAACACAAAAAAAAAAAAATAGAATATCGTGAAAAACAAAAGCTAGTGAGAGATGGAAGTGTACATGTGTGCATTGACAATTGAAAAAGTATCACGTATTCAATAGAGATCATTCATTCACAATGACTATGAAAAAGTGCTATTGACTCGAAAGTGTTCATCATCATTGTCAGTTAAAAAAAAAAGAAAGAGGAAAAAATAATCCACAGAAAAAAGCCACATCGAATCATTTTATTATGCCAACAAAAAGTTTTAAAACGACAAGTGTATTGAATGAATGTGAGAAGGCTATAATTGAGAAAAAGTACAGTTCATTAAATTCTTTCTCTTCTTCTTTTTTTCATTCATTTTAAAAACATTCGTCAATCTTTGGCGGTAGCAAAAAAAATATTGCCAAAAAGTTGTTCAATTGAAATGCAAGTTTAATGTTCACGTAAGTGGCATTAAACAGTTCTCTCGCGCATTTATTTCTTACAATTGTTAAGCGCTAAAAATATCCAAATCTAATTCTGAAGAAATTGAATAATTATCGGAAATGGTTTTCTAATATAGGCATGCTGTACATCTTATATAAATAAAATAAATTTCAGTTATTGATTATCACGTCTGATTAAACTTACAATCGTAAAAAGCAAATCAAAACATAAAACCGATTGATGAAGCATAAAATTTTAAATTTGTATATTTTTGGAAGGTATTACATATTTTACAATACATATTATCAAATTAAGTAATACGAGCTTCCGAAAACAATAAAGATTGCTGAGTTCAATATGCGATAATGTTAGGTTTTGCAAAAAATTCAGTTAAAATGAAATGTATGGAAATTTTAATTCAAGTATTGAAAACGAGCAGTGAAATTACAGGTAGTGGTAGTTTTGAGTAGTAATAATATGAAAAGATGGCGAGTCACTTTCCGCTTCTTCTTCCTATGTATCTCGTAACTCGTAACTACATATCTCAAGCATGTGCACTTATCGATAAGCATTCATGTGTATTCAATGACCTTTCTCATTTTCTTCATTTTTATCGTAAATGCAATACGCGAATGAGAGGCAATAGCTGTATTAAACTTGGTTCGGTATCAAACAAGTTTTTTTTTTCTTTTTATCAATTACAAGGCCTTAGTCGTGAATTAATGATAATTTATGCAATAATAAAAGTAAAAGTCAGCAATCAGACAATACAAATTATGAATCCAGTAGACCTGCCAATAGATTATGGATATCATAAGCATTTGTTTGATTTTTTTTTCATCGATACACAAATTTTATTGTATGCGTATGGTTATGAATTTGAATGCAGATTGTCACTCGAGTGGCGTTATAAATGCATATTTTAAATGCCAGATCATTTATGTAACATATATTATGAAGGATAAACATCAAGCCACTTGAAAGCTGCTGTTGAATTCTTTAACACTATTACACGCCCAAAGTCTATTTCGTTCAATGGGTTAATTTTTATTTTTAAGGCGTTGCGTGCATAGGCTTTTCCTCAAATTACTCATTTTCAGCATTATATTTTTCTTTTTACTAATATTTTCATTATGAAACTACGTAATAATATGACTGTTAAGTTTTATATATCACAAATGAAATATCTTTGGTATTTACGGAAAACAAGCAGTTTTGGAATGCATTGCAAACCTTGAAAGCTTACAAAATTCTTCAATCTCTCATATCCATTGAATGGGAGAAGATTTCGTTATACTTGAACAGTACATAAAAGAAATTTTCTGTCTTCTTTTACTATTATCAATAAATATATCATGAGATGCAATTGCTTTTCTGGGTTTTACATGCATTGAGGCTGAAGAAAAATAAAACATAAAAATATTTTAAAAACTTGTTTTGTAGCAAACGAAACAAGAAATTTTTTTAGAGGCATGAACGTATGTAATAAAGGAATGTGTGAGCATAATTATTAATGAAGTTGAGGCCTTACTGAAATTGCCTTACTTATACTATGGCCTATAAAAACAATTCAATTCTCTTTCTATTGCTTTTCACATGTTTGAACATATTTAAGTATTCAACAATGGTCCTATGGATTGTCTACAGGCTACTTTATTCATTTATTCATTGTGTACAATAATAAAAGTCGAAAAATTTGTTTTTGAATATCTCTTTTTACTGATCTCCTTTTAAGCACACGAAGGTGAAATTAGTTGATTTGTTCAACTTATGAACGCAAACTAATAAAAAGACGAAGAAAGATATTTTAATAATCTGAATAAAAAATCGGCAAATTTCTGAAAAAAGAGAATGTAAATTGTTTTTGTTTATAAACTGAAAAATACAGTCGGTGATGATGCTTTCAATATTTACTATTGATGGAACGTTGATTTTAAAGAAACTTTCAAAAACATATATACTTTTTAGTAACAATTTATAGTTTACATATATAGTAAACCAACGCGTCATGTGATGAGCAAACTTCGAAGTGTATAAATATTCTACTCATGTATAAGGTGTGAAAAATTCAAAAATAAAGTTTATTTTTTTTAAACAAGTGAATTTATATAAAACAAGTTGAAGACATTTAAAAATTTGAATAACGACGCCTCATTTTTATTTTTAAAAAATAATGAATCTGCAGAATTTTTGATGATTGACAATTTTATTTAAAAATTTAAAACTTTTTATGAAGAATTTTAAGCAATATAAATGAACAAGAATGCAAATACTTTTGAATATTTATAAATCGTGTGCTAAATATTACCACTCCTTCTTGGGTGATGTATAGGAGGAAAAGAATGAAGATCCACTATAGCACGTATTAGCATTCAAAAAATACTTTTGACATCTAAATGGATGCTTTATACTTATTCCATTGTTAATCCTTGTCAGGTGTATGTTTTAATCCTAAATTTAGCGCTTTTTGTTAATCCAGTATTGATTTTGTCGGATATGTGGTATAATGTACGACATTAACAATCAAGTTAACTTTTTTTCAATATATTCTTCTTATATCAAATACATCCAATCACTTTCATCATTATATGCATGTAAAATTCATTTTCGTACTCATATTAATCACACTTTTTACCATTTTCAAATTTCAAACTAAACTACGGAAATTTTCGTTTCTTCCTCTTCTTCTTTTTTCAACTCTTTTTTTTAAATTTATTTCTTTTCCTTGAATTATTTAATTTTTTTTTATTAAAAATCGAGTAATTATTTTTTTTTGTGTTTAGTTTCTCTTCACTCCTTGAGCTTTTTTTTTATGTTTCGAATATACACGAATTAATTAACAACTTTAATATAAAATTTTTATAGACCCGCTAAATACGCGCAGTATACACGATCGATGTTGTTCATTCGAGTTTCAACAGCAAACTAAGAGACTTGGTAAACTGGCTTTTTGCGCTTTATTTCTCGCTTGTTTCTTTGCTTCTCATTCTTCGTTTGTTGTTGTTGCGTTGTGGTTGAAAAAAAAAACAAAATCTTCAAGACATGACAAGAGAAGAAAATGTTTATGCCTCAAGTTTTTTTGTGAAGCTATGTGCTATGTAAGCATACTCATTCGCTTTAAAGCATTAAAATTCGATGAATGTTTGAGCGCATATAAAATTGAGCATGGAATTGAAATTGGAAAGGGATTAGTTTACATGTCGCTGTATGGATAATCATTAACCGGTTTTCTACATAGCAAATGGAATGAATCTAATTCAATTCAATTCTTTCTTATTTTTCTATTTACGATTTTTATCTTGTTCTTTCCATTTATATTGTTTTGTCTTACATTATTGTAATGTTCAACAACGGAATGTGGTTAGTTTCTAGCATGATTGATCTTTAAAGTGCGAGTTTTCAAGAATGGCAATATGTCTTTATCATCCGTTAGACGATAACGTTAAAGATTCTGCTGCCAAAGAACAATAAAATCATGATTGAAAACCGCTAGAAAAGTTCATAGCCTCTTCCTACTTTCTGCTTGATTGATAATTAATAATAAGTTTTTGTAGTAATATCAGCAAAAAGCTGTTTATTTGATGGGCTTTAGTATCAGATGTAGCATCA